>CM069161.1:22961285-23561285 GCA_035221665.1 Okamejei kenojei | reverse complement strand
ACTCTTTGCTTCCTGTTTGCCAGCCAGTTCTCTATCCACATCAATACTGAACCCCTAATGCTGTATGCTTTAAGTTTGAATACTAATCTCTTATGTGGGACCTTGTCGAAAGCCTTCTGGAAGTCCAGATATACCACATCCACTGGTTCTCCCTTATCCACGCTACTAGTTACATTGTCAAAAAATTCAACAAGATTCGTCAGACATGTAAATCCATGCTGAATTTGTCGAATGATTTCACCACTTTCCAAATGTGCTGCTATCCCATCTTTAATAACTGACTCTAGCAGTTTCCCCGCTACCAATGTTAGACTAACTGGCCTGTAATTCCCCATTTTCTCTCTCCCTCCTTTCTTAAAAAGAGGGGGTTACGTTTGCTACCCACCAATCCTCAGGAACTACTCCAGAATCTAAAGAGTTTTGAAAGATTATCACTATTGCATCCACTATTTCCTGAGTTACTTGCTTAAGTTCTCTGGGATGCAGCCTCTCTGGCCCTGGGGATTTATCGGCCTTTAATCTATTCAATTTACCCAACACCACTTCCCGACTAACCTGGATTTCACTCAATTCCTCCTTTGACCCGCGGTCCCCTGCTATTTCCGGCAGATTATTTATGTCTTCCTTAGTGAAGATGGAACCAAAGTAGTTATTCAATTGGTCCGCCATATCCTTGTTCCCCATGATCAACTCACCCGCTTCTGACTGCAAGGGACCTACATTTGTTTTAACTAATCTCTTTCTCTTCACATACCTATAAAAACTTTTGCAGTCAGTTTTTATGTTCCCTGCCAGTTTTCTTTCATAATCTGTTTTTCCTTTCCTAATTAAGCCCTTTGTCCTCCTCTGCTGGTCTCTGAATTTCTCCCAGTCCTCTGGTATGCTGCTTTTTCTGGCTACTTTGTACACATCATCCTTTGCTTTGATACTATCCCTGATTTCCCTTGTTATCCATGGATGCACTACCTTCCCCGATTTATTCTTTTGCCAAACTGGGATGAACAATTTTTGTAGTTCATCCATGCAGTTTTTAAATGTCTTCCATTGTATATCAGCCGTCAAACCTTTTAGAATTAATTGCCAGTCAATCTTGGCCAATTCACGTCATACCCTCAAAGTTACCTTTCTTTAAGTTCAGAACCATTGTTTCTGAATTAACAATTCACTCTCCATCCTAATGAAGAACTCAACCATATTATGGTCACTCTTGCCCAAGGGGGCACATACAACAAGACGGCTAACTACCCCTTCCTCATTACTCAAAACCCAGTCTAAAATAGCCTGCTCTCTCGTTGGTTCCTCTACATGTTGATTTAGATAACTATCCCGCATACATTCCAAACAAATCCTCTTCCTCAACACCCCTGCCAATTTGATTCACCCAATCTATATGTAGATTGAAGTCACCCATTATAACTGTTTTGCCTTTGTCGAACGCATTTCTAATTTCCTGTTTGATACCATCCCCAACTTCACTGCTACTGTTAGGTGGCCTGTACCCACCAGCGTTTTCTGCCCCTTAGTGTTTTGCAGCTCTACCCATACCGATTCCACATCCTCCAAGCTAATGTCCTTCCTTTCCATTGCGTTAATCTCCTCTCTAACCAGCATCGCTACCCCACCTCCTTTTCCTTTCTCTCTATCCCTCCTGAATATTGAATATCCCTGGATGTTCAGCTCCCAACCTACGTCACCTTGGAGCTATGTCTCCATGATCCCAACTATATCATAATAATTAATAAGTGATGGGAGCAGAATTTGGCCATGCGGCCCATCAAGTCAACTCTGCCATTCAATCATGCGTGGTCTATCTTTCCCTCTCAATCTCATTCACCTGCCTTCTCCTCATAACTCCTGACTATTAATCAAAAATCTATCAATCTCTGCCTTAAAAATATTCATGGACTTGTCCTCCACAGCCTTCTGTGGCAATGAATTTGACAGAGAACATGGATAGATGATGTATTGGGTGGGGACCCTTCTTCAGAAGCCTCTGTCTTTCTGAGATGGTTTAGCAGGTTGGATGGAGCATCGTGCCACGGGATTCATTGACATTTCACTAACACAACTTACTATTCTCCCTTTTCTCCAATGATCTGCAGCTGTTTGGAAGGTGTAGAGTCTACACTGTAGACTCATGTTTGGTGCTAAAGGTACTAGTATCTCTAGTCTGCAACATAAAATAACTTAACTCTACTAAGTGAGTATTATCCATTTACTTTTCAGATTATTTGACTTTGTTCTAAATGTCTCATTATTCTCTGATAGGCATCGTTAGGGCAGCAAGAGTGACAATAAACAGCATAAGGTGAAAGAAATAGCCTGTGGACAATGTTAGAAATTAGTGTTACTTTAATGTACTTTAATTAATAATACCTTAATCTGAGTTTTTTTTTGGTTCAGATAGTCATACAGCATGGGAACAGGTATTTGGTCCAACTTATCTATGTCGATCAATACGCCCCATCAATTCCAGTTCAATTTTCCAATATCTAAGCCACATCACTCAAAACCTTTCCTATCCATGTACTGATTGAAATGTCTTTTAAATGATTAAAAAAATTAGCATTACATTGATACATTTCTTCAATACTTTCAATCAGTGCTAATCTTTTACTTATTTCTATTTAAAAGTGGTTGCGTAAATAAATTGCCTTTCAACTTTTGTCATATGTTGCAAAGAATTGGGCCAAACAACAAGTGTGTTTGAAAAAAAAAGTTCATTCATAGGAGCGCAAGAAAATATAGAGGATTTGATTATTTATTAATTATGTTTTGGATTTATACTATCTATCATGATATTGTGACGCAGTGTTAAGTTTTGTTTGAAAATCCTTCTGGAACATCATGTTAAATACTCCATTAATGTGAATTGTTGTTATTGTTTCATTCCAATTATAGTTTAATGAATCGTTCATTCACCTAAATTGGGTATTTACCTTAAAAGGGTATCACTGCAAATGGGAGAAACAGATTTACTCTAAAAAATATGTATTTTTGACTTGATGGAATGCTTAAGATGTGTAGTCAATGTTCAAAGGTTAAAAACATGGTAAACTCTTTCAACACAGCAACAATATGCTTAGATTCAGATAAGGGGAAGAAGCATGGTTGCAGAGGCTATTGCAGCCACTACCTCACAGTGTCTGAGACCCAGGTTCAATCCTGACCTCAGGTGCAGTCTGTGTGGAGTTTGCATGCTCTCTCTATGACAGCTTGAGGTTCCTTCAGATGCTAGAGTTTCCTCCCACATCGCAAATACATAGGGGTTAGTGGGTATGTTAGCCACTGTAAACACTGTAACTTACCCTTAGTAAGAGGTGTATGGAAGAATCTGGAGAAAATTGGAACATGGGAGAATAAAAAAAATAGCACTCGGGTAGGATTAATGTGAAACATTAGTTGATAATCGGCAGAGACTTGTTGGGCCAAAGGAACTGTTTCCATTGCTGTATTTCTGCATGATTATGTTTTCATTATGGCCTCAATCTCCAGATGACTGCTGCTGCATCTTTGGATCATGACTGAATCATTCAATTCATTGTGGGCTGTAACTGGCTTCTCAACCGTTCGATATACTCAAACAAAATCCAATCACTATAAAGCAACTGCTTTAATCGACCGCCCCTCGTTAGTTCAGCAAAAGCAAAGCCCGAGATTGAACAAAAGTGATAAAGACAAAGACAAAAGTAATAAATGATTAAAGGTAGTTTAATTGTAACTCGTTTTCACCTAGCCCACAGGTAACAATGGCTTGTTTCCTTTATCATCATTACTTTTTTGTGTATCTTTCATTCACTTGTTCTATGTCTCGCTATATCAGCAGCTATATCTCTCGTTTCCCTTTCTCCTGACTCTCAGTTTGAAGAGGATCACGACCTGAAACACCACTTGCTTTTCTCCAGAAATGCTGTCTAACCAGCTGATTTACTCCAGCTTTTTGTGTCTATCTTTGGTTTAAACCAGCATCTGCAGCTCCTTCCTACACATGATTAAATGCTCTATGCTTTAGGTTGTCCATCCACTGCATAGAAGTCAAGAAGATTTGCGGTGTCAGGAAATACATTAAAATTTCAGTGCACAATAGGCTGATATGTGCTTGCCTGCCACAGCAAGATTCCACTGTTCTATTGTTAAGAGGAAGGGCATGGTCATGATAGATTGTTGGGTGCATGTATGGCTAGCTACCTCCAGGTTGATAGCCCTTCTTTCTCTTGGGACAGCAGACATGGATTTATTTAATGTCTCATTCATCATGTAATAGAGCAAAAATTCCTCCACATAACAACGGTGATAACACATATTTTAGTGCTCAAATCTTTTCAATGGGACCCACAACCATCTGAAACAGAGAGAGAAGTGCAACCAACAAGTTTAGAGGGCTAGAGGGGCTGAGATACAAACAGTGGTTGAGTCGGCTGGGACTCTATTCCTTGGAGCGCATGAGGATGAGGGATGATCTTATAGAGATGTATAAGATCATGACAGGAATCGATCGGGTAGATGCACAGAGTCTCTTGCCCAGAGTAGGTGAATTGACGACCAGAGGACATCAGTTTTTGAAGGGGAAAAGATTTAATAGAAATCTCAGGGGTAACTTTTTTCACACAGACGGTGGTGGATGTGTGGAACAAGCTGCCAGAGGAGGTAGTTGAGGTAGGGACTACTATCCCAACATTTAAGAAGCAGTTAGACAGGTACATGGATAGGACAGGTTTGGAGGGATATGGACCAAATGCTGGCAGGTGGGAGCAAGTTGGGCTGAAGGGCCTGTTTCCACATTGCATCTCTCTATGAATCTAACTGAACCAGATATATACTTAAATGTGACAGATTTCATAAGATTGGGAACAGCTCAATCCAAGACTGCAAGAAATTTCAGTGAATTGTAGACACAGCCCAGACCATCACACAAACCAATCTCCCTTCCACTGACTCCACCTACACTTCACGTTACCTCGGCAAGACCACCAACATAATCAATGATGAGTGCCACCTCAGTCACTCCCTCGTCTCTCCTCCCCCATTGGGCAAGAGGTAAAAGTGTTCGGGGACAGTTTCTTCCTAGCAGTTATCAGGCATCTGAACCATCCTATCAACATCTAGGGAGCAATCCTGAACTCCCATTTACCTCGTTGAAGACCATTGGACTATCTTTAATCGAACATTACTGGATTTTATCTTGCACTAACCGTTATTCCCTTTTTTCCTGTATCTGTACATTGGGAGTGGCTTGATTGTAATTATTTATAGCATTTCCAATGAGTCCAATGGATAGTCAATAGTCAAGAGTCAAGAGAGTTTTATTGTCATGTGTCCCAGATAGGACAATTAAATTCTTACTTGCTGCAGCACAACAGAATATGTAAACATAATACAGAACGGGAGATAAAGTTCAGTGTGTCTATATACCATAGACCATATATACACAATAAACAAACAGATAAAGTGCAATAGTAATAATAGATTGTTATTGTTCAGAGCGCATTTAATGTCGTGTTTAATAGCCTGATGGCTGTAGGGAAGAAGCTGTTCCTGAACCTGATTTCAGGCTCCTGTACCTTCTTCCCGATGGCATCGGAGAGATGAGTGTGTGGCCAGGATGGTGTGGGTCTTTGATGATGTTGGCAGCGTTTTTGAGGCAGCGACTGCGATAGATCCCTTCGATGGTGGGGAGGTCAGAGCCGGTGATGAACTGGGCAATGGTTTCACTGCACCTTGATACATGTGACAATAAACTAAACTGAACTAAAGTGAAGATCTAAAGTCCTGCATATATCCTTTATTCCATAAACAATCCCTTTCATTATTAGGGCACTGTTGGGTTCTATGAAGAACACTCAAGTATGATCATGTGACAACGGACTGGATATGTCTCCCTAGTGTGTGCATACATGATGAAAATCAAACTAAATTGCAAGAACTAGATTCCAAAGTGCAATACTCTTGCATTACAACTTGAAATGTATCTGTACACATTCATAACTGAACAATGAACCGCCAAATCCCACAGGTAGGTGAACACATGCTGAATCAACATTCACTATTCTGACTCCATACGTTTGCAGCCAAAATGTCTTTGTTACATATTAATTTAAATTGATGTGGATGTATAATTGGAAGCAGTTTCCACAAGTTTTAGAAAAGAACTATGTCCACTAAAAATGTCATCAGTTGTACACCACAGTGCCCTGATCTGTGATCCCACAGTGATCTGTGATCCCAGTTATGTTGCTGTTCCACAAAACAAATTGTGCTAGTGGAATTCAACGGGTCAGGCAACATCCTTGGAGGGTATGGACAAATTATGTTTCAGATCTGGAGCCTTCTTCAGACTATTGGTCTTCATCGGAATGCTGTTGTTGTGCTGTACAGTTCAGTTTAGTTTAGAGATACAGCGCAGAAAAAGGTCCTTCGGCCCACTGAGTCCCACCAACGATCCCCGCACACTGTGGGAGAAAACTGGACATCCTGGACAAATTGTACAAATCGCGTACAGATAGCAGCCGTAGTCAGGATCGCACCCGGGTTTCTGGCGCTGTCAGGCAGCAACTCTACCACTGTGCCACCATGCCGTCCTACAGAAAATAAGACAGAACTGTAGGGAGGAAAGAAGAAAAAAATAACAAACGGAGAATAAGAAGTGGAGGGTTTCTTAAATGTGTGTGCAGAGAGACAGAGGGGTGTAAAATGAGAATAGGAGCAATAGGTAGCAAGGTGAAAAGTGGCAGGAAAACAAATCCAGGGCAAAAATCTAAAAGGGCCAATTTTCAACATAATTGTAAAAGGGCCAAGAGTGTTGTAAAAACAAGCCTGAAGGCTTTGTGTCTCAATGCGAGGAGCATTCGTGATAAGGTGCAAGAGTTGAATGTGCAGATAGCTATTAATAATTATGATATAGTTGGGATCACGGAGACATGGCTCCAGGGTGACCAAGGCTGGGAGCTGAACATCCAGGGATATTCAAAATTCAGGAAGGATAGACAGAGAGGAAAAGGTGGTGGGGTAGCGTTGCTGGTTAGAGCGGAGATTAACGCAATAGAAAGGAAGGACATTAGCTTGGAGGATGTGGAATCGATATGGGTGGAGCTGCGAAACACTAAGGGGCAGAAAACGCTAGTGGGTGTTGTGTACAGGCCACCTAACAGTAGTAGTGGAGTTGGGGATGGTATCAAACAGGAAATTAGAAATGCGTGCAACAAAGGTAAAACCATTATAATGGGTGACTTCAGTCTACATATAGATTGGGTGAATCAAATTGGCAGGGATGCTGAGGAAGAGGATTTCTTGGAATGTATGTGGGATAGTTTTCTAAACCAACATGTGGAGGAACCAACGATAGAGCAGGCTATTCTAGACTGGATATTGAGTAATGAGGAAGAGTTAGTTAGCAGCCTTGTTGTACGTGGCCCCTTGGGCAAGAGTGACCATAATATGGTTGAGTTCTTCATTAGGATGGAGAGTGACATTGTTAATTCAGAAACACGGATCCTGAACTTAAAGAAAGGTAACTTTGAGGGTATGAGACGTGAATTGGCCAAGATGGACTGGCAATTGATTCTTGAAGGGTTGACGGTGGATATGCAATGGAAGGCATTTAAAGACTGCATGGATGAACAATTGTTCATCCCAGTATGGCAAAAGAATAAATCAGGGAAGGTGGCGCATCCGTGGATAACGAGGGAAATCAGGGATAGTATCAAAGAAAAAGATGAAGCATACAAATTCGCCAGAAAAACCAGCCTACCAGAGGACTCGGAGAAATTCAGAGACCAACAGAGGAGGACAAAGGGCTTAATTAGGAAAGAAAACTGACAGGAAACATAAAAACTGACTGCAAAAGTTTTTATCGATATGTGAAGCGCAAAAGATTAGTTAAAACAAATGTAGGTCCCTTGCAGTCAGAAACGGGTGAATTGATCATGGGGAACAAGGACATGGCAGACCAATTGAATAACTACTTTGGTTCTGTCTTCACTAAGGAAGACATAAATAATTTGCCGGAAATAGCAGGGGATCGCGGGTCAAATGAGATGGAGGAAATGAGTGAAATCCAGGTTCGCCGGAAAGTGGTGTTAGGCAAATTGAATGGATTAAAGGCCGATAAATCCCCAGGGCCAGATAGGCTGCATCCCACGGTACTTAAGGAAGTAGCCCCAGAAATAGCAGATGCCTTAGTGATAATTTTTCAAAACTCTTTAGATTCTGGAGTAGTTCCTGAGGATTGGAAGGTAGCTAATGGAACCCCACTTTTTAAAAAGGGAGGGAGAGCGAAAACGGGGAATTACAGACCAGTTAGTCTAACATCGGGAGTGGGGAAACTGCTAGAGTCAATTATTAAAGATGGTATAGCAGCGCATTTGGAAAGTGGTTAAATCATTGGACAAAGTCAGCATAGATTTACGAAGGGTAAATCATGTCTGACGAATCTTATTGAATTTTTTGAGGATGTAACTAGTAGAGTGGATAAGGGAGAAGCAGTGGATGTGTTATATCTGGACTTTCAGAAGGCTTACGACAAGGTCCCACACAAGAGATTGGTATACAAACTTAAAGCACATGGTATTGGTGGTTCAGTATTGATGTGGATAGAGAACTGGCTGGCAGACAGGAAGCAAAGAGTAGGAGTGAACGGGTCCTTTTCAGGATGGCAGGCAGTGACTAGTGGTGTGCCGCAAGGCTCAGTGCTGGGACCCCAGCTATTTACAATATACATTCATGATTTGGACGAGGGAATTAAATGCAACATCTCGAAGTTTGCGGATGACACGAAGCTGGGGGGCAGTGTTAGCTGTGTGGAGGATGCTAGGAGGCTGCAGGATGACTTGGATAGACTGTGTGAGTGGGCAAATGCATGGCAGATGCAGTATAATGTGGATACATGTGAGGTTATCCACTTTGGTGGCAAAAACAGGAAGGTAGACTATTATTTGAATGGTGACTGATTAGGAAAAGGGGAGATGCAGCGAGACCTGGGTGTCATGGTACACCAGTCATTGAAAGTAGGCCTGCAGGTGCAGCAGGCTGTGAAGAAAGCAAATGGTATGTTGGCATTCATAGCAAAAGGATTTGAGTACAAGAGCAGGGAGGTTCTACTGCAGTTGTACTTTGTCTTGGTGAGGCCACACCTGGAGTATTGCGTACAGTTTTGGTCTCCTAATCTGAGGAAAGACATTCTTGCCATAGAGGGAGTACAGAGAAGGTTCACCAGACTGATTCCTGGGATGGCACGACTTCCATATGAAGAAAGACTGGATGGACTCGGCTTGTACTCGCTGGAATTTAGAAGATTGAGGGGTGATCTCATAGAGACTTACAAAATTCTTAAGTGATTGGACAGGCTAGATGCAGGAAGATTGTTCCCGATGTTGGGGAAGTCCAGGACAAGGGGTCACAGTTTAAGGATAAGGGGGAAGTCTTTTAGGACCAAGATGAGAAAATCGTTTTTCACACAGAGAGTGGTGAATCTGTGGAATTCTCTGCCACAGAAGGTAGGTGAGGCCAGTTCGTTGGCCATATTTAAGAGGGAGTTGGATGTGGCCCTTGTGGCTGAAGGGATCAGGGGGTATGGAGAGAAGGCAGGTACAGGATACTGAGTTGGATGATCAGCCATGATCATATTGAATGGCGGTGCAGGCTCGAAGGGACGAATGGCCTGCTCCTGCACCTAATTTCTATGTTTCTATGTTTCCATGTCTTCCTATGTTGGGGACAGGGTCACTCCAAATTTTGTGGCATAAATTCCTCATCCATTTTCATGAACTATGTAATGTGAAAACACTGGCTTTACAAGCATCCCCATTGAGAAAAAAAATCAGACTTGGCAATCTTCAAGGTCCCGAGAGCAAAGTGCTTCAGAGAGCTTTTAAAACTTGTGCAATGACATTGTCTGAACTACAGTACGGAAAAAGGCTCTTCAGCCCAACTCATCCATGCTGACCAAGATGCCCGTCTAAGCTGGTCCCATTTGCCAATGTTTAGCCAATATATCTCTAAACGTTTCCTATCCATGTACTTGTCATCGAGTCATACAGCACAGAAACAGGCCCTTTCGCCCAACTTGCACATGCTGACCAAGATAGCCAAGCAAAATGTGTAGGAAGGAACAGCAGATGTTGGTTTGCACCAAGAATAGCTATTCTCCAGAGATTCTGCCTGACCCACTGAGTTACTCCAGTATTTTGTGTCTATCTGACCCAAGCAAATTGGCTGGCTATCTATATTACTAAAAGTCTGATCTTGACCGCTTTTGGCTTGCTGTGCTGTGATTTCCGAGAGAACGTCACCACCTACGGCCGTCATTTTTGGCCACCTCGCTCAGAGCCCCCCTCCGCCTTCCTGGACCAAAGGATTTTTCCCATCGATTAAACATAAAAGACTTATTAATGTTTTAAAAAATGTTGACATTCTCTCTCCTGCCCCTGTTGGTGGGAGGGGGGAGGGACTATAAAACACGGAAGTGTTGTGCCTCAGTCAGTCTCTGCAAGAAGGGGAAAAGTCTCTCAGTCTGAGCTGTGACTAACAGTGAACACATGTCTACTAAACTGTGAGTGTGGTTATACTGACCTTCAGTGCCCTTAATGTGGTTTGAAAATGAAAATATGGTTGGTTTGAAGTAAAGAGCACAGCAAATGGTGGTTTGGGTGCTTTGGGTTGAAGTAAAAAGGCACCACTGCAAATGGTTGTTTGGGTGCTTTGGGTTGAGGTTAAAAGGCACTGCTGCAAATGGTGGTTTGGGTGCTTTGTGTTGAAGTTAAAAAGCACTACTAAATGGTTGTTTGGATGCTTTGGGTTGAAGTTAAAAGGCACTACTGCAAATGGTGGTTTGGGTGCTTTGGGTTGAAGTTAAAAGGCACCACTGCAAATGGTGGTTTGGGTGCTTTGGGTTGAAGTTAAAAGGCACTACTGCAAATGGTGGTTTGGGTGCTTTGGGTTGGAGTTAAAAGGCACTACTGCAAATGGTGGTTTGGGTGCTTTGGGTTGAAATTAAAAGGCACTACTGCAAATTGTGGTTTGGGTGCTTTGGGTTGAAGTTAAGAGGCACTACTGCAAATGGTGATTTGGGTGCTTTGGGTGCTTTGAGTTGAAGTTAAAAGGCACTACTGCAAATGGTGGTTTGGGTGCTTTGTATATTGATTTTAGATAAAACGCTACCACTTATGGCTGTGATTTTTGGCCATCTTACTCAGCCCCCCTCTGCTCAGCAGGTGCAGAGGATTCTTCCCATCAATGAAAAATAAAAGTGTTATTAGTGTTTAAAAAATGTTGAGAATTTCTCTCCTGTCAATCACGCCATGAAGGCAACACCTTTTCCGGGGGGAGGGGTTATAAACCCAGAAATGTGGGTGTGGCTCAGTCTCTGCATGATGGGGGAGGGAGAGTTCACGACTGTCTGAGCTGTGAATCAACTAAACACACTGAATGTCTACTGAACTATGTTTGGTGTTTTGTGTGGTTTTATGGTGGTTTTATGGTGGTTTCTCCCTGCTTGAAATGGTATGAAACTGCATTTGAATGTGGTGACCTTGCACCCTGCATGAAATGGTATGAAACTGCATTTGAATGTGGTGGCGTTGCACCCTGCAAGAAATGGTATGAAGCTGCATTTGAATTTGGTGGCCTCGCACTCTGCTTGAAGTGGTAAGAAACTGCACTTGAATTTGGTGGCCTTGGATCCAGTTTGAAGTGGTAGAAAACTGCACTTGAATTTGGTGGCCTTGCACCTTGCTTGATATGGTAGGAAAATGGATTTGAATTTGGTGGCCTTGCACCCTGCTTGGAATTTCAAGGAACTGCCAGCCCACCAGTTGTGAGTGAGCTGCCAGCACATCAGGGTTGAGGGACTGAGCTGCCACCCCAAGAACCCATACCAGCGCTCCAGAAAGCCCCCCCACTGGCCACCAATATTGGAATTGGTGGAGAGGTGGAATATTGCGTTGGGGGACCAGCCCTCCCATTTGAACATGGAACCCAATGGGTCCCACTTAGTCTAGTATCCTTCTAAATCTTTCATATCCTGTGGCGTTGAAATGCACAATTTCTGCTGTGGGGAGATGTCCTGTTTAATGCTCTGTGCAAACTTCTCCTGCAGAAGGAGGGAGGAAGGGAATTGGCAGAGTGTGTCTGGGATCCTTGTATTTATTTGCTGGTGAGAAAGTAGGTTCCTGGTATCTGGGGAATGGCAAAGTCCATTGTGTCCCCTCAGCATCTTAACAGCTTCAGGAAGATGGGCAGAAACCGAGACATGTACGTACCACTGCAGAGGAATTGCTTGGCCGCCTGGACTCTAGGAGTGAATCTCATTTTAAGCAACACACTGGTATTTTGCACATGGTCTTTCAGCACATCTAATGTACATAGCGTGCTTTGTAGAACGGAAAATTAGGCAGCAGAGGAACAGGAAACAAATGTTGGGGGATTATCCTGCTGGGCTGAACGACTATACAAGCAAAGCACAGTTTTCCGACCAGCCACCTACCCAAGGTTTCATTGCCTTCAAGTAATGCAAGCAATGTGTATTAACAAGCAATGAAGACATCATGGCTGCCTCCTGCATCGCAACCATGCCGGCGCAAGGATGTTTCTGCGGTTGGATGCCACCTGAAAATTAATTGATTGCAATCCCTTTCTCATTTTTTAAGGCAATGGGGTTGACATGAAGAACCTTGAATCCCACATGAACAGCATATGTAATTCTTTGTACATGCAGGATCCTGCCAACTTGTCAAAGCTGTGGGTTCTGTCAAGCAGATGTCCTCTGGCCACAGAAAATGTGACAAGGTGTTAACCCTTGCGAACAAAGTGGCTGCCACTTCTCTGAGGCACGTGTGTGACCCATACTGCCTGGTGGCTCCTGGGTGGCTTGGTAGGATGCGGTTGTATGAAAGCTTCATGCTGTGGTAACAGGAAGAATGAGCTCTGAGCCAGATGCTCCCTGCTGCTCATCTGGCACAATTCTATGGTGTCCTACCCTGTAAAATAGAGTGTGTGTGCACCATGATCTTCCAACTCAACAGGAGTTCCCATTACAAAAACACTCTTCAGGGCCTGTCCCACTTACGCGACTTTTCAGCGACGGTCTTCGACCTTCAATCTCGAGCGCACTCGCCTGAAAAACCTCGAGCTTGATCGAATTTCAGCGATGAAAACGCGAGCTGGATTGACAGTCAACACACATACACAAACACACAAACATCACAAAGGCGGGGGCCAGGGAAAGCGGGGGAGCGCTGTCTGAAATTCACACCCGCGATGAACGAAGGTAAAAGATGGCTGCCACAGTGTACGGTAAGTCCTTTAGAGAGCGTGGAGGGGGGAGAGAAGGAGAGAAAGGGGGGGAGAAGGAGTGGAGACACTTTTAAGAAGCCAGACAACTTTTAATAAAGTTTAGCGGGCATTTAACATTACCGGTCGGTTTTCCTTTGTCCTGAAAACTCCAATCGGCCAATTAATATGCCCGGTCAGCAAAGGAGATTGCCTACTGCTGCCCTCAACTGCCTAGCGACCCCACTCCACTGCCATACGAGTTCAAAAGAGCCGTGCCGACTAATATTCATTCACAGAAAAGTTTTCAGCATGTTGAAAAATTTTCCGTGACCAAACTAAGGCCACGAGTATGTGGGAACTTCCCTTGAGCCTGAAGGAGAGTTCCAGTGACCTCCTAGGATCTCCTAGGACCACGTGTCAACCATGCTGCAAGTTTGAGTCAAGAGGAAACTACTAAACTTGCACATTAGGTCGCCGCAGTGGGACGGGCCTTTAATCAAAGTGGCTGCCACTTCTTCGAGCCACTTGTGTGCCCCAGACTGCCTGGTGGCTCCTGGGTGGCTTGGTAGGATGCGGTTGTATGAAATCTTCATGCTCTGGTAACAGGAAGCATGAGCTCTGAGCCAGATGCTCCCTGCTGCTCATCTGGCACAATTCTATGGTGTCCTATCGTGCAAAGTAGAGTGTGCGCGCACCATGCTCTTCCAACTGATCCAGGTCGAGTTCCCATTACAAAAACACTCTTAGGAATCCTCAAAACTACCTCATCTCAAGCACTTTCTTGCTAATAATATGTACTCTTTAAGCACCTTAATATAGTGAACAGCAAAACCAGTGGTAACTAATACAATTGAAGATAGACACAAAATACTGGAGTAACTCAGTGGGACAGGAGCATCTCTGGAGAGTGGGAATGGGAGGGAAGCATCTCTAGAGATGCTGCCTGTACAGCTAAGTTCCTCCAGCATTTTGTTTCTTTCTTCGATTTAAAGCAGTATCTGCAATTTTTTCCTACACATTTTGTCATTAATACAATAATTGATTAGTAAGGGCATCATGGGGTATGGGGAGAAGGCAGGAGAATGGGGTTTGTGAGGGCAAGATAGATCAGGGACGATTGAATGGCAGAGTGGACGATTGGCCGAATGACCTCATTCTACTCCTATCACTTATGAAGATTATGAACTTATAAAGCAAAGTATTATTGAGGAAGAAAATTAGTAAACCATTAGGACAAATAAAAAAATAGTGACCTAACATTTGCAGAGCGAGTGGCATTCCAGAAAGATAAAAATTAAACATGCGGATGTGGCCAGAGCAAGTAAGAAGCCAATATAATGGCTGTAACTTGAATCCTAATAAATTCTATCAGGGTGCTGCTGGAGAGCCATAATGACACAAACTGCAAGTTACCTTTCGATAGAATGGGGAAATAGGCTTTTGGCACGCTGGCTTTCATCAGTCAGGAAATTGAGTATTGAACATGTGGACATTGAGTTACAGTTATACAAGACATTGGTGAGGCCACACTTAGAATATTGTGTTCAGGTTTCAAGTTCAAGTTTGTGTTTATTGTCACTTAACTAACTAAGGAACAGTGAAATTTGAGTTACCATGCAGCCATACTATGGCAATGTTACAACATTTTGTTCCCCATTGCCTTTCCATTGACTGAACTCAAAAGCTGTAATCTAGGACAGTCAAAAGCCCATAACTTTCTTAAAAATTAAGAGCTCAATGAAATTTTCAGTTATTATAGATTGAAGCATTCTGAAACAAATATGAAACAATCTTACTTGGATGACCTGAAATTAAAGCATATAATTAGTTAGTTACCTAATTGTAGTTAATTACAAAATTCAATTGCTAGATCTAAACATCTATCCATTTCTTAAGAAAAGATAACCTTTTTTAAATTGCCCAAGTGTCCAAATAACATTCACACAATAATTCACAATATAACATGATTTTTAAATCTCATTTTCATGAATTTATAGGCCAAATGGAAGGAATTTAGTGTTTAATTCCTGTAAATTAATGGCCATTTAAATCAACTTGCAAGTGGGGTTTAGTGGAATGCGGTGGATTGGAATGTTGCGGTTTGCGGTGAATTTAACCCACAGTCGGCAGGAAAAATACTGCTGGTTCGTATATATTTTCTGTCCCCATTTCGCAACATGAAAATGTGATTAAATGCTTCCTAAGAACCACGTTTTTATGTAAAAATAAACTGTGTACCTTCTTTTCTCCCCTACGTAAAATCCTTCCCGTTGTCGGCGCTCCGGCTTTAGAAGATGATTTTTAAATTACTCTAGCTAATACATGATCTGGTGTAGTTTAAAAATAGCTTCATAAAACAAATGTAGGAGCGATTTCTCTTTAGCGACAAAATCCCCTTAAATGGATCGATTTGCCCTGTCTGGAGAAAAACGGCATTTTAAACCCGCACCCCTCTGAAAGGCGCCAAAGTCGCGCACACGGGGAGTGGCAGAACTGCAGCACCGCTAAAGGTAAGTATTGTAACATACCTACATACTAAGTGAAAAGAACACAATACACACATAAAATAAATTTAACATAAACATCCACCACAGTGGAATCAACATTCCTCACTGTGATGGAAGGCAATAAAGTTCAGTCATCTTCCTCCTTTGTTCACCCGTGGTGGTCGGGGCCTTGAACGCTCCACAGTCGCCGTTGCCGATGGTCCAATGTCCAAGCCCTCTCATCGGGATGATCGGAACTCCGGCGTCGGGACGGATTGGAACACTCCACGGCATGTAGCTCCCGAGTCGACCACTTCTTACAAGAGACCACGGGCTTCACGGTGCTAAAGTTCACAGGCCCCGCGGTCACACTGCTATAGGAATTATGCCATTAAGCTGGAAAGAGTGCAGAGATGTACGAGGATGTTGCCAGGACCCGAGGACCAGAACTATAGGGAGAGGTTGGGCAGGCTAGGACTTTATTCCTTGGAGCACAGGAGGCTGAGAGGTGATCTTATATGGGTACATAATGTCATGAGGGGAATAGATATGGTGAATGCACCATCTTTTTTCCATGGTAGGGAAATCAAGAACCAGAAGGCATAGATTTAAGGTGAGAGGAGTAAGATTTAATTGGAATCTAAGAGGCAACTTTTTCACACCGCAAGTGGTGGTTACATGGAACCTGTTCCAGAGATAGTGGGTGAGTTAGGTACAATGACAACATTTAAAAATTGAACAGGTGCATTGACAGGACAGGCTTAAATTGGACAAGCTTAGATTGGACAAGTTTGTCCAAAAAGAGCCTGTTTCCACACTGTATGACCCTATGTCAAGTGATATTTCAATGAGCAAAAGTGGAGCAGTTTCTTGCTCTAAAATATCAACACACACCTCTTGCTTTTATGGATGTTGATTGACCCACTGATTTCTTCCAGCATTTTGTATTTGTTCTAAATTTCAGCATCTGCTGTCTCTTTTGGCCTTGAGCAAAAATGAAAGATTTGTTGTCTTATCTTCCTTGCACAGATCAAATGTAGTTTAAAAGAGGACCAAACAGGTATGCTTATGTCCTTGCAGCAATTAGATTGCAGATACTTTTGGGGCAAGGAAGCCATCTGGCTCATTTGATGATTGTCTTCAGAGATACCGTCACCATCATTGTCTCATCACATCCTTTACATATTGCTCAATGTGATCAGTATCCTGGGCTCAAATGCTCCATGCACCTTAGATAGACACAAAATGCTGGAGTAACTCAGCGGGACAGGCAGCATCTCTGGAGAAAAAGGATAGGTGACGTTTCAGGTTGCGACTCTAAAGAACTTTGCAATTTCACCATTTCTTGAGAAATTTAAGTTTAAAAAAAAATTCTGGTGTTGAACATTCTGTTCACTTTATTGTTACCTTGTGTTTTTTGATCATAAGGAACAATCAATTAGTAACACTTTTTTTCAACGTACTGGGCAAATTCCATTTTATCCATGCAAAACAAATCCAAGCCATTTCTACATTCAAAGTGAACTTCCTTGAGCTCGTGTATATTGAACCCTTTTGACCTTCTATACTTTCAGTCCAAGTGCAAACTATCTTTGCCAGATTTAAACTTCCTTTATTGATGTCCCTTACTTTCACCTTCACTGTGCCTTGCCATATCTCAATGATCATTACAACCTTTGCTGGAAGAAAGAACAACTTCTGGTAGGACCACCCAAGCTGGTTGAAAGACAGCCAACCAGAACTCCTGATAAGGGGTTTTGAGCCATGCTAACAACCTGTCTATGCAATGGTGCTTTTTATTAATGGAAATAATTGCAGCACAAAACAAATTTTAACAGATCTGCAACATACATGATCAGCAAGAGATTCGTAACGTATTGAAAACAAAACAAGAGGAGTCAAATAATTGACTCCAGAGTGCAGGAGTAGAGACAGTTTTCTCATTAGCTGGTAGGTGCAGGAACTTCCAATTAGTTAGAGAACACCTTCATACCTTGTCCTTTAAAACGAATAACTATAATGATGATCATTGCTGGAAATATATACATCTTTCACAGATTGGACCCACAGACTACAAATAGTTTCCCCATTGATTTGTGATGGTATTTATCAAATTAAATTTGTGGGTTTGGACAAGCAAGGTTTGTTCTTTGTGAAGTTGCATTGACTATCATTTGGAAAAGCTATTTTTATTCAGGTTCCATTTATACATGTTACTCCTGTTCATTGACTCGATAATACCCACCAGTTATTTGATGAGGACCAATGTTGCTGGAAATGGCCATTAGTTTCCCTGAATATGGAAACCAAGATGGTTTGTTTTCAACACATTCAAAGTCAATAAATAACAAGTTCATAACAGTAGAGGTAAACGCTCAACATTTGACAAATTGAAGGGACACCCTGCTCCCATATAAGTTGGTGGCTGAGTGATGCATAGCCGATTGCAAGCCCTGTGAGGCAACTTCTTTCTCTTTCAACCCTGATGCCATTTGCGTTTGTCAGCATGGAAAATTGTTTGCTTCCTACACAATGCATTCTCTGTAGGTACTTTTTCCTCCTCACTAATTCCCCTGCGATGACCCAATTGTGGTTAGCTGCAATGCAGCCTTTGGCGGTTTCAGTTCCATGTGCTTTCACGCTCTTCCAAGTTGTCATTGCCTTGGCTTTTTGTTTCCTCCCGTTGGTCCTGTGCTCGATTCTGTTACGGATTCACTAGAGCAGGATTATTTGGATGGGCTTGGTGAATTTCCTGTACAAGTGTTTTGCCTGCAGGAGAAATTTGTAATGCCATGCTCCAAAAACGAGCCTACGTTTAGTTTAGATACAGCAGGAAAGCAGGCTCTTCAGCCCACCGAGTCCGCACCAACCAGCGAGCCTCGCACACTAACACTATCCAACACACACTGGGGACAATTTACACATACACCAAGCCAATTAACCTATGAACCTGTACATCTTTGGAGTGTGGGAGGAAACCAAAGATCTTGGAGGAAACCCATACGGTCACAGGGAGTACATACAAACTCTGTCCAGAGAGCACATCCTAGTCGGGATTGAACCTGGGTCACCAGGGCTGTCAGGCAGCAACTCTACTGCTGCACCCTTTCTCATAGTGTGGTAACAGGCCCTTCATCACCGAGTCCTCGTCGACCAGCGATCACCCCGTACACTAAAACTATCCTACACACTAGGGACAATTTACAATTTACAGAAGCCAATTAACCTACAAACCTGTACGTCTTTGAAGTGTGGGAGGAAACTGGATTTTTCCCAAAATTTCTTGTAATTAATCCTGCTGTCAGAGAAAGAGTATCAGGATTGCACAATCCTGTGCATTGATGGCTTTGGGTAACTATTTCAATCCTCTTATCTCCAAAAGCCCACTGAATGAGCATTTAAATACACTTAGATGGGAAATTAATATGCAAGTGTAAAGGTACCGACCAGCCAATAAGTTGCACAACAAGAGGTCCATTACTTCTGGCAGGTCTATTAGTACACTCAAATTGGTGCTCGTTACTGGAATTTATACGAGCAATTACTTTTGTCTCGTTATCCAATTAATGCCAGGGGAAGCTTATCAGAAGGAGATGGTATAACTGGTTGAGGTTGATGTTAATTATTTTGCCTTTGTCAATGGATGTCTCTTCAGCTTACACTAAGAGCAAAAATAGGTTGGACTTTCAATAGTCAGGAAAAGGGGAAGGCAACTTGAACTTACGGCGGCACAGCAGGAGAGTTGCTGCCTAACAGCACTTGCAGCGCTGGGGACCCTGGTTTGATCCCGACTATTGTTAAGGAATTTGTACATTCTCCCCGTGACCACATTATTTTTTTCCCCGAGATCTTTGGTTTCCTCCCACACTCCAAAGACGTACAGGTTTATAGGTTAATTAGCTTGGTATAAGTGTAAATTGTCCCTAGTATGTGTATGATAGTGTTAATATGTGGGGATCACTGGTCAGTGTGGACCCAGTCGTCCGAAGGGCCGGTTTCCGCACTGTTTCTCTAAACCAAGCCATTAAAGAGAACGGTACATTTTTCCAATTGGAATTCACAAGAAGACATATTGCTGAAAAATCGGGCCTATCTGGATCAGATTTTGCCATGCCTCTGGTGGTGAATCTGTGGTATTCTTTGCCACAGAAGGCTGTCGAAGCCAAGCCAATGGATATTTTTAAGGCAGATGTAGATAGATTCTTGATTAGGATGGGTGTCAAGGGTTATGGGGAGAAGACAGGAGAATGGGGTGAGGAGGATGAGATAGAGCAGCCATGATTGAATGGCGGATTAGACGATTGGCCGAATGGCCTAATTCTGCTCCTATGACCTTATGAAGGCTACACTTCAGTTTTATTCATCTTCAGTCACATCATTTTTATTAATCGCAAATCGTTGGATGGAGAAGCAAGAGCAGCACTCTGGAGCCTTTGTTGCTATTCATCAAAATCATGGGTGATTTCTACCACTTGCCTACCCAAACCAAGTCTGAAGAAGGGCCTTGACCCGAAACATCACCCATTCCTTCTCTCCAAAGATGCTGTCTGAGTTACTCCAGCATTTTGTGTCTTCCCAATCCTCATATTTCTTGATTATTTTACTATCTAAAATCTACCTGTTCCTGTCAGTAACTGAACCTGTACAACCCTCATCAGTTAAAGAAAAATCCAAAACTTCACCACCCTCTAGTTGATAAAAAAATTACTGATCTGTCCTGAATTGCTAACCACTTAATTTATTAATTAAGTGTCCTGACCCAATACTTCACCTATCCATGTTCTCCTGAAATGCTGCCTGAGCCACTGAGCTACTCCTACAATACTTTAGTGTCCTTTTGTATAAACCAGCATCTACAGTTCCTTGTTTCTACATTTAATTTGTAACTGGAACTTATGGCTTTAATCATCCCAACCAATGGAAACATCATCCCTGCATGAATTCTCTGAAGTTCCTTAATAATTTGCAATGAGATTAGCTTCCATTCTCCATCTCAACGGAGTAGTGGCCTAGTCGGTTAAACCTCTCAATTGACAACCCCACAGTCCGTGAATGAATCTGGTGAACCTTTGCTACACTATTGGACGTTTATCCTACCGTTGATATGAGGCCAGATCTGTACACAAAATTGCTGATGTAGTTTCACCAAAGCCCTATATAATTGCAAATCAATCATACAAGGAAGGATGAGGCTTTCCTTTTGTGTTTCCAGTTTCATGTGTCAAAGGGTGGGAGAAGATTTTGAGTCAGCTTGGGAGTCAAACCTCAAATAGGATTTCATTACGAACGTAGATTATTGGTATCATCACAATCTGACACGAAGGTGTAAAGAAACATCTGGCACACCTGTACTCCTTTGCATATGACATTATTTATTGTATTTAGTCACATAATGCTAAGGTGACCTCCACTTAACCTGATGAGCTCCAGCAAATTCAACACTTCAGTTTCCTCCCACATCCCAAAGGCATGTGGGTTTGTAGGTTAATTGGTCTTTGTACATTGACCCTAGTGTGCAGGGTGTGGATGAGAAAGTGGGATAACATAGAATTAGTGCGAACGGTTGGCGTGGACTCAGTGGGCCGAAGGGCGTGTATCCACAATGTATCTTCAAACTAATCTGAACTGAACTAAACACTTTAAGCAAAATATCACACACTTTATAATCACATTCACAAAGATTCATTCCTTCCTGCAACATAAACATCGCAAAAAAACCCAAATATCTTTAACTTTAACTTTGCTTTCTTTCCTGTCTTGTTTTGTGTGGCCTGTGGTTTTTTTCTGTAGGGAAATGGTTTCTTATTTTTGAATTTTAATTATGCCCATTTAATAATATATGACATTCTTTATTATGTCCATGATCATAGAGCATTGGCTATTTTTAAGCATTGATTTAAAATAAAGTTTGCCACAAGAGTGATTCTAAAGCACAAACCATATTGATTAGCAGAATGCCCCGTAATTGTCTGCATGTTCTTTTTTTGAGCTTTGACAGTGTTATGGTGAGATTGCTTGGGTCAACTGTTCTGGTTAACCACCAGTTGATAGACATTGGCAACTTAACAAAGGTTTTGTTTATTGCCCAGTTGATCTGAGGACAAAACAACAGTAATGTTAAAACACTTTAATTCTCCTTCCCATTCCCACACTGACCTTTCTGTCCTAAGAGTGAGGCTGAACGCAAATTGGAGGAACAGCATCTCATATTTCACTGGGCAGCTTACAGCCCAATCGTATGAATATTGACTTCTCTAAACTTCAAGTAACCCAGGCATTCCCTCTCTCTCACTATCATTCCCCCACTCAAGTCTTTTTGTGTCTATCTTCGGTTTAAACCAGCATCTGCAGTTCCTTCCTACACAGTTAGGTTACATATCCTGGTCATTGAAATCTTGGATTGATCACTGAGAGAAAGCAAAGAAACGAAGAGTAACATTCATTTTTCACAACCTCAGGACATCTTAAAGTGCCTTGCAGTTGATAAAGCGGATTTTATTTGAAATGCAGCCATAGTTATAATGTGGAAATTTGACAGCCGATTTTCATATTGTAAGGTCTGACAAATGGAAATGTGATAACGGCCATGTAATCAGTTTTAAGTGCTGGTGAAAGAATAAGTATTAGTCCCCAGGTTACTGGAGAGAAACCAAATCTGCTAATTCCATTGAAATACTTCCATGGTTCCTTTGCAACTAACGGTGGGGCATAATGACAAACAACTCTTCCTATGGACCCACTTTAGTGGGAATGTCGCTAAGATTAATTATAGATAAAGCATCTCTGGAGAGAATGCAAGAAGCTACACAAGCCTTCTAGCTCCAGCGTAGGGGCTGTTACTGCAGTGTTACAGCGTAAACAACAAAACCATTACCATGAAAAAAAAATGCATCTTATATCCAAATGTTTTAAACCCAGCCCTATGAGTCTGCCAAAAAGGTTTAATCCTGAAGCATGTTACTTTTCTTGGTGAATTAGATCATTATTTCTCTCCCAGTGGATTAACATACAATTCAGAAGACGATTTTTGAAAGAGAATTTTTTTTTTTTGCTTGGTGTTCAAGCTTCACACATCCCTCAACCAGACGCTCACCCCAATAGCCACAGGTCATCTTATCCATTAACAGTTTGATGGGTCTTGCTGTTTGCAAATGTTTCAACACATACCCATAATTGTGATTAATCCTAAACAGATGTACTTAAGGAGTTTCCAGCACCAAGCGAAACATTGTCGCCCAACCATAGAATCTGAAAAACCACAGCACTTGAGGATGGCTATATAATCGATTACTGGACTAAGTGGGACCCGTTTGGGATGCCAGTCACACAGGAGGCCTGGTCCCAACCCACACAAAACCCATCCCCAAAGCAATAATTCACACCACCTCTTCACACCTGTTCCCCAACCCCCAGTTCCCCCAAAGCAATACCACCAGTCAGGGGATGTGGGGAGTGTGTGGGTGATGGGTGTGTGTGGGGGAGGAGGCGGAGGGGGTCTGTGTGGGGGGGAAGGGGTGTAAGGGGGAGGGGGTGTTTGGGGAAGGGGGGGTTGGGAAAGGTTGTGTGTGGGGAAAGGATGGGGGGTGTGGGAAAGGGGGGTGGGGGAAGGGAGGATGTGGGGAGCTCGCACTCTGCTCACCCCACACCTTAAGTTTTCGGCCCCACGCAGTAGATCCCGGTCCCACTCCGGTTCACTCAGAGGCTTCCGGTTCAACTCAGCAGCTTCCAGCTGGTCATGCTGGTGTCCGCGGAAGCAGACTGCGAGCTGCTGATTCTTTGCGAACCGCTGACTCCCCGCGAGCCACTTAATCCCCGCAAAATGCTCAACACACTGCGCCCCTTCAGCTTTTTATTCTCCTCGCCGCATTATTGACAGCGAGTTCCGGAAGGGGTGGTTTTTAAGATTTTTAAACCTTCATAACTTTTGTACTATTTCACAGATTGGAACAAAACATATTTGACTTGCAGCAGAGGAGAATAGTGAGTAAGGTGGCGAAAAACTGCAGCACTATGGGGGATCGTATTTGTGCAAATGTAATTACAACGCAGACAGGAAGTGGTCAAGATGAGAGTTTTAGTTATAGTATAGATATATATGGTGAAATGTTGGTGGAGTCAAGAGTGTTGAATTGTCCTAAGTACAGGCTAAGGAACAATTAAATTCTTACTTGCTGCATCTTTACAGGCCCACTAATGCAATAACACACGGATAAATGTAGAATGATCAATATTGTAATAAATTATAATCAATAATATGAGGTAACCTACCCATAATAGTGCAAAGCCAAAGTCTGTACTGCAACCATATTAATTGTAGATAATAGTTGCAAAGATAGGATTGTTGTGAGTATTGTGCAGTATTCAAGAGCCTGCTCGTTGCTGGGAAGAAGCTATTCTTGAAACTGGAGATCACAGTTTTCAAGCTCCTGTACCTACTTCTAGATAGTCATAGCAAGATGAGAACTGGCTAGGGTGGTGAATGTGTTTGATGATATTAGGTCCCTTTTTGCAGCCATGTCTTCTGTAGATCGCTTTGTTGGCCGGGCGGTCAGCTGCAGTGATGGCTGCGCAATGTTTAGCACTTTCTGCAGCCTCTTTTGATCATGGGCATTTGAATAACTGAAGCAGGCCATGATGCAATTACAATGTTAAAAGGTAAATGCACATGTATTGTAATTTTGTATACACAAGCTTGTATTTCATTGCTTAGGAGACGGGAAAAGCTCCCCAATCAGCTGAGTAGTCACTGTGCTGCTCCAACATAAGCTTGAGTTATATTTTAAATAGGTTGAGTTTTTAATCTGGAGAAGTATGGATCATGTGCAGGCAGATAAAATTAGTTTATCTTTGCATTATGTTCAGCTCAGACATTGTGGGTCACAGGGCCTGTTCCTGCACTGTAATTTCCTATGTGTGGGAAATAATTGTAGATGCTGGTTTAAATCGAAGGTAGATCACAAAATGCTGGAGTAACAGCGAGACAGGCAGCATCTCTGGAGAGAAGGAATGGGTGACATTTCTTCGAGACCCTTCTTCAAACCCTGTACTTTCCTATGTTCTATGTTCAATGTTCTATGTTCTAAAGAGTAAAGCTCACTCCTATAAATGGCCTAGACTAAACAGTACTTAAATGCTAAGAAGAGGCCTAGAGTAGTTTCCGAAAGCATTATGTTCCTGCCTCAATTATCAGCTACCAAAGATTATTCTTAATGGATACAGTTGAGAATCTTGAACTCATTTAAGTATACATCATGAACTGAAGTAGGTCGCACACAATATGCAAAAAATCCCCTTTTATTTTGTTCACAGTCTTAAAATCATGGAAAATGTTAAAGCAATGGAAAGAGAGGTGAATTCCAATTCCAGTTAGTTTTGAAGTTAAAAACAGTCCAAACCAAACTTTTCCCTCTCTTCCATTAAATTTTTATGTACTCATTGGAGTAGCCAAAAAATGGAAGATTAAGTGATTATGTAATTATTGATTCAGTCCAATAGAATGGCAACAATGTATGTCAACAGAGATTGACTCATTATGGCATCTATTAATAGCACCAGTTATTCTATTTATTTGACATCACTCTCGTGGCAATGATTCAAAACATATGGCTGAGGAAACAACATTATCTGTTAAAGAAAACAAAGGATCCTTGGTGAAAGCCTGAGATGTGTTTATGAGAAATATTGTTCTTTGCTCATTATAAATAGGAAACTATGTCAGTAATACTCTAAATAGATGAATAGTATTAATAATTCAACAAGAGAACATCCTTTTGCCATGTTAACAATGCAGTATTTAGAAAAATATCTTAACACATGATTCTGAACACTTGGACAGGTACACAGATAGGAAAGGTTTAGAAGGATATGGGGCAAATACAGGCAAATGGGCATATTAGGTTGCATGGGTGAATTTGGCCAAATGGCCCATGACTATACCCATTGCAGATCTGTACGTGGTACTTATTTTGATGCTAGCATTACAGTAAACCTCCACCTAGTACACATAACAAGCCTTCAGAGTTAACCAACATGACTAGATTATCCATGCTGGTCATCGGTGGTGGCCTTCATTATCTGCAGCAATGCTGTGGCGATTTTCACATGAGCTATTGAGGATCATGTTAGCTCACTACCAGTGCCATTCAAAATCTAGTTTGCATCATCTTGAACTATTTCACTTTTTTGTAATACTCTATTTCAGTAACTACATTTCACTGGCTGTGAATATCCTGATGTCATGCAAAGAGCGATATAAATGAAAGTGCTTATTTTTGGCTAAAGCCTAATAATAATTTCTCTGTTTCTGTTTCGCTGGTTTAAATCATTATTCCCGTTCATTGACTTTTTAGTCCAACTTCTTCTCATAGAATGAGGATGCTGATCTTGCTTCATTTTGATTTATTCAACGGAGTCAATGAAGCTAGTTGGGGAATGTGTTACAGTGAATCCTGATGGTCTGGCATCTGATTCATTCACCAGCTGGAATGTGAGCCGGAAATCCAGTGTGTAAACTGGGTGTCTGGCCAGAACCAATGGTTAGAGCCAGGGCTAAGGTCCAGTCTATGGAATGGGTGTGTGATTGGAGCCAGGAATGGGGTCCAGGACACAAGGGTCAGGAACAGCTGGGTAGGTTTGCAGCTGGAGCTGGAGCCTGGCGTGCTTGTATACATTCCACACCCTTTAATCTCACTGGGTTTACAGGAACATTTATTGTATTACTGTATAAAGTGTAAAACAATAACTAAAAGTATGCTTGAGCATTAATAAGAACAAAACCGGACAATACAGAAAGTTTCCTCGCCCAGCACCAGAAAGTCCAAAGGAGTGCTGGATTATTTTATCATATTCCTCAAACCAGCTCAGAGTACTCCTGGACTCAGGAAGAGTCGACCACATTGGTGGAGAAACAAGGAACTGCAGATACCGATTTACACAAAAGGACACAAAGTGCTGGAGTAACTCAGCGGATGAGGCAGCATCTCTGGAGAACATGGATAGGTGATGTTTTGGGTCGGGACCCTTCTTCAGACTGATTGGAGGGGGGTAGGGAAGAAAGCTGAGAGAGAGGAGAGGCAGGATAAAGCGAGGCAGAATTTGCATTATTTACAGACCAGACCAAATAAGATTGGTATTGGTATTGACATTGACATGGTATTGGTTTATTTTTGTCATATTAACTGAGGTACAGGGAAAAAACTTTCTTTGCATGCTACCCAGTCAAACTGTACTAAAAATGCATGCAACAAAGCTTACACCAGTACAATGGGAAGTGTAAAGAGATAAATACTGGAGTGCAGGATTGAGTGTTATAGTTATAACGGTATTATAAAGGTATGGCTACAGGGAAAATGCAGATTAAAAACAGCACAAGGACCTCCAATAAGGTTAATTGGAATATCAGAACTACACCCTGAGCAGATGAGAGGTCCTTCGATCGTCTGAACAGCGAGGAAGTAGCTGTGCTCTCAAGCTATGTATCTTCTGCTCAATGGGGTCTGGTACAATGATTGTAAAGGGTCTGACTCAGCTGCTGGGGTTGGTATTGGCATCACATGTATCAAGATACAATGATCGGCATATGTTTGTGGAGTCTCCAATTAAATTAGATAATACTATACATTAATACAATCAAGCGGTACATCCGTATGACCATATGTATCAGTATAAGAAAAGAGAAAAAAAACAGAGTGCAGAATATAGTTTATAACATTGTAGCATTATAGTTCCGGAGACAAAAGTCCATTGTCCGCAATGTGGAGGTTGGAAGATTGTGATTACACCCTTGTTTATGGTTCTAAAGTCCAAAGAGAGGAGAAAAAGCTGTTCCTGACTCTGCTGGTATTCATTTTTAAGCTTTTGTGACCCTGCCCGATGGGAGCAGTGAGAAGATAGAATGAACAGGGTGAAAAAAAGTCCTTGATTATGTTGGCTGCTTTCCCAATGCAGCGTGAAGTGTTGATGGAGCAACGGTGGGATGGTTGGTTTGTGTGATGGACTGTGCTACAGCTAAGTCTGTCTCATGTAGAGCTCTTTCCAAACCAACCTGCAATGTACCCAATAGTATGTTTTCCGCAGTGCATTTGTCGAAGTTGATAAGAGTTGTTGAACTTCTTTAGTCGTCTGAGGAGGTAGAGGTGTTGACGTAGCTTCAATGTGGTGGGTCCAGGACAGATTGTTGGTAATCTAAACACCTAGGAACTTGAAACTCTCAACCTTATCCACTTCAGCACCACTGATGCTGATTAGGGCATGTATTCACCCTGATTCCCAGAAGTCAAGAACTAGCTCCTTCAACTTGCTGACATTGAGAGAGAGGTTGTTGTCTTGACACCATGTTACTAAGCTCCCTGTCTTCTTCCAGTACTCCATCTCATCATTGTTCAGGATTGAGCCCTTCACAGTGGTGTCATCTGAAAATTTATCAATGGAGTTCGATAATTTGAATGCACCGTTATGAGTGTATGGGGAATGTAGTGAGGGGCTGAGAATGCAGCCTTGCGGGGCACCGGTGTTGAGAAGTATTGTGGAGAATCTTAGCATCATTGATGGCTTTACAAAGGTCATAAATAGATTTATTGTACTGCTCATTGCAAATGTGGACTTCATGGTTCATCTACGATTTCTGGTTGGGGTAAGGTTCTGATTCCGGAAGACACTTATATTGTCTTCTTTGGTACGCAGTCCTCTACATACCTCCTGATGAAGGTGACAACTGTGGCACACTCACTTAGGTTGGCCGCAGAGTCCTGGTATATGGACCTGCCCACTTACTCAAAGCTGTCGTGAAGGATCTCATCTGTTTCTTTAGACTAGGACTTTCTGTACACAGATCCTCCAGCTGCTGTTTCTGCTTGTAAGCAAGGAGTAGAAGCACAGCCAGGGGCTCAGATTTTTGTAAATGGAGTCAGCAGATGGAACGGTAAGCTGGTGTAGATATCAGGATTTGCTTGCTTGTTAACGAGTGAGTTCTACCTAAAACAGTAGAATAAAAAACTTGAGGACTGGTTGCGCAGATTGTCCCTCCGTGTCTGGAAGTAGATTGACAACAGCTCACCATGATGAGATGCAATCTTCCTGTCACATGGTGTTAATGTCTAAGCCTTGCGTGTAGGGGCTACATCATATGCTAATAATTTTACATAAATCACTAAATAGTTTGTCAGGCATGTGTAATGACTAATGGACTTCAGCAAAAGTCAATGCCTAGATGGTTTTAAATATTACAAGTATTTGACAGACAACAGCAAGAGCCATATTTTTGTGTCTGTGACAAATGCCAACTTGAGCTAAGTCTATTATTATTTCTTGAAAAAAAAATGACATCCTCAAAAAAGCCCACATGTAAACAGTCTAAAGTAAATCCTTTTCAAAATGTTTTAAATAGGGTCAGAATGTCAAATTTCAAAATACATTGACATTTTTAATATTTAAAAATGTCACATAAACAGTTAGTTAGATCCAGTGTTTCAGAAATGACAGGATTTCCCTCTGTCTTCTGTACAATTTAGTAAGGCTTCACCTGTCCAGTCACTCATGATGATTGTTTAAGTGCTTTTAAAAGAGAACAAATATTCAACGAAGGCTCAAGTGTTGCCTTACACACACACAGATATGCTAATACGTCTGTTTTTTTTCTGTTCTTGAAAGCTTATTGGCCTTATTTCAGAACATAAACGGGACAAAAAGGCACAGCCTGAAGGTGTCATCACGAGTAGATGGAGTGGTAAAGAAAGCGTACAGTATGCTTGCCTTCATTAGTCAGGGCATTGAGTATCAGAGTCAGGAATTCATTATGCAGTTTTATAAGACTTTAGTTCACCCACATTTCAAGTATTGGGTGTGGTTTTGGTTGACCCATTACAAGAAAGATGTGGAAGCTTTGAAAAGGGTGCAGAAGAGGTTTACCAGAATACTGCCTGGAGTAGCAGAGGTTAGCTACAAGGAAAGGTTGGACAGACTTGAATTGTTTTTTCTACAACACCATGGGTTGAAGGGAGAGCTGATGGAAGCGTATAAAAGTATGAATGGCATATTTCTGTAAACAGTCAGAATCGTTTTTTCCCCCCAAGGTGAAAATGTCAAAGACTTGAGGACATAGGTTTAAGGTGAGAGAGCAAAGATCAACAGAGATGTGCAGGGCAAGTTTTTTTAGACAGAGGGTGATAGGTGCCTTGAACACGTTGTCAGGGGTACTGGTGGTGGAGGCAGATACGATAGTGCAATTTAAGATGCTTTTGGATGTGCAGGGAATGGAGGGATATGGATCATGTGCAAGCTGAGGAGATTAGTTGGTCTTAGCATCATATTCAGGATGGACATTGAGAGTTGAAGTGCCTATTTCTGTGCCGTATTCTATATTTTATGTTCTATAATAGCATGTTACAGTTAGGTCATGTTTATCGTCATATTTATTTTCCATTTCTAATTGCTGTGATCATGATAGTATTGAGCTGTCCTCTTAAACCTCCTGAACTATCACAATCTTTATAGTGGTTCTACTCCACAACGACATTCAAATGGATTGTCTTGGTTTTGTACCACAGGCAATCCTGCACCTATTTTCTCTGTTTCTATAACATGATATAACAACAATGATAGAGTCACCGTTCTGTAGAAAATGTCCCAGATTTCACGAATTCAAAACATAAAAGTTGATGAGCAAAGGAAGGTCAAACTAGGAGGGAAAACCTGTAATCCAAAAAACTGAAGAATCTTACCTGTGAAAGAAAAATAGAAGATGTTTAGCGGGGGTGGGGGGGGGGGGGGGGGGGGGGGGGATAATCCGGTAAATGTAAGTACTGAGAGGCAAAGTTGCCGATATGAACTTTATAAATAGAAATAAAGAAAGTTCGGAATATAAACACTGGTGCGGATGGTAGAGCTGCCGCCGCATAGCGACAGAAGGGTGATGAGTGCCCGGAAAGTGCTGCCAGTGGTGGTGGCAGAGGCAAAGACAATGGTGGTGTTCAAGAGGCTTTTAGATGAGTACATGGAATGATCTGGAACATAATCAAGGACGAGTCACACGCTGGACACTCCCTCTTCTCCTCTCTCCCATTAGGCAGAAGGTATAGAAGTGTGAAAACACACACCACCAGATTCGGGGACAATTTCTTCCCAGCTGTTATCAGGCAACTGAATCATCCTACCACAACCAGACAGCAGTGCTGAACTAATATCGACCTCGGACTATCCTTGATCGGTCTTTGCTGGCTTTAACTTGCACTAATCATTATTCCCTTATCATGCTCCTATACACTGTAAATGGATCGATTGTAATCATATATTGTCTTTCTGCCAACTGGTTAGCACCAAACAAAAGCTTTTCACTGTACCTTGGTACATGTGACAATAAACTAAACCAAACTAAACTAAATAAACTAAACTAAACATGTGCTGACAGGTAAGATTAGTTTATCATGGCATCATTTTGAGCACAGACACTGCAGGCCGAAGGGCTTATTTCTGTGCTGTACTTTGTTCTATGTTCTATATGCTAAATTTATTAGACATGGTCTGCCTTTAACAAATCCATGCTGGCTTTTCTAAACAAAGCCATTTTCTTTCTAGGTGTCCATTAATCCCACTCTAAAATAATGTTTCCAAAACCTTGCCATTATCAAGCTTAAAATAAAGTGTCTGCAATTGTAGGGCATATCCTCACACTTTTTGTTGAACAAGAATGTAAAATTTGTTACCCATCACTATTCTGGCACAGCTTCCCTATCCAAAATGCTCTGAAAAATTATGAACAGCAATCCCATAATTTCTTCCAGTACTTCCCTCAAAATTGCAGGATGAACTCCGGTGGTTTGTCTATTTCAAGGCAACCATCAAACATTTTTAACATTTAAGAGTAAAGTGGATAGGTATATGGACGTGAAGGGAATGGAGGGGTATGGTCTGAGTGCAGGTAGATGGGACTAGGGGAAAACAAATGGTCGGCACGGACTGGAAGGGCCGAGAGGGCCTGATTCCGTGCTGTAATTGTTATATGGTTATATGGTTATCCACCCACACTGGTTAATGTAATCCCATTTTCATAACCTACACACTAGGGGCAATTTACTGAAGCCAATGAACCTGCGACTCTGGAATGTGGAGGGAAACCAAATCATCCAAAGAAAACCCTCACGGTCACAGGGAGAATTTACAAAGTCTGCGCGGACAGCACCTTTAGTCAGGATTGACACTGAGTCTCTGACGCTGTGAGGCAGCAGCTCTACTGCTTTATCACTGTGCCACTCTTGGATGAAACATCCTTCCTGGTGAGGACAGATAAAAATTATCTCAAAACTACCCACACCATCCATGAGCCAGTACACATTTTTGTTCTTAATGGACCCCTACTCCTCCATGTAAAAGCTTTTCACTACTTATATTTTTAAACACATTTGGATTCACCTCCATGACCAAGGAGCTGAATTATTGACTTCGGGAGGTCGCAGAATGGGGAATACGCCCCAATCACCATCTACGGGGACAGTGTGGAGAGAGTGTCCAGCTTTAAGTTTCTGGGCACTCACATCTCAGAGGACCTCACATGGTCCACCAACACCGCTGCGCTGGTCAAAAAGGCACAGCAACGACTGTTCTTCCTGAGAACATTGAAACGGACTGGTCTGCCCCAACAGCTGCTGACGACCTTCTACCGCTGCACGACAGAGAGCATACTAACGTATGGCATCTCTGTGTGGTATCTCAGCTGCACGGAGGCAGAGAGGAGAGCTCTTCAGCACGTCGTCGACAGAGCGCAAAAGATCATTGGGACACCGCTACCAGCCTTGGAGGGCATCTACCACACACGGTGCCTTAGGAAGGCCGTCTGCATCCATAAAGACTCCTCTCACCCTTGTAATGGACTGTTCGAACTACTCCCTTCCGGCAGACGCTACAAGGCCTTCTACGCCCGCACCTCCAGACTCAGGAACAGCTTCATTCCCAGAGCTATAGCGGCTCTGAACCGGCTTTGCTGAGTGCCCCCCACCCCCATGGACTGTCTCCCTCGGATGGTCACGTCGCACAGACACATCTGCACTTTAGTCTGTTTTGGTTTTGACTGTTTTACTGTTCTAATGTTCTTTTCACAAGCCATGTTCTCGGGGTATCTAAACCTAAATTTTATTAGTCGTTTAAGTTATGACATCGGATGGAAGTTGCAAACCAAATCTGGTTGCACTTATGTGTAATGACAATAAAATATATTATTATTATTATTCCCATTTATGTTGGCAGCTAATTTTCTCTCATCTGCTCTCTTCTGGCGATCTTATTTTAATTTTCACTTTCTGACACTGGCTTAATCAGCTGGTTCTCACTGATATTAACAACTAACAATGGTCATAACCAGGCTTTTTGTTTTGCTTTATCATCAGAAAAAAAAGGTAGCCATTTGTCTTATCAAGGCAATGCCGATGTTCGGCAAAATCCCATCTACCCCATTCCCCCACTTATTTCCTTGCACCCCATTTTCTCTCACATATGCATCAATTCCATCCTGATTCGCCTACCACACAGCTGCATAGAACACAGAACAGGACAGCACAGGATCAAGCCCTTCAGCCCAAAATGGCCATGCTGGACATAATACCAAGACCAACTCTTATCTGTCTGCACATAACCCATATCCCTCCATTCCCTGCATATCCACTTGCCTATCCAAAAATATTTTAAACACCACTATTGTATCTGCCTCCACCACTACCACCAGCAGCATGTTCCAGGCACTCACCACCCTCCATGTAAAAAAACTTGCCCTGCACAACTCCTTGATATGGTGCCCCACTCACCTTAAAGCTATGCCTTCCAGTATCTGATATTCCAATCCTGGGAAAAATGTTCTGACTGAAAATCCAAATTATTCTCTCATATTTTTATATTGGTGTAATTTTACTGAAGCCAATTAACCTACCAATATGGGTTTAGGGATGGGAACTGGAACACCCAGAGGAAATCCTTGTGATCACAGACTATATGTGCCAAACCACTCAGACAGAACTAGGTTAGGATTAAACACAGGTTACTAGAAACATGACGTGTCTGTACTTCCTGTCACATATAACGTCATAAAATCATGTGATAGGAGCAGAATTAGGCCATTTGGCCCTTCGTCATCTCCGCCATTCAATCATAGCTGACCTATCTCTCTCTCCTAACCCCATTCTCCTGCCTTCCCCCCATAACCCTTGACATCTTTATCAACTGCATGTTCTTGATTTCTTCCAATTATATATTAAAAGATATTCCTCTGAATGTTTTGGCACTTGCACCAAATATGGATTCTCAGCATTAGTGAAGCTGTTGGCACAGGAAGAAAAAAAAATTGCCCATTAGAACATAAAGTGACTTCTGAGTGATCAAAAGGTTATCTCGTCAAAGGAACAGTCTGGTATATTCACTTTGTGAACCTAGTAACTGCTTCAATCTACAGAGTTCTCAAAAAGCAGTTCAGGATCACTTCTGATTTTCCATTAACAATCTTTCAAATATTTTTTAAAGATACAGCGCGGAAACAGGCCCTCCGACCAGCGATCCCCGCGCACTAACATTATCTCCACACACTAGGGCAATTTTTTAAATATTTACCAAGCCAATTAACCTACACTTAAATAATACCAAGGGCGACAAAACTGCAGCTATCACTTTGAGAACCCAAGCTATACCATTTATGCGAGAAACATTTTTTGGATTATTGTGTACAGGAATATTTCTGGATTTTTGTAATCAACTGGGAGGCAAGTTGTGAACGATTAGACTACTTTTCAGATGTTATCAGTGATTGAATTCAACAAGAAATTGCCTGTAAGCATTTCTACATTGCCTCAGGCTGGAGTGCATTAGCCTGATGAGTGAATAATGACAGATATATATTTGTCTCTTATTTAAAGTTGTTACATCATTGAAAAGATAATTCAGACAATTATTTTGACTGAGTTATTTGGTAACGTAGAAATGTAAATATTACTTCATTTGCTTGAAATTAGAACTGAAACTAATCTTTCCATCCAATACCTGGCAACATTTCTACACCTTAAGGCTCCTATGGTTGCTGGCAGAGTCACAAATACTTTGCTCACAGCACATAAAAGTTATGACAGCACATATTACACTGAGAAATGTTCATGCTTTACTGCAATTACCTGACTTTGGCATTGATCGATGGACTAATTGACAGATACAGCATAGAAACAGGCCCTTTAGCCCACCGAGTCCATGTCGACCATCAATCATTGGTACCCACTATTTCTATGTTATCCCACTTGCTTTTGCATCGATTCCCTAAACATTAGGGGCAATTTTACAGAAGCTAATTATCCTACAAACTTCCACGTCTTTGGGATGTTGGAGGAAATCAGAGCACCTGAAGGAAGCCCCTGTGGTCACAAAAAGGGAAACATGCAAAGTCCACACAGACAGCACCTGAGGTGAGGATCGAACCCAAATCTCTGGCACTGTGAGACAGCAGCTCTATCAGCCGTGCCACTGTGCATGAAGAAATTATACAACATAGATTAATCCTGAAGTTCTATTGAAAATGAAATATAACTATTTTAGGTAACATTATTAAATTTTATCTGGCACTTTTTATTTATCCCTGCTTGACCTGAGGGAATAATGGTGAGCCATTTTATTGAATTGGTGCAGTCCTTCTGTCAGGGGCATCTGGGGTTATGGGGAGAAGGCAGGAGAATGGGTTTGAGAGGGAAAGATAGATCAGCCATGATGGAATGGCAGACTAGACTTGATGGGCCGAATGGGTTGATTCTGCTTCAGTCACTTACAAAGTTACGATGTCCCCACAGAGTTGCTTGTAGAGAGTTTCTTGTTTGAGACTCAATTACAATGAACGGCCAGTGATATTGTTGCAAGTCAGGATGGTTTGTGTCCTGCAGAGGAACTTGTTCTGGGTCATGTTCCCATTCATCTGCTACTCCTGTACTGCATGATCATTCATTCCGGTGGTGTTGTTGGAATAACCCACATGAGTAACTGCCATGCTTCTGAAGCTGGTACCACTCTAATCATGGGGATGAATTGATGGACAGAATCACTATTCTACATGATGGTGGTGTGGTGGATGGTGGTGGAATCAAGCAAGGGGCAGTTGATAATTCATTTGATACCAAAAGCTCCGTTGAACATTGACAGCAATTTCTTGAGCTTCAAGTAATTTTAAAATACATTTTCCCTCTACCATCTATCTGATAATTGAAAATATGCAAAGACAGTCCAATTTACTACTTCCAAATGTGTTTATACGTGCACATTATTTTAAATATAACACTATTGTGACCTTTGGTGCTCTTTTCAAATTGTGTTTTATTCTAGCTGTGTTCATTGCACTGATGTGGGTCAGAATTTGGGGGCATTGATGCGAATGTGAGGAAAATAAATTGGTATTTTAATCCTGTACATAGGATTAGTGTAAATGTGGGCTTCATGGAGTTAGTACACTGAGGAGCCTGTTTCCATGTAGTAGGATTCTATAATTGAATAATTCAGTCTAACATTTTCTTTAGGAGGTACATTGTCAATATTCCAATGAGTGCTTTTGTTTGTGATGGTATGTACTGCACCTCTAAAAACGTAAAAACTAGATGTTACTTTTTAATATTACCAAAAAAAACGAATTAACTAAACTTTAAAAAAAAATGTCTTTATTCAATTAAGCAGTCAGGCCCATAAAAGATTATTGGGCAATGGTCACTCATACACACTGACAGCAAGGAACAATATGCATACCAGCACCTTTTGGTCAACAAAAAAGCAAAGTTGTCACAAATATCTAAGAAGAATTAAATATATTAAAACTGCCACGAAATATTGATTTCTTCAGCTAGATAAAATGGGTTCAAAAACAGCTGCAAAATATATTGGATGGGCTAAGCTGTGTGAAAGCTTTTATATAATTCCATTTCTTGGTTTTATTTCTATGTTTTCGTAAATTATTATGAACAATCATGAATCACAATCAAATGTGGAGCTGTGCTAAACTGAGTCCAAATCTTTATGCATACTGGAGAAATGATATAGGAATAATATTGGAGTATTGTCGTGTGTCGTAAATGTTTCGACTTGATGTTATATGGTTAGTTAATACTTTCCATTGCCCAGTTAACAGGCAATTTTTCATATTCTATTTAAATATTTCAACAAATTCTGTGATGACTGAGAAAGGTTTAGGTTTAGGTTTCTTATTGTCACATACACTAAGGTACAATGAAAAGCTTTGTTTTGCATGCTATCCAAGCAGATATGAAAATACTATACAGAAATACAAACATATCAAATGCATGCAATAGATAGAGCAAAGGGGAAGATACAGAGTATTCTCCTCTGCATTGCAGAGCATGAGCATCATAGACTACAATGTCCACTATGGGATGGAGGTGAATCAAGCAGTACCTGAGCTCAGAGAAGGACCATTCAGAAGCTTGATAACAGAGGGGATTAAGCTGTTATGATTGTACACAGCTGGGACAATATCTGAAGGTCCCCGACTCGAAAAATCATCTGATCATTCCCTCCACAGATGCTGCCTGACTTCCTCCAGTATTTACTATTAAACTCAAGATTCCAGCCTCTGCAGTTCCTTGCATCTCTTGTGGCAAACAACTTACTCCCACAACAGCAGTTCCTATTATCATGCACCGGATAAAATGCAAGAAGATCATTCCATTAAAATTCTTTGAATGGCCAACTGGATCAGTGAACTATTACTTGTTACACGTGGGTGACTTAGAAATGAATTGGCTTGGTGGAAGGAGAGATGAAGAGTATAGTTTAGTTTTTAGTTTAGAAATACAGCACAGAAACAGGCCCTTCAGCCCACCGAGTACACGCCAATCAACAATCCTTGCACACTAACACAAGGGACACTACAAACCTGTATGCCTTTGGAGTGTGGGAGGGAACTGGAGCTCCCAGAGAAAACCCACGCAGGTCAAGGGGAGAACGTGCAAACTCCGTACAGACAACATCCGTAGTCAGGATCGAACCCAGGTCTCTGGTGCTGTAAGGCAGCAGCTTTTCTGCTGCACAACCATACTGCCCCTAAGAGTTGATATGTGTCATATTAATGTGACCACTTACAGCCAAATTCAGGATCCCCTGTGCCCACATTGGCCCTTGTAGAATTTTCTTCACACATTGTGCCATTACTACAGAACATTTGAAATAAAGTATTAGTCCAATCTAAGTAAATGTGAGGTTATCCACTTTGGTGGCAAAAACAGGAAGGCAGATTATTATCTGAATGGTGTCAAGTTGGGAAAAGGGGAAGTACAACGAGATCCGGGGGTATTTGTTCATCAATCACTGAAAGTAAGCATGCAGGTACAGCAGGCAGTGAAGAAAGCTAATGGCATGTTGGCCTTCATCATAAGAGGTGTTAAGTACAGGAGAAAAGAGGTCCTTCTGCAGTTGTACAGGGCCCCGGCGAGACCACACCTGGAGTATTGTGCGCAGTTTTCGTCTCCAAATTTGAGGAAGGACATTCTTGCTATTAAGGGAGTGCAGCGTAGGTTCACAAGGTTAATTCCCGGGATCGCGGGACTGTCATATGTTGAAAGAATGGAGGGACTGAGCTTGTATACACTGGAATTTAGAAGTATGAGAAGGGCTCTTATTGAAACATATAAGATTATTAAGGGATTGCACACGCAAGAGGCAGGAAACATGTTCCTAATGATGGGGGCGTCCAGAACCAGGGGCCACAGTTTAAGAATAAGGGATAGGCCATTTAGAATGGAATGAGGAAAAACCTTTTCACCCAGAGAGTTGTGAATCTGTGGAATTCTCTGCCTCAGAAGGCAGTGGAGGCCAATTCTCTGGATGCTTTCAAGAGAGAGTCAGATAGAGCTCTTAAAGATAGCGGAGTCAAGGGATTTGGGGAGAAGGCAGGAACGGAGTACAGATTGTGGATGATCAACCATGATCAAAGTGAATGATGGTGCTGGCTCGAAGGGGCGAAATGGCCTACTCCTGCACCTATTGTCCATTATCTAATGTCTCTGGGACAAAGTCCGGAGTTGAGAGGGGAAAGACAGCTGGTGGCCAAGCTTTGATTGGGGTCAGATCAGGACTTAGTTGGAAGTGGGGAATGTGACGCCGGTTGGAGAGTAATTGGAGAGTTGGTTGCTTGAGTAATCAGAGGCGACTGGGAATGGGCTCTGAAATCCATGGTGATGCGCACTCACCGGAAGGGCTCAAAGAAGAGAAGGTAATTAAGAGAACCAAACTTAGAACTGGTCAGGGATATGATAGGGACTTAGAGCAGAGTTATTGCAAAAGTGCCCAAACATTGGTGCACGTCCACATGAGGTGATCTAATTTCTCATGTAAAATGAAGTTGTTCTCTGCGCTTCTGATATGAAAAATCACGTCACTTGAAGTAAAAGCATCTAGTTGATTTGTCAAGGGTGACATGATTTGGAAATCAGTGCAATTGCATTCTATTCCCAATACTTTCATGTGTGTTACAATTAAAGAAATGGTCAATACAGATGAATATTAGGATAGATTGATAGTGAACTAGTTCTCATGCTGAAAACTTCATATATGGCCATGGGCTATAAATAATCCACAAATAAAACTTGCAGCGCTTCCCTTAATCTAGTTAGTTATCAGCACTGATGATTCAACTCATATTAGGGTACTTTTCATTTTAAAAGCTAAAGGGCCAGTCCCACTTGGCCGTCATTTACGCGACAGGCCGGTAGTGACTGTCACGTGAGTCATCGTGCGTCTTCATCCATCAGCACAGCCGTCTGGAGTGCGTGACGTCATTTGAATATCCAGTTTATGATATTTACCCAGTTTTAGGTGATTAGGTTTAGGTGATTTTCTAAAATGTTCTAGTTTCCTGAATGGTGCTAGCAATTGGAAAACTGCAGATGTAATGCTCCTATTCAAAAAAAGAGGTGAATGAAAAGTAGCAAGCTGCAGACCAAATTAATCTGTAGGAAGGAACTGCAGATGCTGGTTTAAATTGAAGATAGACACAAAATGCTGGAGTAACTCGGCGGGACAGGCAGCATCTCAGGAGAGAAGGAATGGATGATGTTTCGGGTCGAGACTCTTCTTCAGTCTGAAGAAGGGTCTCGACCTGAAACGTCACCCATTGCTTCTCTCCAGAGATGCAGCCAGTCCCGCTGAGTTACTCCAGCATTTTTTATCACTTATCTAGTTTCCTCTTCCATTTCTACCAACTGCACCCCTTCTCATGTCATTCGTTCATCCAGCTGTAGGAGATACAACATTTGTCTTTTTAACCTCTTCCTTACCCACAATCCAGGGACCCTAGCAGTCTTTGCAAGTGAATCATCAATTCACTTTTGCACTTTCCGGTTTAGTATATTTTGGTGATCACCATGTAGTTTTCTCTACGAAACTGCGCAAATTTTAAAATCGCGTGCGTTTATATCCATGACGCTTTAAAGGCGGGCCGACTGCATATGGGCAGCGCGAGGTGGCGCTTGGTTACGCACAATGACGTAATCATGTGTCACCACGTGTACGAGGTCGCGACGTCAGCGTGTGACCGCAATACATTCGTGTGCCAGAGGCCTGCGAAGATTTTATGCACTACAAAATCCTGGAACTCCATACCCCTCCGCACTTCTCCATGCGACCGTCCTGCACTGCCCACACGCTACCCGTGCGTCTCAACACAACAATGAGGTTGCATAAATGGCACACAAATGACGGTGAAATGGGACAGGCCCTTAAATTGTTGTTTGCCTATGTTCGCTGGGTCACGATTTGACTTCCAACCACAGTTAAATTTATTGTATTTGTGAAAGCTAGTTGAGATCGCTAATTAATTAATTCATTATCATTTAAGACATCTATCTATCTATCTATCTATCTATCTATCTATCTATCTATCTATCTATCTATCTATCTATCTATCTATCTATCTATCTATCTATCTATCTATCTATCTATCTATCTATCTATCTATCTATCTATCTATCTATCTATCTATCTATCTATCTATCTATCTATCTATCTATCTATCTATCTAACCAGATGCAAAAACGTAGAGATTTTTACCATTTCTGTAGGGATTTTCCTTATGAGTTTGGAAATGCACTCCTAGGTCAATTATTCCCCCAGATTGTGAGTAAAATCCATCACAAAACTAAAACAAAGCTCAATTTTTAAAATCTAAATGGCTCTCACCAGCTGCTGATGTCACAATGCCCACATGCCGACCAATCCAGCTGCTTTTCTCTCTCTCTCTTCATTTGGCAGCCCGGTGCTCCTCCACCACTCCCCCAGCTCAAAGTATGCTCGCGCCACGCCTCCCGCAGCTGGACTCCCACACCCGGCCACCCGCTCAGAGCCGCCGCTCGCTCAGAGCTGCAAACCGAACTCGTTGCCAGTCACGCAGCTCGCAAGTCCTTTGAAAAAACCTTACTAGCAAGTAAGCAAGCTTTGAAATAAACCTTGTGAACCCCCCTCCCCCCTCTCTCTCTATCCCCGCTCTCTCTCTCCCCTCCTCTCTCTCTCCCCCCTCCTCTCTCTCCCCATCTCTCCCTCCTCTCTCTCTCTCCCCTCCCCCTCTCTCTCTCTCTCCCCCCCCTCTCTCTTCCCTCCCCCTCTCTCTTTCCCTCCCCCCTCTCTCTCTCTCTCCCCCCTTCTCTCTCTCTCCTCCCCCTTCTCTCTCTCTCCACCTCTCTCTCTCCCCCTCTCTCTCTCTCCCCACATCTCCTCCCCCTTCCTCTCCCCCACCCTCCCCTTCCTCTCCCCTACCCCCTGCCCTGCCCTCCCCTAAAACCCCTTCCTCCCTCCCTCCACCCCCTCCCCACCCCAGCTCTCTCCCTCCCTTCTCACCCCATCTCCCCCCTTCCATTCCCCCTCTCTGCCTCCCTCTTCTCCACTCTCTCCTCCCTCTTCTCTCTCTCTCCTCCCATCTCTCTCTCCCCTCCTCCCCACCTCCTCCCTCCACCCCCCCTCTCCTTCTGTCTCTTGCCTTTCTGTCGCTGCCTCTCTCACTGTCTCTCCCCATTCTCTCTCTGCCCTCACTCTCTGCAGCCCCTCCCTCTCTAGACATGCCTGCAAGTTGGGGCTATGCATCAGTGGATAGGGTGGTTATGGGTTAAACGGAGATAATTAATAATATTAATATAATATCAAGGTGGTAGTTAGTGTCGGGGTGGTTAGTGTGTGTGATGCCACATGCCGCCCCGCACCCTCCCCCCAGCCCCGCAAACGCGCGTTGAGGGAACAGACCAAACTGGTCTGCACGTGGTATAGTATACTTTTACAACTCTTTGTGTGTGTGGATGTGTATGTGTGATTTTACTTCGGAGTCACGTGAGTGACTACGTGAGGAACCCCGCTGCATGTGCGTCATTACGTCAGACGCATTGGTGCAGTCGGCCGGTTGGAGCAGCAGAGCTCCTCCAAGCGGTAAGTTTAAAATGCAAGGTAAGTTTCAAACTTTTTCTGGCGCTCACTTTCTGCTTTAGCGGTAGCATTCAGATTGCATAAAATGATGCAGAAAGTAAAGAAGGTGTCGGCGAGGCGATCCGGGGGAAAAATGTTCAAGGACCACGAGAGTGCGGTTAGCGGATGCCCTTCTAGGTCACCGGTCACCAAGTCTGTCGCCAGCAATGGAGCTAGCGACACTGGACCCGCTGCCTGTGAGCAGCATAGCCACGCCGGTAGGGCGCAAGGCAACTTCAAAATCGAATAGGCCCATTGACCCAGAGTCGAGCCTGGAGGTTTTATCTTCACAAGGAGAGACCGTTTGCTCACGGCACTCACAGGTCGAGGTCTTATTACAGAAGATGCTCGACAGGGACGCACTCAGGGAGGAGTGGTGCCCATGCCAGGCTATTGGAGAGCCTGCAATAGGGCTGCAAGACTACCCATCTTTTGAAGAGGAGGGTATACCAGCTCAGCAATACACTGACGCCAAATCAGTGGCTGTGGAGAGCCACAAGGGAGTGGAACTAGAAATCATTCCAAATATAACGGAGAAACATGCAGTCCCCAGAGAAGCAGGGGAGCCATTAGGGGAACAATTGGCAGCAGCCATTCAATATGGAGCTATCTGGAAGTGGCAGCGCTGCCTGGCAGCTGCGGCTCCCCTGCAGTCGTCAGTTTTTTATTTTATTTTTGTTTTTTCGTGTCTGTTTTAGTTACAATTTTGGTTTATTAGGCTGTGTATGTGTGGGGGAGGGGGTGGGTGGGTGGGAGAAACAGGGTTTTAGTCTTTCCCTTTGGGGGGTGCGATGTTTCTTGTCGTGTCCCCCATCACCGCCTGTGCTGAGGCCTAATGGCGGAGCTGATAGCCTCTGAGCTGTGGCAGCGTTACAGCATTCCAACAGCGGCGGTGGCCCGGCTTCAGAGCTGCGGTGTTCCAGCGGCGACCCGGCTTCAGAGCTGTGGTGCTCCAGCATTTCAGCGGCGACCCGGCTTCAGAGCTGCGGTGCTCCAGCATTTCAGCGGCGACCCGGCTTCAGAGCTGTGGTGCTCCAGCGGTGGCGTTCCAGTGGCGACCCGACTTCAGAGCTGTGGTGCTCCAGCATTTCAGCGGCGACCCGACTTCAGAGCTGCGGTGCTCCAGCATTTCAGCGGCGACCCGACTTCAGAGCTGCGGTGCTCCAGCGATCCAGCGGCGACCCGGCTTCAGAGCTGCGGTGCTCCATCGTTCCAGCGGCGACCCGGCTTCAGAGCTGCGGTGCTCCATCGTTCCAGCGGCGACCCGGCTTCAGAGCTGCGGTGCTCCAGCATTCCAGCGGCGACCCGGCTTCAGAGCTGCGGTGCTCCAGCATTCCAGCGGCGACCCGGCTTCAGAGCTGCGGTGCTCCAGCATTCCAGCGGCGACCCGGCTTCAGAGCTGCGGTGCTCCAGCATTCCAGTGGCGACCCGGCTTCAGAGTTGCGGTGATCCAGCGGCGACCCGGCTTCAGAGCTGCGGTGTTCCAGCGGCGACCCGGCTTCAGAGCTGCGGTGTTCCAGCGGCGACCCGGCTTCAGAGCTGCGGTGCTCCAGCATTCCAGCGGCGACCCGGCTTCAGAGCTGCGGTGCTCAGATCCAGCGGCGACCCGGCTGTTCAGAGCTGCGGTGCTCCAGCATTCCAGCGGCGACCCGGCTTCAGAGCTGCGGTGCTCCAGTTCCAGCGGCGACCCGGCTTCAGAGCTGCGGTGAGCATTCCAGCGGCGACCCGGCTTCAGAGCTGCGGTGCTCCAGCATTCCAGCGGCGACCCGGCTTCAGAGCTGCGGTGCTCCAGCATTCCAGTGGCGACCCGGCTTCAGAGTTGCGGTGAGCATCCAGCGGCGACCGGCTTCAGAGCTGCGGGTGCTTCCAGCGGCGACCCGGCTTCAGAGCTGCGGTGTTCCAGCGGCGACCCGGCTTCAGAGCTGCGGTGCTCCAGCATTCCAGCGGCGACCCGGCTTCAGAGCTGCGGTGCTCCAGCGATCCAGCGGCGACCCGGCTTCAGAGCTGCGGTGCTACCAGCATTCCAGCGGCGACCCGGCTTCAGAGCTGCGGTGCTCCAGCATTCCAGCGGCGACCCGGCTTCAGAGCTGCGGTGCTCCAGCGTTCCAGCAGCAGGCCCTTCCGGCAGCAGCAGGCCCTGCTTTAGAGCTGTGGGAGCGGCGGTGGCAGCAGCCCGGCTTCGGAGGTTCGGCCGCGGGCCCAGTGGACGATAACATCAGTGGCCTGGATTGCCTCAGCGCAGAGGGAGAACAAGGAGGGAAGAAGCCAAAGACTTTAAGGAGGAGGTGAGGAGGTGCCTGGTGAACTCACTGTGGTGGATGGTAAATATGTGTTTATTGTGTGTTTTGTTTTTTATTCTATGTTATGACTGCAAGGCATCGAAATTTTGTTCAGACCGAAAGGTCCGAATGACAATAAAGGATACTTTGACTTTGACTTTGATATATGCTCTCACAGCAGCTTCAAGAATTGGCTATGGACGAGGCGGCTAAAAAATATGAAGCCCCAATTAATTGTGGTTTGTTAAAAGTGCCGATGGTGCACCATCTCATATGGACACGGGTTGGGGGTTTCAGCAAGGGCGCAGGAGTTGAAGTTTCAAAAATACTTAAATTGCTTTCAGCAGGGCTTACTGTATTTTCAACTACTGTAGACAAGGGGCACATGACGAAGCCCACCAGGATGCACTGGGACTCCTGTGTAGTGCATCCTTTGAAATTAATAATATAAGGAGGAGTGCTATATGGCCAGTCATAAACCCCAAACTGGCATCATTATGTAAGCCGAGCAACGCAAAACCGCCTAACCTTTTGTTTGGCGAGGATCTCGCTAAGCGAGTTAAAGAGGACACAAGAACCATGGGCCTCATGAGGACGCAAGAACCATGGGCCTCATCAAGCCGTATGGCAAACCAGGAAAAGAGGTTTATCCTTATTGGCGGGGTAGCATCACTGATGTCAGGGAAGGGTCGAGCCACTCAGTTTCACAAACTCGGAGCTGGCAGCCTGCCACAGGCATGAGGGGAAGGATGAATTTCCCTACAAAGGGCCGGGGGCAACCAGGGCAGCCAGGACATGTGCAGGTGAGAGATTTTGCTCCTAAGGAATATAAATCAAGTGAAATAGATGTTCAAATTGGGGCAGATTACACTTGTTTCTCAAACAATGGCAGGAAATAACATCAGATTAATTTATTTTGAGAAGTATAGAGGGTGTTACAATTGAATTACTCTACTGTGTGTCCACCCAGTCAGCATGTTCCAAGTCGGAAACTTATATTTTCACAAGAAGAGAATATGCACATACAAGCAGAACTTAACACATTACACAAAAAAGGGGTTATTGAGAAGTCAGTTCGTCAAAACCGTCAGTTTGTGTCAAGTATTTTTCTTATGTCTAAAAAGACTGGGGGATGTAGAATCATTCTGGACCTGACGAGCTTGACCTCCTTTGTACGCTGTAGGCATTTCATAATGGAAACTTTTCCTACTGCTAAACAACTAGTTTCCAAAGGGTGTTATATGCCCAGCATAGATTTGAAGGATTAATATTACTCAGTGTCTGTTCATTGTGATGATAGGAGGTATTTGAAATTTACCTGGATGAGTCGGTTGTGGCAATTCAAAGCATTGCCGAATGGGTCAACTTCAGCTCCTAGATTATTTAACAAATTGTTGAAACCTGTTCGAGGACTACTCCGATCTCAGGGAAATGTTGTAATGGCCTATTTGGATGATATTTTAATTATCAGGAAGGCTCGGACTGCAGCTGAATCATCTGTTTCAATTGTTAAACTCGCTTTTGAACATTTGGGGTTCATCATTCATCCAGATAAATCCAAATTATCACCAGTTAAAATTATTGATTACTAGGGCTTTACCATTAATTCGGATCACATGTTAGTGACTTTGCCCAGGGACAAAAGGCAGCAGTTAATTGAGGATTGTATTAACCTCCTTAGTTGAGCAACGACCTTCGTAGCCACCTGTCTAATTGGTAAATTGGTGGCTGATTTTCCAGCTGTGTAGTTTGGACCTCTGCATTATCAACACTTACAACGAGCAAAAGAACAGGCACTGAGGACGCATGCAGGTCATTTTGATATGTTTCATGGGAACCAGATCGTGACGCAGCAGCGGTGGATGCATTCTTGCTGCATTGGGGTGGAAAGTTTGTATATGCATTTCCTCCATTCTGTCTCATCAGTCAATGCCTGCAAAAAATCAAGCAGGACTCCGTTTCAGGAGTACTGGTAGTGCTAGATTGGTCTACCCAGCCATGGTTCCCTCTCGTATTGCAGATGGCTATTCAGCCTCATATGATTATTCCCAAACATAAACACCTACTGGTGAACCCGGTAACTGGCGATCAACATCCTTTACATGATTGTATTGATCTGTTAATTTACAGATTTTAAGGAGGCCAGACCTGGGGAGAGGACTGTCTAATCGTACCGTGGATGTTCTCATTTCGGCCTGCAGAATAGTCTCATATCAGACTGCAGGCATCCCAAATGTACTGGTGTTTTTGTCCACTCTTTACTTTGAACAACAATTAAGGTATAGTATGATTAATACAGCCAGAAGTGTTCTGTCTTCTTATTTACCCATGAGTTGCATTCAGTAGGGACACATCCGTTAGTCTCTAGATTTATGAAGGGAGTTTTTAATTCTAATCCGCCTAAACCCAGGTATTCTGGTATTTGAAATGTGAGCAAAGTCCTTATGCTCTTTCACCAGTGGATTCCTGTTACAAGTCTATCTCTAGCCAAACTAACCATGACGCTTATGGCGTTGGTATCAGCCCAACGTGTGCAGACATTGCAGAAGCTACGGCTAGACAGAATGCAGGTATCGACAGATGCCATTACTTTTTATGTTTATGATCTGCTCAGTGTAGAATAGGCATGACAGGATGTAAGATTGTTTTTTCAGCATACCCAACAGATGCTTGCCTGTGTGTAGTGTCATATTTGTCTCATTACATTGAGGCTACCAGAGTCCCACGAGGAACTGAGTCTGCATTATTTATTAGCTACAAAAAAACACACAATAAGGTGTCGGTGCAAACAATTTCAAGGTGGCTAAAGCAGGTTCTGGGAAGTGCTGGGATTGATACTGATAAATTCAAATCTCATTCCACCAGGGCGGCATCAACTTCCGCGGCCAGGGCGTTGGACGTGTCTATAGCCCATATCCTCGCGGCCGCAGGGTGGTCCAGTGAGCTGACCTTCCAGAAATTCTATCATAAGCCGATTGCAAGGCTGGGGGTATTTGCTGAATCTGAGTTCTGTTATATAGTTTCCCCCTGAGATGGAGGGGTTGCTATTGTTTTTCTTTGTAAAACCGGTAATTCATTTAAACAATGTTATGATTGATTCATTATTGATTATTTAACTATTTGAGTCAATCAATGCAGTGTGAACGCCGGATATGGGTCTGCGGCATGAAATCACAGAGCTTTGAAATCTTCACGTAGTCACTCACGTGACTCCTAAGTAAAATAGTAAGATTAAATGAGAACTTACCAGTTTGAAGTTTGCTCTTTATTTTATGAGGAATTACGATGAGGGATTACGTGCCCTCCGCTCCCAACCCTCATAAATATCATCTGGTAGTTCTAGTCTTCTGTTATCTTACTATTATACTTCAGTCACTATTACCTGTGATTTCACTCCGCTGCTTTAAGATTGATGCATGTGCGGCTGGACGGGGTTCTTCATGTAATCCCTCATCGTAACCCCTCATAAAATAAATTCAAACTGGTAAGTTCGCGTTTAATCTTACTATTTTGCATGTGAAACGTATTTTCTCGAAAACCAGATGCAAAAACACGGAGGTTTTTACAGTTTCGGTAGGGATTTAACTTGCGATTTCATAAATGCACTCCTCTGTAGATTTGTTCAATTATTTCCACAGATTTTGAATAAAATTGTTCACAAAACATCAAAAAAATTAAAATCAAACTGCTGCATGAGTCACAGGGCTAACCTCACAGATGCAATCACAATGGATCTCATTTACATATATGACATCGCAATGGGACAGTGATGGGAGATTGGAACCTTCACATGATCCCACTAAAATCAAACTTCTGCATTAGTCACAGCGCCATCTCACAGATGTCTAATCACAATGGGACAGGGGTGGGAGATCTCTCCCCCTCCCTCCCTTTCACAATGCCTTTGCACCTGGCCCAACTGGCCCCGCCCAGCCCCCTGCCCCCAGCATCTGCTGGCCCTGCAACCCCCCCCCCGCGCCTCTCCCCCCCAGCTGCCAGGTTGTAGATTCCATTGGTTTTCATTGAATTTAATTTAATCATTTATCACTTAACATTTGCTGTATTCATTGACAGCTTAGATCGGACCCGTGTGTGGATGAGGAGGGGGAGGGGGCGAAAGGGGGAGATGGGGAGGGGGAGGGGCGAAAGGGGGAGTGGGGGAGGGGGAGGTAGAGAGGGGGAAGGGGGGTGGTTAGTGTGTGTGTGAGACGCGGCAAGCTGATCCCCTGAATTCCATAGAGCTGCCTACAGCTTTCGACGTGCACACTTGAGACCCGCACACTTCATTTCGAGAACATTCTGAACGCGTGACACACGGTTGCATTTTGCTCTCTGTCTCCCCTCTCTCCCTCTCCCCATCTCCCTCTCTCTCTCCCCCCTTCCTCTCCCCATCCCCTGCCCTCCCCACCCTCCCTCCCGGTAAACCACCTTTCCCTCCCCTCCACCCATCCCCACCCCCTTCTCTCACACCCCATCCCCTCCCTCCCACTCCCTTCCCCTCCCTTCCCCTCCCCTCCTCCCTTCTCTCCCCCTCTCAGCCCCCCTCTCTCCTCCCTCTCTCTGTCCTCCCATCTCTCTCACCCCTCCTCCCCCACCCTCACCCACCCTCCCTCTCCTCCTCCCCTCCACCCCACTCTCCCTCTGTCTCTTGCCCTTCTGTCTCTCCCCATTCTCTCTCTGCCCTCACTCTCAACCCCCCCCCCCCCCCTCTCTAGACGCGCCTGCGAGTTGGGGGCTATCCATCAGTGGATAGGGCAGTTATGGGTGTGTGTGTGGGGGGGGGGGGGGTAGTTAGTGTGTGTGCCCCACCCAGCCGAGCCCCCCCTCCCCTGCAACCACACTTTGGGGGAACGGACCCAATGGGTCTGCACTTGGTCCAGTATTTTATAAATGTAAGGTTCAGCTAATCTTAATATCTCAATCTAAAAAACATTTAAAGAATGATCATTCCCTGTAATGGGAAAATATGTTTTTTTTTAACTGTTTATGAATCAACATAATAGTTTAGTGTTGTAAAAATGATCCAACTAGCTACTTAGTGTCATAGATTCATACAGCACACAAACAGACCCTTCAGCCCAACCTGTCCATGCCATGATGCCCTATCTAAGCTAATCCCATTTGCCTGCGTTTGGCCAATATTCCCCAACATTTTTCCTATTCATGTACCTTTAGTAAATTGCTTATTGGAAATTTAGAAAATAAATGTCATTCTGTAGCGCCTGTTTAGTGTACCTTGATGTAAAAACAAAGATTTTCACTGTATTTAGATAGGTACAAATGACAATAAAGCATCATCATCATCATCATCATCAAATGTATTACTTTACATGGAATAGAATAGGGCATATCCACTGTTTCTGTTGAGAAGGTGAATTTAAAGCTGATGCTTGCAAAAACATTCCAGAAATTGATGAGATTCAGCAGCATGAACCACAAGCCCTGGAACTGCACTTCCTTTTGTCCTGGCACAGCGCAGTTGAGATGTGGAAAGAATGATTCAAAACTCACGTGGCATTAAGGGAAACATTTAGTAACAACGGCACATGATTACTTGCAGCATTGTATGCAACAATAAAATCCTAGAGATGTGTACGCTTATGCTTAAATCACAAAGGTGGTGAAAACTGTGGTCCTTGAATGAATGTAAGCAATAACAATTATTTGTTAAAAGTTTCAGTGTGAGATATTGACTACATGCATCATTGAGCTGTAGTAGAATTACCCACAGGGGTTAAATGTATAAATATTTCACCATCTGTTTCTCACTCTTAAGTACTAAACAAATCCTCCATGTTCTAAATTTGCAGCCACAAAGACAGTCAACAGAAGCTCATTTCTGCTATCATTAACCATTTCTATTATCATTGGTCTCTAGTGAAGCCAGAATAGTTCCTTGGACATGCTGCCAGATAACTCTATCCAGTGCATGCCACAATGAAGAGTACAGGCCAAAATTGTGATGTCTAAATTGTGATTGTCTCCACCACGTCCTGCTCCTAATGGACTACTAGCTTCTTGCACATTATCATTCAGGACGCACAGGTCACTGATATGTTTGGCCAAGAGTAAATCAAGGTCACTAGACTCCTGTATTTTTCCACATCGCCTGGAGTATCAGCTCGGGTGAAGATGCGTATTATTTTAGAGGCTCAATGAGACCAAGCCTGCCAGGTAATTTTCTGTGACAAAGTTAGTTTGTCTTACTACAAATGCATTTCTACATATTTATTGTCTGAAGAAAGGTCTCGACCGAAAAGGTAACCCATTCCTTCTCTCCAGAGATGCTGCCTGCCCCGCTGAGTTACTCCAGCATTATGTGTCTACCTTCTACATATTTATTGTCAGAGAGATCCACCATATTCATGATCAATCACAAAATGACTCATAATGTGCTAGGAAATCCATACCTTACTTTGACTGTCAGTGATTAGAACAGCAGTATTGTTGCACAGCGGTATTCTTGCCAGAGGCCCGTGTTCAATCCTGACTATAGGTGCTAGCCTGTATGGAGTTTGAACATTGTCCCTGTGACCGCATGGGTTTTCTCTGGATGCTCTAGTTTCCTCCAACACTTCAAAGACATGCAGGTTTGTAGGTTAATTGGCTTTGGTCAAATTTTAAATTGTCCCCAATACTGCTAGTGCATACAAATTGCTGGTTGGCATGGACTCGGTGAGCCAAAGAGCCTGTTTCCTAAAGGCTAACATCATAGAACATGGAACAATACAGCACAAGAACCCTTCGATCCTCAATGTCTGGGCCTAACATGATGAAATACCATCACTTATCCGTCTGGATGTAATCCATATCCTTCCATCCCTGCATATGTGTACTTCTCCAAAAGTCTCTTAAATGCCATTATTGTATCTGTCTCAACTGCCACCCCCAGCAGTGTGTTCTGGGCACCCACCATCCTCTAGTGTAAAAAGCTGCCAGCACATCTCCTTTAACATTTGTCCCTCACCTTACAGCAATGCCCTCTAGTATTTGCTTGTACTATAGTGCAGTGCAATAAATTGGCTGCCGTTTAGGATTCTTCCCACCTTATGCACAATTCATTTGACACCCCGTCTTATTAAATAACAAAATGTCAGTGTGTAAAATGGAAGCTCATCAGTGACCATCTGTTTTCTGCCAGGGGATAGGAATGAAAATGTAGCCCATAATTTTGTACTGTTAAACAGTACAGACATGATCTAGCTGGACATAGTTTTTAGAGAAGTACTTGTTACTTCTCCATTTTCACTCTTGGCTAAGTGAAAGACGCTGATCAGAAACTCACAACTCCCAGCCCTTCGGCACTAACTCATCAACTCACCCAATGATCATTAACTTGGTTTAATTTACTTTAGAGATACAGCTCGGAAACAGGCTCTTCACTCCGACCATCGATCACTTCGAAATTTTCACAGGCCAATTAATCTACAAACCTGCACATCTTTGGGAGGTGGGAGGAAACCAGAGCACCCGGAGGAAATCCACATGGTCACGGGGAGAACGTGCAAACTCCACACGGAGAGCATCTGAACCCGGGTCTCTGGCATATGAGGCATCAGCTCTATCATCTGTGCAACCGTGCTGCCTTCAAATGACTTTAAGAGTTGTATGGCTCTAATACAAAAAAGGTTGTGTGAGCTCTAACCCACACAATACTACTCATTGTCTTCAGTCAGACCATATCAATTGAGCCTGCCATCTTTATAACTATTGAAGATTTTCAGTTGTACTGATGCTATTTCATATTGACTATTGGAGTAGGGATCTTTTTAAGTCATCGCCGTTAAATAGAGTAAATACCAAACCTAATGCTAGAACTCTGCATGTATCATGTGAATTTACACAGTTACTCTACAATCTAATCTGTTCCACTACAAACATTGCTTATCCTGAAATCAAATACATTCTTTCTCTGGGCATTTTATGATTTTTATCATTCAAGGCATAGAGCACTGCACTGACTGATACATCCATGAAGTACATAAGTCTGAATGGTTATCTTTAGTATAATATGCACTGTACATTCACTGATAATCAAACTAAGGTATGGATTTCCTTGCACATTATGAGTCATTTTTGGATTGATTGTGAGTGTGATAGGTCTCTCTGACAATAAATATTTTGAAGTATATTTGAAGAAATGCAAAAAATACACTGAAAATTACCCTGCAACTTTGGCACTTTGTTTACCTTTTGACCATTTTTTTCCTTTCATCCCAATCTCTTGAATCCAATAACTATTTCTTCGGAGATAGACACAAAATGGTGGTGTATCTCAGCGGGACAGACAGCATCTATGGAGAGAAGAAATGGGTGATGTTTTAGGACGAGACCCTTCTTCAGTCTCAACCCCAAACATTACCCATTCTTTCTCTCCAGAGATGCTGCCTGTCCCGCCGAGTTACTCCAGCATTTTGTGTCTATCTAGAATCTGCAGGTCCTTCCTGCAAACTTCTATTTCTTCCTTCACGCCAGCTCTCTATTATCTTCATGTGATGGAATTCGTCTGATTTTCAGCCTTTCAGACACTCAGTGATTCATTCTCCCAGGTTTAGTGTTGGGCAATTGAGATATAAAAGTAGCCTTCACTGTCAAATCTTATTTCTCTACCACACAATCAAAATACTACCTCAGGAATTCCTCATTGCACGAAGAAGCTAATATAATGTGAGGAGGGTCTTCCTACATTATCACATAGCTGTCCAGTCAAGTGAATGAGGAAATACAAGAACAACATTTCAAAATCAATAAAATGTTAAAAATGTCTAATCAATTGAATTATTTTCTCAGACTGGAAATCATATCTACCACAATTAGTCATGTTGAATGCGTGAAGTTTGTTTGCCTCGAATCTATTCATGTAAAATCATGAAAAATGAATGAATGATACTATAGTGACACGTGTGACAAGTGAGTGAAATTCATTGTGTTGTGTACCGTACACAAAGTATGTAAAGAGCCGCCACGTATAGGGCGCCGACAATGTTATAAAATGTTCATAGAAACATAGAAACATAGAAATTAGGTGCAGGAGTAGGCCATTCGGCCCTTCGAGCCTGCACCGCCATTCAATATGATCATTGCTGATCATCTAACTCAGTATCCCGTACCTGCCTTCTCTCCATACCCTCTGATCCCCTTAGCCACAAGGGCCACATCTAACTCCCTCTTAAATATAGCCAATCAACTGGCCTCAACTACCCTCTGTGGCAGAGAGTTCCAGAGACTCACCACTCTCTGTGTGAAAAAAGTCTTTCTCATCTTGGTCTTAAAGGATTTCCCCCTTATCCTTAAGCTGTGATCCCTTGGCCTGGACTTCCCAAACATCGGGAACAATCTTGCTGCATCTAGCCTGTCCAACCCCTTAAGAATTTTGTAGGTTTCTATAAGATCCCCTCTCAATCTCCTAAATTCTAGAGAGTATAAACTGAGTCGATCCAGTCTTTCTTCATAAGACAGTCCTGACATCCCAGGAATCAGTCTGGTGAACCTTCTCTGCACTCCTTCTATGGTAATAATGTCCTTCCTCAGATTTGGAGACCAGAACTGTATGCAATACTCCAGGTGTACCATGACACCCAGGTCTCGCTGCATCTCCGCTTTTCCTAATCGGCCACCATTTAAATCATGCTTTCCTGTTTTTGCCACCAAAGTGGATAACCTCCATTTATCCACATTATACTGCATCTGCCAAACATTTGCCCACTCACCCAGCCTATCCAAGTCACCTTGCAGTCTCCTAGCATCCTCCTCACATCTAACACTGCCCCCCAGCTTAGTGTCATCCGCAAACCTGGAAATATTGACTTCAATTCCCTCATCCAGATCATTAATATATATATTGTAAATAGCTGGGGTCCCAGCACTGAGCCCTGCGGTACCCCACTAGTCACTGCCTGCCATTGTGAAAAGGACCCGTTTACTCCTACTCTTTGCTTCCTGTTTGCCAGCCAGTTCTCTATCCACATCAAGACTGAACCCCTAATGCCATATGCTTTAAGTATGTATACTAATCTCTTATGTGGGACCTTGTCGAAAGCCTTCTGGAAGTCCAGATATACCACATCCACTGGTTCTCCCTTATCCACGCTACTAGTTACATCCTCGAAAAATTCCACAAGATTCGTCAGACATGATTTACCTTTCGTAAATCCATGCTGACTTTGTCCAATGATTTCACCACTTTCCAAATATGCTGCTATCCCATCTTTAATAACTGACCACTACCGATGTTAGACTAACTGGTCTGTAATTCCCCGTTTTCTCTCTCCCTCCCTTCTTAAAAAGAGGGGTTACGTTTGCAACCCACCAAACCTCAGGAACTACTCCAGAATCTAAAGAGTTTTGAAAGATTATCACTAATGCATCCACTATTTCCTGAGCTACTTCCTTAAGTACTCTGGGATGCAGCCTATCTGGTCCTGGGGATTTATCGGCATTTAATCTATTCAATTTACCCAACACCACTTCCCCACTAACCTGGATTTCACTCAATCCTTTGACCCGCGGTCCCCTGCTATTTCGGGCAGATAATTTATGTCTTCCTTAGTGAAGACGGAACAAAAGTAGTTATTCAATTGGACCACCATATCCTTGTTCCCCATGATCAACTCACCTGTTTCTGACTGCAAGGGACTACATTTGTTTTAACTAATCTCTTTCTCTTCACATATCTATAAAAACTTTTGCAGTCAGTTTTTATGTTCCCTGCCAGTTTTCTTTCATAATCTATTTTTCCTTTCCTAATTAAGCCCTTTGTCCTCTTCTGCTGGTCTCTGAATTTCTCCCAGTCCTCTGGTATGCTGCTTTTTCTGGTTACTTTGTACGCGTCATCATTTGCTTTGATACTATCCCTGATTTCCCTTGTTATCCACGGATGCACTACCTTCCCCGATTTATTCTTTTTCCAAACTGGAATGAACAATTTTTGTAGTTCATCCATGCAGTCTTTAAATGTCTCCCATTGTATATCCACCGTCAACCCTTTTAGAATTAATTGCCAGTCAATCTTGGCCAATTCACATCTCATACCCTCAAAGTTACCTTTCTTTAAGTTCAGAACCATTGTTTCTGAATTAACAGTGTCACTCTCCATCCTAATGAAGAACTCAACCATATTATGGTCACTCTTGCCCAAGGGGGCACGTACAACAAGACGGCTAACTACCTCTTCCTCATTACTCAAAACCCAGTCTAAAATAGCCTGCTCTCTCGTTGGTTCCTCTACATGTTGATTTAGATAACTATCCTGCATACATTCCAAAAAATCCTCTTCCTCAGCACCCCTGCCAATTTGATTCATCCAATCTATATGTAGATTGAAGTCACCCATTATAACTGTTTTGCCTTTGTCGCACGCATTTCTAATTTCCTGTTTGATACCATCCCCAACTTCACTGCTACTGTTAGGTGGCCTGTACGCAACACCCACCAGCGTTTTCTGCCCCTTAGTGTTTTGCAGCTCTACCCATACTGATTCCACATCCTCCAAGCTAATGTCCTTCCTTTCCATTGCGTTAATCTCCTCTCTAACCAGCAACGCTACTCCACCTCCTTTTCCTTTCTCTCTATCCCTCCTGAATATTGAATATCCCTGGATGTTCAGCTCCCAGCCTACATCACCCTGGAGCCATGTCTCCGTGATCCCAACTATATCATAATCATTAATAGCTATCTGCACGTTCAACTCGTCCACCTTATTACGAATACTCCTTGCATTGAGACACAAAGCCTTCAGGCTTGTCTTTACAACGCTCTTACCCCTTATACAATTATGCTGAAGAGTGGCCCTTTTTGATTTTTGCCCTGGTTTTGTCTGCCTGCCACTTTTACTTTTCACCTTGCTACCTATTGCTTCTACCCTCATTTTACACCCACCTGCCTCTCTGCTCTTGTACCCATCCCCCTGCCACATTAGTTTAAATCCTCCCCGACAGCACTAGCAAACACTCCCCCAAGGACATTGTTTCCATTCCAGCCCAGGTGCAGTTTGTACTGGTCCCACCTCCCCCAGAACTGGTCCCAGTGCCCTAAAAATTTGAAACCCTCCCCCTTGCACCATTTTTCAAGCCACGTATTCATCTGCAATATCCTCCTATTTCTACTGTCCTAGTTCAATGTCATCCCAATGGTCCCTCTTAGTTCGTGCCCCGCCCCCTCCCCCCACCATGCTTTGTTTTTAGTTGCTCCCCCATGCCAGCTCCTTTTTCGTTCTCTAAGAATCCCAACCCGGAAGGCCGTCTGTCCATTCCTACCACACACGCTGCCTGATACACTGAATTTTTCCAGCACTTTGCCTTTTGCTCAAGGTTCCAGCATCTGCAGCTTCTAATGTCTTTGTACAAGGTCATGTTTTTCTGTGATGTACAATTCAATTTCAATTTTAAAGTATTTGCAAAGGAAAATTGTAGATGCACTATAACCTCCATGCAGTCTGTGATTTTACTCCTGTCTCCAGTACACATCTGTCCAAATATATGGAGGGGCCTGGAGTTAAGCAGAGCAAGAATTCTGGTATTTTGGATCGTGTATGGCTTATGGAAGGTGTCATGCCACTCGTGCCCTTGCAATACATGCATCCCTATTCATTACTAGTTAAAGAAACCGCACTCTCACGCTGTTAGGCTGGTACTTGGAACCTACTCAGAGAAATCTGCCAGGTAGTCTGCATAACCACCTTCTTTAGACCGAAGGGTCTCGACCCGAAACCTCACCCATTTCTTCTCTCCAGAGATGCTGCCTGTCCCGCTGTGTTGCTCCAGCATTTTATGCACCTCTCCTTCTTGCTAAATCTCTTCATGATCAATGGAGATATACAACACCTGATAAACTCACGACCTATGTCTGATCTACCAGGAGGATCTCTCTGTGGTGAGATCCAAGTGCCAGCCTCACAGCCTGGAATTTGCTCAACTGTGGCATCTTTAACAAAGAATAGGGCTTGCATGTGCTGCAAGGGCACGAATGGCCTACACCTTTGTTGGGTCTTGCATGATCCACCAATTAGCTGTTTTGCTGCTTCACCTTCAACAAACTCCCAACAGTCTTTTGTACATTATGTGGAAGTACGGAAATAATGAAGAATTTGCTGAAAGAGCTCAAGTAAGCAAAATGAGGCAATAAAAATCACCTAGAGAGTTGTGAATCTGTGGAATTCCCTGCTACAGAAGACAGTGGAGGGCTGAATGGCCTATTCCTCCATCTATTTTTCTATGTTCTATTAGTGGAATTGGGTTCAATAAATATCCAAGTGGTTTTGAAGGATTATTAAGGAATCTTTTCCACAAGTTAATCTTTTTTTTGTATTTGAAATCAAAGATCTAGATGAGGAGAAAAAAAACCCCTCTGAAATACAGAAGATCAAAATGAATATTGAATTTTTTTCTGAAAATTATTACAAAACACTTCAGCAAAGCTTAGGTTTCTTAATAAAGTTGTGACATAGACTTAATTAACAGAATAATATTTATGTAAGTGACATAAATGGGATATTAGACGTTTAAACAGAAGAGGGTCCTTAAAGAAAAAAACAGGCATAATAGTTCACTCAAAAAAAATTAATTACAGGTCATAGTAAGCTCGTTGCAATTTTTTAATGATCATAGTGTCCCCTGTGAGTTTTCATTTTAATAAACTGCATTATTAAAAAGCTATGAATTGCTGTAGAGAAAAGTCTAATATCAGATGTGTTCATTTACTGTATATTTCCTCTGAATCAATTTCTGAAATGTCTGAGGAAAGCATTCATGCTTTCCTTAAACATCTGTTACTTTTTTATATGTACATTTGAGAAGGGGAGGGGTAAGCATTAATGGCCTGTGTACCAAGCAATAATTCAGAGGCCCACATTTTGGTTTGAGCTAGGTCCTATAAAAACAATATGTCACTTGTCTGTGTTTCTGCATAATTCAACAAGCCTGTAGTGAAAGCAAAATTATTGCTGTGACTTTAAAATGGGTTTTAATACTTAAACTAATGCAAGGTTAAAACAAACCTCAACCAAACCCAGGAAGGAATAAAAACATCAAGGAACATATTGCTCACTCTGTAGGCACAAGGCACTGTGAATGCTGGAATCCTGAGCAAAACACAAAGTGCTGGAAGAACTCAATGGGTCCAGCAGCTTCTGTGGCAGATAAGAAACAGAGGTCACCAGCGGCACAGCGGTAGAGTTGCTGCCTTGGTGCTAGAGAGCCGGGTTTGATCCTGACTGCGAGTGCTGTCTGTGAGGAGTTTGTAGGTTTTCCCTGTGACTGCTTGGGTTTTCTCTGAGTGCTCCGATTTCCTCCCACACTCCAAAGATGTACAGGTTTGTAGGTTAATTGGCTTTGGTAAAACTTTATTTTGTCCCAAGTGTGTTAGATAGTGTTAGTGTACAGGGTGATAGTTGGTCGGCATGGACCTGGTGGGCTGAAAGGCCTGTTTCATAGGACTATAGAAACATAGGACGGTGCATTACAGGAATAGGCTTTTTGGTGCATCAAAACTCGGTCGGCACGGACTGGAAGGGCTGAGAGGGCCCGTCTCCGTGCTGTAATTGTTATACAACTCTGATGCCAATACCTCTGATGCCAATCTTAACTAATCCCATATGCCTGTGCATGGTTGATACCTCTTCCTTCCTTGCCTCTTCATGTCCACATGGCTCTTCAATGTTACTGTCACATCTGCATTCCAGGCACCTACCATCTCTCTGTAAAACACATGCCTCACAAATCTACATTACACTTCCTTTCTCCCACCCTGAACCTATTTCCTCCAAGTCCGAGGAAGGGTCCTGACCCAAAATGTCATCTATCCATTTCTTCCAGAGATGCTGCCTGACCCACTGAGTTACTCCAGCAAGTTGTGTCTATCTTTGGTATATTTTGCGGTTTGTGGTTCCTCTATTTCCTCTGGTATTTGGCATTTCAGCCTCTGATGCTCTAGTGAAAGTCTATGTTTGTCCAAGCTCTCCTTGTCGCTAATACAATACAATACAGGCAAGATCCCAGTGAACCACTTCTGCATCCTTTTCAAAGCCCCCACATTGATCACCCTAGTGTGGTGATCAGAATAACACACCAAATGACTTTCCAACTTATTTTCTCCATACCTTAGCCATTGAAGACAAGCATGCTTTCTGCAACTATATAGAAACATAGACATAGAAACAAAGAAAACAGGTTCAGGAGTAGGCCATTCGGTCCTTCGAGCTAGCACCGCCATCAATATGATTATGGCTGATCATCTAAAATTAGTACCCCGTTCCTGCTTTTTCCCCATATCCATTGATACCTTTAGCCCTAAAAGCTAAATCTAAATCTCTCTTGAATACATCCAATGAATTGGTCTCCACTGCCTCCTGTGGCAGAGAATTCCACTGATTCATAACTCTCTGGTTGAAAAGGTTTTTCCTCATCTCAGTCCTAAATTGCCTACCCCTTATTCTTAAACTTTGACCCCTGGTTCTCGACTCCCCCCAATGCGGGGAACAATTTTCCTCAGGGATATATTGACTTCCACCCCAAGATCCCTTTTTATATCAATGCTTCCAAGGGCCTTGCCATTTACTGTAAACTTTCCTCTTATACCCCAAAATGTAGCATCTCATATTTGTTCTGATTAAACTCCATCTGCAATTACTCCACTCAAATTTCCAACTGGTCCTTTAACAACCATCCTCAACTCCACCAATTTTCGTATCATCTGCAGACTTACTAATCACCTAAATTTCCAATCAAAATACATATTACAAACAACATGGGTCCCAGAACCGATACTTGCAGAACATCATTAGTCACAAACCTCCATTCAGTGAAGCATCCCTCCCCAACTATACACCTTGGTCTTCCTCGACCAAGCCAGTTTAGGAGCAAAACTATCAGCTCACTGAGGATCACATGGGACTTAATCCTCTGGTCCAGAATATCATGAAGGACTTTGTCAAATGCTTTCCTGAATCCATGTAGACCACATCCACAGACCTACCTTTATCAAATTCTGCATTGATTCCAAAATTTGTGAAAAAGAACATACTCCTCACAAAACCAAACTGACTATTCCTTACGTTAACATTCCAGCATCTGCTGTTTTTTTTGTGTCATCTTCTTCCTGATGTTCAGTATAAGTTCTGTCCCTTGCTCACGTCAGTGAGTGAATCAGCAATGACTAGGAACTTTGGACAATGCAAGCCGCTTACTGTGACTCAATGTCTGATGTTGGAATAAGTTGATCCCTCTTTGACATGAAGGTGGTTGATTTCTTATAGATTTTGTTTTAAAGACACAAAGAGCGAGAGTAACTCAGCGGGTCATCCTGATTATGGGTGGCGCAGTGGTAGATTCACCACCTTACAGCGTCAGATCCTGACTGCGGGTGCTGTCTGTATGGAGTTTGTACGTTCTCCTTATGACAGGGCGGGATTTGTTCAGGTGCTCCGGTTTCCTCCCACACTTCAAAGTTGTACAGGTTTGTAGGTTAATTGGCTTCAGTAAAATCTGTCAATTACCCTAGTGTGTTGGGTGGTCACTGGTCAGTGCTGACTCAGTGGGCTGAAGGGATTGTTTCCTGCACTGTATCCCTAAAGTCTAAAGTAAAGTCTAAATCCCTGAAGAATACGGATAGGTGATGTTTCAGATCAGGACCCTTCTCCAGATTAATTCCACCCTATTAAAGAATGTGTAGGATGTATGGTGTGGCATTGTAGATAAAAAAATTGATAAATGGTTAAGAACAAAAACACAAACTGGCAGTTTGGTCTGTGGTGACTGACTTGGTTTGGATTGTGGCTTTCATGTCATTATGTTCTGGATATAGAATGATGCTGAATTTCTGAGGAAAGCGGTGTTTGAGAAGATTCTATGCCACCTTTCTCATCTGAAGAAAGACAAAGGATTTTCTGAGGTATAAAATGGCCACATACAATGTTAGGTGCCACTCTTTAATGTTTCTTTGAAATTATTACACGTTGTGAGGGGCAAAAATTAATGGAGACATGTGCGGTAGTGTTTTATACTGAAAGTGGTGGGTGCCGGGAATACAATTAACATACAAATCATTATGTCTTTGGATGTGGGAGGAAACCCAAACGGGCACACTGAGAACATTGCAGGTACTATTGCAACATTTAAGAACCATTTAATAGTAAGGTTAAACGAGAACTTACCAGTTTGAAGTTTGATCTTTATTTTATGAGGAGTCGAGTTGAGGGACTACGTGAATAGAAGCCCGTACAGCCGTTGGTGCGTCAATCTTCAAAGCAGCGGAATGAATTCACAGCTAACAATGACCGAAGTATAACGGTAAGATGATAAAACTAGAACTACCAGATGAGATCTATGAGGGTGGGAGCGGAGGGCACGTAGTCCCTCAACTCGACTCCTCATAAAATAAAGATCAAACTTCAAACTGGTAAGTTCTCGTTTAATCTTACTATTTTACTTCGGAGTCACGTGAGTGACTACGTGAAGACTTCAAAGCACTTTGAATTCACGCCGCAGACTCAAATCCGACGTTCACACTGCCTGGATTGACTCAAAAGTCGTTAACAATCAATCATGCATCAGTAATACATTTGTTAAATGAAATAACAGTTTATTTACAAACAAATCATAACAAACCCCTCTAAATCAGGGGAAAAATTGTAACAGTACTGACACCAGAATCAGCAAACACCCCGAGCCTTGAAATCGGCTTGTGACAAAACCTCTGAAAAGTTAGCTCACTGGACCATCCTGCGGCCGCGAGGACCTTGAAATCGTTTGCACCGACACCTTACTGTGTGGTTTTTTGTGACTAATAAACAAAGCCAACTCTGTTCCTCTCAGAGGTTTAGTAATCTCAATGTAACGAGATAAATGTGAGACTATACAGAAGCGATCATCTGCGGGGTATGCTGAAAACACAATCTTACATCCTGTCATGCCTCCTTTATTATGTTTAAGCAAATCATAGACATAAAATATAATGGCATCAGCCGACACATGCATTCTATCTAGCCGTAGCTTTTGCAATGTTTGTACACGTTGGGCTGAAACCAACACCAGAAGCATGACCACCTTCATAGTTAATTTGGCTATAGATAGGCTTGTAACCGGAGCCCACTGGCGAAGAAGCATAAGAACCTCACTCACATTCCAAATACTGGCATACCTGAGTTTAGGAGGATTAGAATTGAAAACTCCCTTCATGAATCGTGAACTAACGGATGTGTCCCTACTGTATGCAATTCTGCATTCATAGGTAAATAAGAAGACAGAGCACTTCTGGCTGAATTAATTGCACTGTAACTTAATTTTTTTTTGGTCAAAATAAAGAGTTGACAAACTCCAATACATCCGTGATCCCTGTCGTGTGATATACAATATCCTGCTGTAGGCAGAATTGCTCCCACTTCCTTATATAGGTGATATATTGCTGCTGTGTACTATCCCTGCAGGCCGATGTGAGAACATCCACCGTCCGATGAGACAGTCCTCTCCCCAGGTATGGCCTCCTTAAAATCTGCAAATTAACAGATCAATACAATCCTATAAAGGATGTTGATCCCCAGTGACTGGATTTACCAGTAGATTTTTATTCTTGGGCATAAGCATGTAAGGCTCCCTAGCCATTTGTAATACAACGGGAAACCATGCTCGTGTAGGCCAATCTGGCACTACCAATACCCCTGAAGCGGAGTCCTCCTTGATCTTTTGCAAACATCTGCTGATGAGACAGAATGAAGGAAATACATACGCAAACATTCCTCCCCCAATGCAGCGAAAATGCATCCACTGCTACTGCCCCAGTATCTGGTTACCATGAAACATATCTAGGTAACTGATGATTTAATCGAGATGCAAACAAGTCAATATCTGGCAATGCATACTGATCAATCATTTGGTTAAATACATCCTGATTTAACATCCATTCAATGTTGTCATTAAACTGACGTGACCTCTTCCTGGCAAATAAAGTGCTGAAAGCCAGATATTTTGGTCAATACACCAGCTCCAAATCTGGTTAGCCAGTCTATCACAAGACTGTGACTTAACTCCACCCATGTGGTTTACATATGCCACTGCTGTGGTGTTGTCAATCTGCGCTGCACATGCAGATCCCTCCTTGTAGAACAATAAGCTTTGAGCCCATACCAGGTGCCCAACAACTCTAAATAATCAATCCCTCTTAATTGAGGAAGCGATGTCTCATCCACATTCCATCTGCCTCCACAACTAGAAGACATATCTGTTGCACCCCAACCCAGTGCACTCACATCAGTCTGTAATATCAGTGACGGTGATTCCACCAAACCTTCCTTAAATTTTTTGAAACATGTACTATCCACCATTGTATGTCAGCAATCGCCCCAGCTGACAACTGCATAGGCCTATCAAAAATAGCCCCTTTGTATTCTCAGTGCCTGTTCCTTTGATGGTTGTAATTGTTGATAATGCAGAGGACAATACTGCACAGCTGGAAAGGCTGCAACAACTTCCCAATAAAACTGGCTACTTGTCTAATCGAAGGCCGTTGTTCTCCAACGAGATTAACACAGTCCTCAATTAACTGATTCAATTTATCCCTGGGCAAAGTTACCAACATGTGATTGGAATTAATGGTAAATCCCAGATAATCAATAATTTGGACTGGTGATAATTTAGATTTATCTGGGTGAATAACAAATCCCATTTGTTCAAAAGTGATTTTAACAACTGAAACTGATGATTGAGTTTCAGCATGAGTCTTTCCAACAATCAGAATATCATCTAAATAGGCCATTACCACATGCCCCTGAGCTCTAAGCAATGCTAACACAGGTTTTACCAATTTAGTAAATAATCTAGGAGCTGAAGTTAATCCATTCGGCAATGTCCTGAATTGCCACAGCTCAGTATCCAAATAAATTTCAAATATCTTCTATCATCACCATGAATAGACACTGCGTAATACGCATTCTTTAAATCAATGGTTGCCATATAATACCCTTGGACACTAGATGTTTGCCCATGGTAAAGTTTTCCATTTTGAAATGCCTATAACAAACAAATTTGTTCAAATTCGATAAATCCAGAATAATTCTACACCCCCCAGTCTTTTTAGATCTGGGAAATATACTTGACAGAAATTGTTGACTTTGATAGACAGAAGGCTCAATTACCCCTTCTTATGTAACGACTGAATCTCTGCTTGAATAAGCACATTTTCCTCCTCTGAAAATTAAGTTTACGACTAGGAAAATGTTGATTAGGTAGACTGTCATAGTAAAATCCAATTTTTCACCCCTTCAATACACTAAGTATGAACAAATCTGATGTCAACTGCTGCCATTGTTTGAGAACAATTTTAACCTTCCCCAATTTGAACAGGAACATCAGTTAATTCATCGTCTGTCAATGTTATATTCCTTACCAGCATCTTTCCTTGCGGCCTTGTTGTCCTCGACTTCTTGTAGAGAACCTTTTTTTGCCTTGCTTCCAGCTGGCTTAATGAGGGCCATGGTTATAACAACCTCATAACAGTCTTTGACCCTTTTTGCAAGGTTACCACCAAACAACAGATTTCGCGGTGGTACACTGGTCGGTTTGCACAACTCGCCAAATTCGGGTTAGCACTGGCCTAATAGCGGCCCTCCCGACATTATTAATTTCAAAATGCATTACAAAGGAGTCCCAGTTTATCCTGGTGTGCTTCAACCATATCATTTGTATCAATAACTTTCACCACAGCTGTAATACCTGCTTACAACAGTTTAAGCACTTTTTTTAATCTCCTGGGCCCTAGCAGGCAAACCCATCTATGCAAATTTGGTGATTAACCACCGGTACCTTCAGGAGATCACAATTAACAGGAGCTTTATAGTTTTTTGCTACTTCATCCATAGCTAGCTCCTGTAACTGGTGGGAGAGCATATACTGAATGGCTTCGGCCAATTCTACATCAATCGCCTTTCCTGCCTCTCTACACTCAGCAAACTTCCCAGCAATGTTCGGAATTACCTCCAACCGAACACCTTGCTCTCCCCCACCATAGAAACAGTGTCAGCAAACGGCCCCTCCTCATAGAACATCCTCCTCACAGGCAGGATAGTTCTGCAGCCCTGAAACAGGTGCTGCTAGCACAAGCTCTCCATCAGCCTGGCTTGGGCACCACTCCTCCTCAAGGAGCTGGAACATCCTCCTCACAGGCAGGATAGTTCTGCAGCCCTGAGCAAACGGACTCTCCTATGGAGGGTATAACCTCCAGGCCCGACTCATCTACGGGCCACAGAGACTTGCCAGTGGCCTTCCGCCCTACTGTGCAAGCCTCCACTGCCCCCCGGCAGTGGGTCCGCAACCACTGGCTGTGTAGCCAGCACCGGACCAGGTGTACCAGACGGGCCTCCATCCTCAACACTCTCCTGGTCACTCTCCTTTCTACCCCCGGAGCGCCTCGCCGACACCTTCTTCACTTTCTGCAACATATCTACTCCCAACCGTCGCAGAAAATGACCTGTGGTAAAATATTTCAACAAACCTTACCTCCGTTTAATCTTGTTAATGAAACTGCAGATGCTGGAGAATGGAGGGTGAAGAAGGTCTCGACCCGAAACGTCGCCCATCTCCTTCGCTTCTTAGATGCTGCTGCACCCGCTGAATTCTCCAGCTTTTCGTGTAACCCGTTTAAACTTACCGCTCGGAGGAGCGCTGCTGCTCCAACCGCCCGACTGCACCAGCGTCTGACGTCATGACGCACCAACGGCTGTACGGGCTTCTATTCACGTAGTCACTCACGTGACTCCGAAGTAAAATCATGGATACGATAGGTTTAGAGGGATTGGGCCAAACATAGGCAGGTGGGACTAGTGTAAGTGGGACCCTGTTGGTCAGTGTGGGGAAGTTGGTTGAAGGGCCTGTTTCCATACTTTATAACCTTATGACTCCATAACATGCAAATTCCTCACAGATATCACTTGAGGCCAGCATTGAACCTGGGTCTATGGCACTGTGAGGGAGCAGGTTTCTTCTTAATAGAGTGGGTCCTTCAATGATTTGGCCATTGTTAATCTTGAAACACTGACAAATCCATGCCAATTATGGTACTACCGTGCTTGCAATAGGCCCAATTTTTTTATTGTAATTGTTTTTAATTTTTATTTATTTATTTATTTAATTTTTTATTCTTTTTTATTTTTAGTCAGTTTAAAGTTTGTTTTGGGGGGAATCTTTAACTTTTATATGTGGGGAGGGGGCAGGGTAAGGGGGAAACTAATTCCCAGTCGCTTCCTGGCGGGGACGCGACTATTTCTCCGAGTCGCGTCATCGGCCCCCGCCTCGCGGCCTACCACCTGGATCATAGCGGCCATTCCTGCCAGGGACAGGAACCAGACCAGAGATGCAACAGCGGCGGCGCAGCGCCGGATTCACCACGGAGCGGGCGATGCCTACCTGGGTCGCCGCTTGGAGCTCCGGAGCGTTGGGCCGCTGCTCCAACATCGTGGATCTCTGGTTTGGGAGAGCTTCCAACGCGGGCGGCGCTGAACAACTTTGTGGAGTCTTGGGGTCCTTTGCCGAGGGCTGCCAGCGTTGCATCTCCGCCCGGCGCGCCCTGCGGACTTTGGGAGCCACGGACCCCGGTAGGAAGGGGCCGACTCGGAGGTCCAGGCCGCTGAAGACTTGCATCGCCCCGGCGAGCGGGCCTGAACATCGGGCCGCCCGTAGCGGCGACTGCAGAGGGCTCGGGGAGGCCCCGACCAGGGGGACTAGTGGGGAACATTAGAGGAAGAGACTGACTTTGGTGCCTTCCCTCACAGTGGGAAACTTTGATCCTGCTGTGTGGGGATGTTTATGTTGAATTCTATCAACTCTATGTTGTGTTCTTTATTTTACTGTATGGCTGTATGGTGATTTCATTTCACTGTGCCAATTGGCACATGTGACAAATAAATGTATCTTGTATCTTGTATCTTGTAACTTAGTTGCAGCCGCCTTATATCCATCGGGTACAGTATCTTGGTGCTTGTATCAAGAAACAGGCACCTGGAATATTGATTCAGAGATCTAAGGTTGAATCCCTTTAACATGGAATTAAAATCTGAGTAGTAAAGTAAATCCGGAATAAAAGGTTTGCAACCATAAAACTGTCAAATTGTCCGAAAAATGCATCTGGCTCACTTATGTCCATCAGAACATAAGAAAGCAGGAGCAGGAATAGGCTTCCATTCCAGATGGAAATATATCATCATCACTATGTCTTTCTTACATGTGATTCCAGACTCACATAACATGTTTTGTTTTAAGCGACTGTCTTAATTAATCTACCAAGGCACTAACTTCAGGGGTTACTCATAAGTGGACTTTAAATACTGGCTTGCCAGCTATTTCTACAATGTGTGAATCAATAAAAGAAAGTCCATCACTTAATCTACTGCATTTTATTGAGTCTGGGTTATTCTTTAAGTCAGTGCAAGGAGTTTCCAATCAAATTGTAATGTTGCTAATAGCTGCATCTCTAATTTCTTGCAACAAATATTTGTGTTAGTGTTCTAAGGTGATCTACAATGATGTCAGGATTTGACTTTAGGCACTTTCTTCTCTGTCAAAATCTTCTTTGATCTTTCATTACAATTTGGCAAGTTTGACTAAATTTTAAGGGGACTTTGCTAAACTAGATGACCAGGTTCATATGTCTGAAAAAGCTTTTATATGTTTATTTTTGTGTTGTAATTTTTTGCATTTCTTGTAATTAAGACAGTGTGCTGCATTTCTGAGCTTTAATAGTTTTATAGATTCAACCTATTTGTGTCACCATGATCATTTAATAAATATAACTCTCCAAACACAAGGTAATTACATAAAATTCAGTCATCATATTTAATGCCTGCCTTTCCATTATCAAAGAATTACTAGGTCAGGTAGACACAAAATGCTGGAGTAACTCAGCGAGTCAGGCAGCATCTGTTTGCCTTTACTAGATGCTATTCAAAATGATAGCATGGTAATCCCATCTGAGCGCAAGTTTTTTTGGTACAGTTTGCTTCAAAACCAGAAAACTGATGCAAGAAGGTTGCAAGCACAGTTTGCATCCAGTTGCAATTGGCTGTGCTGCCTTGAAAATTAGAACCCTCCCATAAACCAAGTCCTTCTTTCGTGTGGCCTACACAGCCTAAAGTTGTTGGACAACTTGTTCTATTTGATCTTCCGTTTGTGCACATCCAGTTGATTGCATTAGTCGAAACAGGGCGGGCCACGTGAAGGTTGCAATCTTCCACCCCAAAAGTCCTGTCTCCAGAGTTAAAAACTCACCTTTGGGAATCTTCACCAATGGTACTCATTTGTTGACTTTAATAATCAACCTAAAAATAAGATGGAATATCAAATCACTGCATGGAGTTGAGGTAATATCATATTCAAATATTCCATTGGCAAAAGTAACCACATTTTTTAAATGATCCATCACCACCATTTTACTTCTACACTTCCTCCTGTTCCTCTGCTTTCTTTGGCCCAAGCAATTACCCCTGGCAACTCATTGCAAAGTCACCTACAAGGTGGAAACAAAAGGGCCGGTATAGTGACACAGCGGTAGAGTTGCTGACTTGCAGCACCAGAGACCTGGGTTCAATTCTGTTGCCGGGTGTTCCCTTTATGGAATTTATACGTTCTCCCAGTGACCGCGTGGGTTTTCTTCAGGTGCTCTGGTTTGGTCCCACACTCCAAAGACATATATGTTTGTAGGTTATTTGGCTTTGATGAAATGATTAATGGTCCCTAGTGTAACGGGGATCGCTGGTCAGCACGGACTGGGTTGTTTCCGCGCTGTATCACTAAACTAAACTAAACTAAAACAGTGGCCATCATCTTGAAGGTGGGCACAAAATGTTGGAGTAACACACAATGGGTCTGGCAGCATCTCTGGAGAAAATAAATCATTGACGTTTTGTGTCAGAACCCTTCTTCAGACTGAAAGATAGAGGAGGCCAGAAGGCCAGACCACTCCCACCCAGTCTTCATCTTGAACTTGGCATCTCCTTTCATGCTGGCTAAGAGATCAAAAAGTTGTCACACGTGGAATGCAGACTTGAAGACTACCTACCACCCAACCTATGTCCTGTGCTGCCTGAATTAGTGGAAGGCTCCCAACAAGATATTAAAAACCATTATAATTTTACTGCTGCAGTTGCAGAACTCTGAAGTTAGAAATAGTCATGTTCAAAAATATCAAGAGTGGAAAGAAATGGGAACTGTGAGGGGTTAACTCTCTCAGTTTCTTTGAGCATAGAAGGAAAGATGATACAGATATGAATCACTGATCACGGACTGACATTCCAAATTCAACACAGAGTAGGATCTGAGCCAAATGTTAATTAAATCTCAGGCAGAGAACACAATGCTTCAGTACGTAAGAAAACTCTGAAAAGATAGTGATCGAGAAATAAGGTTAATAAAGTATAATTGAAATGAAAGAAGCAGCACTGTTTAAGTAAATTAATGTCAGATCCAGCTTGCATGATAATTAGAATCTAGTTTTTGTAATGAGACTTTATTAGCTACATCTCCTTATGAAGCTACAGTTAACCCATTCTATGTAGATGGCCCCATTGGAAAGATACCATCAGCAAAGAAACAAAAATTATTGGAGTACAGTTAATCCTATGGCATGTCTTGAAAACTTGTTGAATGATGCCAAAGACCTTCCAACTATGAACTTCCAATTTATGTGAATATGATCATTTGTTGGTATATGTTGGTGTCAATGTATGCAGTGTTGGCATATGTATTTTGTTTCTATTCTCCCAAAAAGCAATCCATTTCATTAAAAGTTCTGCAGATCCCCTTTCATTTCAAATCTGTGCTCTGTGTAAAATATTGCCTGATCCGCCATGGGTATTGACCTCTCCACAATCGGACAGATCTGCAGGAACCCCAGTGGACAGCACAGTGCTGCAGCTGGTAGAGCTGTTGCCACACAACAGCAGAGATTTGGGTTCAATCCTGATCCAAGTGCCGTCTATGTGGAGTTTGTACGTTCCCCATGCGGTTGAGTGGGTTTCCTCCGGGTGCTCTAGTTTCCTCCCATATTCCAAAGATGGATGGTTTGTAGGTTACTTAGCCTCAAAATAGCCCTTAATATGTAAGGAGCGGAAGTAAAATTGGAATAACATAGAACTAAAGTGAATGAGTGATCGTAGGTTGGCATGTATTCAGTTGGCTGAAGGGCCTGTTTCCATTCTAAATAAAATAAATTAAATAAAAAGTTCAGAAGTGCTCCCACAAGAAGGCAATGCATGCCATGAAAACCCCACATCACCTTGTCCTCCCACTTCGCTAAAGAAGATACAGGAGCCTGAAAACCGATCTCCAGGTTCAAGTACACCTTCTTCTGTTCATCCACCAGCATCGGCGGCACGGTGGCTCAGCGGTAGAATAGCTGCCTGACAGCGCCAGAGACCCGGGTTCGATCATGACTACGCGTGCTGTCTGTATGGAGTTTGCATGATCTCCCCGTGACCGCATGGGTTTTCCCAGAGTACTCTGGTTTCCTCCTACACTCCAAAGGTGTAGAGGTTTGTAGATTAATTGGCTTTGGTAAAGATTGTAAATTGCCCCGAGTGTGTAGGATAATGCCAGTGCATGGGGATCGCTGGTTGGCATGGACTCAGTGGGCTGAAGGGCCTGTTTCCGCACTGTATTTCTAAACTATTACTAATTAACTAACTAAACTAAACTAAAATCTAACCACAACCCTACCTCAGCACCAAACCAGAATGGACTTTATGAAGGTTGCACTTCATACTTCAGTTTGCACTATTATGGTCTGGTTATTTAGAATAACTGGTAATTTATAAGACAATAGGTTTCTAGTACATTTATTTGCTCTGTTAATGTAAAAGCTGCAGTATGTAAGAATTTAATTGTTCCGTTACCATCGAGTATGAAAGGTAAAACTTGATTTTTGACTTTGTATGTTAATGTTCCTCATGACGTCTTACCATGTCAAACCTGAAGTGGAAATTCTGCTTAGTTTTACTTCATAAAATTACACTCTCAACGCCAATAAAATCCAACATAAACTCAACGAGCATCCCCTCACCTATCATCTAGACACACTGCAGCGTTTGGGGCTGAATAAGGAACTCAACAATTCAAATGTAAAGTCATTCACGTGTGAAGTTAACTCGGTTTAGTTTAGCTTTCTGCACAGATACCACTTGATTTGCTGAGTATTTCTCGATCTCTTTTATGTCCTGACCTCCAACCTACCTTTAGACTTTCGAGATACAATGTAGAAACAGGCCCTTTGGCTCAGTGAGTCCGTGCTAGCCAGTGATTACCCCGTAACCATATCCTACACATTAGGGACAATTTGCAATTTTACCAAAGCTAAATAATCTACAAACATATATGTCTTTGGAGTGTAGGAGGATCGTACAAACTCCATAGAGACAGCACCCGTAGTCAGGATAGAACCAGGGTCTCTGGCGCTATAAGGCCGCAACTCCACAGTACCTCATTGGAGACATTTGAGCTATCTTTAATTGGACTTTATTGGACTTTATCCTGCAATAAATATTGTAACCAGTATCCTTTATATACACACTGTGGACTGGTTGAGTGTAATCATGAAATGCTGCAGTAACTCAGCGGGACAGGCAGTATTTCAGAAGAAAAGGAATGGTGGCGTTTCGGGTCGAGGTCCCTCTTCCGACTGAAAGTCACAGGAAAGCTTTATCACACAGAACCATTTTTTCAGAAGATCCACCCAGCGGCAAGAAGTATATAGAATATAGTCAATATTTAGTTTAGAGATGCAGCGTGGAAACAGGCCCTATTGGTTCACAGAGTCCATGCCAGCCAGCGATCACCCATACACTAGTTCTATCCTACACATTTGGGATAGGATAGGATTTACAGAAGCCAATTAATCTACAAACCTGCACGTCTTTGGAATGTGGCAAGAAATCAGAGCACCCAGAAAAACCCCACATGCTCATTGGAAGAATGTACAAACTCTGTACCGACAGCACCCATAGTCCGGATCAAACCCGCATCCCTGGTGCTGTAAGGCAGTAACTCTCCCGCTGTGCCATGGTGCAGCCCTTGTGGCTGAGAATTTGAGGGAAACCAATGTCAAGAAGTGTATCAAATTACTGAAGACTTTCCGAAAACCCCATGTTAGTGATTATAAAAGTCAAGCTTAATCTCTGTTTATAAAGTTCATTAAACCCAGATCTGTGCTGTTTCGCCTTGATACAAAACAATCTCCATTATGGTTATTTGCTCGTAGTGGTCTGGTTTAACCCTGAAGATGGTTATCTTTTAAACTTATGGTCCTAAATAGAATGCTGGTGGGACCTCAAACATTGTAATGAATAAATGCCAACTCTTCCAATGATATACTACTTTGGTGAATGAATAAACAAATCCTTACATTAAAAGAAATCCATCTGAGGGAGAGTTCCAACCTGATACACCATCTGTCCACTCCCATCTCTGATGCTGCCAGACCTGCTGAGTCCCACCAGCACTTTGCATTTTGTTAAAAGAAATAAGCCTGGCAGGTTGTCATCATTGCAAGTGTCAGGCCAGCTATGTTGGAGATGTTTGCCTACAAAGGTGAGCAATTCATCTTTAGCTTCTAATACTAAATGGATACTGAGGTGCCAATTGATCCCATTGAAATCATGAAAAAAAAATGAATACAATTAGTTTTAGCTTTTAGTTTTAGAGATACAGCGCAGAAACAGGCCCTTCGGCCCATCGAGTCTGCATCGACCAGCGACCCTGCACATTAATACTACCCTACACAAACTGGAGACAACTTTACATTCATACCAATTAACCTACACGCCTGTTTGCCTTTGTAGTGTGGGAGGAAACTGAAGATCTTGGAGAATCTCGGGGAGAACGTATAAATTCCGTACCGACAAGTATCCGTAGTCAGGATCAAACCCGGGACCTGGCGCAGTAAGGCAGTAGCTCTACCTCTGCACCACCATGCTGCCATTACTTCAAGGAGCATTCAGAGCCTGTAACCAATGCCTGATTTCTCCCCTTCACCATCTTTAATGATATTGATTGTGAACAAGATAGTATTCATAATTGTTATGTGCTAATCAAAGTTGTGAATTGGAATTGTTCAACAGGATGTCCTGTGTTATCTGAGAACTGGCTAGCCTGAATGAAATAAACTGCTTTTGAAAATCAGCGTCCTAATTCCTTCATCTGAAACAAGGAAATAAAGTTATGGAAACAAACAGAAAATGCTTTCTTTCGCAGTTTTGATGAGAGGTCCTAAACCAGAAATTTTTAACAAATTTTCTTTCACATATATTCTGCTTGTCCAGCTGAGGTTTTTGTTTTTATTTAGATTTTGGCTTCTGCAGTTTTCTTTCCTCTAGATTTTCAAATGCAACAATGATCAATTTAAGGCAATGATATACTGTACTTCATCCCTAATACTTGAATTAATCAAGTATGGCCCTAAATTTTAAGCTCATCACACAATAATTTAAAAAAAATGATTCTTTCATTTTTTTCCACATTCATTTTTTCTTTGTATAACAATAAATCTACAATAATAATGTGAAAAACGCCTGTGGCTAATTTTACTGTAGGATTGTTGGGCCTCAATGAGATGATTGACTCAGCCTAAAGCCATTGCCAGAGTAAGGCCAAGTATACCATCCATTCAGAAGTTGGGGGAATCCAGTGTTCAAGTGAGTCAAAATGCCCAATCCTGATTGCTAACCACAAATCTTACAGGAAAATACACTAAATCTGCTGTGTAGCACTGAAGAGGTGTTATGTTGTTGTTCTTTCAGTTCAAATGTAAAACCCTCTTGTTTGGAGTTGAAAGATCCCATGGAATTATTCTGAAGACGAGCAAATGAGTTACCTCTGATATATTGACATATATTTATCCCTCTATTATTGCGATATCGGATTATTTTATCTTTATGACATTGGTGTTTCTGGGATTTTGCTGTGCCTAATGTGATTGCCATTTTTCCAATAATCCCACAAAGATTCCTCATTGCGCAGGATGGACAGTCAGTAACTTTTGCCCAGGTGGAAATGTCAACGACTAGAGGGCATAGTTTTAAGGTGAGAGGGAGAAAGTTTGAAGTAGAGATGCAGGAAAAGTTGTTTTACCCTGAAAGCGATGAGTGCCTGTAATGCGCTGCCAGGGGTGGTGGTGGAGACAGATACAATAATGACTTAAGAGCTTTTAGATAGGCAGATGGATATGCAGGAAATGGAAGGATATAGATGACGTGCAGGCAAAGGACATTAGGTTAACTTGGTATAATGTTCGGCATAGACATTGTGGGCTGAAGGGCCTGTTCCTGTACTGTTCCCTGGTCTATGTTCTATTGGCTGTGAAGAGTGCTGGGATATGGCGATTTATTTTTGGGCGCTACATAAAAGCAAATATTCTCTTCCTTCTTACTTTATTGCAAAATATTGGAAAGCCGATAGAATTTGGCAAGTTGTGTCTCTGCAGAGTTCAAGAAAACACAGGAGAAATGTAAAAGACAAAAATAAAATCAAAGGAATCAGGCCTCAGATATTATGTAGAAATATTCCATTTGGACCATGCAGTGCCCTTGCTATACAACTTGGATCTTTAAATTAACCACATTCTGCAATATTTGGCTCAATTAGTTCATTTGAAGCAAACAATGAGTGTTTATGCAATTACAATTCATAAATTATTATTGGTAAACAAACTTTAGACAAATTGCTATGAATGAAGCAACCTCTTTGCAGCGGTAATTTATAAACCAGACTGAATTACTGTCAAAATCTGATGTTTTATTCACAGCTTTATAACAAATTGCAACAATTTAAAGTTATTAAGTGAACTGGCCACATATGGTGCACAGCTAGTTACACAATTTTCCTCCTCAGCAGGCCATTGCAAACCATTTATTTTGATAGCATCATTTGTCATTCATTGTTAGCAGTGGGAAGGCCAAGGGCAGTTCTTTTGGTCACTGGCTGGACAAGTGATTGTATGGCCTCTTTCTTCACCAAAGCTGTTAGGTAGCAGTGGCTCGATGTCAGGAACGAACAGAATATATAAATGCCAACTGGCAGCTGCTGTTTGCAGTAAGTGAGGGAATTGTTGATGCATGAGGCAGATGCATGGCCAGGAGACCATCAGAGGTCCAATGGGAAGTTGGTGCAGAATGGCTGAGATACACTGGGTGGGTGAGCAAGGGATCAGACCAGTGACGTTTAGGCAAAATGTCACAGATACTGTACGTTTAATTCCAGAGACACAGCGTGGAAACAGGTCCCATGTCCCACCGAGTTCATGCTGACCAAAGATCACACGTATACTAATTTTATCCCAGCACTGAAGGCAATTTATAGAAGCCAATTAACCTACAATTAACCTACAAATCTGCACGTATTTGGAATGTGGGGGGAAACCGGAGCATCTGTAGAAAACCCACATGGTCACAGGGGAAACAAGCAAACTTCTCACCAACAGCACCCGTAGTCAGGATCAAACCTGGGTCTCTGCTGCTGTACGGCAGAGACCGCTGTGCCGCTGTGCCGCCCCAAAGTTCGTGGGCAGAGAATCTGTATCAAGTTCCCTTCCAATACAGTTCCATAAGGGATTTGGCGCACAATACATTCTTGTTGCCTAAACTATGAACATCAACTTTAAGATTTTAATGCATGCACAGTAATCCTTGAGCTTCAATCAGCTATTTCAATAACATTCAGCACATCATGTTAATACACGCACGCAGGGCAGTCCCATTCCCCCACTAATTTTCTCTGTAACCTATTTTCTCCTCATTCTATTCAATTCTACTACCCACCTACACTGGGGGTAATTATATTAACTAATTTATCTATAGATTTTCACAGGGGTGCCCAGGCAAGCACACATTGACACTGAGAGAACAAGCAAACTCCACACAGACAGCATTGGGAATCAGGATTCAACCAGGGTACTGGAGCCAGGTGAGGAAGTAGCTCTTCCAGCTGTGCATTATGCTGCTCTTCTGAATGAAAAATAAACAATGGTAATATTTCACAATTGCTATCAACTTCATTTTCTTTTATTGCATCTCTCAGGTTTAGGTCTTCGGTCATTTCACCCATCTCTCTATCAATGTATTTCCTCGTTTTTTCTCTCTGCATTTCAAAGTCACGTCGTCAAATGTCATGAAGTCATAGTCATAGAGCATGGAAACAAGCCCTTCAGGCCAACTTGCCCACACCAACCAATATGTCCCATCTACACTAGTCCCACTTGCCTGCGTTTGGCCCATACCCTAAACCTATCCTATCCATGTACCTGTCTAAATGTTTCTTAAAACGTTGCAATTGTACCTGCCTCAACTACCTCCTCTGGCAGCTTGTTCCATGCACCCAACACCCTTTGTTTAAACAGTAAAAGTTACCTCTCAGGTTCCCATTAAATCTTTCCTCCCTCACCTTAAACCTATGTTCTTTGGTTCTTAGTTCCCCTATTCTTGGCAAGAGACTGTGTGTTTACACAATCTATATTTCTCATGATTTTCTCAAGGATAACTCATTTCTGCCCCTGTAAAGTTGATGTTCATAGTTTCGGCAACAAGAATGTAGTGCCCTACATGGAATTCACAAAAAGGAATGGTGGGCTGGACAGGTTGTACTATTTGGACTAGTGCATGCTTTGAATGCTTGTGCTTGCTCCAAATACTGTAACTGCTGTCAGACATAGAGGCCATATAGGCCACCTATCAAAGGTGGAGATATGTCTGGGAGAGACCCCAATATTGGTTTGCTCATCCAGTTAGGGTGTTACTATAATTCCAGCAATCAATTGGCATGGAGTTGCTACAGAGGTGCACATTGAAAGGTTTGACACATTAGCAGAAAGTGATGGGCAGACAATTTCAAAACCTGCTGAAGCGGAGTTATGGAGCTGTCCCACTGTACGAGCAAATTCAAGAGTTTCTCCTGATTCGTACTCGGAGAATTACGGTAATAGCCGCTCGTAGGCACTCGGGGCTCTCTTGGGCATTTTTCACAATGTTGAAAAATCTTCACGATTCTTCCCGAGCTTACCGCGTTTCCCGAGTACCTGCCGTTAGCGTTACGCGCCGCTAAGAGACGTCCTGAGCACTGACGTACCCGCTACGTACATTCTACATGCTTACCACGAGTTTGATTTTTTTTTAAACTCGGGGAGAGCTCTTGAATTAGCTCGTACAGTGGGAGCCTGATGTCAGCCTGATGTCTGACCCAAAGCATCACCTATTCATCTTCTCCAGGGATGCTGCCTGAGCCATTGAGTTACTCCAGCATTTCGAGGCTTTCTTTGGTATAAACTAGCATCCGCAGTTCCTTGTTATGACATACAGCAGATGCCTGATGTTTCAGCTTCCATTGCCGGGGCTGTCCAATGTTGGAATCCATGGATGTGTGCCATTTTAAAGTGAGATTTGTGCTGTCATGGGTCTAGATATCGGAGACAGAAGGGATATTAAAGGTCTAATGGTGTTCATGTAGTGTATAATGAAACTCATGATCCACCCAGGAACCCAAGAAGCCTTTGCAGCAGAGATAGAGTTTCACATGCACCTCCTCCACCCCAATCCATGGCTCCCGTCATGGCCTCCTTTGCAAAGATCATTGAGATGTTGCAGTCATTGCAGATGTTCCAAAAGCTATGACTGCTATTTTTCTTGAGAATTGTACCATTTTGGCTTCCATCTCTACCACTTTGACAACACCTTTAATGATGCCCGTTAGATACCCAGGCTGCTGCATTCCATGGTGAAATAGTGTAGGCTAAAGCTCTGCCTTCTGAGCTCCGATCTAATCGGGTTGTCTTGAGAGCTACTTGCTAGGTAGCTACCTGCTACCTGTGCTAACCATAGCACTGGGGCATGGTGCATGAAAAATCTGGGCAGCCAAAGGAATGCAGGCACAGACACGGAGTGAATATACACTGTTAATCATGACGTGATATTTTGAATGTGGGAGAGGATGTTTCCACTAGTGGGAGAGTATAGGACCTGAGGACGCAGCCTCAGAATTAAAGGATGTACCTTTAGAAAGGAAATGAGGAGGAATTTTGTTAGTCAGATGGTGGTGACTCTGTGGAATTTATTGCCACAGAAGGCTGTGGAGGCCGTCAATGGATATTTTTAAGGCGGAGATTGACAAATTCTTGATTAGTAAGGGTGTCAGGGTTTATAGGGAGAAGTTTATGGGGAGAAGACAGTAGAATGGGGTTGAGGGGAAAAGATAGATCAGCCATGATTGAATGGCAAAGTAGACTTGTTGGGCCGAATGGCCTGATTCTTCTCCTATCACATATGAACTTATATCTTGACACTTTATATCATGATTGGATACATGAACATGATTTGGAATTTTGATTTGGTGTCTTTTTTACCGTATAATTGTGGCCGAGTTCGGACGATCAGCAAAGAAGGGAGGTTGAGTGTTGTGGTGGAATGAGGAAATGGAATGATGTTAATTGAAATCTTAATCAGATCAGCCTATCTCATACCGTGGCCACGAAATTACTCCTGGGAGTTGACTCATTCCATCATCCTACCCTTCCCCTTTATCCCACAAGTAGATCGAGTGGTAAAGAAGGCATATTGTATGCTTGCCTTCATTGTCTGGGGCATTGAATGTAAGAGTCAGGAAGTCATGATGCAGTTCTATAAGACTTTGGTTAGGCCACATTTGGAGTATTGCGTGCAGTTTAGGTCAACTAATTTCAGGAAGGATGTGGTGGTTTTGGAGAGGGTGCAGAAGACTTTTACCAGAATTGAATGAACGTATGAATGAATGAATGAATTAATCAATCAATCAATCAATGAATTAATTAATTAATGACTGGAGAAGTGGTTGTTAGTTATAAGGAGAGTTTGGACAAACTTGCATTGTCTTTTCTAGAATGCTTCAGATAGAGGGGAAATGTGATATAACTTTATAACATGATGAGAGGCACAGATAGGGTTGCCAATTAGAACATTTTTTCCAAGGTGGAAACGTCAAAGACTCTAGGTCATACTATTTAAGGGGAGAGGGGCAAAATCTAAAGGAGATGAGCAGGGAAAAGATTTTACACAGAGGCTGGTGAGTGCTTGTGATGTGCTGCTGGAGATGGAGGGGAAAGTAGATATGATAGTAGTGTTTAAGAGGCTTTTAGATAGGCATAAGGATATGCTGGGATTAGGAGGGAATGGATCATGTTCGGGAAGATGAGATTAGTTTATCTTGGCATTATGTTCAGCACAGATATTGTGGGCCGAAGGTGCTGTTTCTGTGTTGTACTGTTCTACGCTCTATCCATTCCCTTCTTCACAGATGTAAGCAAGGGTAAAGATTGCACAATGGCTGACAAGTAAAGCAAATTATGCATGGCTTTGTATATGGAGAGCTTCTCTCTTGTACCTTATAAGGAACTCCCATAAAAATCCAGGAAGCAAGAGGATTGTTTAGAATAACAGTGATCTCCTTAATGATGTGTGGGTGGTTGCATGCCTTATGCTCCAAGCACATTCTACCCTTGTGCTTTGAACTGGAGACAAGGGACAAGATGGTGAGATGATAGCTCTTCCATCCAAATAAAAGACAAGATTTCTAAAAGACTGGGGGGATCAACAGTCTGTAACAAAGTGAACGCATTGTGAATGCTCCTGGGGTATTGGACAGTGACTGTCAAGAACTTCTGGATACAGTCACAGACAAGATTCACTTTAAAGAGCATAAGATGTTGTATTCGTAATATAGTCCCTAAACAGCGATGCAGGCAGCACATACAGCGGTAAACTTTATCAACCTTCAATTAGGCTCTGAACTATATAGACTTGGGAACAATATATTTGCACTATTATTGTCTATATGTCTGTTTAAAAAAATATATACTGAATGGTGTTGTTGTTTATTATGGATTTACAGAGTACTATGTTTACATATCTGTTGTGCTTCTGCAAGTAAGAATTTTATTCCGTTTCGGGACATGACAATAAAACACTCTTGATTCTTGATGTCTCAGCGCTCAAAAATAACCTCTTGCTGCCTAATGCTCTCTTTCAAGGGGAAAGGAGATTTATTTTCGGCATTGCTACAGAGTACAGTTGTGATGTTAATGCAGCATGAAATGTTACTAATATTTCCTCCACCATTGCAGGAAGATACAGAGGTACAGAAACTAGCTGCCATGAGGTATGCCACTGGCCTTCTCTTCATCCGAGTTGTGACTGTGGTACGTTGACTATCTTTAATACTCTCCTGGAAAAGCCAGACTTAATTGTGGGCTTAACTGGCAGATGGATGGGAAAAGGCTAAAGCTAAAAATGAGAGAAGAGGAGTGAAATGTAAAGCCAGAGGGATGTAAATCCTGACCCTGGATGCCAACTGTGTGGAGTTTGCACATTCTCTCTGTGACTATGTAGATTGCTGGTTAATTTGCTTCAGGAAATTGCCCCCTAATGTATAGGGAGTAGATGTGAAAGTGTGATATCACAGAACTAGAGTGAACAGGTGAACAATGGTCGTCATGGATTCAGTGGGCCAAAGGGCCTGTGTCAATGCTGTATCTCCATTTTAGAGATACAGCATTGACTCAGGCCCTTTGGCCCACTGAAGGGCCTGAGTCAATCTCTAGTTTAGAGATACAGCATTGACTCAGGCCCTTTGGCCCACTAAATCCATGCCGACCATTGTTCACCTGTTCACTCTAGTTCATTTTTTGTATAGTTTAGTTTAATACTTATGAAATAGCAAGCATTCCAAGCTGTATAACGTGAGCTTCCTTTACAATGGAGATTGTACTCTGGAAATTGAATGGTGCCTGTTCATTTGCCTAGACACTCCCAGCTGGAGGATGAGTGAAGGCAATTGGTATATATAAGATGAACATGGGCATTGGCTTGTACTTACAGTGGGGAATCTACCTGCTGAACTTAATGCATGAATAGTGAGACCATTTTTTTGAAAGCAGAAGAATGGCTTTAAGGAAGAGAGGTAATTTCATTTTTTTTTAATTCATTGTTTGTATAATTTAATCTATGTAATTACTGAAAACTGCCTTTTGACAAATGTCATTATATTTTTAATTTCTTAAATCATTTTGAACACTTTGATTGACACTTAATAATTTCCAAAATAAAGTTTGACAACATTGACAGTCAGAAAAGTTGACTGCTTCTATCATTGTCAATCTTTTTTGAGTTGGCTTCTTCTGGCTCTCCACACAACTACTGCATTGTACAAAGCCCCTAGTGCTCCACATAGTGTCGTCCTTCAGTATCTGGGGCTTTTCTTTCTTCAGGTCGATCTCAAGTTATCTGCAAAAGGCAAGTTTAATGTTTTTCTGTTTGTTAGCGGGAAGTGTGGACAACTTGCTTCTCGAAACAGGTACCGGCCTTTTGGATGTTTTGCACCTTTTCAGACACAGGCCCGCCCTCAATTGTTCATCTACAGCCTCGTCCATTGAAAGTCAACATCCCACCATCAGTCACATTACCATTGAAGTATCAATAATTCAGAACATTAAGACAAGCAAAGACACACAGAAATAGGCACTAAAAGTATGCCCGGGATCAATGACTGTTTCATAGAATGGAATATAGTATATTTTAATTCATGATATTCAGTTCAGTTCAGTTTAATTTAGTTAATTGTCACGTGTACTGAGGTACAGTGAAAAGCTTGTGTTGTGTGCCATCCAGCCAGCGAAAGACAATACGTGATTATGATAAGGGAATAACCTTTAGTGAAAGTAAGAAATGTTGCTGTAGGAGTAGAGATTTAAGAGTGTGGAGCAATTGTGATATGTGATTGTAGATCTGCTCCTGTGGCTAGCACGCAAACAGTCACCTGGGTCAGGCACCATCTTGGAAAAGGAAGTTTGCTTTTATGATAATATTCACGTTTTGTGTTGTGATCTGTGACTGCAGAAAATCATAGAGTGGATGGTCACCTCAATGGGACAGGCCTTAAAATTGCCAGTCTCCCAACATCTGTCACTCTTTTATCTCATATTCAACATTACTGTTTTTTTTCCCTTCTTCCTTTCAACAACAAAACTTGCATTTATAGCAGCTTTAATATAGTAAAATCTCTCAAGCTACTTCACTGGAGCATTTTAAAATATACAATGACCAACATGACGAGGGACTAGGGCAGATAAGCAAAAGATTGATGAAAGATATGAGGTATTGGGGTATAATATAATGGAGAGATGTGAAAGAGAGAGAAAGATAGAAGAGGAAGTGAGAGATGGAAGGAAACACCATAGTAGTTTCAGACCAGCGGATGTGTGAATATCACCAAAGGTGTTGAGGTTGCACAGTTGATCTGAACGGTACACCTGGGGAATATGGGGCTGGGGGAGATTAATAGAATGATTGAATCGTATAACACAGAAACTAACTCGGACTGATGAAGGGTTCCGACCTGAAACGTCACATATTCATTTTCTCCAGAGCTGCTGTCTGACCTGCTGAGTTACTCCAGCATTTTGTGACTATCTTCATTTTACCATCTAGTTGGTAATAAGTTTACCATCTAGATGGTGGACAAGACAGATGAGCACAATAATAGTCGTAGCTAGGATCGCTTGTTGAAGGACTGGGCAGACAAACTGAGACAGGGATATTACCAATCAACATCTCGGAGATGAACGCAGATGGACTTGGTGCTAGAGTGACAATAAGATTCAAACTTTATCTTGAGTTAAATCTGGCAACTGATGGCAAAGTGTTTGCTTTAGCCTTAGACGGACACCAGAGAGAAATATCAAGATGGTGGCTAAAGAATTGTGTTTATGTCAGGGACCAGTGCATAGATATTCCTTCCCATTCATTGAATCTGAATTTTTGAGAGCAAAATGCAACATGGTAATATTGTAACATGGAACATATAATATTACTGACTAAGGACAAATTTCCAGGCAGGTGGCTGTGCTCTTCTCTTGGCCTGAGCGGGAATAATTTGATGTATTAGGCTTCCACTTTTCCAGTTGGGTTCAAAAGTGCAAGCATCTGGAAATGTAAGAGTTTAAAAATTATAAATGACCCAGCAGTCCACTAGTTAGGAAATGTTTCCCTTATCCATAAGGTTCCAAGTTCAATTTTATAAGTGCCTGTTGCTTGAATCAGTCAGCATCTCCACTGATGGATTTAGCTCTGGAGGAGACTGCTTCGAGGGCTAAAATGCCCCATCTATCTAGAAATTCCGATGACAGACTTTATTTGACCAACAGCAACTTTAAGATTTAAAGTCAAATGTGAACGCCCTGAATTTTCTTTCAACAATCTTTTTCAAGAATTTGCTCAGTGGGTGCAGTTCTTGCAGAGTCGAGCAGTAGGGGGTGGGAATTTGCAGCAATTACACAGCATTTCAACAGTTCAATGATGCTTTATCATCACCTATGTGCGGCACGGTGGCGCAACGTTGCTGCCTTACTGCGTTTGCAGCGCCAAAGACGCGGGTTCGATCCCAACTATGGGGTGCAGTCTGTACAAAGTTTGTACGCTCGTCTTGTGACTGCGTGGGTTTTCTCCGCAATCTTCGGTTCCCCCCCCACACCCCAAAGGCGTACAGGTATGCAGGTTAATTGGCTTATGGGTGTATGTGTAAAATTGTCCCAAGAGTGTGTAGGATAGTGTTAACGTGCGGGGATTACTGATCGGTGCGGACTCGGTGGGCCGATGGGCCTGGTTTCGTGCTGCTTCTCTGAGCTAAACTAATGTGCAAAACACAGTGAAACTCTTTTCCAAGCTGCCAGATATGGCGCCGTTTCTAAAGTTTGACCCAAGCGCTAGGTCTTACAGGGTGCCGCTCAATCCAGGTGAGCCCCAGGCTGCTGCACGGCCTCCATTTGACGCCTTCATCTGGATTGTTCAGCTAAGTGCTGTCTTTCTCCTAGCACGTCTACCTTTGTGCTCTGGGAAGGGGTGCCTCCTGCAGCCTACCTTGAAGGGGACGGAAGGAAAGTCCCCGGTTGACTTTGCTACCGGCCTTGCTCCGCACGACAGCCAATGCCGGCTCCCTCCTATTCGGTAGTTGGCAGAAGAATGTGCTCTGAAAGAATTAAGCCTGAATTAAGACTGATATAAATTGGTCCAGAATATCTTGTGGAGGGGGATGTATGTCCAATGCTAGCTTTAGTCACATAGCATTTTCTTTGTATTGTTTTAGATTGTGTAAGTGTAAAGTTTAGTTTGGTTTGGAAACAGGCCCTTCGGCCCACTGAGTCCATGCCGTCCATCGATCACCCATGCACACTAGTTCTATGTTATCGGACTTTCTCATCCACTGCCTACACACTAGTGCCAATTTATAGAGGTCATTTAACCTACAAATTCGGATGTGGGAGGAAACTGGAGCACCCAGAGGCACACAACACCTAAGGTCAGGATCAAACCTGGATCTCTACCAGCTGCATCACATTGCCCTCGCCCCTCTCCCCACTCCCAGTATTGATCTTCCTTGGGTTTTATGTTTAATTTTCATGCTTTTTAATATAGTGATTCAGAAGTTTAAATGTTTTACGTATTATGGGGTATCAGTGAAATGGAGAGCTTAGGAAAACGGATTATTTCCTCTGGATTGCCAGAGGTTAAGAAGAGACTTGTTAGAAGTATATAAAATTGTGAAACATACGAAATTATGTGAAAATCGGAACCATTTAGGAATGTCAAAGATAGCTTTAAGGTCAGAGTGTTTAGTGTTTAATGTTTTATGTGTCATTCCTAGCTGTCACTGTATGTCGTTGTCACTTGCGGGTGGAGCACCAAGGCAAATTCCTTGTATGTGGATACTTGGCCAATTAACTTATTCATTCATTCAGAGAGGGTACGTTTAAAGGAGATACGAAGAGCAGTTTTTTTTAACTCAAAGAATGGCGGGAGCCTGGAATTCATTGCCGATGGTGGCGATGGAAGCAGATATGATAGTAGTGTTTAAGACAGGGACATGGATTTGCAGGGAAAGGAGGGATGTGGTTCTCATACAGACAGAAGGAGATTGGCTTAACTTGGCATCAAGTTCTCACAGATATTGTGGACCAAAGGGCCTGTTCCTATGCTGTGCTATTCCACATTATTAAGTAGATTTTGGAAGTTATGGAATGTTTATTCAATATATTTGACAGATTTGAAGCCAACTATGCTAGCCAAATATTATCTAACTGTTTCAATTACTAGGTTAAAATTGATTTCCGTACAAGGCGGCGTTTATATGTGCAAGTGTTGCCACTGTTTAAGAGCTTGCTTTTGAGGACAAGTGAGAGGAGGCCATACAGGAGTAAAATTAGCTGAGAGAGATTTTGAAAGCTCACACTTGCTTAGGGGCAGCCAGTAATTGCCCAGTCCTGTCAGTGTAGCCCACGTCCAAACAGAGTGTAAAAAAACACCATATTTAAAAGCTATCTGAGATTATTTGAGATAAGCAATCTACAAATTTTCTTTTATATAAAGCAAAGTAAGAACTATGAAGGTAATGACTTATTATCACTATCAGTATGCAAGCAGGAATATCAGAATGGTTCCAGCAAGAATAGAAACTGCTATTGTCTGTGCATGTCCCTCATTTCACTTTTATCTCCCCCTTACCTCTTCCCCCATCCCCTTCCACTTATAGCCCTCCCTTTGGCTTTACATTTCACTCTTCTGATACTCTTTGTCTCTATTGAGCCTTTGTCACTTACTTCACTCATCTCCCCATCAAAACCCCTCGCCTCTATCCACCTATCACTCGCCAGACTTTGTCCTGCATCACCTCTCTTTTCCTGCTTCCTCCTCCCTTCTACGATCAGTCTGAGGAAGTGTCCCACCCTGAAACGCCACCTGTCCATTTCTGCCACAGGTAGACACAAAAAGCAGGAGTAACTCAGTGGGACAGACAGGATCTCTGGAGAGAAGGAATGGGTGATGTTTCAGGTTGAGACCCTTCTTCTGATGTTGCCACACCTGCCGAGTTGATCCAGCATTTTGTATTTAGATTACCCGTTGTCCAGAGTAGCTCTGAGCAAGAGCAACACAGTTACTCCCAGTACCCTGTCCTCTCTCCATAGCCAGAAAACGTCTTTCTTTTCAGCTACTTATTTAACTCCCTTTTGAATGCTATAATTAAATCTAACCCAATTACCACGATGGCAGAGCATTCTGAGCCCTAACCACACGCTGCATAAAGGAAAAAATGCCTCTTGGTTTTGGATCTTTAGCCAATCACCTTCATTCCACGTCCCATGATTTTCAGTCTTCTGGCAATGGAAATTGTTTCTCTCTGTCTTTTCTCTTAATGCCCTTCACAATTTCAATTACTTCTATTGGATCTCTCTGCCTGTCAGAAACATTGCCTGTCTATTTCTTCCACAGGTACTACCAGACGTATTCAGTTAGAGTCATAGACAGAGAGTCATAGAGTGATACAGTGTGGAAACAGTCCCTTCGGCCAAACTTGCCCACACTAGTCAACATATCCCAGCTACATTAATCCATATCCCCCCTTCCACCACTTTGTTTTTTACTGCATGCAGTAGCTTTTTCAGTTAAAGATGAGTTGCATGAAACTTTCTTCCAAGCGTAGTAGGACTGTTTGAGAGAGGTCACATTTATGTTAAGACCAAGTAGCCTTCACGTTTATAGCGTAGGCCGGCTTTTCCATATGTGGTCCATACCTATAGTCATTGCCTTATGCTTCTCTGACTTAAGAGACGGGGTCAAGGAAAGAGCGTTCACGTCGCAGCACAGTTTCCACCAATCTTTCCACCACCACACACAAGAAGCGCAAGGCAGACACCATTGTATGCAGATGCCGAAAGTGTGTTCAGCTCTGGCTGAACGACTTCTAATCTTGTGTGTGGACTCTATAAGAAGGAGAAGACTTAAAGAGACCATACATGTTTCACACACCTTTGCATGCCCTTTTCAGGGGTCTCCTCGCATTATAAGGACAAAGGACCAAGCAAAACAATTTGTAGAATTTTCCATCTATGGAGCACATTCCTGATTTTCTTTAACAAAACCATTTTTTTCAATCAATGGCATAGCACAGTTAAACATTACACTGCATGATAGAGTTTCAAAGTCAATGTGGTGTTATTGATTTCTGGTTCCACTTGCGTTTCAAATCCCAGTAGTACATTATTTAATTTGCTGGAACTTCTCAGACATTGAATATGACATGCTTAACTTCGCAGAGGTTTGTTCCAATACATCATTAATGAAGGGAACATGCAACAAGGAGAATAGTGGAACAGTTAGAATAGACGGCTCACAAACCAATGCTGTAATTTTTTCCATTCCATATAAAGAAATTGAATGCTATAAACCTGAGTACTCAGAATAAAAGCCCATGAGTAAATTCCAGAATATTATAAAAAATCTAAATGATTACTGCAAACATCTTCATCTCTAAACTGACCTCGGTCTCAGGCACTAGGGGTGGTTCAAATTGCTTTTAAGTGGTCTAAGAGCCTTTCACTTGGTGAAACAATGACTACCAAAGAAGGCCACCATTTCCTTCTCTGGGTAACAATGGATTTAGAATAAATGCAACCTTGCCAATGTCATCATCTCCTTAAAAGCAAATAAACTTGGAAACCTTTTCATCTCTAGCCTTTGTCCACCTATTTGCCAATCAATTACCCCAATTATCACTTGCCAGACTTTGTCTCACCCCTACCTCATTTTCCAACTCACTACAATTAATCCGAAGAAGGGTCCCAACTTCTAAATTTGTAAATCAGATGCGTTTCAGGTCAATATTAGTAACATCTTTTGCATGGAAAATTACATTCTCCAAATGAAGACTTTGTCCAACACAAAGTCTGCAGTAAGTAAGTAGGAACAAAGAACTGCAGTTGCTAGCTTATACAAAAGGACACAAAGTGCTGGAGTAACTCAGCAGGTCAGACAGCATCTCTGGAGAACATGGATATGTAATATTTTAGTTTAGGGGCCTTCTTTAGACTCAAGAAAGGTCTCGACCCAAAACGTCACTTATCCATGTTCTCCACAGATGCTGCCTGACTTGTTGAGCTACTCCAGTAATTTGCGTCCTTTTTCGTCAGTAAGTAACTTGGGTTTATTTATTCCCAGTCAGGCCATTGAGTGTTGTAGGTGGGCAGAATGTTTCTGTTACTGAGGAAGAATGAAAAACATCAGCACGTTTGTTGTCAATGTTGCCCAGTTCCTTTTTGTGGTATGCTGTTACTGACATGCTTCACGGATAAGTCTGACTCTGATGCCATGCATTACCTAAATTGAAATGTAGATATTGAACACTGGGGGTGCGCCGCACGATGGCAGCCTCGCCAACAGTCTATCTGTCTTTTCGTCTTTTTTTTCATTACTTTGAGTGTGGTTTAAAAGTTTGTGTTAATGTTCTCTGGTTTGTGTTATGTCGCGGGGGGGGGGTGGTGCTGGGGCGGTCAGGGGAAATTCTTTTTCAATGTCTTACTTTGCAAGAGATGAGATTGGTTTCCGGATCGTCTCTACGGTCGGTCTGCAGCCTAACATCATGGAGCTGGAGGCCTTGCTCGGAACTGACTTTCAGCCCCACCGGAGAGCGTGGACTTATGATCAGAGCCGATTCCTTGCCTGGGATCGATGCTCCAACCACGGCATGTGGACTTTAACATCAAGGAGCTTGTAGTCTCGGGTTGAGACCGACATCGGGTAGCTCCAAAAGCCGCACCCCGTTCGACTAGCCTCGACCCGGGATAGATTTCCCGGCACGGGGGAGCTGAGATTACCCCCCGATGCAGGAGCTTGATCACCCTGATGAGGAGGCCCGCCGCTGGCTGCGGGAGTAAGATTGTCCCGTCAATGGAAGGTTAGAGGCCCCAACCACTGGAGGACAAAGAAGGCAGAGATTGAATCTTTCTTCGCCTTCCATCACAGTGAGGAATGCGGAGGAGTCACTGTGGTGGATGTTCATGTTAAAATGTATTTTGTGTGTTCTGTGGCTTTTTATTGGTATGATTGTATGGCAAATGAAATTCATCGTATGTTGCAAAACATACTTGGCTAATAAAGTGTGATTATGATTATGATTATTATGATAATGATGATTACACATGGGCATAAATAATAAAGAAAAGTTTCAATTCATAAACAGAGTAGAGAAAAGCTCACTCCAACCATCATAAGAATTATTTAAAAATAGTGGGAATATTTTTTGCAGGCACTGTAGGACAGGACAGTGGTGCATCGGAAGAGTTGCTGTCTTGCAGTTCCAGAAATCTGGGTTTTGTCCTGACTTTAGGTGCTGTCTGTACAGAGTTTGTATGATCTCCACGTGACCTGTGTGGTTTTTCTCCGGGAGCTCCGGTTTCTTCCCACACTTGAAAGATGTATAGGTTTGTAGATTAATTGGCTAGGTATAATTGTATATTGTCCCTAGTGTGTGTAGGATAGTATTAGTGTGCGGGGATCGGTGGTCCACACAGACTAGGAGGGCCGAAGGGCCTGTTTCTGTGCTGCATCTCGAAAATTAAAACTAAAAACACTGACACATTTTCAATTACTACTTATTTAAAGGTTACAAAAGCACCTATAGGAAATTATTAGTACCTTAAAACAAATTATAGACTTATTAAGTTAAATCTAACAGCACTGGTCTACTTTAACTCATTGCATGCTGAAATTCATTTGCAAAAATGAAATTTCACACTTTTTCCATTGTAAAATAAAAACAATTAGTATTTTAAAAGTGGAATTTAACAGTCTGACTGGATCTTCGATCATTTTCATTGGTGAACTGAGGTGCGTTAATTAATTTACAGGGAATTATTTCATAGCCCTCAATTACTTCCCATATTACTTCATTCAATTAAACAGGTTTGTGAGCAATCTGAGCAAGGCAATTGCTTTCCCAGCGGAGATCTTACTAAAAGTCTCCGATCATGTCATTATTATCTGATTAAATTGGAAGGTGATCTTATTATATCTGCAGGGTATTTTAAAACTGTCAGACAACAAAGCCTTTTACTGTATACTATAATTATTTATATACCTACATCTACAAAGCGATATCATTTCGTAGTGCAGTGTTACAACTTCATATATCAGTTTCTCTGGCAAAAAGTAATTGTGGATGGAAACATTTCTCAGTCAGAATGGAGACTTCTTTTGAGTATTGGGCTCTGGTCAGGTCAGAGTTCAAACTTAGAATCACAGTACATATTGTAGAGTTAATTCTGTTCTGCAATTTATTTTAGTCAGGGCAATCAAAACTATTTAAAGAAACAGCAAATAGAATGATAATTGCAATAGACCTGGAGAGCTTTTCCTTGGCAATTGCAGCCACATGCGAACAAGACCCATTTCTTCTATCTGCAGCTTCTCTCCCGTTATGTCTGACTACTTCATTCCAGATGTATGTGGGCCCTGTTTCATATATCCCTTCAGCTTTGTGCCTGTGCGTCCATCACTTTCTCAGGCCTCTCTGAACGCCAGAGGTCATGCAGTTCTGAAGCTCCGATCCACGTGGAACCTGTGTTTTATGTATCAGGTTAGGTTTTTAATAAGAAATTAATGAGAATAGAAATTAATAGGGCAGCGCAGTGGCACATCAGTGGAGCGCCAGAGACCCGGGTTTGATCCTGACTACGGGTGCTGCCTGCGCAGAGTTTGTGACCGTGTGTGTTTTCTCCAGGTGTTCCGGTTTCCTTCCACATGCCAAAGACGTATAGGTTTTGTGGGTTCACTGGCTTTGGTAAAATTATAAATTGTCCCTAGCGTGCAGCGTGTGTATGGGGTGATCGCTGAGTAGGCCAAAGGGCCTGATTCCACACTGTGTTGGATGGGCACCTGAATATGATGGGATGGAGGGATATAGATCACACGCAGGCAGAGGAGATTAGCTTAACTTGGCATCTAGTTTGGAGTGGACATTGTGGGCCAAAGGTCCTGTTCTGTGCTGTACTGTTCTATGTTCTATATTAATTACAGTATTTATGTTGTAACCCATGTCAAAAGCTGGCAGCTAAGCAAATAGTAGATCAAGCATAACTTTCAGGGATGAAGCTGAACTGTGATCGGGGTAGGAATAATAGGGCTGAATGGTGGAGCAGTGGTAGAGCTGCTGCCTCTCAGTCCCAGAGACCCAGGTTTGATCCTGACCTTGGGTGCTGTCTGTGCGGAGTTTGTACGTTCTCCCTGTGATGGCGTGGGATTCCACTGGGTGCTCCGGTTTCCTCCCACATTCCAAAGACATGCAGATTTATAGGTTCATTGGCTTCTGTAAAATTGCCCCTAGTGTGTAGGATAGAAGGAGTGGATGGTGAAGGGCCAGTTTCCATATGGCATCTCTAAAGTAAACTAAATATGTTCTCACTGCCTCAGCTATCCAAATCAAAGAGCATTTCAAATGGATTTACTGATTCCACTCTCTGTGGAGATATTTTCTGTTCAAATGAAGATTGAACCATGATCATTCATCCATCCTTCAACAATGTTTCTATGTTGCACAAGGAATTGTGATATAAATCTGATCGTGAACCACCTCAGGACCTAGTGTATTTTGTAACAGAAGTAGGATGCATACAAAACTGCTAAATATAATTCCTCTGGCCATGAAAAGCATTGTAGTCATCAGAGCAAACCATGGTGTTTGGTTACACAATGAATGTCATAGTGAGGTCTGTTTTATTTTAAAAATCAATTGCAAATGTTTCTTTTTTTTTTAATACCATGAAGGAGAAGCCAGAGGCTGTGTTTACAAATGCAAGCTTTTTATATGCATGCATTTTTAACTGGCTTTGGAATAATACTAGTGCCTTCTCATTGGTCAGTGCTGCATTTAGAATAAAGATACTGGGTGAAATTGTGTAGGAAAGATCTGCAGATGCTGGTTTAAACCAAAGATAGACACAAAATGCTGGATTAACATAGAATATATAGTTTCTTTATTGTCATTGTAACATGAACCATGTACAACGAAATTTAAAAAAATGTCAGCCAGTCAGTGCACCATTCAAACATTTCTAAAAGCTAGCGATACATACAAGGTAAAATATTAAAAAAGATAAACAACTAAAATAAATATGAAAATAGCACGCATAAACACCCAACCCTACGCCCTTCTGTCGATTTCACAGTGTACCAACCACAGTCCCTTAGTCCCTGCGTGGCTACATTTGGTGTCTTTATAGCAGTGGGGTAAAAACTGTTTTTAAGTCTGTTTGTCCTTGTCCTTGTAGATCTGTACCATCTGCCTGATGGCAACAGTTCAAACAGGGAGTGTCCGGGGTGGGAAATGTCCTGTATAATATTCTGGGATTTTTTGATGCAGCGGGAACTGTGTAAGTCTTCCAAGGTAGGGAGAGGGCAGCCGACAATCCTCTGGGCGTTGTCAATGGCCCTCTGGAGCGCTTTCCTCTGAGCCGCTGTGCAGCTGGCGTACCACACGCATACACAGTATGTTAGGATGCTCTCAATGGAGCACCGATAAAAGGACAGCAGCAGTCTCTGAGTGATGTTATTCTTCCTGAGCGCCCTCAGGAAGTGCAGTCTCTGCTGGACCTTTTTCAGCAGCGCAGAAGTGTTCACGTTCCACGTCAGGTCCTCCTCAATATGGATTCCCAGGAAGTGGAAATCCGCCACCCTCTCCACACAGTCCCCTATGATGATCAGCGGTACCATGTCCGTTTTGTTCTTCCTGAAGTCTATTATTATCTCCTTGGTCTTTAAGGTGTTGAGGAGCAGGTTATTTTCTCCACACCACACTGTCAGCTGTTCCGCCTCATCCCGATAGGCGTACTCGTCCCCCCCCCCCCATGTCTGGAGAAAAGAAACAGGTGACGTTTCAGGTTGAGTCTGAAGAAGGGTCTCAACCCGAAACATTACCAATTCAACATTACCTATTCCTTTCCTCCAGAGATGCTGCCTGACTCGCTGAGTTACTACAGCTTTTTGTGTCTTTTACTGGGTGAGATTAGCAGCTAGGACATACATATATTAATAAAATTGAAAATAAAATGTTGAGAATAATGAAAAGGAGAACTATCGCTTACTAAATGAAGAATGGACATTTAGATTCATTATTGGACAAAACGCAACATAAGTTAATGCCTTCACCAGAGGTGAGGTGGGAGGTTCACATAGAATAAGGTTCTTCCTTGTTAGGACACATTGCTGTTCTACAGAGGTGCAGTGCCTCAGCAGGTGGAGCTGCTGCCTCACACCGCCAGAGACAATGGTTTGACCCTGACCTCGGGTGCTGTCTGTGCAAAGTTTGCATGTTCTCCCTGTGACTGTATGGGTTTCCTCCGGGTGCTCCAATTTTCTCCTGTGCCAGTTTGTAGGTCAAGTGGCCTCTGTAAACTGCCCCTACCGTATAGGGAGTGGATGTGAAAGTGGGATAACATAGAATTAGTGTGAACCAATGATGGATGTTGGCTTTGACTCGGTGGGCCAAAGAACCTGTTTCCATGCTATATCTCCAAACGGAATTAAACTAAAATTACACTTAGAAAATTTGTGATGATGTGGCAATTAAATTAGCAATATTTAAATTCATTTTATAAGATATTTAATAATGTTTTAACAAAAGATTTTGAAAGAGTTACTGAATTTGACATTGTTAATATAAAGAATTCAGAGATATACAGTTATGCACCCCAAATGAATAAACATTTATTTAATTTCTCTACTGGCTCTTAAAACAGTAAAACTTGTTCCCTGAGTAACCCAGATGAAGCCATTATTTTTGTCATGAATAGTCACATTTGTAAGTATCATAAGGAAAATGTTTTTCTTTACGAATAAATAAACTATTTTCAAAATGTGGTCAGTAATGTGGTTTAATACATTTTTTTCAGTTAGCTGAAAATGAACATTTATCTACAGAAGTTGATCTTGTATGAGATTACCAATGCAGATTACCATGTAACTAATGACAGGTGCAATACCACCCAAGGCAAAATTCTTCCCTGACTTCAATGCACTGTGCATGTTGAATCTTACCTGGACCTTACCTAATAGAAAGCATTAACAAGAAATGTGGAACGTGAATACAGAAATAACTAAGGCTAGAATCCAATGTCAAATAATCTAGATTAATACAAGTATTGGAAAAATAAGCACTTCTTTCCATTTATCGGATAACCATGCAGTATTTTTATATTTTGCATTATGCATGCAGAAGACATACATCACTTTATCACTTGATCTTGACTCTTTGTAAATGCATCTATGAAGATTGATTCTATTCTGCATTTCTAGCTAAATCATAACAGGATTTAATTTAAAATATGTTAATCACTCTATTAGAAATTCCAGAGGCAATTTTCACAAATGTACTTGCAACATTACCACACAATGTGACTAGAAAAATTAATGCCATATTGTTAAATATTACTCAATATGGTACTGGCCTTGGAATCAGTATCAAGGTACAAGATTTCCTTTCTTGGCATTTATTTAAGTTGACATATTAAGTTTGCATGTGGATTCATTTCACAGACTTACGCTCTACACTTCTCTGTCACACAGAATTAAAAAGAAAACAGGAAGTCAGATAACAGACCTACATACAAGGCCACCTTGAATTTTAGTGAAAACAAATAAATGGCAGATCCAGCAAAAAAAATGTGGACAGCTAATTAAAGAGCTTAGGTTCAAATCCCAATCTTTACCACAGTTCGAACTAGTCTCACAATGTTTTTAATTAATGCTTGGCTAACATTTTGGCAAATAAATCTCCATGTGGTTGGGTAAATGAGAATGGAAAAGTGCCAACTAGTCTAGTCCTGAAGAAATTGCCCAATTCTGGATGTGAAAAACAATATATAAATGCAAACATTTTCATTTTCTCCTTATCTTTTCTGTTAAAGATGCAGCATGGAAACAGGCCCTTCAGCCCATCATGTCCAGGCCAACCATCAATCACATGTTCACACTAGTTTCATCCTATCCCACTTTTGCAAGCACTCCCTCACCACTACGGGGCAATTTACAGAGGCCAATTATCCTATAAACCCGCACGTCTTTGGAATGTGGGAGGAAACCTGGGCACTCAGAGGAAACCCATGCAATCAAAGGGAGAACGTGCACACTTCACACAGACAGCACCCGAGGTCAGGATCAAATTCGGACCCGGGCGCTGTGAGAAAGCTGTGCCGCCCTAAACATTTTTGTTTCTCTTTCTTTTTTGTCTCTCTTAAAATTTGTTGTCCATTATGTCAGACATCTGATTTGCATTTCAGTTCCATGCCTTCCTGCTGAGACCCAGTGGTTACAATAACCAGTAACTTATACTAATAGTGCACTGCTAACAGTAGGTACATGCAGGCAACCCCCGCTGAGCAGAATGCCCAGGAGAACATCTGTAGTTATTTTCCTCAGGCAAAATGCCATTAACTTCCTTTATTTAAATATTTGTCTTTCTAAATTCACCAATCTGCATTATTTCAGGTATTAACATAGATGGGGTTTTTTTCATTGAAGTCCAGCACTGCTTTTAATGTATTTACAATCATACTTCACATTGTACCAATGCTGCAATGCAAATGTTGAGTTTTGATTCAGATTATGATATGACACGATACGATAAAATACAATGGAACTTTATTTATCCCAGGAGGGAAATTGTTCATATGTTCTTGGATCTAAAAGGAATGATCTGAAACTCCTGCTGGAGTTTTATTCTCAAGAATTCACTGATACATGGATTCTCCATTAACAAATAATATGCACACATGCATTTCCATATGTCCAAATTTAATTCTGACCTTAAAATGAGTAACAAGGGCTATCAGAAAATATGACTACGGGTGCTTGTTTGTACGGAGTTTGTATGTTCTCCCCATGACCTGTGTGCATTTTCTTTGAGATCTTCGATTTCCTTCCACACTCCAAAGAAGTACAGGTTTGTAGGTTAATTGGCTTGGTATAAAATGTAAAATTGTGTGTGGGTTAATGTTAATGTGCGGGGATCGCTAGTCAGTGCGGATCTGCAGAATCCTACATAACTACAGAAATGTGTGTCTTCTAGCAATTTGTCCTTCAGCCCACTTTATTGCCCAGTCTTACTTGCTTAATGCCTAAGACACTAATTGTGACATGCATCGTAACACATTCTAATAGTGGAGAGTTTGAATTGAAAAAATATTCCATCCAGTTGTCGCATTAGTAAATAATAGTTCTGTTATAATGAAGTGATTGCTTGCTTGGAATAAATGAGTAATTTAAATTTTTTAGCCAATAAAGTAGCAAAGCATTACTCTCATTGAATGATAGGAACTAGGTTGTTATTTATAGCACATTTAATCTATGTGTATGTTGGATGAATTTTATAATTACACATTTAAAAATATTTAATTCCAGTTCAAAACAGGAAGCTGTTTTAAGATTGTAAGCTATTGATGAAATGGGCAGCCAGTTTTATTCCATGGTATTAACTGTTGGCTTAATTTTAAAGCTTTGGTTCCCATTTGATAGTAGCCTGTAATTTTTTTGAGGGATGGCTATTTACTGACTGGCCATTTTAAAGTTAAGTAAATAAAGTCTGTGATGAAGATCTATTCCAACTCGGTAAGTAAAGAAAGTTAAAGATATTGCTTAGAGAATTCATTTGGGGAGGATGTTAGAGCATCAATTTCTGGATGTTTAGCAGCATATGGCCTCTGGACAGTCACCCTTGGTAATGTACAAGATTATATTTATTAAGTTGTGGAGATCGAACTATATCTAGCTATCTTACGCAAAGATAATTATCAGGAAATGCAGTCTGAAGAAGGGTCTCGACCCAAAATGTCACCCATTCCTTCTCTCCACAGATGCTTCCTGTCCCGCTGAGTTACTCCAGCATTTTGTGTCTATCTTCGATTTAAACCAGCATCTGCAGTTATTTCCTACACATGACGATGCAGAATCCAGTTTTCACATTGGGAAGGCCAACAAGGCTCCCAATGCAGTGGACAATATCTGCACAAGAATTTCTAGCAGCCTCACTGATCATTAGTTTAGGGATCATCAGAGCCCTTGTACCTATATTCCTTCAATGCTTATAGATACTTGGTAGGAGAAATAAAATTCCTGTGAACTCAGAAATCAAACATGGATGCAGCAATCCAGGTTAAATATATTTTTTAATGCTTTGCTCGTCATGTACTCCTGTGAGCTTGCTAACATTTGAACTTCCCACAGAGTCACTCTTCAATTCAATGGCTGGACACATTACAGAGTGAATAAAAACTGATCAAAATAAGTTCTATTTCCTATTCCATAATTAAGTATTCTTGATATCATTTCAGTGGTGCCACAAATTAGTGGTGGGGTGAAAGAGAGGATGGGCAGGGTATGATTACATTGGATATATTCTCTCTGAGACTATCAGTTGTCTTGTATAAGATATTGCTTGTCCTTCCAATTTGTGGTAAAGGTTGTACTTCATTTGAACAAAGCTGTTTCAAAGGACAAATTACATGCATTTGGCTCATGAATTTTTTAGGACTTTGTTTCTTGGAGCGTATGAGTCTGAGGGATAATCTAATAGATCATGAGGGGAATAGAAAGGGTGAATGCACAGACTATTTTACCCAGCGTAGGGAAATCAAGAATCGGAAGGCATAGGTTAAAGATGAGAGGGGATTTAATAGGAGTCTAAGGGTCAACTATTTTTTGCACATAGGGTGGTGGGTACATGGAAGGAACTGCCAAAGGAAGAAGTGGAGGCAGGTACTATAACAACATTTAAAATACATTTGGACAGGTACATGGATATAAGTGTTTAGAAGAATATATGTCAAATGCAGGCAGATAGTATTCAAGTTTTGTTTGTCATGGACAAGTTGGCCAAAGGGCCTGTTTCTATGCTGTATGATTCTATGGCTCTGTTATCCCTTGAACATTGAACTATTGGACAAGGTGCACAAGCCAAACAAAGGGAAGAGGATATCCCAACACCTAATGTTAGCGGATCCCTTCTTCAGACTGAAGAAAGGTTCCGACCCAAAGTGTTACCTTTTCTCCAGAGACGCTGCCTGACCTGCTGAGCTACTCCAGCATCTTGTGTTTATCTTCGGTATAAACCAGCATCCGCAGTTCCTTCCTACACCTAATGATTGCAATTGCAACCATGTGTTATTAACACAGATTGAGCAAGCAAATATGAACAAACAGCTCTGTGGTAAAATTACTCCATGAATATTTTCATTAAATGCTTCCACGATACCTGTGTTGAAAGAAGGGAATATTGCATTTGTTGTCTGACTGTCAAGTTTCATGATGTCCGTTGCACCGTCTTTGATGGGGAGCACACCCTGGGTAGGGCAGCCGGGAAGCCCACACTCGGGGACAGTTGGGGAATGGGAGGCCTTCATGGGTTCTCTGGCTCGGATGACTCGGTCCTCTCAGTTGCCTTCAAAGTTGATACATGTCCTTTTGGCCAAAGCACAACAGACTATCTTTCCAGGGCAAAATACTTCAGCTCTCTTACAGCTCTCATTGTGTTTGAGGCTTTCTTTGATATTATCCATGTAGCCCTTTCTTGGATATCCCTGATTTCAGTGGCTATGTGTAACAACTCTGTGAAAGAGCCAAGATTTCATATGGGAGCGGTCCATATGGATTACGTGGTCTCTCCAGCACTTCTGTGATTCACTGATACTTTATTGTCACATGTACCTAGGTCCAGTGAAATGCTTTGTTTTGCATACAACCCGGTAACATCATATGACAGACCTCTCCTAGGCAGTACACAAGCGTCAACACGTTTCTGGCACCAACAACGTTCAAGGCCTCATGTTCTTGGTCTTGATGCTGACTAGGCAAGCCTTGTTCAGAGCTTTCAAAGTTTGTCACTACAAACGTGCAGTAAGTCATCAGCAAACAGTGCCTCTCAGATCATTCTTGGTCCTTGCCTTCAGTCTCCAGAGGTCAAAGAGTGAGCCATCCACTCCGTATATGTCAAGTACATTCCACTTTCAAGGTCATGTAGACGGTAGAGCATATAAGATATACCTTGAAGAGGGAATCAGAGTTCTCCTGGTTGCCTAGACAAATCCAATAGTTGTATTCCAATAATGTAAAAACTAGATTAATTGAGCTTTTAAATCTTTGGTGTTCAGCTGTGACATTTGTCTATATCACTGTGGTCGCTTCAATTGTAAAATAATCCTAGTCGGTGGGAATCTCCATACCTCAATAAATGTGTGGACAAACTCTTGTAATACATTGTCATAAAGTCATACAGCGTGGAAGCAGGCCCTTCAGCCTAACTTGCCCACACCGGCCAACACTAGTTACACTAATGTCCCAGTTACACTAATGCCTGCATTTGGCCAATATCCCTCCAAACCTGTCCTATCCATGTATCTGTCGAACTGTTTCATAACCGTTGTGATAGTCCCTGCCTCAACTACCTCCTCTGGCAGTTCGTTCCGTACATCCACCACCTTTGTATGAAAAAGTTACCCCTCAGATTCCTATGAAATCATTTCCCCTTCACCTTAAAGCTATATCCTCTGGTCTTCAATTCTTCTACTCTGGGCAAGAAACTCTGTTTATCTACCCAATCTATTCCCCTCATACTTAACCTCTCCCTATAGTTCAGACCCTCGAGTCCTGGCAACATTCTCGTAAATCTTCTCTGTACCCTTTTCCAGATTGATAACAGCTTTCCTGTAATTTGGTGCTCAGAACTGAACACAATACTCTAAATGGGGAATCACCAATGGCTTAGATAACTGCAACATGACCTCCCAACTTCTATACTCAAGTAAGAAGCAAGGAACTGCAGATGCACGGTTACCGAGGAAAGACCTAATCGGCGAGTTTAGAAGGGTTTGAATAAATGACATGTTGAAGTGCTCCTTCGAATATGTAGAAGACCAGCTACGACTAACTTCGGGAAAATTGGACACCGAATAGTGGAGAGAGAAGACGACCTCCCTCGATCTCCTTCGACCTCCCTTCGACCATGATGAAGACTATCTACGACTACCTTCAACTACCATCGACTACCCTTGATTACCTACGACTAACATGCCGACCTACTATGACCTACTACGACTAAACCTACGAGTAAAAAAAGTATCGATTTTTTCCATGGCAAAATTTCTTTACTCGCGGGAATTTTTTAACATATTGAAAAAAACGGCGCGACCTAGCTGAGGCCTTAAGTACGCGGAGACCACTCTCGAGCATGAAGGAGATTTATGAAGACCTCCTACGACCTCGTGTCGACCATGCTGCGAGTATGAGTCAAGGGCAAACTCGACAGAACTCGAGGATTAGGTTGCCCAAGAGGCCCTTTAAGATGGGACAAGTAGCTACTAAACTTCTATTTTCTTTTCCTTTCTCTGTCTAATCTCCCTTGCATGTAGTTCAAACAAGGACTACTATGCACAGAATAAAGTGGTCTGGTCAACGATCTGGAATTAGCTTGGTTTCCTATCATAGAAAACATAGAAACATAGAAAATAGGTGCAGGAGTAGGCCATTCCACCATTCAATATGTCAAGTCAAGTCAAATCACATTTATTTATATAGCACATTTAAAAAACAACTCTCGTTGACCAAAGTGCTTTACATTTGTTATAAGAGTAGTATACACAAGCAGGCTACATACATATATACAGATAGCTCCGAGGACATCAGGAAAGGCTTGGGAGAACAGATACGTTTATAGACTAGACTTAAAGGAATCGATGGAGGGGGCAGTCCTAATGGGGAGGGGGATCATGGTTGATCATCCAACTCAGTATCCTGTACCTGTCTTCTCTCCATACCCCCTGATCCCTTTAGCCACAAGGGCCACATCTAACTCCCTCTTAAATATACCCAATGAACTGGCCTCAACTACCTTCTGTGGCAGAGAATTCCACAGATTCACCACTATCTGTGTGAAAAATGTTTTTCTCATCTCGGTCCTAAAAGACTTCCCCCTTATCCTTAAACTGTTACCCCTTGTCCTGGACTTTCCCAACATCGGGAACAATCTTCCTGCATCTATCCTGTCCAACCCCTTAAGACTTTGTCCAATGATTTCATCACTTTCCAAAAGTGCTGATATCCCATCTTTAATAACTGCCTCTATCATTTTCCCCACCACCGATGTCAGACTAACTGGTCTGTAATTCCCCGTTTTCTCTCTCCCTCCCTTTGTTAAAAGTGGGGTTACATTAGCTACCCTCCAATCCTCAGGAACTACTCCAGAATCTAAAGAGTTTGGAAAAATTATCACTAATGCATCCACTATTTATGGGGCTACTTCCTGAAGCATTCTGGGATGCAGCCTATCTGGCCCTGGGGATTTATCGGCCTTTAATCCATTCCATTTACCTAACACCACTTCCCGGCTAACCTGGATTTCACTCAGTTCCTCCATATCATTTGACCCAGGGTCCCCTGCTATTTCCGGCAGATTATTTATGTCTTCCTTAGTGAAGACAGAACCAAAGTAGTTATTCAATTGGTCTGCCATGTCCTTGTTCCCCATGATCAACTCACCTGTTTCTGACTGCAAGGGACCTACATATGTTTTAACTAATCTTTTTCTCTTCACATATCTATAAAGACTTTTGCAGTCAGTTTTTATGTTCCCTGCCAGTTTTCTTTCATAATCTATTTTCCCTTTCCTAATTAAGCCCTTTGTCCTCCTCTGCTGGACTGAATTTCTCCTAGTCCTCTGGTAGGCTGCTTTTTCTGGCCAATTTGTACGCTTCATCTTTTGTTTTGATACTATCCCTGATTTCCCTTGTTATCCACGGATGTGCTACCTTCCCTGATTTATTCTTTTGCTAAACTGGGATGAACAATTGATGTAGTCCATCCATGCAGTCTTTAAATGCCTTCCATTGCATATCCACCGTCAACCCTTTAAGAATCAATTGCCAGTCTATCTTGGCCAATTCACGTCTCATACCCTCAAAGTTACCTTTCTTTAAGTTCAGAACCCTTGTTTCTGAATTAACAATGTCACTCTCCATCCTAATGATGAACTCAACCATATTATGGTCACTCTTGCCCAAGGGGCCATGCACAACAAGACTGCAAACTAACCCTTTCTCATTACTCAACACCCAGTCTAGAATAGCTTGCTCTCTCGTTGGTTCCTCCACATGTTGGTTTCGAAAACTATCCCACATACATTCCGTGAAATCCTCTTCCTCAGCATCCCTGCCAATTTGATTCACCCAATCTATATGTAGATTGAAGTCACCCATTATAACTGTTTTACCTTTGTTGGTTGCTTAGCTTGGAATGAGTGGACATAATAACCAATAAGCAGCATGTGCAACATGTTTTCAGCTACAAAATTTGAAGACTCTGGTCCTGGTTAAGATTAATTTCTATGTCCTGGGAGGATTTACATGCGTCCAAGTATTGATGTAGTTTAGACAGATTTCTATGTCTCCAGGGGATTATCTGCTGTACAGTTTGCTTAATCTGTTTATAAATTGAGTCAGAACAAAATAAATTATCACATTGTCTGTGTGTGCACCAGGGATTTAAAATGACCCGGACTAATCTCAATCATTAGACAAACAAAGTGTTGCACAATAGGACATGTAAATGTTAACCTTCAGCTATTGGTACTATGTGATTAACCAAATCTACACATTTTTTAATCCAAAACTGAAAAATTGAGTAAACGCTCAGATCGTTGAGAACAAACTCGACTGTGAACGTTGACACAGATATGGAGCACTGTAGAACTTAATTGGTGATGGAAAGCATCCAAGAGACTAAAGTTTCTCATTCAGATCTTATTGTACATTACTCTTTTTGAACACAAAACCTCTTTGTTTTGTTTCACTTTGATGATTTTAACAAAAGAAACTTTAAAGTGCGATCTGAACCAATTTTCAACACTTTCAATAGACATAGGTGGCATTGGTATCATTCCAAGCACATCTTTCTGGTCGTATTACGCTCTATTATGGGGATGGATGTGTGGCATTAATGAAAATCAGACCTGACTAAGGAGGTATTCTTTGAAAAATCTCATTATATTCATATTAATAATATTTTAAAGTATATATCCTGCGTGATGTCTGATATTTATGACAAAACAATGTTTGTTGGATTAGCTGCAGAATGCAATGCATTATGATTTAACAAAACTAGAATATTCATACTTTAGATGGCCATAATTTGCCCATAACTATATAATATGTTGTTCTGTAAAGCCTATTTTATCATTCATTCCTGTGCAAATTCTAATCAAACTACCCAATCTAATAGTTCTGTAACAAATGCATTTATTGATAGAATAACAAATAATGAATAGTGGATGTGAAAGCATTGGCCAAAAATTATTTATCAATGAGTAAGTACACAGTTGTGCAGCTTAGATGGCACAGTGGTATAGCTGGTAGAGCTTCTGTCTCACTGTGCCAGAGATCTGGGTTTGATCCTGAACTCGAAGTACTGTCTATGTTGAGATTTCCTCCGGGTGCTCCGGTTTCCTCTCCCAACCCCCGTTCATACAGGTTTTAGATTTGTAGATCTGTAAAATTGCCCTGAACATGTAGGGAGTGGATGGGAAAGTGGGATAGCATAGAACTAGTGTGAATGGGTTTGCAATGGTTGGCATGGATTGCATGGGCCAAAGGGCTTGTTTCTATGAAGTATCTCTAATCTCTAAAACAAAACTAAGCTAGACCTCTAAAGCCACAGAAATCAAATTAGTCCACTTTCTTCCTTAAGTAGTTTTTTTTTTAAAAATCATTAAAATCCCAGGTGATGTGTTGGTGCCATGTCTTGGTGAGACGTATATACTGTATGCCGAAGAAATGGTGATAGCTGCTGTCTTCTGTTGTTATCTCAGATGGGATAATGGAGGGGGAAAAAAAATCTGTGCATTGTTCATTGTCCCAGATGGTGGCTTTGTTGCGTAATCGAGGGATGTGGGTGGTTCGAGACTGGTATGATGTTGTTGCAATGGGGGTGTCATTTTTAACATACTTTCAGGAAGGTATTTATGTTGTAACATATCAGATAATTTTAGCTTAACTCACTGGAAGGGAAACTCAGCGGCTCGATTGGAATGTTACTGTATGTACTCTCCACCCAGTATTAATCCCCATTTATCTCCTTAATTTATGTGGCATAGTGGTGCAGCTGCAGAGTTGCTGCCTTAAAGCACCAGAGACCCAGGGTTTGATCCTGACTACCGGTGCTGTCTGTATGGAGTTTGTACATTCTCCCTGTGACCGCGTATTATTTCTTCAGGTTCTCCGCTTTCCTCCTACATCCCAAAGAAGTACAGGTTTGTAGGTTAATTGGCTTCTGTAAATTAGCCAGGATGCAAAACTGGAATGACATAAACTAGAGTGTTGGTGATCTCTAGTCGGCGTGGCCAAATAACCTGTTTCCCCACTGTATCACTAAACTAAACTAAACTAGTCTCAGTAGAGAGCAAAATCGTGTGAAACATCAAGGCATTAAAGTTGCATCTGATTGCAATAATGAGAGGTCCAAAATATATTTGAAACAAATATACTTTTGTGCAGTACCTGTACCTAGAAAATATTGTTTTCCGATGTTTTGATTAAAAAATATTAAACAATAATTTGAGGTAATTTGAAAATGCATCATCAGATTTAAGTCGATGAAAAACTCAACTGAATAAGATTGTTGCAAAAGCAAACTGTAGCAAATGGTGGAAATCGGAAATAAAACATGAATATTGTGAAAATATTCAGCTGGTTAGGTGGCGACCGTGGAGAAGAAGACAGGATTAATACCTCAAAGGAATGGCCTTGCATCAAAATGGGCATACGGCAATAGACAATATGTGCAAGAGTAGGCCATTCATCCCTACAAGCCAGCATCGCCATTCAATGTGATCATGGCTGATCATCCACAATCAATACCCCGTTCCTGCCTTCTCCCCATATCCCCTGACTCCGCTATCTTTAAGAACCCTATCTAGCTCTCTCTTGAAAGTATCCAGAGAAGTGGCCTCCGCAGCCCTGAGGCAGAGAATACCACAGACTCACAACTCTCTGTGAGAAGAAGTGTTTCCTCGTCTCTGTTCTAAATGGCTTACCCCTTATTTTTAAACTGTGGCCCCTGGTTCTGGGCTCCCCCCAACATCAGAAACATGTTTCCTGCCTCTAGCATGTCCAAACCTTAATAATCTTATATGTTTCAATAAGAATTACTCTCATCCTTCTAAACTCCAGAGTATACAAGCCCAGCCGCTCCATTCTCTCAGCATATGACAGTCCCGCCATCCCGGGAATTAACCTTGTAAACCTACGCTGCACTCCCTCAACAGCAGGAATAGCTTGAGATAAAAGAAGATTTACAACACAAAGGGATTTAATGGTATGGGCAGGAAGGAGATGAGAAAACAAAAGTGAAAGAAAAAAACACAAAGTGCTGGAGTAACTCAGCAGCATCTCTGAAGAATGTGGGCAGGGTTGGGACCTGAAACATCACCTACCCATGTTCTCTAGAGATGCTGTCTGACCCGCTGAGTTACTCCAGCACTTTGTGCCTTTTTTTTGTGACTCAGCATCTGCAGTTTCTTGTTTAAGTAAAAGTGAAATGTTTGTAAAAAGGTAAAAGGCAGGAATCATTAGTTGGTAAAAGTGGCAATAATGAAAAATATAAGAAATAAAATAAAGGGAACAGAAGGGACTATAAATGCAGAATAAACATCTGAAATTGCTATAAGAATGTAGAGTGAATGCTGGCAATATGAAATAAAATAGTAAGATTAAACGAGAACTTACCAAGTTTGAGGTTTGATCTGTATTTTACGAGGAGTCGCGGTGAGGGATTTCGTGAAGACCCCGCCAGCACGCATGCGCGGCATCCTTCAAAGCAGCGGTGTGGAATCACAGAACCAACCATGACTGAAAATAGTAAGATGAAAACCGTAGAACTACCTGTTTGACCTGATGATAGAGGGTGGGAGCGGTGGGCACGAAATCCCTCACCGCGACTCCTCGTAAAATACAGATCAAACCTCAAACTTGGTAAGTTCTCGTTTAATCTTACTATTTTACTTCGGAGTCACGTGAGTGACTTCGTGAAGATTTCAAAGCTCTGTGATTTTACGCCCTGGACAACGTCCATGCTTATCACACTGCCGCCATTCCGATGGAGTAAGACTGTTAATGGAGTTCAGTTGACAGTGGCTGAAAAATCAACACAATTTATTAATCAACTAAACAACAACCCCTAATTCGGGGCCAGGCATTTACTGAGCGGTACCCAGGATAGCTTCTGAGAATGTCGCAGGAACGGCCAGAGACTTGTTATAGAACCGTTGAAAGGTTTTTCCCCCACTGGGCCAGCCCGCAGTGGCGAAAATTTGGTCCATGGGCACCTCCATGGCTCTCGCTGCAGCCCTGGTGGAATAAGACTTAAAGATGTTAGTAGCAACTCCTACTGCATCCAGCACCACCCTGAGCCACCTGGCGATTGTCTGTGTAGTCACCCGATGATGCGGAGGTTTTGTGACTGATGAGGAGCCCCTGTCCCTTCATCCTGATAACTCCAGTAACTCGGGTGTAGTGGTGGAGATGGGTGACTATGCAGAGTGTGGCATCTACAGGGTACGCCCGAAATTCCAGCTGCAGCCCATGCGCCCCTGGCCTGTGCTGTTTTAATAACTCTTTACCAAAGAATTTTATTTGACCAGGGTTGGCCACCATGCTGTCCAGTCGCAGTTTTTGTAACATCTGGACTCGTTGGGCTGTCGTCAGTGCCATGAGCATCACCACCTTAAGGGTGAGCTGTTTCAAATGGTAGCTCATCTATTGGAGCCCAGCTCCTCAGTAGGGTCAGCATGATCCCCACATCCCACGTTACTGTATATCTGGGTCGTGGAGGGATTGGTATTGAATACTCCCCTCATTAGTTTAGACACCAGGTGGTGGGAGCTGATACTTATATCCAGGTATGAATACAGCGTACTCCTGTCGCTGTTGATGGCACTGTAGCTGAGGCCAGCATCAAAATGGAGGCCTCCTAGAAACTCCAACACATCCAGTAATGTTGCCGAGTTGGAGGACTTGTTGTTCCGGGCACAGAAACCTCCCACTTTCTGATTTGAGTGAGGTATTGTTTGCGGGTGGATTCCCGACACGATGCTGCAATAAGGTTCATGGCTCTTGACGAGATGCCTGCCCAGTTGAGCGGTCTTTTCAGAACCTGCAAACCAACAAGTTTAATGACCATGGCAAGGATGACTGACCCCCCTGTAATGGAGTGAGTAATCAATTTGGGATGTTTCCCAATCGCCATCCATGGTTGTTGTACATTTCTACAACCATCGGGTACCATGGTTGTGTAGGCCAGTCGGGAATGATCAATATGTCAGTTGTAGAGTCTAGTTTAATTTTCTGCAATACCCGACTGGTGAGGCAGCATGGGGGAAACGCGTAGCCACCCATTTCCCCCAATGGATAAAATGCATCCAATGCTATTACCCCAGGGTCTGGTTCCCACAACACATACGTTGGTATTCGATGGTTCAGCCTGGACGCAAATAGGTCAATATCTGGTGTCCCCAATTTGAGCTATAATATCTCCAAAATTTGGGGGTTCAACATCCACTCAATGTTGTCATTGAAGACACGTGACCTGGTGTCCGCCACTGAATTAAGCTTCCCAGGCAAATAGGTCGAAGTAATCTAAATATTTCTTTCAATGCACCAGTGCCAAATTGTATTAGCCAATTCATTGCAAACTAGCGACCTGATACTACCCATATGATTGATGTAAACCATTATTGTAGCATTATCTATTCGAAAGCGGACATGTAATCCCATGAATTAGTACAGAAGCCCGCAGTCCATGAAATACCCCCAGCATTTCTATATAGTTTATCCCATGTGACTCCAGGAATGTAGACTCATGAGAGTTCCATCTGCCACCACAACTGGACATCGTACCAGTTGCTCCCCAGCCTGGTGCACTTGCGTCAGTTAGTAGCACAACATCAGGGTTGCTCCATATAATAGGTCAATGACATTCTTTAATATTATCTACCCACCATTATCGCTCGTTTCTAGCTTCCGGTGGTACCCGAAGTGGCCGATCAAAGCAGCCAGCATTTGTTTTTTAATGCTGTGATTTGTGTGAATTTCGGTAGTGTAGCGGTCCGAATCGTGCAGCTGGGAATGTAGTTACCAATTTAGAGTTACCAATACCAATAACTTTCGCTGTTTGCCACATGGTCGATACCCTGGCGCAAGCAAGATTGTGGCACTCTTCTGATATAGCAGTAGCTTTATTAGTGGGGATGATAAACTTCATTAAATTAGTGTCTAAGGTGAACACCAAATCCATAACCCGTAGCGGGTGCAGTTTTTGATTTGTCTGGATGGATTACAATCCCAGCTTCTCAAGCAGAGCCTTGGTTGCAGCCACTCCTTGAATTGCCAATTGGAGGGTCTGCCCCATTATAAGGATTTCATCCAACATGCCATCACTATAATCTTGTTGTCGGAGAAGAGCCAATACAGGTAAATACCAACTTGGTAAACAGCCTAAGCTGTGATGGTTCCATTAGGCAATGCACCCTTCCAGACAACTTCAGAATTCCCTGTGAGCCTCAGCGATGGGCACCGTATAGCATGCTTCTTTCAAACTGATACATGCCATAAAGTACCCTGAGTAAAGCATCCACCTAGCTGTTCCAAAAGCATCCATTTTGACATGGGTATATTGTACAAAAGTGTTCAACTCAGCTAAATCGATTATAACCCGACATTCCTCTTCTTTTTACTGCTGGTGAACATATTAGGCTCCACTCAATATGTCCATGTTTGGTTATGCCAATTACCACTTTTCCCTGCTCGCCATATAATTTCAGCATGCCCTGCCTCCACCTCTTTTTGGGATAGAGTAAATTCCTACGAGGCGAATGCTGGGTATGGGAATCTATACCTCCCACGAATTATATACCCTTGAACACTTTGTAAAAAACTCATCTGTGGTTACAGTTTTCCCCATATGTCCAAGGCCGCCCGCAATCGCCCACCTATTCGTACAGGAGGGATACTACGGCGTGAGAGGAGCCAGACCCCCTTACCTCCATAGTGAACGGCGGTTCCATACATACGGTGCTTCGGGTGGACGTTATGGAGGTTGACGGCCCGGCGGCCGCATTTCCCATGCAGGCCGCTGTTGGCCTTGCCCTAAATGGTCGTTGTATTTATTGAGATAGAGGTATGTAGAATCTTTGTGCCCTATCCAGCAGCCTTGGTTCACAGGTTGTATTAGGCTGTTGCCGGTGATATGGGTGAACTCTGGCCGATGGAGTTTCATGAGGCCCACTGTTTTGGGCTCCTTTGTCCAGTCCCTTCACCTGTTTGTACAGGTCTCCAAGCAACTGATGCGGCGGTGGAGCGGTAATGGTCGGCACAACCCCGCGAATTTGGGGTTTAGTGTGGGCTATATGGAGCTCTTACGCAGGCAATTTATCTCATACTGGGCGTTGCATAGGAGTGCCAGTGCATCATGCTATTTACTGGACACATTATCCCCGATCAGGGTTTTGCAAACGCCGTTATGCCCGTGGAGAACCTTTCTCCAAGGTATTATTGAGAATCTGACTCCAGAGTTGGTGCATACGTAGGCAATCAATGGTGCCCGCCAATTCGTGGTGCAGGGTTCACCTGTCTGGGTAGAAACGGCAAACTTCACTCACCACATCCAGCATCCTCCTCATGCGCTGGTTCAGCGGTCACTGGCTGTCCCTGGTCGTCGTCAAACTCAGCAGCTGGGCAATCATTAATGCTTCTGGCTGGAGATGATGAGGAGCTGAGCGGAGTCCTTGCATGGCTAGTGGATGCCGTTCTTCTCGTTCTCGGTCCCGCTGGAAATGTTGCACCATTTAAGAGCTCCAACCGCTCAATGCGACCGTCCCTGCGAGATGCAGCGGACAAGCCGACTTCCCCAGGCCCTGCGAATTCACTGGGGCTTCCACCATCGGACCTCACCCCCTTAGGGTCTATGGTCCAATGGCAGGTCGTCGTGACCTACAGCCCAAGTAGGGTCATACGACTCCCGCACGGACTCTCCGCTAGTCTGTCTTCTCCCAGACTGTGGCGGCCCACCTGGCAGATAAGAAGGCAGGTGAGTTGACTCGGCGCCGGCCCCCGGAACCTGGCTCCCCGGAGTCCGTGCAGGCTTACCTCCACACTTACACCATTACTTGGCGTGGAGGCGCATGGTCGGCCGCTCGCAGCGCTGAGCTGACCGACCGCTTCCTGCTGCCACCTCCGCCCTTGACCGCAGCCTGACGGGGTGTGTTGTCGGCGGTATCTGCTCCAGCAGGCCTACACGACGCAGCAGTGTTATGCCCGGGCTGCACGATGGCAGATATCCCTGGCTGCGGTACGCAATGCACTTTGCAGGGCTCCCCTGTCGTGCGGCTGTCCCCCGGCCCAGCCCCCTCGGGTCTACTGGAGCTCGGGGAGAGGTTGCCTGTAAAAGAAAACAAGACCCCTTGCCACGTACCTGTATCCCCCCCTTATTCTCTTGGGGGACGGAGGGCTCGGAGTCTGGACCCGTTGCTTGCAGCTCCGTAGCGGTAACCCATTCGGGTGAGTCGGCCCCTGTATTAGCGGGAGCGCCGACTTCCGCATTCCAGCCCCCACCGTTGCGTTAAAGCTGCCGGCGTTCCGTGCAGCTCCGGGGACAAAGGCCGTCGGCTGGCCACAGCTCAGCTCCGCTCCTCGGCAGCGTCATCCTGCGGCCCTTGTCCATGCTGTGAGCGTTAAAGCTGCCGGCGTTCCGTGCAGCTCCGGGGACAAGGGCCGTCGGCTGGCCGCAGCACAGCTCAGCTCCTCGACAGCGTCGTCCTCCGGCCCTTGTCCATGCTGTAAAGGAAGGTAATACTTACCTGCCGGTCTTGTGAAGGAGGCCGGTGAGGAGAGCGCACTCCCCCCCCCCCAGCTGCCGCTGCAGATGCGCGTGACGATATGCCGCGCATGCCTGCTGGCGGGGTCTTCACGAAGTCATTCACGTGACTCCGAAGTAAAATTGCTGGGAATTCTACGTATCTGAATTTCTTGAACTGGGTAAACTAATGTGTCTAGATATAAAATAAGGTACTATTCCTGAAGTTTACCTCGGGCTTCATTGGAAGGCAAGGACACGGGGAGGTAATGAGATGGTAAATTAAATCAACAGGTGATTTGAAACGCAGTCACATTTGCAGATTAAAGTATGCTGTTCTGTAAATATTTCACAGCACAGGAGAAATAACAGCTTGAGGAATGAATGCATCACACAACACTGTTTTCAAGTAAATTACTGCCTCACATGGAAAGAATGTTTTGAGCCTTGAAGGTCGGAAAGGAGGAGGTAGTAAAGGGCCTGCCCCACTTTCATGACCTAATTCACGACCTCTGCCGAGTCTGACCTTGACTCATACTCGCAGCATGGTCGTCACGAGGTCGTAGGTAGGTCGTAGGTAGGTCGAAATGCTAGTCGTAGGTACTCGTGGCATCAAGTAGGTCGGGGCGTTTTTCTAGCCTGATGAAAAATGTCCACGAGTAAAAAAGGTCTTGAATTAGGTCGTGAAAGTGGGACAGGCCCTTAAGGTTGGTGTGTCATCTCCTGAGCGCGTTTGGGAAGTTACCAAACCTTAATGCTCGAGAACAGTGTGTGTGTGTGGGGGGATGGAAATGAAAGAGTGAACAGTCTCTGCAGAGGAGAGTGGAAGACGTGTCCGATTATTCAATTATGTGGGTGGTGACTCAACAGGCGATGCTGCTCCTTTGAATGTATGATCATGGAACATAGAACAACACTGCACATAATCAAGTCCTTTGCCTCATGATATCTGTGCCAACCATGTTACCAAACTAAACTAATCCCATCTGCTTGCCTGCCTGCTCAAGTGCCTGTTAAAATGCCTCTTAAATGTCACTTTGATATCTTCCCCTGCCAGTACGTCCCAAGCACCCACCATGCTCTGTGTAAAAAAACCTGCCTCATTATTCTCCCTTAAACTTTCCCTCTCTCACCTGAGAGCTTGGAACTCTAGCTTTTGACATTTTCACACTGGGAGAAAGACTCTGATTATCTATCCCATTTATGCCTCTCACCATTTTATATCTTTTAGAGCTAGATAGAGCTCTAAAAGATAGCAGAGTCAGGGGATATGGGGAGAAGGCAGGAACGGGGTACTGATTGGGGATGATCAGCCATGATCACATTGAATGGCGGTGCTGGCTCGAAGGGCCAAATGGCCTACTCCTGCACCTATTGTCTTTTGTCTATTGTCTATTGTCTATATCTCTCAGGTCTTCTATCAGCCCTTGATGCTCCAACCTAAGTCAACCTGAAACAGTCACTACTGCTTGCACCTTTAGGTGACTAGCAATTATAGGTCACTGCTCAACACCTAAGTGCCTTTAATTCATAAACAGATTATGTGCACTGTTATTTATTCTGTGTGCTGCACATGAAAACTGACAAGGTCAAACCAAACTGCAATGAAGTAAAACTGCTTTGAACACAAAATAATATTTACAGCAGAATAAACAAATTTGCTTATTTCCCCAAGCAATAGGTACATATTTGTTTCAATTTTGTTTCTCCTGCTGACACTTACATATTGTGGAGTCATGGTAGAGGTCAAAGTCTGGAGTATATGTTGCTGTACATTAGATTTATATTAGTTTTTTGTCATGTGTACCGAGGTGCCGTGAAAAGCTTTTGTTGCATACTAAGCGATGTGCGGAATGACTATACATGATTACAATTGTGTAATTCACAGTGTACAGAGACATGATAAAGGGAATAATGTTACGTGCTAGATAAAGCCAGTAAAGTCCGATTAAAGATAGTACGAGGTTCTCCAATGAGGTAGATAGTAGTTCAGGACCACTCTCTAGTTGTTGGTGGAATGGTTCAGTTGCCTGATAACAGCTGGGAAGAAAATCTGGCGGTGATGTGCATTTTCACACTTCTATACCGGATGGCGGGGGAAGATGGAGAGGCCACGGTGCGACTCATCCATGATCATGCTGCTGGCCTTGCCGAGGCATAGCTCTCATTATAATTATTATTCTCCTTGCAATATTGAGCGGTATAATAGATGGTGACACCATGATTTAACAACCAATCTTCAGATAGTTGCTCAAGCTGCTGAACAAAACCAGTCTGAAGAATGGTCAAAACCTGAAATGTCACCAATCCATGTTCCCCTGAGATGCTGCCTGTCCTGTTGCGCTACTCCAGCACTCTGTCTTCTTTCCCCAATAAAATAATTTGCAGTATTTACAAGATATTATTGATCTGGGTGAGGTTGCTCTGTCTGGTATTCGAAACAGTTGCCATTGTGAATTGTGAGGAAATGTGGAATAACTCTGCGAAAGGTTTCGTTCATGTATTCGTTACTTTAGCTTTGCCTTTCTACAATCATTACAACCAGTGCATCTTTGGGCTAGTAATTTCTTACCAATGGTTGTTTTTTTTTTCAGTCAGCCTTGAGTCTAAGACTGAAAGATGTATGGAAAATGTACCGCTACATGTCACTGCTTCTAGACATGTTGCAACATTTCTCATTTCTTGGACCAGTGTCAATATGCTTGCCCAATTAGAAACACCAAAGAAGACCCTACCAACATCTGGAGCACATACCAATACACTAACAATATTAACTTAATATGCTTACCTGCTGAAACATAGATTTTGGACTTTCAGGGACATTCTGGGAAAATTTCTTCCCAGCTGTTATCAGGCAACTGAACCATTCTATCAATAATGAGACAGTAGTCCTGAGCTATCTCCCTCATAATAACTCATTGGAGACCCTTGGACTATATTTAATTGGACTTTTCTGGAATTGCATTAAACGTTATTCCCTTAATCTTGTATCTTTACATTGTGGATAGCTTGAATGTAATCATGTATTGGCTTGCCACTGACTGGTTAGCATGCAACAAAAGCTTTTCACTGTACCTTATCAGTACACGTGACAATAAACTAAATTGAACTAACAAACGAACATCCAAATTTCCATGATATCAAATATTGTTGACAGAACACTGGAATCTGTGGTTTTATTGACAAAGAAATGAACACAATAAGATGGAATTTCATGCTAAACATTTACAAACTACTCGGTAAACCGTAGCTAAGGTATTTTGTTAATTTTGGCAACAACCGTTTCAGAAAAATGCTAAGGCATTGAAGAGGGTACAGAAGAGATTTACTGAAATTGAATGTTACGTGGAAGAACCAAATAAGATAGAGTTGTTTTCCTTTGAAAAAGTAAAGTTAAGAGGTGTTTGAATTATTTTGATAAAGGAGAAGAGAAATAGTGTCACAAGCTACTGCATGTCTTGGAATCTGCAGCAAAAACAAATTGTTGGAAAAACCCAGCAGGGCAGGCAGTCTCTATGGACAGAATGAACAGACAATATTCCAGACTGGGACTCTTTTTTTAGACATTCAGAGAGATACTGAGAAATACGGATTCAGGAAACACAATGCACAGATATAAATGCCAAAATATCTGAGACTGCATGAGGAAGCTTTTCTTAAACAAAGTGAGATTGGATTCGGCCTTGTCCTAAAAGATTGTAGAAAAGGATTCAAAAGATAATTAGAATTATGCATAAACAAAAAATAAAATTGCAGGACATGGATGGGAGTGGTATAAGATTAAGGTATAATCAAAATAAAATTCAATCGGTGCTAACAGGTAACAGTGCCTAGAAATGTCCTTCCAGCCAATTGTGCCAATGCACTATAAAATAGTAAGATTAAACGAGCTTACCAAGTTTGAAGGTTGATCTGTATTTTACGAGGAGTCGCGGTGAGGGATTTTGTGAAGACCCCGCCAGCACGCATGCGCGGCATCCTTCAAAGCAGCGGTGTGGAATCACAGAACCAAACAATGACTAAAGAATAGTAAGATGAAAACGTAGAACTACCTGGTTGACCTTATGATAGAGGGTGGGAGCGGTGGGCACGAAATCCCTCACCGCGACTCCTCGTAAAATACAGATCAACCTTCAAACTTGGTAAGTTCTCGTTTAATCTTACTATTTTACTTCGGAGTCACGTGAGTGACTTCGTGAAGATTTCAAAGCTCTGTGATTTCACGCCCTGGACAACGTCCATGCTTATCACACTGCCGCCAGTCTGATGGAGGAAGGCTGTTAATGGAGTTCAGTCGAAACTGGCTGAAAAATCAACACAATTTATTAATCAAATAAACAACAAACCCCTAAATCGGGGCCAGACATTTACTGAGCGGTACCCAGGATAGCTTCTGCGAATGTCGCAGGGGCGGCCAGAGGCTTGTTATAGAACCGTTGAAAGGTTTTTTCCGCACTGGCCCAGCCCGCGGTGGCGAGAATGTGGTCCATGGGCACCTCCATGGCTCTCGCTGCAGCCCTGGTGGAATGAGACTTAAAAATGTTAGTAGCAACTCCTGCTGCATCCAGCACCACCCTGAGCCACCTGGTGATCGTCTGTGTAGTCACCCGATGATGTGGAGGTTTATGACTGATGAGGAGCCCCTGTTCCTTCATCCTGATAACTCCAGTAACTCGGATGTAGTGGTGGAGATGGGTGACTATGCAGAGAGTGGCATCTACAGGGTACGCCCGAAATTCCAACTGCAGTCCATGCGCCCCTGGCCTGTGCTGTTTTAATAATTCTTTGACAAAGAAATTTATTTGACCAGGGGTGGCCACCATGCTGTCCAGTCGCAGTTTCTGTAACGTCTGGGCTCGTTGGGCTGTAGTCAGTGCCATAAGCATCACCACCTTGAGGGTGAGCTGTTTCAATGGTAGCTCATCTATTGGAGCCCAGCTCCTCAGTAGGGTCAGCACGATCCCCACATCCCACGTTACTGTATATCTGGGTCGTGGAGGGTTGGTGTTGAACACTCCCCTCATTAGTTTAGACACCAGGTGGTTGGAGCCGACACCTATATCCAGGTATGAGGACAGCGCACTCCTGGCGCTGTTGATGGCACTGTAGCTGAGGCCAGCATCGAAATGGAGGCCTGCTAGAACTCCAACACATCAGGTATTGTTGCCGAGTTGGAAGACTTGTTGGTCGGCACAGAATGCCTCCCACTTTCTGATTTGGGTGAGATACTGTTTCCGAGTTGATTCTCGGCATGATGCGGCGATAAGGTCTATGGCTCTTAACAAGATGCCTGCCCGGATGAGTGGTCTTTCAGAACCTGCAGGCCAACAAGTTTAAATGACCATGGCAAGGATGACTGACCCCCCCCCCCCCCGTAATGGAGTGAGTAATCAATTTGGGATGTTTCCCAATCGCCATCCATGGTTGTTTTAAATTTTCTACAACCATCGGGTACCATGGTTGTGTAGGCCAGTCGGGAATGATCAATATGCCAGTTGCAGAGTCTAGTTTAATTTTCTGCAATACCCGACGGGTGAGGCAGAATGGGGGAAATGCGTAGCAAACCATTTCCCCCAATGGATAAAAAACGCATCCATTGCTATTGCCCCAGGGTCTGGTTCCCACAACACATACGTTGGTATTCGATGGTTCAGCCTGGATGCAAATAGGTCAATATCTGGTGTCCCAAAATGAGCTATAATATCTCCAAAATTTGGGGGTTCAACATCCACTCAATGTTGTCATTGAAGACACGTGACCTGGTGTCCGCCACTGAATTAAGCTTCCCAGGCAAATAGGTCGCAGTAATCCAAATATTTCTTTCAATGCACCAGTGCCAAATTGTATTAGCCAATTCATCGCAAACTAGCGACCTGATACTACCTATATGATTGATGTAAGCCACTATTGTAGCATTATCTATTAGAAAGCGGACATGTAATCCCGTGAATTAGTACAGTAAGCCCGCAGTCCATGAAATGCCCCCAGCATTTCTGTATAGTTTATCCCATGTGACTCCAGGAATGTAGACTCATGAGAGTTCCATCTGCCACCACAACTGGACATCGTACCAGTTGCTCCCCAGCCTGGTGCGCTTGTGTCAGTTAGTAGCACAACATCAGGGTTGCTCACTATAATAGGTCAATGACATTCTTTAATATTATCTACCCACCATTGTAGCTCATTTCTAGCTTCCGGTGGTAACCGAATTGGCCGATCAAAGCGGCCAGCATTTGTTTTTTAATGCTGTGATTTTTGATCTTTGTAAATTTCGGTAGTGTAGCGGTCCGAATCGTGCAGCTGGGAATGTAGTTACCAATTTAGACTTACCAATACCAATAACATTTGCTGTTTGCCGAATGGTCGGTACCCTGGCGCAAGCAGGATTGTGGCACTCTTCTATTATAGCAGTAGCTTTATTAGTTGGGATGATAAACTTCATTAAATTGGTGTCTAGGGTGAACACCAAATAATCCATAACCCGTACCGGGTGCAGTTTGATTTGTCTGGATGGATTACAACCCCAGCTTCTCAAGCAGAGCCTTGGTTGCAGCCACTCCTTGAATTGCCAATTGGAGGGTCTGCCCCACTATAAGGATTTCATCCAATATGCCATCACTATAATCTTGTTGTCGGAGAAGAGCCAATACAGGTAAATACCAATTTGGTAAACAGCCTAGGGCTGTGATGATTCCATTAGGCAATGCACCCTTCCAGACAACTTCAGAATTCCCTGTGAGCCTCAGCGATGGGCACCGTATAGCATGCTTCTTTCAAATCGATGCATGCCATAAAGTACCCTGGGTAAAGCATCTGCCTACTGTTCCCCATTTTGAAATCAAAAGTGTTCTCGCCGACATCCCCCATAATTTCAAACTCAATAGCCATGCTTGGTTATGCCTTTTTCTGCTTCCACCTCTTTTTTGGGATAGAGTAAATTCCTACGAGGTGAATGCTGGGTAGGGGAATTTATACCTCCAACAAATTATATACCCTTGAACACTTTGTAAAATAAACTCATCTGTGGTGACAGTTTTCCCATATGTCCAAGGCAGCCCGCAATCGCCCACCTATTCGTGCAGGAGGGATACTACGGCGTGAGAGGAGCCAGACCCCCTTACCTCCATAGTTAACGGCGGTTCCGTACATACGGTGCTTCAGTTGGACGTTATGGAGGTTGACGGGCCGGCGGCCGCATTTTCCATGCAGGCCGCTGTTGGCCTTGCCCTAAAAGGTCGTTGTGTTTGTTGAGATGGAGGTAGGTAGGATCTTTGTGCCCTATCCGGCAGCCTTGGTTCACAGGTTGTATTAGGCTGTTGCCGGTGATATGGGTGAACTCTGGCCGATGGAGCTTCATGAGGCCCACTGTTTTGGCCTCCTTTGTCCAGTCCCTTCACCTGTTTGGACAGGTCTCCAAACAACTGATGCGGCGGTGGAGCGGTAATGGTCGGCACAACCCTGCGAATTTGGGGTTGAGTGTGGGCTATATGGAGCTCTTACGCAGGCAGTTTATCTCATACTGGGCGTTGCATAGGAGTGCCAGTGCATCTTGCTGTTTACTGGACACATTATCCCCGATCAGGGTCCTAGCAAACGCCGTTATGCCCGTGGAGAACCTTTCTCCAAGGTATTATTGAGAACCTGACTCCGGAGTTGGTGCGTAATTAGGCAATCAATGGTGCCCGCCAATTCGTGCTGCAGGGGTTCACCTGTCTGGGTGGAAACAGAAAACTTCACTCACCACATCCAGCATATCCTCCTCATGCTCTGGTTCAGCAGGTCAATGGCTGTCCCGGGTCGTCTTCAAACACAGCAGCTGGGCAATCATTAATGCTTCTGGCTGGAGACGATGAGGTGCTGAGTGGTGTCCTTGCACGGCTAGTGGATGCCCGCGAGTCCCGCTCTTCTCGTTCCCGGTCCCGCTGGAGGCGTTGCACCACTAAGAGGTCCAACAGCTCTATACGACCGTCCCTGCAATACGCAGCGGACAAGACGACTTCCCCAGGCCCTGCGAACTCACTGGGGCTTCCACCATCGGACCACACCTCCATAAGGTGCTGTCTAGGGTCCAATGGCAGGTTGTCGTGACCTACAGCCCAAGTAGGATCATACGACTCCCGCACGGACTCTCCGCTAGTCTGTCTTCTCCGAGACTGTGGCGGCCCACCTGTTTGATAAGAAGGCAGGTGAGTTGAATTGGCGCCGGCCCCCGGAACCTGGCTCCCCGGAGTCCGTGCAGGCTTACCTCCACTCTTGCCCATCTTTTAGCGTGGAGGCGCATGGTCGGCCGCTCGCAGAGCTGAGCTGACCGACCGCTTCCTGCTGCCACCTCCGCCCTTGACCGCAGCCTGACGGTGTGTGTTGTCGGCGGTATCTGCTCCAGCAGGCCTACTCGACGCAGCAGTGATGTTGCCAGGCTGCACTACGGCAGATTCCCTGGCTGTGGTACGTATTGCACATTGCAGGGCTCCCCTGTCCCCGGCCCAGCCCCCTCGGGTCTTCTGGAGCTCAGGGAGAGGTTACCTGTGAAGAACAAGACCCCTTGCCACGTACCTGTATCCCCCCTTCTTCTCTTGGGGGAAGGGGGCTCGGAGTCTGGATCCGTTGCATCCAGCTCCGGAGCGGTAACCCATTCGGGTGAGTCGGCCCCTGAATCAGCGGGAGCGCCCGACTTCCGCATTCCTGCCCCCACCATGCGTTGAAGCTGCCGGCGTTCCTTGCAGCTCCGGGGACAAGGGCCCTTGGCTGGCCGCAGCTCAGCTCAGCTCCTCGACAGCGTCGTCCTCCGGCCCTTGTCCATGCTGTGAAGAAAAAGGTAATACTTACCTGCCGGTCTTGTGAAGGAGCCGGAGGAGAGAGCGCACTCCCCCCCCCCAGCCTGCCGGTGCGAGTGCGCGCGACGATATGCCGCGCATGCGTGCTGGCGGGGTTTTCACGAAGTCACTCACGTGACTCCGAAGTAAAATAGCACTTGGACATTTTATTCTCCCCTGAAATTCAGTTCATTTTACTTCAAAAGAACTGAACCTCAAAGTGTTGTTGGCAGAGCTCACATTTTAAGCGTCTTTTGTTTGATGATGAGATATGATGAATTATATAAACATGTGCCAATCTGATAATAGGAACTCATAAAGAGCTTCAAGAACTTCCAGTCAAGTCAAGTCAACTCTGTAGTCAAATGCACATATGGTGAGGCACAGGTACAATGAAAATCAGCTTGCAGCAACATCACAAGCGCATAGACTGAGACAGCATGCAAAAACAAAAATTACACATAAATTACACATCAAATTCTGCAAGACAATAAAATAAAAAATATTGTGGATTTTAAAAAAAAAAGTGATTAGAAATAAATATTGAGAAAAAGGAAGTGGTGGAACTTCCAGGATCACCAACAGTCATGTCAGTTTGAGCATTACCAATGAAAAACATGTTCTACGCATTTGAGAACCACTATTACTGAAGCCTGAACAAATCAAGAACAGGCTAACCACTGCCAAGAAGCTACTGAAACTCTGGAGAAACAACAGTATTTCACAGATGATAGTTACATCAGCTGAAAACTATGGTAAACTCAACAATGCTTTATTGTTGGTCACTCATGGATGCTAAATAAACTGGAAATGGAAGTATTTGAAATAGTTTGGAAGATTGCAGAACAACGCGTGCAAGGGTTTGTGACAATGGGTTTGACATGTACAAAATCATTCTGGAAATTGGGACTTAAAAACATGTGTGGTGAAGTGAGATACAGTGACAAGCCACGCTGCCTTGCCAACATCTTATATGAAGTGCTGTGGAGGAAAATTAGAATGGAGTTAGACCCATTGAAAACTGGGGAATCAATATCCAGGGTTGACTGGGTCTCCAAATGGCAGAATACACAAAGGTAGTCAGGGACAGGACAGAATGGAGGAGGGTTGTTATAATGTCTAAGTTGATTCACTGGTTGAAAATATCGGGACATTGTCAAATTAGCTTAATTACAAATTTTATCAGCAACATTAAAATAGGAAAACTGCATCTGCTGTGCTTTGTTTTCATTTTATATTTTTTATGTTTTCAAATGATCCTTTTGCACAAATTTGTGAGCAATTACGATAGACATGATTAAACGGATATTATTGATAATGTGAACATGCTTTCCGGTTTTGCCCTGGAGATAATTTTCTTCATCAGGTTGATTTATAGTATATCTGCCTATATGTGAGCATTGAATGAAGGTTGGGTAAAGTTACATTAGAATTTATTTTTCCAAAAGCACAACAATGATCAGTTTAGTGACCAGACATAATCACATAATGGAATCTTTAAACATTACCTCTTGCAAGCTGAGATGATTACTTTCCATCTCTTACTTCTGACATCAGAATAGGGATTCTGGAGATATTATAGATAGAGCAGCCACGCTTGAGGTGGAAATAATCTAATTTAACGAGCCTTGATGAAATACTCTACATCCATGGGTCAGTTCAGTTCAGTTTAGTTTATTGTCACGTGTACTGAGGTACAGTGAAAAGCTGTTGTTGCGTGCTATCCAGTCAGCAGAAAAACAATACATGATTACAATCGAGCCATTTACATGAAGAGGGAATTATGGTTAGTGCAAGGTAAAGCCAGCAAAGTCTGATCAACGATAGTCCGAGGGTCACCAAAGAGGTAGATAGTAGTTCAGCACTGCTCTCTGGTTGTGGTAGGATGATTCAATTGCCTGATAACAGATGGGAAAAAACTGTCCCTGAAACTGGAGGTGTGAGTTTTCACACTTCTATACCTTTTGCCTGATGGGATGGGGGAGAAGAGGGAATGGCCAGGGTGCTACTACGTTCAACTATGATTCCACTACGTTAATCTAATTCACATAGCAGGAAAAAACACACAACAAAGTTACTTATTTGAGCCTCATTTATTGTTGATGGCATGAAACATGTGATGTCATAGAGGTGGTCCCTAGAACTCCATACCCAATCATTCATGCTGATTCCTCAGGTCATACCTGCCACAGATCTGTTTACTAGTGGATCGTCCCTACAATGATACTGTGATTATTAATAGAGCAACCAAGTTTAATGGGGTTACAGGTAAATCAGGGGCGAGGTGATGGGAATGTGAGAGGGAATACTATAGGTTGCAAGGTGAATCAAATGCTTCAAGACTCAGCTAGGAGTCAATGGGCCAAATTATTTCCTTCTGTGCCAGAAGGAAATATGATAACACAGCTTTGCGATTTTATGTGAAAGTCATGACCCCATAGTAGTAGATAAATAGGCTTAAACCTTCTGAGTTGCATGGCAACTGCAGTGGAAATAGAAACAGTTGAAGACTATTGTGCCTTTCTCAAGGCATTCAATGTTATTCATTGCATAATATTGTGACTAGGATTTCTACAGTCAATGCCACAGCTTATAGCAACCACAACAATTTTCATTCCATGAAACAAAGATCCAACATGCCAATACATACCTCCTAGGATCAATTCATGTCTCTTTTGATCTGTTAGTATACCCTTGTTGCAGCATTTTGCCATAATGATGGGTTACGAGGCTGATTATTAAATGAGTTCAAACTATAGCCTAAAGTTGCGGTTCATGTCCCGATTGGGTAACTCACAGGCACATAAAGAACAATTTGTATTAGATGGATAAATCGTCAATGAGAAAACAATTGGATCTTGAAGCAACATTTCAACCATTGAACACTTAGAGATTAGAATGCCTCAAGCCCCTGTCCCACTAAGCAGTCAACTGAATTGAACTAGAGGTGAAGGACATTTGACTAATACCCAGCAGAATCAGTTCACCAATAACTGCAAAACACATGACTAAATAAACCTTAAGGAAATGTTGTTTGTACATGAAAATTGATATGTATAACAAATTGTTTCCCACCATGGCTAACTAAATAATGAAGGCAATTATATGAAGAGCATATGCATATTGACTGCAAGAGAAGAACACTACTGGCTGTGTGACAGCTGGAAACTGTAGAAGGAACTTTTGAATAATATAATTCTGCTATCCATATCTGTGTTGGAACCTATTCTAATGTAATGCAAATGCAGTCTTTTGATGTCAACAGTAAGTTTTTCATTACAAACAACATCTGTGGACCAGAGAAAACACGAAAGTCAGGATTGAACCCGAGTCTCTGGCGCTATGAGGCTGCAGCTCTACCACTGCGTCACTGTTGTGCACTGTTCCATGTTCTATGTAAAAGTAGAGATTGAGGTGTGTTCACAATATCAACTTCTCATCCATCACTGGGGCCCATCAGTATCTACGTTGACCATGTGGCTGCACATAGAATAATGGTGACCACAATTCAAAATCTAAATTTATTAACCTGTACCACTATGTGATGTCCATGAGTCCATCAACGTTTAACATTGTAATTTTGATCTGCATTAGTCTGCATTTTTAAGCCGGGTGAATCAGGAGTGGTTCACTGCAACTGTTGACACATATTCTGAAAAATGTAATGCAATAGAAATAAATGCTTCGTCACCTGCGTACAAACCTTTACAAATACTCTGTTGGGAAATGTAATTGAGGACGGATTTCTCAGACAGGGTAGATGCAGGAAAAATATTCCCGATGTTGGGGCAGTCAGAAACCAGGGGGTCACAGTTTAAGAATAAGAGGTACGCCACTTAGGACTGAGATGAGGAAAAACTTTTTCACCCAGAGGGTTGTGAATCTGTGCAATTCTCTGCCACAGTCCAATTCACTGGATGATTTCAAGGTAGAGTTAGATTTTGCTCTTTGGGTTAAGGGTATCAAGGGATATGGGGAAAAAGCCGGAACGGGTACTGATTTTGGATGATCAGCCTTGATCATATTGAATGGCGGTGCTGGTTTGAAGGGCCGAATGACCTACTCCTGCACATATTTTCTATGTTTCTATGTTTCGACTTTAGTGATGAATACTTTTAAGTAGGTTCAGTTCAGTTTAGTTTATTGTCACGTGTACCGAGGTACTGGAAAAGCTTTTGCTGTGTGTTGACCAGCCAGTGGAAAGACAATACATGATTACAATTAAGCTATTCACAGTGTACAGATACATGATATAATACATTTTCCTGTAATTTGGTAAATAAATTATGTTAACTGGAATTCACCCATCATGTTCCCAGAAATTTCATTGCGTAATGCTGCTTTAGATTCTTCCTATAGTGAAACATGACGACCATTTCAGGGATCATTCCCCATTAAACGTGACATTCAATCCAGTGCTGCAAGGCAGCAGTCACGCCTGTGCCACAACGGTTAACTCAGTCACGCACAGGATGACATCATCCTACATATAACACTTCTTTTACATTGCATTGAAGTTTGACTCGTATATCTGCAGAAACCATTGCTGCTCACTCCCATATTTTGAGAATACAACACTAGACTGGGACCGCTATAAATCTCTTCTTTTCATCCTTTGGGGCCTTAAATCTATAAAGTGCAGTTGTCCCAATCCTGAACCATGATCTCACTCCCACATCTGTGAGGCAGAACCCTCAATCTTCTATTTAATCTGCTCAGGCCCCAACTCATCTGATCTCATCTCATCAATGATCAGCTTCTCTGATCTCATCAATGTCCTGATGTCTTTCCAGTTCCCCTGAGCCTCCGGAGGTCCCATTGTCCAACTAGCACCGCAGATTGTTTATCTAATCATTGGCACCGTCAAAGTCCTGATAACTCCAGACTATCACCATCCAACCCATTACCTAGGCCAGGACAACCCATAAGTCCATAAGATATGAAAGCAGAATTAGGCCATTCAGCCCATCAGGTCTACTCCACTGAGTAATGTTTTATGTTTTATTATTAATGATTTACTGTATGTCGTGTTGTTACTTGCGAGTGGAACACCAAGGCAAATTCCTTGTATGTGTACATACTTGGCCAATAAACTTATTAATTCATTCATCATGGAAGGATGCATAGATCATGGTTGTTCTAATCTTCACTTGCCCATTCTCCTGTCTTCTGCCCGTAATCTTTGACACACTTACTAAACAACAACCTATCAATCTCTGCTTTAAAATACTCAAAGTTTTGGCTTCCACAGCCGTCTGTGGCAATTAATTCCACAGATTCACCACCCTCTAGTTAAAGAGGTGGCACAGCGGTAGAGTTGTTGCCTTAGACCCAGGTTTAATCCTGACCACGAGTGCTTGTCTGTACAGAGTTTGTACATTCTCCCTATTTACGTGTTCATTTTCCAGGTCTGCATGAAACTTGAGAGTCTTCAAGGTACAACAGAAGTCTTTAATGCTTTACTCAAAACTGACTCAAGACTAATCACAATGGCTGCCCGCATACTGTCTGCCGACGGGATAAACTATATACAAGACATCTCCCTTTGTCCTGTGCAGCTCCACCTGCTGCACAGGAGGAGCAATGGGTCCTCCCATCCCACACAGTCCACCAAACATCACACCTATGACATGCATGAGTTTTTTCCGGGATCTCATGTTCCCTCCCACTCTTCAAAGACATGTAGATTTGTAGATTAATTGGTTTGGTATAATTCTAAATTGTTCCTGGTGTGTGTGTAGGATAGTGTTAATGTGCGAGGATGCTGGTTAGCGTGGAATCAGTAGTCCGAAAGGCATGTTTCTACGCTGTATCTCTAAACTAAGCTAAATTAAATTGCTCTGCATTTCCATCTAAAGGTACGTCCTTTTATTCTGAGGCTGTGCCCTCTGGTTCTAGACTCTCCCAATACTAGAAACATCCAAAGATAAACACAAAAAGCTGGAGTAACTCAGCGGGACAGGCAGCATCTCTGGAGAGAAGGAATGGGTGACGTTTTGGGCCGAGACCCTTCTTCACTCATCCTTCCCACATCCGCGCTATCGAGACCTTTTATTATTCGAGAGGTTTCAATGAGATCCCCCCAATATCCTTCTCCAGTGAGTATAGGCATAGAGCCATCAAATGCTTCTAATATGTTAACCCAATCATCCCCGGGATTATTCATGAAAATATTCTTGTAAACCCCACTGCTGCATGCTCCTGAAAATCAAGACAATTTCCCTTTTTCATCAGGACTCCAGGCCCCAATTCAGTCTTGAGTGGCAATCGAGTGAGGCCTCGGCGGAGGTGGGGCCTCGGCAGTGGCGGTGGGGCCTCGGCAGTGGCGGTGGGGCCTCGGCAGTGGCGGTGGGGCCTCGGCAGTGGCTATGGGGCCTCGGCAGTGGCGGTGGGGCTTCGGTAGTGGCGGTGGGGCCTCGGCAGTGGCGGTGGGGCCTCGGCAGTGGCGGTGGGGCCTCGGCAGTGGCGGTGGGGCCTCGGCAGTGGCGGTGGGGCCTCGGCAGTGGTGGTGGGCCTCGGTAGTGGCGGTGGGGCCTCGGCAGTGGCGGTGGGGCCTCGGTAGTGGCAGTGGGGCCTCGGCAGTGGTGGTGGAGCCTCGGTAGTGGCGGTGGGGCCTCGGCAGTGGCGGTGGGGCCTCGGTAGTGGCGGTGGGGCCTCGGTAGTGGCGGTGGGGCCTCGGCAGTGGCGGTGGGGCCTCGGCAGTGGCGGTGGGGCCTCGGCAGTTGCGGTGGGGCCTCGGCAGTTGCGGTGGGGCCTCGGCAGTTGCGGTGGGGCCTCGGCAGTGGCTATGGGGCCTCGGCAGTTGCGGTGGGGCCTCAGCAGTGGCGGTGGGGCCTCGGCAGTTGCGGTGGGGCCTCGGCAGTTGCGGTGGGGCCTCGGCTGCGGCGGTGGGGCCTCGGCTGCGGCAGTGGGGCCTCAGCAGCTGTGGTGGGCCTCGGTGGTGGTGAAGCCTCATGGGTCGATCCGCGGTCGGCAGTCGATAAGGAACCGCAGTGAGGGGGGCAGGAAGAACAATGGAGGACCTGGCATGGGGGGGCCGACATGGAGGAGGGGGGGAGACAAAGCAGGAACCGGCGGGGTACTTTGTAACTTTGTCAGTGCCGTAGGTGGTGGCTATTTGCACACCGTGTGCATGCAAGCAAAAAATGTCACTGTGCCTTGTCACATGTGACAATAAAATATTCCAATCCCATCCCCCACCACTTTCTGTGCCGGGACAAACAATTTCATTTCTGCCTCACCAGGGATGCTTCACATGAAATAACCGTTCAGATTCCACTGCTGTATTAATTTCCCATTACCGACATATATGCTTGGATCTGACATTCACCAGATTCTGAATTAGTTAAGAATTCATTATAAATAATTGTCAGTAACAAAAGCCACATTTGAAATTAACTATTAAAAACATTACATCTTGTTGTTCTATCGGTTAACAGTGAAGGGGGACAAATAAATGTTGAAATAATTAGTGCTAGGAGTTTTACCAGATTAGAAATTCTGCTCTCAAATAATATTTCTGTCCAGGTGAAATGATTATGATTTTAAGGACAATTTTGCTTCACTGTGATTAACCTTCACTCCATCCAACTTCTCGCAAAATCCACTCACGCCAACAGAGGTAAAATTGGTTTCAAAGCCCATTTTACTGTTCACCATTACAGAAAGGAGCAAATTATTTTCTTAACAAGTTTTCTACCTAATTATTATGCACTTAATAGATGTATAATTTACTGGTGTTGACTCCAATGAACCAGCAAACAGAACATTCTAAAGTTAATAAAAACCTCCTAATAGCATCTATAAAAGTTTTCTTCTCCGTAACAATTTTTACCAACACTCTTCGTTGTAATAAATAAGCTTACAGTTTAGTTATTTTTCTATATCTATGCTAGATTTAAAATATACACAGCCGCGTAAGTAATTCAATGCTATGGGTTCTGTTTCTTCCAGTGTCCTTTTAGAATTGGGTAAGATCATCTTCTGATAGATTGCATGACTGAATAACGTGAAAAATATACATCTTCTAGATGAGCTGGGATGCATCCTCAGTGATGTGACCTGTGGTCATCGGGTGTTTCGGGTCTCACAACATCAGACACCCTCGCCCAGGCGACCCAGCCGGGGTTGATCAGGCCCCGACTTGCGTCCCAGCAGCAACCGCCCACGGATCAGCCATCTTAATAACTACTCTGCAGGGGTTGGGAGACTATAGTGCATGGAGGGACTGGGCTCTGTGGGGTGACTCTGCCGGGCTCCTCCTGCGTCTCACCAGGTTCAAGGCCTGTGCACTGCACCTCTTTCTCCTTCTCTGAGCATTTCATTCTCGTCTGATGGATGTTTAGGCCACGATGGTTCATTAGGCCTTTCCGCAGCTTTGTTGGGTGTCTTTCTCACAAAAGACACAGACTGGGGTGCTAACCCACTCTTCCCGGGTGCCATCTTTCCGTGCCGTCAACTGTCTCTCCAGTAGTCACCAAACTATTCTTGGTTGTCACCCAGTCTGTTCCTAGGTGCCACTGGCTGAGCCAGACTTCAATGTGAAAAATATACATCTTCTACAAGAGGAATCGAGCAACTTTCAGTGAGCACACCTGAATTGCACACTACTGCAAGATTTTTTGTTCAGTAAGTTGTTCATCTTCATTGCATTAAAGTGTTATGGACACTGAAAGACTACGAACTCCAATCTTCACTTGAGCATTTGCCATCTGGCACAATGCCACACATAAGAAGATAATAATTACAGGTTGGAAAGAATGCTGCTTTTGCAAGAGAGTAACCCTTTAAATATGGTCTTTCTTTGCTTTTGCTCGCTCTAGGCAGTTTCATTTTGGAGTCAGCCAGACTAGAATTTCAGAATGTTTGTAAAGCCATAGATAAAAATATCTATTTTCTGGTCAGAAGTCATTTATGAAAAACAATTGTGTGACTAAATGATATTTATAGTATGAAGGAAAATAGATAAACCACTGACTAGAAATAAACAAGGTAAGGAAAAAGAGTGGTCAGCCACAATGCTGGACATGATGTGCAAACTGTCCAGTCATTGTACCATGAAAATGACAGGCAACTTTAATGGCTACATATCTACTTTAATGGCTACACTAGACTAAGTGGGACCCATTGGGTCCCAGCTTCACATGGGAGGTTCCCCAATGCAATATTCCACCTCTCCACCAATTCCTTTTTTTTTTTGTAAGATATTTTTATTAGAAGTAATTACATATTAAGAAGAAATATAAAATCCAATTAAAACAAAAGAAAATATTAACGTCACATACATTCTTAATATTTTTAAAATTAACAATCAATCTTATTTGTACTTCTATAATTTTCTTTTTTATTTTATAGCAGTAGGAAATAAAAAAGAGAAAAAGAAAAGGATAAAAAAAAGAGAGAGATAAACTGATTGAGTGGAATATTAAACAAGATATTCTTCAATGGAGATATATTTATGATCTATTGTCTATAATTCTTCATCCATTCATACATTCAGGCTTCTGTCATGGCTTCGAACCGGACCATCTTGACCCTTTAAATATTCAATAAATGGAGACCATATTCCTCTGAACTGGTCCAGCCTGTCCATCAGGGCAAGCCTTAATCGTTCCAAGTGTAACGTCTCCGACATTTCTGTAATCCACATTTTAGTTGTGGGGGAAATAGGACCTTTCCAAAATCTTAGTATTAATTTTTTACCAATTATTAAACTATAACCGATAAAAATTATTTGTTGTGTTGTTAATATCTGATTTGTTTCAGTATTCCCAATATAATTAGTTTTGAGTCTGGAATCAACTTTGCATTAACTACAATTGAGATTATCTTAAAAATTTCTATCCAAAAATTAGTGATTTTTATACATTTTGTGAATGAATGCGTTAAATTAGCTTCTAATTGTTGACACTTATCACATATTGCGGACACATTTGAGAAAATTCTATTTAATTTGGACTTTGAGAGATGTAATCTATGTATAACTTTAAATTGTATCAAGGAGTGTCTAGCATTTAATGAACAATGATGTATATATTGTAAACTTTCATTCCATACTTCTCTACTGATTACTTGACCTAGTTCATTCTCCACCAATTCCAATACACTCACACTCACACTCACACTCACACTCACACTCACACTCACACACTCACACACGCACCACACATACACTCTCTCACACACATACACTCACACACACACACTCACACACACACACTCACACACACAAAAATACACACACACTCACATACAGTCTCACACACACACACACACACACACACACACACACACACACACACACACACACACACACACACACACACACTCACTCACACTCACACTCACACACTCACACTCACACACACTGACTCACACACCATATATATGACAGTAAACTTTCTTGAATCTACTCACAGGGCAGAGCACAGCCTCTCCACTGTAGGGCTTCTGCAGTCAGTGGCACTTCTGCAATCAACGTGACCTGTCCACTAAGCGGCAGTCACAAAATGAGAGGGACTTTTGGACTAAACACAGTCGGACCTAATAAAGCATTTATTCATTTGAAACACAGTCGGACCTAATAAAGCATTTATTCCTTCCAAACACAATCAGACCTAATAAAGCATTTATTCCTTCCAAACACAGTCGGACCTAATAAAGCATTGCAGTTTCAAGCACAGGCAGGGCAGCAGGCCAAACTCATGGCATTGTCATTTCATTTCATTTCATTTCCAATTAAGCATTTCACTTTCAAGCACAGGCAGGGCAGCAGGCCAAACAACTCATGGCATTGTCCTTAAGGACACAAATCATTTATTGCAAGTACATTGCAGACTCACAGTTCAGTGGATTCACAAAGTGTTTAAGAAGGAACTGCAGATGCTGGAAAATCGAAGGTAGACAAAAGTGCTGGAGAAACTCAGCGGGTGCAGCAGCATCTATGGAGTGAAGGAAATAGGCAACAAAACCCTTCTTCAGACACTTCTTTAGTCTGAAGAAGGGTTTCGGCCCGAAATGTTGCCTTTTTACTTTGCTCCATAGATGCTGCTGCACCCGCCGAGTTTCTCTAGCACTCTTGTCTACCTTCAGTTGATTCACAGCTTAGAATGACAGTCGTGGCCTCTCCCTCGCGATCTTGCAGAGTGACTGACTCACATCCAGGCATCCGAGGTTTTATAGTCCTCCTCCTCCCCCCCTCCCCTCCTCCCGGAAGGGACATTACCTTCATCGCGATGATTGACAGGCGAGAGGACCAATCAGCTGATCTCAAGGTTTTTTAAACACTCATAACTGTTTTATTTTTCATCAATGGGAAAAATCCTCGGGGCTGGCTCAGCGGAGGACTGTGAGTAAGATGGCCAAAAGTCACAGCGAAACAGGGTAGCATTTTTTTTCTAAAATCAATGTGCAGCACAGACAGGAAGTGGTCAAGATGAGACTTTTAGTTGTATAGATATCTACTTTAATGGCTACATATCTACTTTAATGGCTACATGTCTACTTTAATGGTTACATATCTACTGTTAAGCTTATTTATATGTTAGCTGATTAGAATAAAAAATAAAAAATAACAATCAAAAGCTATTTCAGCATCTCTCCGTGTATAATTCTCAATATTTAATCTGATCGAATGTCTTTTGGGAATGAAATTACATTGGAATTGTCTCTACCCTATAATAGGGCTAACCGTCTTGTGCAAATGTCACTAATTTCTCATCTGTTGCACATACTTTGAACAGTTTTTTCTTGAATCTAACATTTTATTTCCTTTGCCAGATGAGGCAAACATTTGACGAACATTTATATGCTGGTTGTGGCTTTGGCTGAACCAAACTGTTGGATTTATTGAACAAATGTGGTTCACTTTATACCCGTAGCAGGGGAGCACATTGGATGAATTGGTGTTGAATATGATGACCCTGATATGGTGAAGGGAACACAGCATATTATCTCACCGAAGAGGTGTTGTTCTCAAAAATTGGACACTATCAAATATTGCATTGGAAAATACAGGGTTTTATTTTCAGCAAAATAATTAATTAGAGAGGAGTATTTCTCGTATTTTTATGGCATTTCCACAAATGATGCACTAAAACTTTTACGTAGCAATTAATGCTGTTGCAAAATATTTTAAATGTCATCCTTTACAATCTCTTTAATATTGGAATAGTTTATTCAAGTGCAGGGGAAATGAAGAACAAATTGCCAAGGCACATAGTTTGTAAGTGCAACACAAACAATAAAAGATCAACTTATTTGCATCATGCAGTTCATCATTTTGTCAACCTTGTCTCTAACTTGGCTGTAGTCCTACAAAATGTTTCCAAATTATTTCAATATGCCTTTACACTGACCACATTATGTTTCAGTTGGGCAAACTTGGTAGGTTTAATAACTCAGGCAGTCAAAGCCATAAAAGAGCCTGCATTTTTATATATTAATGTGATGATTGAATCCTAAATAAATGCTCTTATTTTGGGAATATTAAATGTGCTAAATAAAGGAATCTTCCGGAAATGCTTATGTTAATGCCTTTAACTGTTCATAGTATTTTTTTCTCTAAACTGCGATGATTGACTACGGGTGCTGTCAGTACGGAGTTTGGATGAGAGGGGATCTTATAGAAACATATAAAATTATTAAAGGATTGGACAGGCTAGATGCAGGAAAAATGCTCCCGATGTCAGGGGAGTCCCGAACCAAAGGTCACAGTTTAAGAATAAAGGGTAGGCTGTTTAGGACTGAGATGAGGAAAAAATTCTTCACCCAGAGAGTTGTAAATCTGTGCAATTCTCTGTCACAGCAGGCAGTGGAGGCCAATTCACTGGATGTTTTCAAGAGAGAGTTAGATTTAGCTCAGGGCTAAAGGAATCAAGGGATATGGGGAAAAAGCAGGAACAGGGTGCTGATTTTAGATGATCAGCCATGATCAAATTGGATGGTGGTGCTGGCTCGAAGGGCCGAATGTCCTATTCCTGCACCTATTTTCTATGTTTCTATGTTTGTGCGTTTTCCCTCTGAGCGCGTGGGTTATTTTCGGGAGCTTCGGTTTCCCCCACACCCCAAAGATGTACAGGTTAGTAGGTTAATTGGCTTCAGTAAAAAAATCTAAATTGTCCCCAGTGTGTAGGATAATGCTAGTGGACAGGGATCGCTAGTTAGTGCTGGGTCGATGGGCCGAAGTGCCTGATTCTGTGCTGTATCTCCAAAATAAACTAAACTAAACTAAACTAATGTTTCAGCCGCAGTATTCTTTAATGTGAGAAAGCAGCCGCTGAAGAGGTGATGTTAGGGCTCTCAAGCTAACTTTGTATGAAGCCTTCAAATGGTCAAATGTTCCATTATCCAATGCTCACCTGCTGTGGATTAGATCTTGCAAGGCCAAATGCACATAAAGTTGTTTTAATTCTACCCGATATTCATCCGGAGGGTGGGATGTCATTGAGGAAAGGTTTGAGGTAGGAGGAGTGAGGAGATGATTGATATAGAGTTCGAATAGATGATGGAATGGGTCAAGGACATATGGACATTGGGGGCAGGGAGAACATACCAGTGCCTGAGTAAATCTTCAACAAGGGTCTATTAAAAACTTATATTGGTCTGTGCAGACATAAACTGCAGCATGGAAAGTGTGATGGAAGAAACAGGAAAAAATACAGCAAGAACAAAATAATCCTATGCATTTGAAAACAGCATTTTTATACAATGTTAAGCTAACTACTCTGTTCACACAAAATAGTGACCTGTCTTTAAAATATATATTTTTGATTTTAACTCTTAATTTTGCTTTTTGTTTTCTAGCAGGTGGCGCCCGTAATGGCCGCCTCGCCAGCAGTCTGTCTTGTCCCTTCTCTGTTTTTAGAATTTTAAGTATCTCTTGAATGTTTGTTTTAATGGCTCTTGGTATGTTTTATGTGGAGGGTGTGGGGGGGGGGGGGGGGGGGGGATCGGGGGAAACCTTTATCAGTCACTTACTACAACAGAGATGCACTTTTCTCCGTGTCACATCTCTGTCTCCCCCTGCGGCCTACAACATGGAGTGGTGCGGCCTATCCTGGAGACCGACTCGGAGCTTCAATCCGTGAAGCCTGGGATCTTTTGCCGCGGATCGCCAGTGTTGGAGCTCCGACCGCGGGGCCTGTGAACTTTAACACTATGAAGCAACGGTCTCCAGTAAGTAGCGGCCGACTCGGGAGCTCCATGCCGTGGAGTGTTCCGATCCATCCCAACACCGGAGTTCCCATCATCCCGACGAGAGGGCTTGAACAGCGGACCGTCGGCAACGGCCCCGTTCAAAGGCCCCGACCACGGGTGAACAAAGGAGGAAAATGACTGAACTTTATTGCCTTCCATCACAGTGAGGAATGTTGATTCCACTGTGGTGGATGTTTATGTTCAACTTTATTATATGTGTTGTTTGTATTTTTGCTTTTTAACTTAGTATGGCTGTATGGTAACTCAAATGTTTACTGTACCATAATTGGTACATGTGACAATTAAATTGAATCTTGAATCTTGAGCCTAAAGTGTCCAAGAAATTGTTTGTGAAAAGTGACTGTAATGAAAGCTATTATAGCTTTCCAAAAGTGTTAATTGAATCTTTGCAATCATATCCTAATATTGTTTCTAGGTCGGAATGCTATAAGCATTATTATATATTATATATATTATATATATAATATTATATATAATATATATAATGTATATATAATTGTATAATACTATATAATGTTATATATTATATATGATATATATATATAATGCTATAAGCATTATAAGCAAGCTACAACATAAGAATATTATGTTATTTTCTGGTTGTTTATTGGCAGCTGTACAGTATAAAAGCTTGGTGGGAGAGAGGTTTGTGTGTACATGTTTGTATGTAAATGCCATATCTATACAAATATCTAAAAAGGTTGCACATATATATTTGTGCATTAAATATGTATTTTGTAAATTAAAAAAACGACTAGGAATGGAGCCAGTGTTGGCTCTATGGCAGCAATTTCGCCTCTGGGTCACAATGCTATGGTATCCCACTCCTCTCCTGAAATCCATGTACATTCATTTGGCTCAAACTTCAGTTCAGTACCAAGGGATGGTTGTACCTCATGAAGACTTGCAAATATGTTGGTAAACGAGGGGCCCAGAGGCCACTTGGATGGATGGAAAATGTTGCTAATTCCCCAAAAGCTCTGGCCAACATTCGCCTCTCAAGAGCATCACCAAAATGTATTATAAGAGCATTAACTCATTGCAGTTTGTTAGACCTGGGTGCAAGGATGTTGGCAGCTGTAATACTCCACTGGCTGTAAAAGTGTTTCTGGATCTTTATAGACTTAAAACATGTCTTGTAAATCTAAGTTATCCTTTTCTTAATAACTCGGGTTGTTTGCCTCGAACATGTCCATTCTCGTGGATCCACTGAATGTATTAGAAACGGGGAGATTCGAGGCAACAGAAAAGAAATCACAATGAAAGGAACAAGGGATTAACACAGACTAAAGAGCAAACCATGAAAACAGAATATCTGGCAATCAAGACATTGCTTTTAGTAGGAGCTATGTGTAAATTGACTGTCACTTGTTAAAACTATTACAACGGTGGCTGTTGCTTCAAAAGTACTTCATTAGTGATAAAGTGCTTGGGGATGTCCATGGGCTGTGATAGATACGATATGGGTGCAACATAACATATTATGCTCCCCCACTGCTGATTTAGGTTTGCACAATATCTCTTTTCAGTGATCGCGAGGACTTTTCATTTCCTCTCTGATGTTCATTGAATTAATAACAGTGAATACCCCACAGTTATTTCCCTTTCTTTTGACTCCAACCATCTTAGAATCCAGTCTTGAACCACCCAACTTCAAGCTGATTTCTGCAGGTTGCCTCATTGAAGTTCTCCCCTCAAATGATTCTGAATTAGCAGCAGGCAAGCCAAGAGCTGTTAGGTTTTGAGCACTTATTGTTTAATTGCTTTGTTCATCTTTCAAGTCTCTTGCTGGGTAGCTAAATAGTACTTAGTCTGTGTTTTGAGTGTCTTTTAACTAATCCTTGCAGCTGCTTCAATTGTTTTATGCCTGGCTATTCCCACATAGTGCAACATATTTAAATTTTAGTGCGTGTTAATAATTAAAGTTGGGTGATTCTTTCTTCTTCATGCTTATAGTTAAATTTGCTTCAGTTAGCTAAGTTTCTTATTATTATTTAATGCAATATTTATATTATTAAGATTGAATTGAATGGTACAAATTTGAAGGCATAATCAATGGCCATCCTGAAGGCATGAGAATTAAATTGAAAGAAAAAAATCATTGGTAATTTTTCACATTTGCTATCAAAACTTCATTTGCTTTTATTGTGTCTCTCAGATTTGGGTCTGGGGTCATTTTACACATCTCTATTAATGTATTTCCTTGGGGTTTTTTTTCTCTCTGCATTTCAAAGTCATCTCGTCAAATGTCATGAAGTCATAGTCATAGAGCATGGAAACAAGCCCTTCAGCCCAGCTTGCCCACACCAACCAACATGTCCCCTCTACACTAGTCCCACCTGCCTGCGTATAGCCCATATCCTAAACCTATCCTATCCATGTACCTGTCTAAATGTTTCTTAAATATTGCGATAATAACCTGCCTCAACTATCTCCTCCGGCAGCTCGTTCCATACACCCATCATCCTTAGTGGAAAAAGTTATCCCTCAGGTTCCTATTAAATCATTCCCTCTTCACCTTAAACCTATGTCCTCTGGTTCTCGATTCTGTGTATCTACCCAATCTATTCCTCTCATGATTGTGTACACCTCCATAAGATCACCCCTCATCTTCCAGCATTCCAAGGAATAGAGCCCTAGCCTACTCAACCTCTCCCTATAGCTCAGGCTCTTGAGTCCTGGCAACATCCTTGCAGATCTTCTCTCCAATCTTATAGTTTGTGAAAAATGTTTTTGTTTGCATTTATCCATTGATGGAATAGCTGACTAATTTTGGTTATATAATATAGATTAATAAGACATTTTTTAAATGTTATCCCTTAATTTATCCTCTGCAGATCTTGTTTGTAGAACTAAATCATTTTGTTTTCAAATTAATGCGGAGTAGATACAGGATCCAGAAAATTAGAAAAGAGAAATTATGAACTTTTCAATACAATATTTTCCTTCCACTGATCTGCAAATTATGATTCCTTGGTAAAGAGTTGTAAAAGTACCTGTCTCTCCCTTGCACTACTGCGAACAATGTTTTTTCCTCAAAACTCTTATAATGACACAGATGGAGGACATTTGCACCATCAGGCACCTATTCATGTTGGAGTAATCTTCTTAGTCACATTCCCTTCTCCTTATTTATCTTTATCCCTGCAATTCACTCACACATATGCCCATTACCTACCCTTTCATTCTACCTACACCTTCTCTCCACTTATCACTTTGGAAGCATCCTGATATCAAAACTGCCAACTACACAATAAAACACTGGTAGAAGAGAGGTTTGTTTGTATGTGTTTGTGTGCAAATAACATATTGTAGCTGTACAAAAATTTCAAAAGATTATGTACGTATATAGAATGCAACCAGGAACCAGTGTTGGCTCTGCGGCAGAACGCATGACATGACTTACCCGTTTCACTCCAGAAACCCGTGCAAATAAATTTGGTTGAAACTTCAGTTCAATAGACAATAGGTGCAGGAGTAGGCCATTTGGCCCTTTGGGCCAGCACCGCCATTCAATGTGATCATGGCTGATCATCCACAATCAGTACCCCGTTCCTGCCTTCTCCCCATATTCCCTGACTCCGCTATCTTCAAGAGCCCTATCTAGCTCTCACTTGAAAGTATCCAGAGAACCAGCCTCCACTGCCCTCTGAGGCAGAGAATTCCACAGAATCACAATTCTCTATGTGAAAAAGTGTTTCCTCATCTCATCTAAATGGCCTACCCCTTATTCTTAAACTGTGGCCCCTGGTTCTGGACTCCCCCATCATCGGGAACATGTTTCCTGTCTCTAGCGTGTCCAAACACTTAATAATCTTATGTTTGAAGGAGTACTGAAGGAGGGTTGCAAATATTTTGGTAAACAAAGGCCCCTAAGATGGCTTGGATGGATGGTTATTCCCCTAAAGCTCAGGCCAATATTTGCCTCTCAAGAACCATCACCAATATGGATATTGAGAGCATTGTCACTTGTTAAAACTATTACAACAGTGGCTGTTGCTTCAAAAGTACTTCATTAGTGATAAAGTGCTTGGGGATGTCCTTGGGCTGTGATAGATAAGATATGGGTGCAACATAACATATTATGCTCCCCCACTGCTGATTTAGATTTGCACAATATCTCTTTTCAGTGATCTCGAGGACTTTTCATTTCCTCTCTGATGTTCATTGAATTAATAACAGTGAATACCCCACAGTTATTTCCCTTTCTTTTGACTCCAACTATATCTTAGAATCCAATCTTGAACCACCCAACTTCAAGCTGATTTCTGCAGGTTGCCTCATTGAAATTCTCCCCTCAAATGATTCTGAATTAGCAGCAGGCAAGCCAAGAGCTGTTAGGTTTTGTGCACTTATTGTTTAATTACTTTGTTCATCTTTCAAGTCTCTCTTGTCTTTTAACTATGTCCTCTGGTTCATCACCAATATGGATATTGAGAGCATTAACTCATTGCAGTTTGGTGCATGCAAGTTGGGAGTTGTAATACCTCAATGACCGTAAAAGTCTTCTAGGATCTTTACAGACTCAAAACATGCCATGTTTTATTCCCACCTGAGCTTCATTCTTTATTTTTGTTTAATTTAATCTGCCACCATAGTGAAGTTTCCACAGGCAAACTGTTCCACTGAGGAAACAAAATAGATAGATATCATTAGATCATCTCCTGCGAAGGGTCACAGGCATTCTGCTAACTATTTTTTTAGAAACACTCATAAAGGTCCAGTGCAAATCTTCACACAAGAATAGATTGGTCCATTCTCACCACTGAAGGAAGAAGGTCAAGGTCCAACATTGTAATTGGAGAGCCAACTAACAGGGAGAAAAAATGAGAAAATAAACCCATAACTATATTCAAAATCCAAATGTCATGGTGTGTGGTTGGGAAATTAAAATGGATGCTCGAGCCATTTTAAGATTAAATCACCAAAGGATTTTACTTAATGATAGGGCGGCACAGTGGCGCAGCGGTTGAGTAGCTGCTTTACATTGCCAGAGCCCTGGGTTCAAACCTAACTAGAGGAGCTGTCTGTGCAGAGTTTGTATGTTCTCCCTGTGACTGCGTGGGTTTTCTCCGTGTGCTCCAGTTCCCTCCCACACTGGGAGGGAACTCCAACACTGGGAGGTTAATTGGATTTGGTATCAATATTTTAAAAAATTGCCCCTTCTGGGCAGGATAGCGTTAGTGTTTTAGCCCCCTATTTAGCAGGATAGTGTCCGTTGGTAAGCAAGGACTCAGTGGGCCGAAGGGCCTGTTTCCACTCTAAGGTCTAAAGATTGCAGTTAATGTTATATCCTTTACAGGGAATTGAGGCGATAACCTCCTTCTTTGAGATAACTGTACATTACTTAAAGTCCACCAAGTATTCTACCAAACTTCAGAATATCAGGATCTGTTTTTCAGTCGACAGTTTAAAGAAATACATTTCTAACTTGTATTAAGAGTTAATAAAAGATATCTTGATGTTGTGAAAAAGCATGAAATGGATGATAGTGATTATTTTTTATTATTCATTCCCAACATGTGCATGTTGATTGTTAGACCAATATTTATTGCCCAACGAAGATTGTCTGTTCTAAGTTAAGCAGCAATTCATAGTCATAGAGGATAATTTATAGTCATACAGTACGGAAACAGGTCTTTCAGATTAACTTGAATATGCCAAGATGCCCCAACCATACTAGCACCATCTGCCCATGTTTGGCAAATATCCCTCTAAACCTTTCCCATCCAGGGACTCTTCCAGTCTCTTTCAAATGTCCTCACAGTGCCTGCCTCGTCTACCTCCTCTGGCAGCACATTCCATATACCCACCACCCGCTGTGTGAAAAAGTTGCTTGCCCCATATTAAATCTTTCCCCTCTCAGCTTAAAACTATGTTCTCATTCTTATTTGCCCTACTCTAGGTAAAAGACTCTGTGCATTCTCCCTTTCCATTACCCTCATGATCTTATGCTCCTTCAGCCTCCTATGCTCCAAGGAATAAAGACCTAGCCTACTCAACCTCTCCCTATAACGCAGGCCCACAACTCCTGGCAACATTCTTTGTAAATCTTCTCTGCACACTTTCCACCATAAACATATTGGACTCACTTGCACTTCTTCCAATTTAATGTATTATGTTCAGTGCTCACAATGTGGCCTTCTTCATATTGGAGAAACCAAGCTGAGATTGGGTGATGAGCGAGCAGAACATCCACATGCAGTGATGAGCCTGAGGTCTAGGCTCATGTTGCTCTAATGCTCTGGGTCATGTGCACTCGAACCTCCACTCATTTTCAGACTCACATGTTTGCTCCAGCAATGCCCAATATAACCCAAGTGGCAGCATTTACGCTTCCCAAATGCAAATTCTTTGAAACTTAGCATTATATTCAATAATTTCTGGCATTGAATTCAAGCATTTTTTTCTTTGCCTCCATAGATGTGGCTGCATCTTTCTGTTTCAATTTGTTTCATTTTTCATTTCTCTTTCCAGTTATCATTTTTACAAATAATTATTATCCTGACAAGTTTGGTCTACATCTTACCACAGAATTTCCATTATTCAATGTTTTTCTCCCTTTACCCCCCGCTCATTGCAACTTAAACCATGCTTCTCTTCTCATTTAGAGTCATAGATTATTTATACAGCACGGAAACAGGCCCTTCAGCCCAACATGCCCATGTCCACCAGGATGCTCCATTTACCCAAATCGCACCCGCCCACGTTTGGTCCATATCCCTCCAAACCTTTCCAGTTCTGATGAGGGGTTTTTATTCTGAAACATGAACTTTGTTTCTCTCCCCACTTATGCTGCCTGACCCACTGAGTACCCAACATTTTCTGTTTTGTTGCCCTGAGCTGAATGATTTGCTCGGCTATTTAAGAACCATTCACATTGCTGTGGATCTGGGGCCACACATGTCCCTTGCTGCGAGGGGAGAAAGGTTTCCTTCTCACAAATGCAGTGAATCTTGAAGTGTTTAATGTCAATCCATCAGTTTCATGATCAAGTGTGTCCCCGATGTTGGGGGAGTCCAGAACCAGGGGCCACAGTCTAAGAATAAGGGGTAGGCCATTTAGAACGGAGACGAGGAAATACTTTTTCACCCAGAGAGTTGTGAATCTGTGGAATTCTCTGCCTCAGAAGGCAGTGGAGGCCAATTCTCTGGCTGCTATCAAGAGAGAGTTAGATAGAGCTCTTCAAGATAGCGGCGTCAAGGGATATGGTGAGAAGGCAGGAACGGGGTACTGATTGTGGATGATCACAGTGAATGGCGGAGCTGGCTCGAAGGGTCGAATGGCAGACTCCTGCACCTATTGTCTATTGTTATTGATACCAACGTCTGATGCCAGATTTATTTAGTTACTTGAATTTAAATTATGCTACTCCCTTGATGGAACTTGAACTTAAGTTACCAGCTCAGAAATAAGTCCAGTAACAATGTCTGAAAAAAGGTTGTGACTCGAAATGTTGCCTATCCATGTTCTCCAAAGATACTGCCTGACCCGTTCAATTCCTCCAGCGCTTGCTGTTTTATGAAAGATTCAAGCATCTGCAGATCCTTGTGTCTCCCAGTAACTACCAGTATGTTGTATGATAGTCCTTTTTTACTTTTCTCCTGATTTTTATTCCTTTTGATTCCAATTATCTAATTCATAGCAGCATGTTATTAAGATCTATATAAGAGGGAACTGCAGATGCTAGTTTATACCAAATATATACACAAAATGCTGGAGTAACTCAGCAGGTCAGTCAGCATCTCTGGAGATAAAGAATAGTGACGTTTTGAGCTAGAACCCTTCTTCACACCACATTAAGATCTGCTTAACGCTTGTTGTTAAGATCTGCTGCCTTAAGTGTCAGTTGAACTGAATATATTGTACATTTGCTAAATACTCTCGGCGAAATTTCAGCAAACATAATCCACTGGATATATTATGTATAACAAAGAGACAACAATTTATTTGATAATCTTTGAGGACATTGATGATATCCCCCAAAGTGACAACAGATGCTTCAGCCCACAAGCACTACAAGCCAAAGTTAGTTCTTACGGTTGATGTCACAAGCGGATAATTTGTCTGGAAGCCATTATTAACTGATGAACACTCTTCCTACACTTATTGAAAAAAGATACGCAATGCATCAAAGTTATCCTTTAATATTTATTATTTTGGGACAAAATTCCTTATTTTGTCAGTCGCTCAGTTTTAATGCACAACATTTGTGTAAATCTCTAATCTTCCAAAGGGACTGTGAATATATATAGTTTTAAAAAAAAGCTTGAATTCGTCCACTGGGTAATTTAGTCTCGAAAAGTCATGGTTTACTTATTTGGGCTTGGCCTCCACCCAAAAATGAATCCCTCCCCTTGTAAACAATGGACATGGAAACAAGGAAATTGGATTAACAATAACGTACCACTGCAGTATTTTATTTAACGATGCTCGATGATTCCACAGATGTCAGGTCATTCATTAACCCCTTTCTGACAGCACAATGGAAGCAGCAAATCCCTCAGTCCCTTTGATTTTTCCTCCCCGGCCCACAAAGGGTTATTATTGCTTCTCTTAAGGTTGCGATCTAAATTGCAGGCTACTGTGCTGTCAGTCAGGTTGATGGAATGCAGACAAGACTGCCTTGGGCTTACTGTGGTTATGGTTCCACCCAGGAGACAGGCCTAGGCGCCCCTACTTCAGAGATTTTTGGGTACAATCCAGGCACCATGAGCATTTTTTTTTTAAACACACCCATTTTTATGCCCTTCTATTTAAAAGGGCAATATTTAAATAGTTTTCATGATACATGAATTGATTTAGATTTCAGTTCCGTACCAGCATCTGTCTGCATCAACACAATAATGATTGCAAACAGCTACATCAAATAGACTGAGAATATCAAAGCCTCACAAAGATGTACCCATGGGTTGCAAAACTCGCTTCACTCTAGATACTTATTATACTAATTTCTGCATGCAGCATGGCACTGATTGGCCGCATGTAGCAAAGAAGGAGCCAACATCCATAACTTGCCACTTAAGGCTAGTTAGCACAACTTAAAGTTAGCCTGTCCCTCTTAAAGGGGAAGTGCTAAGTGGGTGGAACATGAACATGTGGCTGGGAGCCACACAAGCATGATGATGGATTCACTGAAGCTGGATATTAGCAATAAATGGTCAGGCAGCATCTCCGGAGAAAAGGAATGGGCAACGTTTTTCAGGTCGAGAACGTTCTTCAGACCGATAGAAACAAATTGCTGGAATAACTCAGCGGGTCAGGCAACATCTCTGGAAAAAAAGAATAGATGATGTTTCAGCTTGAGACCCTTCTTCAGACTGAAGATTTCAGAGTTCAAAGGATGTTCTCGACCCGAAACATTACCTATTCATTTTCTCCAGAGATGCTACCTGACCTGCTGAATTACTCCAGCATCGCTCCCTCACTCATACTCACACCAACTCACTCACTCACTCATACACACACCCACTCACTCACTCACTCACTCATACTCACATTCACTCACTCACACTTGCTCACTCGCTCACACTCGCTCACTTGCTCACACTCACTCACGCTCACTCACTCACTCACTCACTCACTCACTCACTCACTCACACCACACTCACTCACTCATACTCTCACCCACTCACTCACTCAATCACTCACACCCACTCACTCACTCACTCATACTCACACCCACTCACTCACTCAATCATTCACACTCACTCACACTCGCTCACTCACTCACACTCACTCACACTTGCTCACTCGCTCACTCACTCACAACCACTCGCTCACTCACTCATACTCACACCCACTCACTCACTCACTCACTCATACTCACACTCACTCACTCCCATACACACTCATTCACTCACTCACATCCGCTCACTCACATACTCATACTCACTCACATCCGCTCACTTATTCTCACTCACTCACTCACTCACTCACTCACACTCTCACACACACTCACTCACACTCACTCTCACTTGCTCACACTCCCATACACTCATTCAATCACTCAATCACTCACTGATTCATTCAATCACTCACACACTCACTCACCCACACTCATTCACTCACTCACTCACTCACATACACATTCACTCACTCACACTCACTCACTCGCTCGCACTCACACTCATTCACACTCAAGTATTCACTCACACTCACTCACTCATTCTCACTCACTCACTAACACGCTCACACTCGCTCACACTCGCACACTCACACTCGCTCACTCACACTTGCTCACTCACACTCGCTCACTCACACTTGCTCACTCACACTCACTCATTCACTCACTCACTCACTCATTTTCAAGATCAGATTGTTGCCTTACAAGCTTGGACCACTTCAAAAGTGGATCTGGTTATCAGTTTTGAAAGTGGCTTGTAGATGTATAAAACATTTCAATGATTTGCCTTCCCACTAATTATGATGAAGATCCATGATGGGATAGCTGATAATCTTGGAAAAATTGTATCCTGTCTTCACCTTATGTTTTCCGGCAAGGAATATTGAAATAGTTTAACGTTTTTGATAAGGAGCATCTCCCTTCCACCACTGTGAAAAGCAAACGACTAGATTCTGCATATAACTTTATAACACCAGCCTGACACAATGTCAGTCCCACACTCACCTTAATTGCCGTTTGTGGTCTTGTGCTGCTCAAGATAACATGTGACCATAGCAGGAAACAACTTTTTGTAAAAATGTCCTTAGTAGGTTAATTTAATTTAGATATATAGCATAGAAACAGCTCCCACAGCCTGCTGAGTCCATACCGACCAACAGTCACTTGAAAACTATTTCTAACACCCGAGGGCCAATTAACCTACAAACCTGTGTGCCTTTGGAATGTGGGAGGAAGTCGGAGACAGCATACAGACTGCACACGTAGTCAGAATCGAACCCCAGTCTCCGGCGCTGTAAGGCAGCAACTCTATCGCTGAGCCACCGTGCCAATCTTGAACTGGAGTTAGTCATAGTCACAGAGTGATACAGCATGGAAACTGGTCCTTCGGCCCAACCTGCCCACACCAGCCAACATGTCCCAGCTACACCAGTCTCACCTGTTCACGTTTGGCCCATATCCCTCCAAACCTGTGCCATCCATGCACCTGTCTAATTTGCATTTCTTGCATATTGTTATTCAGGCTGGAGAATTATACATAGTGTCATAGAGTCATACAACATGGAAACAAGACCTTATGCCCAACTTCTCCACGTTGACCAAGGTGTTTACACTGATCCCACCTGCCCACGATTGAACAGGTTAGGTGTATATCATCCTGTGACAACCATTTGTCCCCTTTTCTCCACTCTTCCCATTATGTATGACCAGGTAATTCTGCTGTGTACCCTTTCGTCAGTATGTAATCCAAGTGGGATGCCAAAAATGCACTTGCGTCACACCGCAACAGGTTAGTGCAGAAGTCGAAAGAAAATCCTTTGGCACTTGCCACGCCACACCCTAGACATGCAATTTCAAAAAGACAGTGAATAGAATCAAGCATTTTTAGCATCTAACCAGGAGACAGAAAGGTTAAAAAGTCTGAAATGAAGCTGCAAGCGATTGTTTTTCTCTTTAAATAACGTAGTGGCTTATTATTTCTGATTCTCAATGAGTGTTCAGCTGTGTGAGTATAAGGAAGGGCAAACCATGGAACGTTGAACTCCAAACATCCAGGTTTGCAGGTCAATTGGCCTCTGTAAATTGCCTCTAGATTTCAATGCGAAGGTAGGATAACATAGAACTAGTGTGAATGGGTGAACCAAGTCGCCGTGGACTCGGTGGGCCAAAGAGCCTGTTTCCATGTTGTATCCCGAAATTAAACTAAACTAAACTAAACTAAGATAAGATGGTGAGCAAAACACAAAGTGCTGAAGGAACACAGTGGGTCAGGCAGCAGCTGCAGAGGGAATGGAAAGACAACATTTACGATCAAAGCACTTCTTTGGGAGTCTGAAGAATGGTCCCGCCCCAAAATGTCACCTGTCCATTCCCTTCACAGTTCTATCTGACCCGCTGACTTCCTCCAGGACTTTGTGTTTTGCTCAAGATTCTAGCATCTGCAGTTCCTTATGTCTCTGAAATGATAGTGTCTGTGTCGTGCGTCAACAAAACACACAGAATGACAACTTGGTCCACCTTCTTGTCTCTCTATATAGCCGATAGCTCAGCATGTCTGTCCTGTACTTCCTGTGGGTGGCATCTGTGAATTCATCAACAACCTGTGCAGTTTACAGCAAAAGTCTATATTTAAATTTCAACTATTATAAATTAAACTAAATATTTCAATAAAGTTGCTTTAATTTGGATCTTAATTTTAATTTTGTCGCATAACGTGAATGTTGCTGGTAAGGTCTGCATTTATTTTTCAACTCTACTTATCCCCTGAGCTTAGTGCTAAGTTATTTCCAGGGAAAGATAAGAACAAGTCGTGTCTGCGGGACTGGAGTCAGACCCGTAAAGGCATCCTTCTCAATTACTCTGCTGAATGTGGACAAAGAGACAGAGTTCATCAGCTTTCAATTCTCATTTTTATAAGCAATTGCAAAACTGAATGTATAAAATAATAAGCGAAGAACTTGAGCGGAGTTTGCATGTTCTCCCTGTGATCTGCATGGGTTTTGTCCGGGCGCACACAGGTTTCCACTCACAATCCAAAGATATACAGGTTTGTAGGTTAATTGACTTGGTAGAAATGTAATTTCCCCCAGTGTGTGTAGGATAGTGTTAGTGTGCGGGGATCGCTGGTTGCGATAGCACCTGCCTCAACTACCTCCTCCAGCAGATCATTCCATACACCCACCACCCTTTATGTGAAAAGGTTACTGCTCAGGTTCCTATTAAATAATTCCCCCTTCACCTTAAACCTATGTTGCCTGGTTCTCGATACCCCTACTCTGAGCAAGAGACTGTCTATCTACCCGATCTATTCCTCTCATGGTTTTGTACACCTCTATATGATAACCCCTCATCCTCCTGCGCTCCAAAGAATAGAGTCCTAGCCTGCTTAACCTCTCTCTGTAGCTCAGGCCCTAGAGTCATGGCAACATCCTCGTAAATCCTCTCTGCATATCTTATAATTTGTGAACATTGTTTTTTTTGCATTTATCCATTGATAGAATAGCTAACTAATTAAAAAAATAATGCTGAGGTTCCAGAAAGTTAGAAAGAGAAATTGTGATTTTTTCAATACAGTATTTTCCATCCATTCATCTGCAAATGATGTCTCCGTGCTGGTTCAGAGTTGTAAAGGTATCTGTCTCTCTCTTACACCACTTCTAACTGAATGGTTTAAACTCAAAACTCCTACTTAGAATAAGACAGGTGGAGGCCATTTGACCCATACGGCGCACACGGATTCCTAGTGGAGTATTCCACTTGGTCTCATTCCCCCTCCCCTTATTTCCCCTTATCCCTGCAATTCACTCACACATATGCCTATCACCACCTTATCTAAGCCTTCCTCTCTCTGATAGTGATAGGCAACATCTTGTTGTGTAGTCCACCCAGAAGACCCATCGCTGAATAGATGCACCGCAAGAGATTCTCAAGTTGACCGATAGAAGTCCATGTCTGCTGTAAAGCCAATAAAAAGAGGAAAAGAATGGAAGACTTTCATTTCATACACATTCATTTCAGAGAATCCCAGAGAGCTCAATAGCTCGTAACAGTCTTATTTTGCTTTGGAAGAAATTTGCACATAATAATTTGAAAATGTCCACGGAATCAGTATTAAGAAAATGATCAAAGAGTAAACATTGTAGTAGCCACCAAGCTCCACCAACGGTTAAGTGGGCTTCAATGTAATGCTCATTTGGAAAGCAAGACCTCAGTGCCTGCATCAATCCCACAGTATTGTAATCAACACTAGAGTGATACTTGAACTCTGAATCTTTTTATTCAGAGGTAACAATGCTAACAACTTAGCTACAAATGAAGCACAGAGAAAATCCTACCCGACATTTATATTGTGGCAATGAATCCTGAGCCCACCTATATTCATCTGATCAGAGCGGAAGTAAAGACACGATGAATTTATCATAAGATCATAAGACACAAGAATATAATTTGGCCATTCGGCCTATCAAGTCTGTTCTGCCATTTGATTTATTTTTCCCTCTTCAACCCCATTTTCCTGCCTTCTCCCTGTAACATTGGACACCCTCATTAATCAAGAGTCTATCAATCTCCCCTTAAAAATTACCCAATGAATTCCACAGATTCACCACCCTCTGGATAAAGAAATTCAACCTCATCTCCATAGGAAACGTATATCCTTTTATTCTAATGCTTTGCCCTCTGGGTCCTAGACTCTCCCACTATTGGAAACATATTCTCCACATCCACTCCATCCAGGCTTCTCAATGTTTTGTCATTTAAATCCAATTGGTGATCCCTCATGGATTTACCAGAATATTTAAAGAATATTACTGAAAGAAAATTAGAATCAAGTAAATGGAATGCTGATTTTTTTTTTAATGAGTAGGGACTGGATGAGGTGATGGAATTTTGAAAGAATAATGCAGTTCAGCAATTTAGATGTGATTGTGTTATCAGAGGTGTTGTGAGACCAAAGGTAATACGTCTGCAAAGACACAGTAGAATATATGCACATATTAGTACCTAGATAGCTGAACGTTGAAGATGGAGGCAGGTAGCTAATATAAGGGTGATTAAAACAATAGAAATAAATCTAGACTAAGTTATTTGTTAAGGGATAGAAACATCAGAAGTTTAATTTAGTCATTAGAGTGATAAGAAAATTGATTTGGGAAAACATGAAATGTGGGATAATGGAGTGATATTTTTATGTAGTGTTGTCGGACGTTTAGCTGTGATAATGGGCCAGCTACTAACGGTATGGTGACCATGTTATCAGTAGTGTTTAACGAGAACTTGTTTAACAAGGCTGATAGAAGTATATAAAATTCTGAGAGGCATAGATAGTGTAGGCAGTCAGAATCTGTCGCTCGGGGGGGGGGGGGGGGGGGGGGGGGGGGGGGGGGGGGGGGGGGGGGGGGGGGGGGAGGGGGAATGTCAAAGACTAGAAGGCTTTAAGGTGATAGCGGCAAAGTTGAAAGGAGATGCGTGGGACAAGTTTTTTACACCATGGTGCCTGAAATGTACTGCCAGGGGTGATGGTACAGGCTGATATAATACTAGCGTGATATAATACAATGTGTTTAGTTGAGCACATGAGTATGCAGGGAACGGAGGGATTTGGATCATGTGCAGCTGGAAGGGAATAGTTTAACTAGGCATCTTGATCAACCCAAAGGGTCTGTATCTGTTCTATGTTCCATGTTTTGTTCTACGTACTAAATTTTGGCTGAAGAAATATTTAATAAAGTGTTGTTGTTGCTGGCACCTTATATTCAAAATGATATTTAAACGTTACGATAACAACCTCAATTTATGTAAATTAATTAACTGTCCAAGAGATTAAAAGGAATATAGTTGAATGATAGATTAACCACATTTGTCTATGAGTGTCAGTTTGATAGGATAAATCTTTGAAGACTTGGTGAAAATGAGAGATTTTAAGAAGCATCGTAAAAGAGGAGAGAAAGGTAAAGAAATGGTGAGAATTCCAGTGATTTATGGGCCTGTCCCACTTAGGCGATTTCTCAGGCGACTTCCCGGCGGCTGTCAAGTTGCTGGCAGTCGCCTGATAAAAACCGGCAACTGGAACAGCGACTGTCCGAGTGGAATACACACATACACACACACACATACGTTGCTTCCTTCACCAGCCCGTTATGCAGGCTGGGGACAGGGCAAGTGGGGGGAGCGCTGTCTGAGTGAGATTCACACGGTGCAAAGCCAAGGTGATACCACAATGAACAGGAAGGTTGGCACTGTAATTAAGATGGCTAAAGCACAGTGTACGGTGTACAGGTAAGTCCTTTAAAAGAGGGGGGGGGGGAGAGGGTGGGGGAGGGGGGAGGGGGAAGAGGGGGGGGGGGGAGGGAGGAGAAGGGGGGAGAAGGAGGGAGAAGGAGGGGAGACAACTTTTAAGAAGCCAGAGATACACAGCTGTGAAGCTCGGCGGACATTTAACATTACTGGTCAGTTATCCTTGGTTCTGAAAACTACTGCTTACGTTTTTGTTTTCCCAATGAGCCAAAAACGTAAGCAGTAGTTTTCAGAACCAATAATGAGGCTGCAACTAGTTTCCAGAATGCGGGAACTCCTCACAACTATGAAGGCATTTCCCCGGCAACTACCCGCGAACATGTGGCGACCATGTGCTGACTGCATAGTCTCCTGCAGTTGCCTAAAAAGTCGCCTAAGTGACACAGGGCCATAAGTCAAGAAAAATGTGGCTATTAAGCTTAAAAACAATTAAATTCAAGAAAATATTGGATGCAAGAATCAGAGAAGCCCAGAGATAGAAAGCTTGGTAATTTTGGGAGAGGTTGCGGGAAAAAGGTGAGGTTGGGATGAATGGAGCAAAGCCTAGGAATAATTGTAATTGAGGATGGTGATTTCAAAATTGAGATGGGACACAATTCAATGGGAAAGCACAAGCAAGATGATCAATCAACATTTGGAAAGAGTTAAGATATAACCAGTTGAATTTTGGATGTGTACAGGTTTAGGTAGCATGGGTGATGGGTAAAACACAAAATGCTGAAGGAACTAATTGGGCCAGGCAACATCTGGGGCATGGATAAACAGACGATATTTTGGACAGGAACAACATCTTCAGACCGAAGAATGATCCCGATCCGAAACCTCATTTGCCTATTCCCCCCGAGATGCTGCCTGACCCACTTAGTTTCTCAGGCACTTCGTGCTTTGCTCAAGCTTGCGGCATCTGCAGTTTCCCGTGTTTCCAAAGAGGATTGGTAGATGGGCTGGTTGAGTTTACAGGTAGCACATTTTTGAAGAAGATTTCGGCAACATCCATACTGAGACATAAGCATCGTGATATAGTGGTACAAAAGTTGCCCTTCAGATTTCTATCAAATCTTCCCCCCCCCCTCACCTATGCCCTCAGGTTTTTGATTCCCCTACTCTGGGTAAAGGACTGTGCATTCACACTATCTATTCACCATATGACCTTATACACCATTATAAGATCAACTCTCAGCCTCTCAGTTGAGGAGAGGATCGGAGACAGGCCAGAAACAGAATAAACATGGATGGGTGTGGTGATTAGTAAATAGAGTCATAGAGTTGTGGAGTCATACAATGTGGAAACGGGCCCTTCGGCCCAACTTGCCCGCACCAACCAACATGTCCAACCCACACTAATCCCACCTGCATGTGTTTGGCCCATATCCCTCTAAATCCATCCTATCTATGCACTTGTCTAAATATTTCTTAAATGTTGCAATAGTAATGGTTGAGTAGATTCACAATTACAGAAATGTAGTGAAAATTGGTGTAGGAAGAGTCAGAAAATTGGAAAGTTGAAAGTTGAAAACTCTTTGTGATTTGAGAAGAATTTTTTGAAGTGTGAATGGATGACAGGAGAAGTCCAAGGTGCGTCTGGGTCACTGACAGGGACCGTGCTGAGTGAAAAATGACATTACATGCATTGGGAAGATTGGGTAAAAGAGGTGGTGAGGAAGGTGGGTGGCTGGGGGAATCCATGAGCAGGTAGGAGGGTTTGTATGAAGGGTGGGATTAATCAGAACATGACATAGCCAGAGTCTAATAAAGGCAATGATCAGTAAAGGTATGGGGAGGGAGATTGCAACCTTCACATGGTCCACCCTGTTTTGACTAATGCAATCAACCCGACAAATAGATCAAATATAGCAAGTTGATTATAGCAAGTTGATCTACAACTTTAGGCTGTACACGTCATATGCAAGAAGAAGAAGAGGTAAAAGTATGAGACACACAAATATTTGTTTATGTGACAGGGGTATTTCATTTTTTAGTTTAGTTTAGTTTAGTTTAGAGATACAGCACAGAATCACGCCATTCTACCCACTGAGTCTGCACTGACTAGCGATCCCTGTACATGAACACTATCCTACACACACTAGGGACAATTTACATTTATACCAAGCCGATTAACCTACAAACCTGTACGCTTTTGAAGAGTGGAAGGAAACCGAAGATCGCGTATTAAAACCCACGCGGTCACGGGGAGAACGTACAAACTCCGTACAGACAACACCCGTGGCCGGGATCGAACCTGGGTCTCTGATGCTGTAAGCACTGTAAGGCAGTAACTCTAATGCTGTGCCACCTTATTTCAAAATATTTGTTCTTCACATTCACTATGGAGTTTGTGGGTTTGCAGCATTATTGAGGACAGCAACAACTATATTATGAAACTTGTCTCCTAGATTACATATGGCTGATTTGTTTGATCTATGTAGCCCTGAGTTACTGGGGTACACAAAAGGCTGGAGAAACTCAGCGGGTGCAGCAGCATCTAAGGAGCAAAGGAGATAGGCGACGTTTCGAGTCGAGACTCTTCTTCAGACTGGTCTCGACCCGAAACGTCGCCTATCTCCTTCGCTCCTTAGATGCTGCTGCACCCGCTGAGTTTCTCCAGCCTTTTGTGTACCCTCGATTCTCCAGCATCTGCAGTTCCTTCTTTAACAGCCCTGAGTTACTTGCAGGTTCTACTCTGAATGATGCAAGCTAGTGTCAAACATGGGGCCACCCATATTCACAACCTTAACACCTCCCATATGGCATATTCAAGATTCTTTATTTTTGCTTGTTCAGTGTAGATATCAGTGTATTCAGATCACTTTTGATTAAAGTAATAGAATATTAGACCGCAAGTCAAAGCACAGTTTGGAGAAATATCTATACATTGAAGCAGATCAAGTGTTTTATTGTTATATGTCCCAAAAGCGAACAATGGAATGCTTACTTGCAGCACAATGCAACAGGTTTGTAAACATAGTACTTAATTTCAGTTTAGTTTAGTTTAGTTTAGTTCAGAGATACAGCACGGAAAAATGCCCTTTGGCACACCGAATCCCCAGTGATCCCCGCACATTAACACTATCCTACATGCAGTAGGGACAATTCAGTTATACCAAGCAACTAACCTACAATCTTGTATGTCTTTGCAGTGTGGGAAGAAACCGGAGCTCCCGGAGAAAACTCACGCGGGTCACAAACGTTAAACTCCAGTCAGGATTAATCCTGGGTCTCTGGCGCTGTAAGGCAGCAACTCCACCGCTACTCTGCCATTCCGGTAATTTAAAAAAAAATGTTTTTTTAAGTTCAATAAATATGCATAATATATCTTGTCTGAATATAATGCACAATATATCTTACAATCTTGTAATATACTAAAATAATAAAGTATTATGTGAATAATATATTAGCAGTATAATTTCAGAATAATATTGGTCAAACCCACAAGACTGTTATCAGAAAGAGTTAATCATCCTTTGCTAACATTATCATACTAGAGAATAGAGCAAACCAAAAGAATCAATGCAGCCAGCTGCACAAAAACAGAATACTAACCCCCACACAAGCTCCCACACACGTACAATTCAAACAATATATATTATTAAAAAACACAAATACCCAGGACAGATTTCAAGGCTGACATCTAATGGTGGGTTTCAGATAACAGTTATAAACCACTCAAACCTCTCTCTTGTGGTTTAATGATATCATCTGAACCCCTCAATTAGATTTCAGTCTCGTAATTGCTCACAGGTATCCAAATATGTACATTTTCCCAATTTTGCATGACCAAATTTGATGCTATCATATTGCCTTCAAAGGCAGACATACTTTGTACTTTGGTTAAATTTCTTTCCTAAATTTCTTCCTACAATCTGTAACTTTTGCACTGTTTGTTACTAACATTGAGTTAAGGGATTATGAATGTGGGAGGAAGAATCTTCTTTGTTTATACATGTAGCACTGTTGTAAACTTGTTGATGAAGATTATGTTATGTCGATATTTCCGGTTAAATTATAAACAAATTCTAACATGTCTCGAATATTTTTTCTTGATTCTGCATTTCCAATATCATTGTAAGTTTTAAATGTTTTTAATTTTCTAGATTTGTTATTTTTTTTATGTAGCCAAGCATGGATTTCTTTACAAAATTGCTCCAGAGGACAGAAACATTTCTGAGGAGAAATAAAACAGAAACTGATCTGGCATTGCAAATGACTTTAACCCTAGATACTCAGACTTCACAATTGCCTGAAAACTTAAGTGTCATTGGACAAAGGGCAACTTTTTTTACACAGTGTGGTGAGTAACTGGAGCTCCCTGTCAGGGGTGGTCGTGGAGGCAAATATGATTGTGACATTGAAGAGGCTTTTAGACAGGCACATGAGTAGATAGGGTAGAGAGTCAGAACCTTTTTTTCCAGGGTGGAAATGTCTAACATGAGGGGGCATAGCTATAAGGTGAGAGGGGGAAAGTTTAATGGAGATGTGTGGGGCAAACCTTTTACAGAGAGTGGTGGGAGCCTAGAACACATTGCCAGTGGTGATGCTGGAGGCAGATACAATAGTGGCGTTTAAGAGACTTTTAGATAGACACATGGCAGTGCAAGGAATAGTGCAATATGGATCATGTACAGTAGATGAGATCCGTTTGGCATTTTGTTTGGCACATGTACTGTACAGTTTTATGTTCTATGTTCTACTGTATAATATGCAGGGAATGGATATTCATGCAATTATTTAACTGGCAAATTTGATGCCCCATAAAAGATAAATCTCTTCCATGGAATAAAGATATCAGTAAGCGGATTGCATCATAAGCCCCTCTCCTCATGAATGTAGGCTGTGATTTGGGCAACGACCATATCCCTTGCCTCTGTCCCAGATTAGCATGGCTTTTTTGAATGATGGACAGGATAGAGAGATGACATGATGTCCTCCTGTTCCTGTGTTTCATTTGTCGACAGCACAAGCACCCATCCCTCCAGAGTCTGAAGGATTCTATGGCCTCTGATGTGGATTTTCAAGTGCTTTCCCTATCTCTACCATTTGCTTCTGTTGACATCTAGTGTGTGAGTAGCTGTGTTGATGCAGGGAGACATGAAGCTTCTGGCAGCCAGTCTCTGGGTGAGTCGCCTTCTCGTAAGGAGTCAACGGTTATCTGCTGTCGCTTGCCTTGTGTAGACATTACAGCCTTGTGGGAGATTGAAGACTCAAATATTAGAGCTTTCGTGATAAGAATGTTTCAGGTTTTGATAAATAACATGATCACTTTTCACCTGAAGTCTGAAGAATGGTTTCGGCCCGAAACGTTGCCCATCTCCTTTGCTCCATAGATGCTGCTGCACCCGCTGAGTTTCTCCAGCATTTTGTGTACCATCACTTTTCACCTGTTGCTGCCCTGAGGACTGAATGTTAAACATAAGAACTCTGGGAAGAAATCATTCTCCCACAAGAATTCTGTCGCTTAAGGGCTGCACAGTGGCACAGCACTGGAGCTGCTGCCTCTCAGCGCTAGAGACCCATGTTCAATCCTGACCTCGGGTGCTATCTATGTGGAGTTTTCATGTTCTTCCTGTGACCGCGTGGGATTTCTCCGGGTGCTCCAGTTTACTCCCACATTCCAAAGATGTGCAGGTTTGTAGGTTAATTGACTTCTGTAAATTGTCCCTGATGTGTAGGTTGCGAATGTGGGATAATATAGAACAAGTGCACGGGTGATTGATGGGAGGGGTGGACTCGTGGGCCGAGGGGCTGTTTTAACGCTGTATCTCTAAAACTAATTTATACAACTAAAAGCAAGGTAGCTGTGAGATCCAAAATAAGATCAGATAATGTTTAATCAGGCAGAATTTGTGGAGTGTGGAATTTCAGGTTCATGATCTTTCATCAGTAATGAAAGGGTAAGTATACAAGCATTGAGCTATAAGTCCCCCATTTCCCTTTCGCCATGTATTCCAAAAACATACAATGCCTGTTATGAACATGATGCCAAGTTAAATTAACCTCCTCTGTCTGCATCTCCTCATCCTGCATATCCATGTGCCTATCTAAAAGCCTCTTAAATACCAGTGTCATATCTGTCTCCACCACCATCCTTGGCAGCGTATTCCAAGCAGTCATTGTGTTAAAAATTACTTGCACATCTCATTTAAACTTTGCCCCTCTCACCTTAAGGCTATGTCCTCTAGTCTTTGATATTTCCACCCATGGAAAAAAAGGTTCTGAATCGACCTTATCTGTGTCTCTCATAATTGTACATACTTGAGGGCTGCCTTCTCAGTGGACAACAACAGACCGATGGCAGGAGAACTATTGCTATACTTTAGTTCTTCACTCCTTCCACCTGAGGGAGGGGATGAAGAGGCCTTTTAGTGAGACAGTGCCACGTATTTTACGGACACACAGAGACTAATGGTTGGTGGTAATTAAGTAGGTGGGACACTACATTACATAAAATTAGCCCAGGATGTCATGGTGACTGGTTGCATAGGGATGTGCGTAAGTGAACTAACAGGTGACATACACTTACTGAAGTGAGAATTAATATTTGACTATAGGGCCTGTCCCACTTGTGCTATATTTTAGGCGACTACAGGTGCCTAGGCTGTCACCAAATGGTCGCCGGGACGTTGCCTGTATGATCATGATTAGTCTCCTCAGTCGCCCAAAGAGTCGCAGCATCTTTCCGGTCGCCGCTGAATTTTCAACATGTTGAAAAATATTCGGAGACAGTTGGCGACAGTGGGTTTGACGCCAATGAGTGTAGCTTGACTTCTCCTGATGTAGGTGCTGTCATAGTTGGCGCCAGGTTAACGTACGTTGTCCGCAGGTTAACGTAGGTTGTCACCAGGTGACGTAGGTTGTCGCCGGTGCTGACTTCAGGTTTTTTTGTTGGTATAGTAATGATTCTATTTCAAATTTTATGTTGAAGGGGGGTCCAGTCGCTGGTTTTTCGTCGACCTGCTACAACTATGACAGTCCCCGGCAGTCGCCTAAAAATAGCCTAAGTGGGAAAGGCCCTTAAGGAGCTCAGATTGATATCTCGTGAATATCAGAATGAAGCAAATGTGCCATGGGTTCACCTTTGTTGATCTGATAAGGTCATAAAAGCATTTGGAGTTTTGACTCCAGGCAGTGGTGACCACTTTCCCGCGATTAATGTCAGAGTTCCTATTGTCAACTGCATTCTTCTTCCCCTCATTACCACTAAAGATGTTGATGATCTCCTTGCTCACCCAGCCCCTGTATGTCATTCAGTACATTTTCATTAAAACCTTGACACATCCACTGTCTATTTTATCTGCAGCAGTGCAGAAGTCATTAAACTTCATTCCAATGTCTGTTTGTATTCAAACAATGAAATCAATGTGTGGTTATCTTCACCGACTCCAGTATTCTCTGATTTCCTGGTGTATTTGGTCCAGACTCTCAAATATTCACCAAAAATGTCTCTCCAGCACTCTATGGAGCATCTTCATTCCATGTTCCCCTCAACACCACCACCCCCACTTCTAGTGCATTGGGAAGTCAAAACTCCCTTGTTTACTTCAGACTTATATATATATATACATATTTTCTGTAAGAAGGAACTGCAGATGCTGGTTTAAACCAAAGATAGAAACAAAAAGCTGGAGTAGCTTAGCGGGCCAAGCAGCATCTGAAGAAGGGTCTCGAACCGTATATGTGTGTGTGTTTTAATTTGTAGATATGCAGAAATAGTGGGAAACAATGGCAAAGTCCCTCCTATATGAGTAATGGCTTAAACAATGTTTCTGGACACATCTGCAGACCAGATCAATCCACCCACCCTCTTGTCTGGGAAAAGCAAAGCAGCAAGGGGCCTTTCACAGGGCAAAGTCAGCTAGGGGAAAACTGATAAACATGGGCTGTGTATAATACAACTGTATGATTATTGCTCTGGGAACAAATCGGCAATATATTGGGTAAATGCACAGAGTCTTTTGCCCAGAGTAGGAGAATCATGAACCAGAGGACATAGGTTTAAGGTGAGGGAGGAAAGATTTAATAGGAAACTGAAGGGTAACTTTTTTTACACAAAGTGGTGGTGGGTGTATGGAATGAGCTGCCGGAGAATGTAGTTGAGGCAGGTACTATCATAACATTTAAGAGACTTTTGAACAGGATAAATTCAGAGGGTTATGAGCCAAATGTGGGCAGGTGGGACAAGTGTAAATGGGGCATGTTGACTCTATGACTCTATGGTAACGAAAGTGTATGGTACGCAGGCTTTCATTGGTTGGGACACTGAATATACAAAAGAGCATCATGTTGCAGCCTGGCTTAGGCTGCATTTAGAGAAATGTGTGCAGTTCTGGTTGCCCTATTACAGAAAAGTCACAGAAGCTTTGGAGAGGGTGCAGAGGAGGTTTACCCAGAAGGCTTCTGGATTAGAAGGTGTTGGCCATTGGGAGAGTTTGGAAAATCTTCAATTGTTTTCTCTGTAGTGTTGGACACTGAGGAGAGACCTAATGGAACTTTATAAAATTAGGAGAGCATAGATATGATGGACAGTCAGAACCTTTTCCCCAGGAAGGAAATGTCAATTATTAGAGGACATAGCTTTAAGTTTAGAGACGGTAAGTTTAAAGGATATATGCCGACAATATAATTACACAAAATGGTAGGTGCCTGGAATGTGAAGCCAGGGGTGTTGGTGGGAGCAGATATGATAGTGGTGTTTAATAGGCTTTTGGGAAGATGCATGAATATGTAGGGAACGGATGGATATAGAGCACATACAGAGTGAAGGGATGACTTTAATTTGGTATTATATCTGTACAGGTATGGGGGGGGGGGGGGGGGGGGGGGGGGGGGGGCGAAGGGACAGTCCCTGTGCTGTATTTTTTCATGCTTTATATTCACTGAATCTTCTGCAAAGATCATGAGCAAACCCAAACTCCATCCATACTATGGTAGCGAAGGATTGCTGAAGCAAGAATGGAAGATTAAATTCTCCAACAGCAGACTCTGCTGTCCCTGACACGAATATTGGATTAACCATGCAAATGTAAAATGTTGTTGTTGTTTTAAATCTACATCAGCCATTCACAATGTCAAGTGTGAACTGCTTAATTCCAGGCTATTTGTGGAAGTATATTACCAAACAACACATCATCTACCTGTTTCATGGACGAGTGGTTTGAATAGTAGACTATCTCTTTTCAATTCTGCTAAAAAATTAGAAACCGCCTCACACAATTAATATGGTATTGCCATATGGAATGTGCTATTTGATGAACTACTGTGGAACCAGCTCAGGGGATAATAGACATTAATAAGCATCTTCTTTTATAGCTGCAGTCTGTGCACACTGGGGTTCCTCTAGCAGATACAGGCAGCTGCTTCTTGCCTTACATTCAGGCTGCAGGGAAGGCATTGCATTTCCCCGTCTTTGTGTCAAACCTTGGCATGGAATGCCTTTGCCATCCTGCAGAGCCACGAATCTGGCAGAAAACAGCAGTTTCAATCAGTCAAAAATCAATTAAAAATCATCCTCTTCAGTCTGCTCTATTATATCAGTTTTACCATCTTGACCTTTGATTTCTTAATGCTGAAAAATCTATCAATCTGAGACATGAATTGCAGTCACTTAGAATATAATATTCCAAGAATTTGCAACTTTATTTTAGTTTAGTTTAGAGATTACAGATACAGTGTGGAAACAAGCCTTGCGGCCCACTGAGTCCACACTGATCAAAGCACATTAGAACTATCCTACACATACTAGGAACAATTTACACTTATACCATGCCAATTAACCTACAAGCCTGTATGTCTTTGGGGTGTGGGAGGAAACCGAAGATCTCGGAGAAAACCCACACTGTAATGCATTTCCCCAAACTCCCAACCACGTTGTTGCCTGTCGACTGTATTCCTGTCCTACCAGCCACACAATTGTTATTACCACCATTACAAAGACAAGTAAAGAGCATTAAATACCAGCCTTGACGCTGTGAAAACAATCAACAATTGCAAAGATAAATCTTTCAGATTCAACAACATCAGTCCCTCCAATGGTCTGACTTAATATCCTTTACAATTTGTAGTTTACCTGTAACTGTTCACACTATAAGCATACAATGAATCACCCCTGGAGGTTATCAAATAAAATCTCTGGTTCTGTACCTTTGTCAGGTATGTTAAACATGTATCTGCCTCAAAATTTGTGTTCTTCCTCCTGACATTTGTTCTGTCTTCCAAAATCGTGACTGCTTCAATATTTATTTTACTTCGGAGTCACGTGAGTGACTTCGTGAAGACCCCGCCAGCACGCATGCGCGGCGTGATGATTCAGGGGCCGACTCACCCGAATGGGTTACCGCTCCGGAGCTGGATGCAACGGGTCCAGACTCCGAGCCCCCGTCCCCCAAGAGAAGAAGGGGGGGATACAGGTACGTGGCAAGGGGTCTTGTTCTTCACAGGCAACCTCTCCCTGCCGCATCAGCTGTTTGGAGACCTGTCCAAACAGGTGAAGGGACTGGACAAAGGAGGCCAAAACAGTGGGCCTCATGAAACTCCATCGGCCAGAGTACCCCATATCACCGGCAACAGCCTAATACAACCTGTGAACCAAGGCTGCCGGATAGGGCACAAAGATCCTACCTACCTCCATCTCAACAAACACAACGACCTTTTAGGGCAAGGCCAACAGCGGCCTGCATGGAAAATGCGGCCGCCGGCCCGTCAACCTCCATAACGTCCACACGGAGCACCGTATGTACGGAACCACTGTTCACTATGGAGGTAAGGGGGTCTGGCTCCTCTCACGCCGTAGTATCCCTTCTGCACGAATAGGTGGGCGATTGCGGGCTGCCTTGGACATATGGGAAAACTGTCACCACAGATGAGTTTATTTTACAAAGTGTTCAAGGGTATATAATTTGTTGGAGGTATAAATTCCCTTACCCAGCATTCGCCTCGTAGGAATTTACTCTATCCCAAAAAGAGGTGGAGGCTGGGCATGCTGAAATTATACGGCGAGCAGAAAAAGGGGTAATTGGCATAACCAAGCATGGACCTATTGAGTTTGAGTCTAATATGTTCACCAGCAGTAAAAAAGAAGGGGGATGTCGGATTATAATAGATTTAACTGAGTTGAACACTTTTGTACAATATACCCATTTCAAAATGGATACTTTTGGAACAGCTAGGCAGATGCTTTACCCAGGGTACTTTATGGCATGCATCGATTTGAAAGAAGCATGCTATACGGTGCCCATCACTGAGACTCACAGGGAATTCTGAAGTTGTCTGGAAGGGTGCATTGCCTAATGGAATCATCCCTAGGCTGTTTACCAAATTGGTATTTACCTGTATTGGCTCTTCTCCGACAACAAGATTATAGTGATGGCATATTGGATGAAATCCTTATAGTGGGGCAGACCCTCCAATTGGCAATTCAAGGAGTGGCTGCAACCAAGGATCTGCTTGAGAAGCTGGGGTTGTAATCCATCCAGACAAATCAAAACTGCACCCGGTACGGGTTATGGATTATTTGGTGTTCACCCTTGACACCAATTTAATGAAGTTTATCATCCCAACTAATAAAGCTACTGCTATAATAGAAGAGTGCCACAATCTTGCTTGCGCCAGGGTACCGACCATTCGGCAAACAGCAAAAGTTATTGGTATTGGTAACTCTAAATTGGTAACTACATTCCCAGCTGCACGATTCGGACCGCTATACTACCGAAATTTACAAAGATCAAAAATCACAGCATTAAAAAACAAATGCTGGCCGCTTTGATCGGCCAATTCGGTTACCACCGGAAGCTAGAAATGAGCTACAATGGTGGGTAGATAATATTAAAGAATGTCATTGACCTATTATAGTGAGCAACCCTGATGTTGTGCTACTAACTGACGCAAGCGCACCAGGCTGGGGAGCAACTGGTACGATGTCCAGTTGTGGTGGCAGATGGAACTCTCATGAGTCTACATTCCTGGAGTCACATGGGATAAACTATATAGAAATGCTGGGGGCATTTCATGGACTGCGGGCTTACTGTACTAATTCACGGGATTACATGTCCGCTTTCGAATAGATAATGCTACAGTAGTGGCTTACATCAATCATATGGGTAGTATCAGGTCGCTAGTTTGCGATGAATTGGCTAATACAATTTGGCACTGGTGCATTGAAAGAAATATTTGGATTACTGCGACCTATTTACCTGGGAAGCTTAATTCAGTGGCTGACACCAGGTCACGTGTCTTCAATGACAACATTGAGTGGATGTTGAACCCCCAAATTTTGGAGATATTATAGCTCATTTTGGGATACCAGATATTGACCTATTTGCGTCCAGGCTGAACCATCGAATACCAACGTATGTGTTGTGGGAACCAGACCCTGGGGCAATAGCAATGGATGCGTTTTTTATCCATTGGGGGAAATGGTTTGCTACGCATTTCCCCCATTCTGCCTCACCAGTCGGGTATTGCAGAAAATTAAACTAGACTCTGCAACTGGCATATTGATCATTCCCGACTGGCCTACACAACCATGGTACCCGATGGTTGTAGAAATTTTAAAACAACCATGGATGGCGATTGGGAAACATCCCAAATTGATTACTCACTCCATTATGGGCGGGGGGGGGGTCAGTCATCTTTGCCATGGTCATTTAAACTTGTTGGCCTGCAGGTTCTGAAAGACCACTCATCCGGGCAGGCATCTTGTTAAGAGCCATAGACCTTATCGCCGCATCATGCCGAGAATCAACTCGGAAACAATACCTCACCCAAATCAGAAAGTGGGAGGCATTCTGTGCCCGGACCAACAAGTCTTCCAACTCGGCAACAATACCTGATGAGTTGGAGTTTCTAGCAGGCCTCCATTTCGATGCTGGCCTCAGCTACAGTGCCATCAACAACGCCAGGAGTGCGCTGTTCTCATACCTGGATATAGGTGTCGGCTCCAACCACCTGGTGTCTAAACTAATGAGGGGAGTGTTCAACCCCAATCCTCCACGACCCAGATATACAGTAACGTGGGATGTGGGGATCGTGCTGACCCTACTGAGGAGCTGCGCTCCAATAGATGAGCTACCATTGAAACAGCTCACCCTCAAGGTGGTGATGCTCATGGCACTGACTACAGCCCAACGAGCCCAGACGTTACAGAAACTGCGACTGGACAGCATGGTGGCCACCCCTGGTCAAATAAAATTCTTTGTCAAAGAATTATTAAAACAGCACAGGCCAGGGGCGCATGGGCTGCAGTTGGAATTTCGGGCGTACCCTGTAGATGCCACTCTCTGCATAGTCACCCATCTCCACCACTACATCCGAGTTACTGGAGTTATCAGGATGAAGGAACAGGGGCTCCTCATCAGTCATAAACCTCCGCATCATCGGGTGACTACACAGACGATTGCCAGGTGGCTCAGGGTGGTGCTGGATGCAGCAGGAGTTGCTACTAACATTTTTATGTCTCATTCCACCAGGGCTGCATCCATATCAGCGGCGAGAGCCATGGAGGTGCCCATGGACCACATTCTCGCCACCGCGGGGTGGGCCAGTGGGAAAAACCTTTCAACGGTTCTATAACAAGCCTCTGGCCGTCCCTGCAACATTCGCATAAGCTATCCTGGGTACCACTCAGTAAATGTCTGGCCCCGATTTAGGGGTTTGTTGTTTATTTGATTAATAAATTGTGTTGATTTTTCAGCCAGTTTCGACTGAACTCCATTAACAGCCTTCCTCCATCAGACTGGCGGCAGTGTGATAAAGCATGGACGTTGTCCAGGGCGTGAAATCACAGAGCTTTGAAATCTTCACGAAGTCACTCACGTGACTCCGAAGTAAAATAGTAAGATTAAACGAGAACTTACCAAGTTTGAAGGTTGATCTGTATTTTACGAGGAGTCACGGTGAGGGATTTCGTGCCCACCGCTCCCACCCTCTATCATAAGGTCAACCAGGTAGTTCTACGTTTTCATCTTACTATTTTTTAGTCATGGTTTGGTTCTTTGATTCCACACCGCTGCTTTGAAGAATGCCGCGCATGCGTGCTGGCGGGGTCTTCACAAAATCCCTCACCGCGACTCCTCGTGAAATACAGATCAACCTTCAAACTTGGTAAGTTCTCGTTTAATCTTACTATTTTTCACTAAAATAAACTTACAATCTGCTTCCCACATCATTAGCACGCAGTGGACACTTAGGGTATGATTCACAGGACATAGAATGTAAACTCATTTGAGAAGGGTCTCCATCCGAACCATCACCCATTCCTTTTCGCCAGAAATGCTGCCTGTCCTGTTGAGTTACACCAGAATTTTGTGTCTATCTTCGGTGTAAACCAGTTCTTTCCTATACATGAACATTTATTTCGTACAATCGTTCCTACCAAAGCATATAAGATTTGCAGGGTGATGAAGAGATCAACTTGGAATATTACATGCAGTTTAGGTGCATTTATTTATGGATGAATACACTGGATGTTTTTAAGAATATTAGAGGCAGTTGAGAAAAGGTTCCTGGGATAAGAGACATCTCTTGTGAGGAATGGTTAAGTAGGTTTTATCTAATTTGACTGGAACTTGGAACAATAAGGGAATTTATAGGAACGTGTAAGATTCCAAGAGAGGTTTGATAAGATAGAACCAGGGGGCAAAGTTTTGAAAAGGGATAATCCGCTGGAATAGTTCCCACAGAGGGTTGTGAATCAGACTATGTACCTGGATGGCACATGTGCCTCAATCATTCTGAAGAAGGATCCTATCCCGAAACGTTACACATCCATATCCTCCAGAGATGCTACCTGACCCACTGAGTTACTCCAGCACATTGTGTCTTTATGTGCCGATAGTTTGATTTTAATCTTACAATTTTCTATACAACACTCATTTAATCATATATTGGCAAGCCACATGTAATGCTATATTACTGTCATGCGTCATGACCTGATTTATCCTCTGTTAAAATAGTAACAGAGACAATAACTCCCTTGGAATAGAATTAAAATTTACCCCTGCTTATAATTTTGATTTATGCTCTATCAATCTATGATGCAAAGTGAAGGTTACAAGGAATGATTAAAGTTTAAAAAAAAACAATTATCCTGAACTAAGGTAGTGACAGATTCACTGAGTGAGGGGATGGTCTGAAGAAGCGTGGGACTGGCAAACCTGGCAGTAACTCAGTGCTGGGTTCAGTCTGCACCTCTTGGTCAGATAAGCACAACATGCATCAATTTATGTACAACCTTTTTTAAATCACTGTTTTTGCCCTGATTGGGGTATTGTGCCCATTTCAGTAGTTGCAAAATGGCAACTCTCTGAGTGCTGTTCCAGAAGAGCATTTACTGTGCTAATGTACGGTACGATTTTGTGGACAGCATGCAGAGCAAGCATTTCACTGTATTGCAGTACATGTGACAATACAGAAACCAACCATAATTGATCTCACAAACACCTATCGATTCCAGGCAAATCAAAACCTCATGGTTACATTGAATTATCCCTATATGTGGATTGGTAAGATGATTAGAAATTGAAGAACCTTCCAGACGCAACAAAAAATATTGTTCGATCAACGTGTATTTCTCAGGTTAAACCATGTCAAAATCATACTGGGACTTTGATGACACTGATGCTATAAAGAAACCCCACGAGATATTTATGAATTAAGTTTGACAGGAAAGATGTGACTGTTAACTAAAGAGTCTTTTTTTTTTAGAACATACATTTTAATCTTAGGATTGATATTTTTTGTACAACAGTCATTTTACTGATATGTTAATAAACCACATGTAATGCTGTATTATTGTCATGCGCATGTTGTAGAGATAAAATCAAAGTTGGAAACAAAAATATGTCAAAATATATATTATTTCATCGTTTATCATCCCGAAACAATGAGCCATTAGAAAATAAATAATGTCACTTAAATTGTAAGATGCAATTGAGTGTTCTGATCGTAAAGAGGTAATAATCAAATGCTTATCAAATTCAGTACTTGTTTTCTTGAGTGATGATCAGGTTAGTCCTCAGACTAGGTTCCTACATTACATTTGATGCTACAATAAATGGGTCCAGAGCTTTATTTTGCCCAGATCTTGTTTCGAATCCTTCATTTTATGGACAATGGGGAAAAGAGCTTCTGTGTGTTGCAGAGGTACCGAGCGATAGGAAGAAAATAAATAAAACTCAAGCGAATTGCTGCCATAGGAGCCACGTGGGCTTGATGGGTCCTTCCAACTGGAGCATGAGATAAGCCATCACTTAAAACAGGTGCATCAACATTTAACACATTTCTGAGAGCAACATTTGTCGCTCTCATTTGTCCCAACAAAGATTAGGTCTATATCTCTCATTTACCTTTCCCCCGACCCCCAGTTTGAAGAAGGGTCTCAACCCAAAACGTCACCCACTCCTTCTCTCCAGAGATGCTGCCTGTCCTGCTGAGTTCCTCCAGCATTTTGTGTCTATCCTTGGTTTAAACCAGCATCTGCATTTCCTTCATACATAGGTAAATGCACAGTATTTTGCTCAGAGTAGGGGAATCGAGAACCAGAGTACATGGGTTTAGGGTGAGGGGGGAAGATTTAACAGGAACCTGAGAGGTCACCTTTTTACACAAAGGGTGGTGGGTTAATGGAACAAGCTGCCGATGGATAGAGTTGAGGCAGGTACTATTGCAACGTCTAAGAATGGATAGGACAGGTTTAGAGGGATACAGGCCAAATGCAGGCAGCGAGGATTAGTGCAGGTGGGACATGTTGTTTGGCATGGGCAAGTTGGGCTGAAGGGCCTATTTCCACACTGCAAGACTTTATGGCTTTTAAATATGTTGCTCCCAGAGATTACAGACATAGAAACATAGAAACATAGAAAATAGGTGCAGGAGTAGGCCATTCGGCCCTTCGAGCCTGCACCGCCATTCAATATGATCATGGCTGATCATCCAAATGAGTATCCTGTACTTGTCTTCTCTCCATACCCCCTGATCCATTTAGCCACAAGGGCCACATCTAACTCCCTCTTAGATATAGCCAAGTGAACTGGCCTCAACTACCTTCTGTGGCAGAGAATTCCAGAGATTCACCACTCTCTGTGTGAAAATGTTTTTCTCATCTCGGTCCTAAAAGATCTCCCCCTTATCCTTAAACTGTTACCCCTTGTCCTGGACTTCCCCAACATCGGGAACAATCTTCCTGCATCTAGCCTGTCCAACCCCTTAAGTATTTTGTAAGTTTCTATGAGATCCCCCCTCAAAGTATTACTATTCGAAATATGAAGTAAAACTTTCTGCTGTTATTTGTACAGATTGTCCATTTTGAGTTACCCATATCTGATTTGCTTCAAACTCAGCTGTTATTTGATATTGAGCAGCCGTAACTCTTATCTCATAACTACTTGCAAATTTATTGTTCACTAATCCACAAATGACAGAGAAATATCTGGACTTCCTCTGAGGACACTATAAACAAATTGGGAACTGTTTTTTTCGGAAATGAAGAATGGGATTTTGGAAAATTGAAAATTCTGCATACGGCCCACACCAATATGTTATAATGTTAAAATTATGGGAATTGAGAACTGGAATTGATAAACACAATGAGGTGTAAATAAATGCAGTAGCAACCTTTTGGAGTCCTGCAATATTCTCTTGAATCTCCAAGTAAATTACTCAGTAAATGGAGCAAATAGGGTGAGAGGGGGATGATATAATACGAATCTCAGGGGCAATTTTTTCTTACAGAGGTTAGTGGGTATATAGAATCAGCTGCGAGAGGACGTAGTTAAGGCAAAAACTATAACCACATTGAAACGACATTTGACTGTTACATGGATAAGAAAGACTTAGAGGAATATAGACCAAACACAGACAGGCTGGACGAGTGTAGATGGGGCAACAGTCAGCATGAGCAAGCTGGGCTGAAGGTCCTGTTTCTGTGCAGAATGACTCTACGACTAGAGACAATTCTGGATGGGCACCCCATCCTTTTCTACCCCATCCTAAAAATAACCAAGTAAAAAATATAAATTCATCTCATAATAAAGTTATAACTTATCCGACTATAAATTGCCATGTTATTTGCTTGCATTAAAGTAATCAATATATCGGATCACCCTTTTTAACTGTGACCTCTGTTTGGTTTAGTCTAGTAAAAAGTGGCTATATGAACATTTCTTCAAGCAAACAGCTTTGGTCATTGTCCAACAACTTGTGAGAAAGAGCAGATTGCACAGCGTATTATCGCACCCTCCTTTCACCTCAGAAGCCTCGGTCCCAACAGAACTTGGACTGTTGGATGGAAGTTTTATTTCTCACTGTTGTCAGAAGAATAAGTTTAGGCAGCTTCTATTCCTGAGCCAGCTCCCAGTGGATGTAAACCCACTGTGTAAAACTGTCCATGATTCAATGCTAATTGGAACTAATTGGGCAATCTAGATCAGAGAGGCAGATGATGACTGGTGTGAAATATAAAATGTTAAGCTGGTGCAGGAGGACGTGCTTTTCTAGGGCGGGGGTCAATCGACTTTGCTGGTGCACTTTCGAAACCAGGACATTAGAATGGTATCTGGTTCATGTTACACCTAATGAGGAAATGCTTGGTGCTGACATGGGGCAAGGAGTAGGAAATGTTCCATTATCCAACAAGAGTATTTAATGCTGAGTGAAAATTACAGGAGGTTTGGACTCTATCAGATTTGACAAATTGGGCGTTATGAGTTATAGAACCAAAGAGAACAATAGACTCATATTGTACACACAGCTTGTATGTTAATTGTATATTAATGGTGATGGTTTATTACTGACCACTTAAAAATAATATCATCTGCATTCCCATAAGTTTATGGTTCACGGGTAGTAATTGAAAGTTTCCAATGTGATCACCTGATTTTTTTTAAAGCAGACATCTCCAAGCTATGGTTTCTTGGGTCGATTTATAATAGTGAACTAATATCAAGATTGAATAACCACCATGGAAACGCAAGCAGGAAATGCTGATTTGTGAAGTAACTTTATCGTGAATGCAAACTAATTTGCCAATCTGCTTCAAAGCTGGCTACTAAGTATTACACATCTTGGTTTTAACAGCTGGGAAGGGGTGACATTTTCTTAAAATCTTTTTAATCAATCATGACTGCACGTGTGTAGGAACGTGAATGTATTGTATGAGTTGTAGACCATTGGTGGGTCCAACATCCTCATTTAGATAGTAACACCAAGGCAATGTTATAAGTTCAGAAGTGATAGGAGCAGAATTAGGCCATTCGGCCCATCAAGTTTTCTCCACTATTCACTCATGGCTGATCTATCTCTCCCTCCTAACCCCATTCTCCTGCCTTCCCCCCATAGCCACTGACACCCTTACTAATCAAAAATCTATCTATCTCTACCTTAAAAATGTTCATTCACTTGGCCTCCATAGTCTTCTGTGGCAATGAATGCCACAGATTCGCCACCCTCTGACAAAATAACTTCCTCCTCATCGCCTTCCTAAAGGAATATCCTTCAATTCGGAGGCTATGACCTCAGGTCCCACTAGTGGAAACATCCTCTCCACATCCACTCTATCCAGGCCTCTCACTATTTGTTATGTATTTTGACTTGAATGGTCATCATTTCAGGAATTTGCTATTATTGACCCCCTCCCCCCTCCTTAATAATCATTGACAATCATTGACCCCCCTTTTAATAATCTCAGCAGAAAATGTCTCCATTTCATAATTTTTTAGGCTGTAGTGAATCATCTGAATATCTTCCTGAAGGTGAATCGCACACTTGATGCACATCAAGCCAGCCAAACAGCCAGGTATTTACTGTGGCCAACATTGTTTGGATGAATAGGTGCTGGAGTCAAGAGCTTTTCGATAGGCACGTGCATATGCAGGGAATGGAAGGATACGGATTATGTGCAGGCAGATGAGATTAGTTTATTTTGGTATAGACATCGTGGGCTAAAAGACCTGTTCCTGAGCAGTACTGTTCTATATTCTAAGAGCTACCCATGGCTTCCCTGGTAATTCACACAAATTAGCACCAGCATGGTTAATGTGCTTTGCCACAACAAGAGCCAAGACAATGCTGGAGTAACTCAGTGGATCAGGCAGCGTCTCTAGAGAAAAGGAATAGGGACGTTTCGGGGCGGAACCCTTCTTCAGACTAACAGTAGAGGTGGCGGGGTGTTGAGGGAGAATAAACTGGAGACAAGGAAAGGCCGTAACGTTTTCTCGCCTCCAGTTTATTTTCCTTTTTTTCTGGACATTTCTCACCAGTTTATTTCCCCTCCCCCCCTCTATTTTCCATGTGATGGAGGGTTCCAAACCAAATCATCACCTATTTCATCTGCAGTTCCTTGTTTCTACTTTTCTAAAGGACCATGAAATGAGAAGTGACTTTCTCTTTACTTTAAGTATGAATATCAATATAATAGACCAATAATCAACTGGGAGAGCACAGACTATGTATAACTTCCCCCATATCATATCAAGCGGATTCATTTTTTCAAATCTAATCTGAATGAACAAGGCATACTTCCATTGGATCATCTCAACACTGCATGTCCAAACTATCTGTGGAGATCCTGAAACATTTGGGACTGCAGTTAAACCTCAGTGTTGATTGACCAACATTGTAGTTGTAGCAACTGGTGATGCAATATACAGTATTGATCAACTTCGCGCTGAATGGGTAAGGAAATATATATTGATGCTAACAGATCAAGTCAGCGACATGCTAGAGTCAAGACTGTTTTAATGTCATATGTCCCTGATAGAACAATGAGATCCTTACTTATGTGTGTATATATATATATATATATATATATATACACATATATACACATATACATACTCACACATATATATATACACACGCACACAGCACAAACGCACACATATGTACACATATGTAAAAAAACAAACAACAATAATATTGCAATAATAATAGTAAGATTAAACGAGAACTTACCAGTTTGAAGTTTGATCTTTATTTTATGAGGAGTCGAGTTGAGGGACTACGTGAATAGAAGCCCATACAGCCGTTGGTGCGTCAATCTTCAAAGCAGCGGAATGAATTCACAGCTAACAATGACCGAAGTATAACGGTAAGATGATAAAACTAGAACTACCAGATGAGATCTATGAGGGTGGGAGCGGAGGGCACGTAGTCCCTCAACTCGACTCCTCATAAAATAAAGATCAAACTTCAAACTGGTAAGTTCTCGTTTAATCTTACTATTTTACTTCGGAGTCACGTGAGTGACTACGTGAAGACTTCAAAGCACTGTGAATTCATGCTGCAGACCCAAATCCGACGTTCACACTGCCTGGATTGACTCAAAAGTCGTTAACAATCAATCATGCCTCAGTAATACATTTGTTAAATGAAATAACAGTTTATTTACAAAACAAATCATAACAAACCCCTCTAACTCAGGGGAAAAGTGTAACAGTACTGAAACCAGAATCAGCAAACACCCCGAGCCTTGAAATCGGCTTGTGATAAAACCTCTGAAAAGTTAGCTCACTGGACCATCCTGCGGCCGCGAGGACATGGTCTATTGGCAAGTCCATCGCCCTTGCCGTGGAAGTTGATGCCGCCCTGGTGGAATGAGATTTGAATTTATCAGTATCAATTCCAGCACTTGCCAGGACCCACTTTAGCCACCTTGAAATCGTTTGCACCGACACCTTACTGTGTGGTTTTTTGTGACTAATAAACAAAGCCAACTCTGTTCCTCTCAGAGGTTTAGTAATCTCAATGTAACAAGATAAATGTGAGACTACACAGAAGCGATCATCTGCGGGGTATGCTGAAAACACAATCTTACATCCTGTCATGCCTCTTCTATTATGTTTAAGCAAATCATAGACATAAAATATAATGGCATCAGCCGACACATGCATTCTATCTAGCCGTAGCTTTTGCAACATTTGTACACATTGAGCTGAAACCAACGCCATAAGCATGACCACCTTCATAGATAATTTGGCTACTGATAGGCATGTAACCGGAGCCCACTGGCGAAGAACCATAAAACCTCACTCACATTCCAAATACCGGCATACCTGGGTTTAGGAGGATTAAAATGGAAAAACTCCCTTCATGAATCGTGAAACTAACGGATGTGTCCCTACTGTATGCAATTCTGCATTCATAGGTAAATAAGAAGACAGAGCACCTCTGGCTGAATTAATCGCACTGTAACTTAATTTTTTGGTCAAAATAAAGAGTTGACAAACTCCAATACATCCGTGATCCCTGCAGTGTGATATACAATATTCTGCTGTAGGCAGAATTGCTCCCACTTCCTTATATAGGTGATATATTGCTGCTGTGTACTATCCCTGCAGGCCAACGTGAGAACATCGACAGTCCGATGAGACAGTCCTCTCCCCAGGTGTGGCCTCCTTAAAATCTGCAAATTAACAGATCAATACGATCATATAAAGGATGTTGATCCCCAGTGACTGGATTTACCAGTAGATTTTTATTCTTGGGCATAAGCATGTAAGGCTACCTAGCCATTTGTAATACAACGGGAAACCATGCTCGTGTAGGCCAATCTGGCACTACCAATACCCCTGAAGCGGAGTCCTCCTTGATCTTTTGCAAACATCTGCTGATGAGACAGAATGGAGGAAATACATACACAAACATTCCTCCCCCAATGCAGCGAAAATGCATCCACTGCTACTGCCCCAGTATCTGGTTACCATGAAACATATCTAGGTAACTGATGATTTAATCGAGATGCAAACAAGTCAATATCTGGCAATGCATACTGATCAATCATTTGGTTAAATACATCCTGATTTAACATCCATTCAATGTTGTCATTAAACTGACGTGACCTCTTCCTGGCAAATAAAGTGCTGAAAGCCAGATATTTTGGTCAATACACCAGCTCCAAATCTGGTTAGCCAGTCTATCACAAGACTGTGACTTAACTCCACCCATGTGGTTTACATATGCCACTGCTGTGGTGTTGTCAATCAGACCTGCACATGCAGATCCCTCCTTGTAGAACAATAAGCTTTGAGCCCATACCAGGTGCCCAACAACTCTAAATAATTAATCCCTCTTAATTGAGGAAGCAATGTCTCATCCACATTCCATCTGCCTCCACAACTAGAAGACATATCTGTTGCACCCCAACCCAGTGCACTTACATCAGTCTGTAATATCAGTGACGGTGATTCCACCAAAACCTTCCTTAAATTTTGAAACATGTACTATCCACCATTGTATGTCAGCAATCGCCCCAGCTGACACTGCATAGGCCTATCAAAAATGGCCCCTTTGTATTCTCAGTGCCTGTTCCTTTGATGGTTGTAATTGTTGATAATGCAGAGGACCATACTGCACAGCTGGAAAGGCTGCAGCAACTTCCCAATTAAACTGGCTACTTGTCTAATCGAAGGCCGTTGTTCTCCAACGAGATTAACACAGTCCTCAATTAACTGATTCAATTTATCCCTGGGCAAAGTTACCAACATGTGATTGGTATTAATGGTAAATCCCAGATAATCAATAATTTGGACAGGTGATAATTTAGATTTATCTGGGTGAATAACAAATCCCATTTGTTCAAAAGTGATTTTAACAACTGAAACTGATGATTGAGTTTCAGCATGAGTCTTTCCAACAATCAGAATATAAATAGGCCATTACCACATGCCCCTGAGCTCTAAGTAATGCTAACACAGGTTTTACCAATTTAGTAAATAATCTAGGCGCTGAAGTTAATCCATTCGGCAATGTCCTGAATTGCCACAGCTCAGTCATCCAAATAAATTTCAAATATCTTCTATCATCACCATGAATAGACACTGCGTAATACGCATTCTTTAAATCAATGGTTGCCATATAATACCCTTTGGACACTGGATGTTTGCCCATGGTAAAGGTCTCCATTTTTGAAATGCCTATAACAAACAAATTTGTTCAAATTCGATAAATCCAGAATAATTCTACATCCCCCAGTCTTTTTAGATCTGGGAAATATACTTGACAGAAATTGTTGACTTTGATAGACAGAAGGCTCAATTACCCCTTTCTTATGTAACGACTGAATCTCTGCTTGAATAAGCACATTTTCCTCATCTGAAAAATAAGTTTACGACTAGGAAAATGTTGATTAGGTAGACTGTCCTTAGAGTAAAAATCCAATTTTTCACCCCTTCAATACACTAAGTATGAACAAATCTGATGTCAACTGCTGCCATTGTTTGAGAAACAATTTTAACCTTCCCCAATTTGAACAGGAACATCAGTTAATTCATCGTCTGTCAATGTTATATTCCTTACCAGCATCTTTCCTTGCGGACCTTGTTGTCCTCGACTTCTTGTAGAGAACCTTTTTTGCCTTGCTTGCCAGCTGGCTTAATGAGGGCCATGGTTATAACAACCTCATGACAGTCTTTGACCCTTTTTGCAAGGTTTCCACCAAACAACAGATTTCGTGGTGGTACACTGGTCGGTTTGCACAACTCGCCAAATTCGGGTTAGCACTGGCCTAATAGCGGCCCTCCCGATATTATTAATTTCAAAATGCATTACAAAGGAATCCCAGTTCATCCTGGTGTGCTTCAACCATATTGTTTATATCAATAACTTTCACCACAGCTGTAATACCTGCTTACAACAGTTTAAGCACTTTTTTAAACTTCATCTCCTGGGCCCTAGCAGGCAAACCCATCTATGACCAAATTTGGTGATTAACCACCGGTACCTTCAGGAGATCATAATTAACAGGAGCTTTATAGTTTTTTGCTATTTCATCCATAGCTAGCTCCTGTAACTGGTGGGAGAGCATATACTGAATGGCTTCGGCCAATTCTACATCAATCGCCTTTCCTGCCTCTCTACACTCAGCAAACTTCCCAGCAATGTTCGGAATTACCTCCAACCGAACACCTTTACTGCTCTCCCCCAGCATAGAATCAGTGTCAGCAAACTGCACTGATAGAACATCCTCCTCACAGGCAGGATAGTTCTGCAGCCCTGAAACAGGTGCTGCTAGCACAAGCTCTCCATCAGCCAGGCTTGGGCACCACTCCTCCTCACGGAGCTGGTCCCTGTCGAGCATTCTTTTGTTATAGAATCTCGACGTGGGAGAGCCGTGAGCAAACGGACTCTCCTATGGAGGGTATAACCTCCAGGCCCGACTCATTTACGGGCCACAGAGACTTGCCAGTGGCCTTCCACCCTACTGACAAGCCTCCACTGCCCCCCGGCAGTGGGTCCGCAACCACTGGCTGTGTAGCCAGCACCGGACCAGGTGTACCAGATGGGCCTCCATCCTCAACACTCTCCTGGCCACTTTTCCTTTCTACCCCCGGAGCGCCTCGCCGACACCTTCTTCACTTTCTGCAACATTCTCTAAGAACTCCAAACCGTCGCAGAAAATGACATGTGGTAAAAATTTTTAAAAACCTTACCTCCGTTTAAACTTGTGAACGAACTGCAAATGCTGGAGAATCGAGGGTGAAGTCTGAAGAAGGGTCTCGACCCGCAACGTCGCCCATCTCCTTCGCTCCTTAGATGCTGCTGCACCCGCTAAATTCTCCAGCTCTTCGTGTAACCCGCGGTTTAAACTTACCGCTCGGAGGAGCGCTGCTGCTCCAACCGGCCGACTGCACCAGCGTCTGACGTCATGACGCACCAACGGCTGTACGGGCTTCTATTCACGTAGTCACTCACGTGACTCCGAAGTAAAATCTACGTAGTTCAGACCTTATCGGAGGTTGTGGTCTTCAATAGCCTGGTGGCTGTAGGGAAGAAGCTGTTCCTGAACCTGGACATTACAGTTTTCAGGCTCCTGTACCTTCTTTCCGGTGGCAGGGATGAAATGAGTGTGAGGCCAGGATGGTGTGGGTCTCTGATGATGTTGCTGCCTTTTTGAGGCATATTAATTCAACAAGAAGAATCCTTTCCCGACACTTCAACTATAGTTCAATATAAGCCATTAAAACTGCTTCAAAGTGCACACTGTCAATTCCAATGGCAAATGGACTCTCTTTCGCTAGGTGACAACTGATAAAGCTGATAAGAATTAAAAATGTTTAAAACACGATATCCAAAGCAATTTCATTTACTGCTGTTGAATAGATTATTTCTGTAGATTGGGGAACCATTTGCCCCAATATGCCCCATAACAGGCAATTTATTAATGCTTATGCATTGTAACACCCTTGCACAATTCCGTTTCACACACTGATGGTACTACATCAGGTGTTTGGTGATACTAAGGAAATTATCAGGAGTAAATATTGCTCTTGAAAATTGCTCTTAAGTCTCTTGAAGAATGGAAATATATAGGTCTTCTCTGATGCAGAACGAATGAAAGCAAATTATTGGCTAAATATCAGCCAAATTCTTATACATGGTCTAAGATCTGCCTGCATTCTCTGCAATGGTCACTGAATTTTAATCAGGTAGATGAACCGTGGTAGAATTGATCCTTTATACAACAGCTCTGATGGCAATAATTACATCCCTACCAGAAATTGCTAACTCACTGGAGCCTGGGAAAGCAGATTAGGGACTTTCCTGATTATTATTACTCATCTGTTTGCCAGATAAACAGCGTGATCCCTAAGAGAGACTTGTCTCTGTTGTTTAATTCCAGCTTTCCATGCTTGCTTGCAAACTCACTGGTACAACACTGAATGTTCAGTAGATAACCAAGTACACATCTTCAATCCACATCATTTATCTCAGTATTGCAAATATGAATAAACCTATTGACCCAAGGAATTTCAGCTAAGGTATTGATTCTTTAGGATGAAAAATTCCGGTTTGAAACTAAAATGTTCTTATCTCTATTTCATCTTCCAGCATTACTAAGTAACCTTATTATTAATCCATTGATATTAAAAATAAGTCAACTGCAGAAAAATACATTAGATTCTAAACCATTGGATTGATCTGTTAACTATATTCTGACTTCAACTATCTTCAACTTCAACTGTAATGTTTACATTTAAACATGTACATAAAAAATAGTTCTGGTTATAACGGGATATAGTTGTTTTGGTGTTCATGTCAATGATGAGTTTGGAAGGAATTTTGAAAGTTTGTAAACATGATTCCAATTCTCTTTTACTTCATGCCACGAGTTGTATTCCTTTCTATAACCCCTGTTATGGTTTGGTATTTTTTTGCATTGTATTTGCTCTGTGGAAGATGGACTGAATTGTTTAAAACTTTGCAAGCATCAATGACACTCTTCTTTGCAAACAAGTCAACAATACAATTGTATAAGTTGAGTTTTAAAGATATAATACCTTTACATAAAAATCAGCAAAACTCACTATCCTATCCTTTACTCCCGGAATTCAAAAGATGAATTCACTGACACCACTAACACCAATCTCCTGACTGCTAACTTTTGCTTTCATTATTTACAAATCATTGAGATTTCTATAAATGGCCAGACATATCATTCATGTGAAGAAAATAACTATCAGCCGATGAACACTTTTATTAAAGTTGCCTATTTAATTTTCTTTTCATTGCATAATTTGGAGTTAGATTCATTGACTATCCATTTCACCATTCTATTTGGGAAATCAGTGTACACACATTAGCTGTGTCTCCCTTTATGCCTATACTTACTGAATTTTAGTGCAATTCGCCTTGCATAAAGAATTTAAAAATCTTCATAATTAAAAATATTAACCAAAGTTTTCATAATTGCTACCTTTCAATTGTTCTTTAACGAAGCACAATGCAAGAAAGCTCCTTTGGACGATCATCCAAGAGCCACAGAAATAAGATACTTATTTTGGATCTATTGACAGGACTAAAGGGTGGTCTCGCTTAAAAAATAGCATTGAACAAACATATATTAAAATAGAACTCGTTGTAGACTACAGTGAGGTAGATTATATCAGGTTATAAATTAGCAAACTAAACACACAAGAGAATTGACATGCAAGTTTCTTCCTTAATCCTTCGGGTTTCCTTTGCACAGCTAAAGCTTTATTCTGCTGTCTCATCCACAGACTGCGGCCCTCACTGTTAAAACAGCAGCACCAGATAATTAGACAGGCCTGGAGGCCAAATTCCACCAGATGAGGAATCCAGAGGAAATGGCTTTCTTTCATGTTCAGAACCTCCTCCTTCCTTGAAGTTCCTTGCCAAACATAGATTTATGATTCCAGCTCAAAAAACCTAGAGACTCTCTATTTTCATTCAGTCTTTCATGCATGGAGTGAATGGAAAAATACGCCACAAAAACCAATTTAGCTTCATGACATGAAACATCCCAAAAATTGATATATAGAAGCATGACCTGGTGCTGCAAGTGATGTCTGATATTTGGTTGGCACTGACTAATAATAGTTATTACTGGTCACACAATGGAGCATTGTTAACTTTCATAAAATTGTTTTGCTCTCAATTATGCCCTGTAGTTCCACTCCCTGCCTCCATCTATGCTCACATCCTTAAACTGGGGGGATAGTCCAGTAAGATATACACAAAATGCTGGAGTAATTCAGCGGGATAGGCAGCATCTCTGGATGGAAGGAACGGGTGATGCTTCAGGCCGAGATCCTTCTTCAAGAGGATCTCGACCCAAAATGCCTCCTATTCCTTCTATCCAGTAATGCTGCTTGTCCCGCTGTGTTACTCCAGCATTTTGGGTCTATCTTCAGTGTAATCTGAACTGCATCTGCAGTTCCTTCCTACACATTTCGAGGTAGTCCAGTGCTGTTTATGGACTTCCGATAATTACTAATGCAGCTTTGTATCTTTTGGTGGAATTTGGTAACATTTGTGAGCAAGATAGTTCTGAGACTTAATTATTCCACTGCGTTACTGAATGGCCATGATGCCCCAATATTCTATGTTACAACACTGAGAAATGTATCCTGCACTCTGGTATCTTTCTTTTCATTCTTCCTTTTGTACTTGTATTTGTCTTGACTATTCATGTATTGTATTATCTGTCTAGATTCGATAGCGTGCAAACAAAAAGTTTGCATTGTACTTCAATAGGCAGAACAGTAACAAACCTAAACCCAAACCATTGTTCTTAACAAAACCACCGGTGCTCACCTGACAATGAATTAATGGAGTTTGAGCAGGCAATATGGTGAAGGTTTCAAAGCCTGTGATTCTCACTCCCTTCATATAACTACATAGAACTGGAGCTTCCTTCAGGGCACCTCAACATTAGACCAGAATATGCACTTAATGTTGTCCACATTTACCTTGCATTAAAAATACTCCATTGTCTTCATAATTTCACTGCCGTCCAAATGTAAATCTGCCATTTAGGGGCATGGATCAGCTCTTGGCAATCCACCTAGAGAAGCAGTGCAACATTACTTCTTCTCTTCAAGCATGAAATTCATTTTTAGTCACTATCACCAAATCAATATAAGAGTACCAAGAGTTGAACTGGTCTGCATATTTGATCCAAGTGAATTTTAGGGCCAAAATAAATATCTACGTAACTATAAGTTCAAATCGCAAAGAGCCAAATGTGACGGAAGTGAGTGAAATTACCTCACATGCAGTTATGCTGATTCTTAAACTTGAAATATCAACTCATTTTGCACAGGTCAGCAGCATTGATTTTAGGAATGTAATTGGTGATGCTTTCTAAATGTTAATGTAATTTGCACTTAGATCACAAAAAAACAAAATGCGGCAGATGCACCAAAACATATAACACAATCCAGATCTCCATGAAGAGGGATATTTCAGTTGAAAACCTAGGAATTTTTTTTATTCCCAGAGGAACGATTGCAAATCGAACTGTGAGAGCTTTGCAGGTAAGTTCAATTGAAGAATAGCCTTGCTTATGAGACAGTGTTGTGACAATGTTTAATAAATCAAGGGAAAAGAATGTAGAGATTTGAACTTATTTACATAGGTAACTATCATGCATCCAAAATTCACTGATCTTTCAGGTGGGGTATTTGGGTTGAGCATACTGTAGATATATCTGCAGACAAATGCAAAGAAATGTTGAGAGAACTTAAGTTCATGCTGAGCTCAGGTGGATTACATTCTTACTAGTTTCAGTCCACCTGCAAATGTGGCTTATTGGTTAGGCTAAGGAACAAGCAGCTTAACTTAACCTCAGCGTCGATAAACTATTTCTAAACATTTCTGCCGACAATTGTTGGACAAAGGATACAAACAAGCTTTAAACTGAGCAAAGAAAGCATTGCCTATCCACTTCCTCCACAGACGCTGCCTGACTTGTGGAGATCCTCCAGCACTTTGTGTTTTAAACTGAGCACCTTGTTCAACATCAAAGATTGAGGGCCTGTCAGCGAGTTTTTAGGAAAAAACAACATTGAGAGCATTTCAATGTGCGTATTTAATTTTGTTGGAAAAATAATACTGGGAGGTTCTTATAAATATTGAACTGAAAAATTAAATTATATTTCAAAGGAAATAAGATCTCCAGTGTAGAGTGGCCTGGAATGGAAAATTATATTTTACTTTGTGGATACAGGACTTCTTTATGTCCTTTCTATCCAACCTAAACCATAGATCTATCCTTTGATGGGAGCAAGGGAGAGTTAACAATCTGGTCTCAACAAGATCTCAAACTATACAAGGGCTGTTCTCAATCGGAATGTAGACCAAATTGGGTTATGTAGTCTGCCTCTCACCACAACCACAGGCTTCATATAGTAGAGTAACCCAATTCTCCATGTTAACTCAATGTTGTAGGGGAAATAATAGTGAGGGCTAATAACTAGTAATCGGGGATGTGTACCGTGCTAATGTGGTGATAAAGCACAGCAGGCATAGCCGAAAAGTAGAGACATAGAATGAATGCAACAGTGATGACACCCAAGTTTCAGGAACTTCATTGATTATGTTATAGCATGCACCCATTGTTGTAATTAAAAAAATGGATCTACAGCCAACTAAATTAGACTTGTGGATAATCATTTTATTCTGTAATCAAGATCTAGTTTGTTACCTAATTAAGTATTTCTGTAATCTTCATTCTGTAATCAAGACCTAGTTTTACTGTTAATCACATTTCTGTGCAATCTTGTCAGCCCAGGAGATCAGCTTTGATTGGTCTCCTGGTGCCAACCAGTTTTAATACATTGCCCACTGCTTCAAACACCAACTCCGCCTGTCCTTTCCATTTGCTCCTACACTTAACCAGGCAGTTTGGGTACTTGGATACTGGCCATGAGTGCAGTTGTATGCAGTTCAAGCCTTTGCTTTGAACAGAGCAGTAAGGTGGGACGTATGGATCCATGTGAGGTTTGGTGGGTGTCAAAGCATGAGTCCCTCCAGCTTAATTTGTCCCATCATTTGTCCCTAGTGTGTAGGATCGTGCTAATGTATAGGGTGATTGCTGGTCGGCGCGGACTCGGTGGGCTGAAGGGTTTGTTTCCACGCTGTATCTCTAAAGTAAAAAGTGTAAAGTGTGCTGCTGACGGGAATCATGCAGTTCCTATCCTATCAGTTCTCTTCTGTGCTGTAACCAATCCGTGATTTTGGGATGTAATGGGTCTCCAAATAAATGGAAACATTGCTTCATTGTATCCAATTGGAGCTCTTTCTATGTCATCAGTATTTAGAATTCTAGTGTCAAGAACAATATCGCTGGATAATCTCTGGAAAAGATAGTACCTTACATCAAGGCTAACTAAAGAATGAGAGACAATGTCCTGTGTTTGTCCAATGTTACGTAGGGTCCAAATATTTCTTATTGTTTTGTAACAGAAGGTAATCTACTGAAAGCTTTTGCAATAATTACTTTGTTTGAATATTTGATTTTCTTCAACATATTCGATTTCTGATTGTAAATTGAAGCCCTCCTTTGTTGTTCCCATGCAATGAGTCTTCAAATATTAAATGGGATGGAGATGACATTGTTAAAACGTGAGACTGCTTTGAAAAAAAAACTTGAAAGTGACGGGAATTCAGGAATTCTCCTTCATGGACTGCTTTGAAGTTCTTTCCTTGAAGATATTTGAGAAATTAGGACAAGGAAATCCTCACTGTTGCTGTTTCAAGGTCCGATAGACCCTATGATTATAGTATGGAGGTTGGAGAGGTGTAGGCAAATGAATTCAATCACCTTGCGTGTCCTTTATATACACTATGGACTTGAAAAAAAATCATATCCCAAAATAATATTATAAGTTCCCAGCACAGGTTTCATGTAATCTTACTCTGAAATGGATGCTTTTTTGCTGTTAGTATTGCTGAGCATATTTGAAGATGGCACCAACAACTAGGGAGCAGTCCTGAACTATTATCTACCTTCTTGACTTTACTGGACTTTATCTTGCACTAAACTTACATTTTTCCCTTTATCTTCTATATTTACACTGTGGATGACTCGATTGTAATCATGTATTGTCTTTCCGCTGACTGCTTGCATGCAATAAAAGCTTATCACTGTACCTAAGTACACATGACACTAAACTAAACTCAAACTGAGAATCAAACGCAAACACAATTATGTCAATGGGCGATAATGCACGTTTGATTGAAAATGTGATAATGCAAATGTGATAATGCACATTTCAAAAATGGACCTTGGATAGACAATCAAGAATCCATCAGAGCAACACATGGAAATACAGACAGAATTATTTTTAAAAAAAAGCAGTTCCAAGAGGCATCTTTAAATAGTTGAACCTTTTGTTCACAGTCCTCCCAAGAAAACATTACTGAATTCAGCTCCAGTGAAACGATGGATCATACTTCATGACATCCCACAATTGAGGGCTTTCATTTCTCAATTTCCTCTTTGTAGAAGAGACTACATCTTGAACAGAGATTGCAGTATATTAAATTGGGAATCAATCAAGTAAAATGCTGCTACACCTGTAAAGGCCTTGGGGGATTGATGCTGGGAAGATAAAAGATAAAACAGTGGGTGTGGAATTTTCTACAGTTAGCAAGGTGATTTGTTGAGCAGTGGGCTTATAGGTGGAGACAGAGGAAACAATCAGGACATCCCAGAGAACATCATATCCCTCAGTAACCAACTAAATGCTTCTGACATACAGGACCACTGGCTGAACTCAATAATGTATTTCCAGTGAGAATGATTGTTTTAATTTGGATGACATTTTGAAGAATGAATTTTGATGTTTATCTACAGTATATATTAAAGACATATATATTTAAATCATTGTTTATTCTCAAGTTAACTTGTGAGATTCATGCCTTTGTTAGTAATATTCTTTCCATTGAAGACATCAGAGGCTGCAGATGCCAGAATCTTCTTTCCATTAACATTTAGAGGGATAGAATTTAAATATATTGTTAAATCAAGCTCCTCTTACGGTCAACATGGTTTCAACACGGCAGAATGGCACAGCTGGTAGAGCTGCTGCCTCACAGCGCCAGAGACCAGGGTTCGATCCTAACCTCAAAGCCGTAATTGTGGAGTTTGCATTTCTCCCTGTGACTGAGTGGGTTTCCTCTGGGTGCTCCAAATTCTTCCCACATCCAAAAGACATGCGGGATTGTAGGTTAATTGGCCTCTGTAAATAGCCCCTAATGTGTAGGGAGTGGATGTGGCTGTGGGATAACATAGAACTTGTGTGAATCGAAGATAGACACAAATGCTGGAGTGACTCAGGCAGCATCTCTGGAGAGAAGGAATGGGTGTCGTTTCTGGTCCAGACCCTTCTTCGGACATCTCAACTTGAATCATCACTCATTCCTTCTCTCCAGAGATGCTGCCTGTCCCGCTGAGTTACTCCAGCATTTTGAGTCTATCTTTGCTTTACACCAGCATCTGCAGTTCCTTCATACACATAGAACTAGTGTGAATGGGTGATCAATAGTCGGTGTGGACTTGGGGGGGGGGGGGGTGCTGAAGGGCCTGTTTCCATGCTGTATCTTTCAATCAATCAATCATTCAAAAGCAGAGAACAGAAACAAATGAATACAATGATAGTAATGTCCGAGATAATCAGCACCTCACCCCATGGTAAGGCACTATCGGGTGTAATAATATTAAATGGCCTATAAACTCCTGGTTTTTCATTGTCTTCTCTCCAGAAGAAGGGAATTGAATATTCCTTGTAACTTGGTACGTATTTTGCTTTGCACAGAAATGTGTGAATCGGGTGGCGCTGTCAGCAGTGGCTGCCTCGCCAACAGTCTGTCTGTCCTTTCTTCTATTTGTTATTTTTAGTATGTGTTAAAAAGTATGTTTTAGTGTTCCTTGGTTTGTTTTATGTGGGAGATGGGGGTGGGGGGGGAGGGGGTTAGGGAAACGTTTTTTCAATCTCTTACCTCATCGGAGATGCAACTTTTTCCCATATTGTATCTCCGTCTCCACTGCGACCTAACATTGTGGAGTTGGCGGCCTTTCCTGGAGACCGACGGGAGCTCCAAGCCACAGGAGTCTGCGGGACTTTAACATCGCGGATCTTGCGATCCCTTTGCCGTGGATTGAATCTCCAACTGCGGACTTTAACATCGTGGAACCCTGCCACCCGACGGGGGCTTTGATCGTCGGCTGTGGGGGCTTTGATTGCCCCGACTGCGGATGGTTTGACTGCCCCGACCGCAGGAGAACAAAGAGGAAGGAGATTGAACTTTTTTGCCTTCCATCACAGTGAGCAATGTGGAATCCATTGTGATGGATGTTTATGTAGCTTTTATGTGGTTGCGTTGTGTTGCTTTTCACTTAGTATGGCTGTATGGCAACTCAAATTTCACTGGTACATGTGATAATAAACTGACCTTGAAACCTTGAAATGTTAGTCAAGGTTATCCACAAGTGTTATCTACCAGTGTAGTTTAATTTAGAGATACAGAGAGGAAACAGGCCCCTTGACCCACCAAGTCTGGGCCGACCAGCGATCCCCGCACATTCACACTATCCTCATGTGTTCCCCATGTGTTGCTTGATATAATTTCCCCTTAAATTAGTAAACTACATTATCTTTTTGGTGCTCCACAAACCCAAGGCTCACTTCCTCCATGAAAACTAAGATATTTATGTAGTTTCTCAGTCATTACCCAGGTTTCCACAACATTACATCCTTCCTTCCTTAATAATTCTATTGCTGCATCAATTAAACTCTTATTATTAAACAACCTCAAAAATCCCACAATCCTTTCACAGCCTATTTCCTGTGATATTCCATCTTATTTTTTTTAATCTGCCATTTTTATATTTTCTCTGATTTGTTTGTCAGCCCTAAATTCTTCTACTTTAAATTTGATCCATTCTCCCTAATCATATGTGAAAGTTTGGGCTTTTAAGTATTTTTCTTTTGTAAAGTATTTTGTTTAACTATTTTTTCATCTCTTGTTTCACATTTGTTCCACTGCTGTTTTCCAATACATCCTTCCTTCACATCTTGGAAAGATGTTTTGTTATTTTTGCCTTTTTTTTTCTCGCCTGATCTATTTTTAAACTAAGCTTAAATCAATTGTTCCCTTATTTTGGCTTCATTGCGAGACCAGGTCAAATACTACTTCCTTCCTTACTGGGGGTAGCAATATATTCATTGACATAATAGTTCCGAGCAGTCTGAATATCCCTCTCTTCCTCTTATAAACATTTGACCGACAACTGGCTAGGTTAGCTCATTAAATTCTCAAAATGTAATGTTATTATGATCAAATAGTTGATTAGCTTAACTGTAGATCCCATCTTTAAATACAGTTCATAATCCCACTTCCAAATGCATCCCAATTCCTTGCTATTGTTTAGCTGAGTCAAAAGGAAAACTGTTTTGAGTTATTCACTTTGAACACATTGTACGGCACAGAAACAGACTCTTCGGCCCACCAAGTCTACACCAGCTGTCAGGTACCCAGTTAAACTAATCCTGCACTCATGCCATTTTGTTCTCCCATCAATTCCCAGGTTCGACATCTCATATACAAACACTGACGATAATTAATCATTGACCAAGCAACTCACATGCCATTAGGACGTGGGAGAAAACTGCTGCACCCAGAGGTAGCCCAGCGGTCACAGAAAGATGTCAGGAAGATGGGGAGAAGGCGGGAGAATGTAGTTAGCAGGGAGAGATAGATCAGCCATGATTGAATGGCAGAGTAGACTTGATGGGCCGAATGGCCTAATTATGCTCCTATCACATGACCTAATGAACATGAAAAACTCCACGCAGACAGGTTGCTGGAGGAATGAGGCAGCAGCTCCACTAAATGTGATACTTCATCATCCTTATATCAACATACTGTAATGCTGTTCGAGTTGGTGTGCTGATTGGTACACGAAAAGAGCTCTTCAAACAATTCAATACATTTCTCAACACAACATAAAAGGGATTGGAATATCTACCCACAACTATCATTAATATCATTGCCTCTCATCGTGTGTATGTATGTATATGTTACCATTTAAATGGCGCCCAGCAGGTGTGAAGAAGCCTAACGTTTAGGAAAACACAAAGTGCTGGACAAAACTCAGCGGGTCAGGCAGCATCTGCGATGGGAATAGACAGACGACGTTACAGGTCTGGACCCTTCTTCAGACTAATCATAGTAGGGTGGAGAAAAACTGTAAAAGAGAGATGGCAGAAGCTGGAAGCTTAATATTTAGTTGGATCATTTTGGGGGTGACAGCATTGTCCAATCACGAGCAATGACGTGTTGTTTAGAGTTTAGTACAATGAGGGGTGATGTTTTGACATGTTTTAAATGGTAAAGGGGCGTGACTGAGTAGATGGGATGTTTCCAGAAATGACCAAGTCGTGTGCAAGGAGACCTAAGGGTCTGTTCCACTTATGCGATTATTTCGACGACAGCCGGCACCAGCCATAGTCGCAGCAGGTTGCCCAAAATGTTCAACATGTTGACATGTAGAAACATAGAAACATAGAAAATATGTGCAGGAGGAGGCCATTTGTCCCTTTGAGCCAGCACCGCCACTCCTATTTCCCTCTACCAAATCATTAATATATCTGGTAAACAGTTGCGGCCCCAACACCGAGCCTTGTGGCACTCCACTCGCCACTGCCTGCCATTCTGAAAAGGACCCGTTCACTCCTACTCTTTGCTTCCGGTCTGCCAACCAATTTTCTATCCATGTCAACACCCTACCCCCAATACCATGTGCTCTAATTTTAGTCACCAATCTCCCGTGCGGGACTTATCAAAGGCTTTCTGAAAGTCTAGATACACTACATCCACTGGCACCCCTTCATCCATTTTACTTGCCACATCCTCAAAAAAATCCAGAAGATTAGTCAAGCATGATTTTGCTTTCATAAAACCATGTTGACTTGGACTAATCCTTTTACTGCTATTCAAATTCCCCATTATTATCTCTTTAATAATTGACTCCAGCATCTTTTCCACCACCAAAGTCAGGCTAACTGGTCTGTAATTCCCCGTTTTCTCTCTCGCTCCTTTCTTGAAAAGTGGGATAACATTAGCTATCCTCCAATCCACAGGAACTGATCCTGAATCTATTAAACATTGGAAAATGATCACCAATGCGCCCACTATTTCTAGAGCCACCTCCCTGAGGACCCTGCGATGCAGACAATTAGGCCCAGGGGATTTATCATTCTTCAGTCCCATTAGCCTACCCAATACTATTTCTCGCCTAATGTAAATTTCTTTCAGTTCCTCTACCCCTTTAGATCCTCTGTCCTGCAGTACATCTGGGAGATTGTTTGTGTCTTCCTTAGTGAAGACAGATCCGAAGTACCTGTTCAACCCTTCTGCCATTTCCTTGTTGCTCATAATAATCTCACCCGTGTCTGCCTTCAAGGGACCCGCATTTGACTTTGCTACTCTTTTTCCCTTAACATATCTAAAGAAGCTTTTACTGTCCTTCTTTATACTCCTGGCCAGCTTCCCTTCATACTTCAGCTTTTCAGCCCATATTGCCCGTTTTGTCTCCTTCTGTTGTCCTATGAAAGTTTCCCAATCCTCCGGCTTCCGGCTACTCGTTGATGTGTTATACATCTTTTCTTTTAGTTTTATTCTATCCCTAACTTCTCTTGTCAGCCACGGTTGCCTCCTACTCCCCTTAGAATCTTTCTTCCGATTTGGAATGAAATTATCCTGCGTCTTCCGGATTTTGCCCAGAAATTCTTGTCATTGCTGTCCCACCGTCATTCTTGCTAGGATCCCTTTCCAGTCTACCTTGGCCAGCTCCCCTCTCATGCCTTCATAGTCGCCTTTGTTCAACTGCATCACCGACACTTACGATTTAACATTCTCCTTCTCAAATTGCAGGTTAAAACAAATCATATTATGATCAGTACCTCCAAGCGGTTCCTTTACCTCGAGTTCTTTTATCATATCTGGTTCATTGAACAACACTAAATCCAGAATTGCCTTTTGTCTGGTCTGCTCAATTACAAGCCATCTCGGAGGCATTCTACAAACTCTCTTTCTTGGGGTCCTGAACGCAGGGTGACGCCTGTACAGTCATGTGTTGTCACCCAAAGAGTCGTACCTTTTTCTGGTCGCCACTGGATTTTCAGCATGGTGAAAATTTTCGCCAAACTACTGTGACGGGTGCCGGCAAGTCACCAAAAACATCGCGTAAGTGGGATAGGCCCTTTAGTTACACGACAAGGGGCAACCATTTACAACTGAGGTGCATAGGAATTTCTTCTTGTAGATGGCAGTGAATCACTGGAATTTTCTAAGTCAAAATGCTAGATCATTGGTGGTATTTAAAAATAAAGTTAATCAATTTTTGGAAGATTAGAGACTCGAGAGAATCAGGCAGTTTGCATGGAAGAGGAGTTGGATTATTCTTCCTATTTTCCTGTTCCTCTCACCAACTACACTCAGTGCAGTTAATCTCATAATAACAACCATAATATAAGTAATCATCTAATACTCTTTCTCTCTTTGTCTTGTTGCATCTTTACTTCTCTCAGATTCTGTAATTAATTCTGTTTCAGTTTTTATCTTTTTGTTTTTCATGCACTCGCTCCTTGCCCTTCTCTTTCAAACTCATTACATTGTAATCGAAAACCTAGAATTGTGGTCATAGATAAAATCCTTATGGTGAAGGGTCTCGACCCGAAATGTCACCCATTCCTTCTCTCCAGAGATGCTACCTGTCCCGCTGAGTTACTCCAGCAGTTTGTGTCTACCTAAAATCCTTACTCCAAGGCTTGCAGGTAGAGACCCCAACTTTTTTTTTTTTTAAAGAAGGAACTGCAGATGCTGGAGAATCGAGGGTACACAAAAAGCTGGAGAAACTCAGCGGGTGCAGCAGCATCTAAGGAGCGAAGGAGATAGGCGACGTTTCGGGCCGAGACCCCAACTTTTCCTTCCAAAGTATGCCATTGTTTTTAATGCAACAATTCTTTCGTCTTTTTGATTATTTAACTTTTAGATTAACATTTAATTTACACGTATCCCATTCTGATTTCATCATTAATCGGCAAAATCCCATTGTTTTCTGGTTACATGGTGACATTATACACATGTGAGTAGAAGAATTTTGTAATTTTAATGGCAAGTTGAATAACTTCATAGTATGTTTGTGCAAAATGCAGGGTTTCTTTCTCATGTGCAGGTCCTTGCAGTGATTTGTAAGTTTGCGTTAAGTTACCCAATCTCAGCAAGAGCAGTAATAAATAGATTGCAATTGATTCCAGGCCCCTGGACAAGAGAAAGGAAGATTCAGCTGTGGCTCCTGCTGCTCATTACTATCCAGTGACCTGTGCTGGAAAGTGCACATTTGGTGATGTTTGATGCGCAAAATTGCACTCAGTTCTGATGGCTCCAGAGCATAATAGCTTTTAAGGTTCACAGTAGAGATACAGAAAGAAACAGAGATATGCAAAGGGCGGCACAGTGGCGCAGTGGTAGAGTTGCTGCCTTAAGGGCCTGTCGCACTTTCCCGAGTTATTCACAAATTCTCCCCAGTTTTCAAACTCGTAGAATGTTTGTAGCGAGTCTGTAGGAGGCCGTAGGTGTCCGTGGATATATCGTAGCGGCTTGATATGCCAGCCATAGGTACTTGGAGCTATTTTTTTACTCATGGACATTTTTCATCATGCTGAAAAAACGTCCCGACTTACCTGATGCCCCGAGTACCTACGGCTGGCATAACGAGCCGCTCCGATATATCCACGGACTCCTATGGCCTCCTACAAACTCGTTACGAACATTCTGCGAGTTTGAAAACTCGGGAGAATTCGTGAATAACTCAGGAGAATTCGTGAATAACCCGGGAAAGTGGGACAGGCCCTTTACAGTGCTAAAGACTCGGGATCGATCCTAACTACAGGTGCTATCTGTACGGAGTTTGCACATTCTCCCTGTGACCTCTTGGGTTTCCTCTGTAGCTCTGGATTCCTCCCACATTCCAAAGGCGTACAGGTTCATAGATTGTGGAGGAAGGAACTGCAGATACTGGATTAAACCGAAGATAGACACAAAAAACTGAAGTAACTCAACGGTCAGACAGCATCTCTGGAGAAAAGGAATAGGTGACATTTCAGGTCGAGACCTTTCTACAAAATAACAAGTTGCCTTTTTCTGAAGAAGGGTCTCGACCCAACACGTCACCTATTACTTTTCTCCAAAGATGCTGTCTGACCTGCTGAGTTACTCCAGCTTTTTGTGTCTATCTCAGCTTAGTAGATTAATTAGCTTCTGTAAACCTGCCCCCAGTGTGTAGGATGGAACGTGAATGGGTGATCACCTTTCGGCGCGGACTCAGTGAGCCGAAGGGCCTGTTTCCCACTGTATTTCTAAATTAAACTAAACTGAGAAATGGCAACTAAGATGATGGTATCAGGGCTTGGAATGCTAATCCAGCAGGCGGTTGACACCTTCAGGAGAGGTAGAGAGAAGACAGAATGGAGCTTTCATATCCGAAATGTAGAAGGAACTGCAGATATTCGTGCTGGTGTAAATCAACGGGTCAGGCATCCTCCATGGAGAACATGAATAGGTGACAATTTGTGTCGGGGTCCTCCTTCAGGCATTTTGTTTGTCTTCTTTCATATTTTAAACTACTCTTCGGTTTGGCCCAAATCAACCCACAATTTCAAAATTTGGAATGGTTCTACTTTTGCCAGGCTGAATCTTATTCATCCTTAACTGAAAGCATGTTTAGGACTTCTCATTCATTGCTGCCTTGTCAAAATATACAGTATTCATTTGGGTAAAATAAGGCCACAGCTTTCAGAAGTGACTTGATTCTGGCCAATCTGGTTGCAAATTATAAATGGTGTCATCTTGGTTATAATGTCCCATGCCAGCCAAAAGCGAATCAAATATTTTCCATTAAGTTCAACATAACTTTTGCCCCAAATAATATATTTTGAACATGATTAAAAAAATTAACCTCTTAGCTGCTTCTCTTGCAATTGTTAGCAGCTGTTAATATCCACATTTAAAACCAGATTGCTCTATTTCCAATAAAATCGACACCAATGGATGTGCTGTCTATTCCACATGTGGCTAAACTGATATTATGCCTCAGCATTGCAGATGTTTTCTGGGGCGCAGATCAGGTGCCAAGACTTCAGAGCAGCAACTCGCAAGAGCCAGGAATTGGATGTGAAATTGTGTTTCCAATTAGGAACTGACAAATGTAACATTTTTATTATTATGAAAACTGAGGCAGAACAGGAAAATGTAATCAAGCTTATTGGTGTATTTTTTTTTAAATTACGGTGCTGCGAATGATCATGTTTCATGGCTATCTACGGATGTGCTTAATATTTTTTACGAAAAAAACACTGGTTTGATTTCCAGCTAAAATAATTCAATGAATGATTTCCTGGCTGGGAATCCAAATCTTTCATAATATTCTCCTTGGCAGTGTCCTGATTGAAACAATTGTCCTTCTTGAAGGCTTTCATTTATGGTTTTGCAGACCTTTAGGGGCTACACAAAGCAGTCAGGGGCTCCCCAGAGCAGTCAGGACTCTGGCGATCTGAAAAGCTCCTGAGAGCATGTCTGCTGTGTGCTGTATTCTGTAAGGGTGACATCTGTCTTTAGTTGCTTGCTTTAAATGTGTGCAAGAGTAGAAGCCTGCAGTTGAACTTACCTCCCTCGTTCAGTGGCCAATATCCTTCATGCATTTAATACTGGCAATCAGGAATATTTTGTTTTCCTTTTTTTTCCACACTGATGGTTTCCTGGCAGTTTACTTGATGTTTTTCTTGTTCATTAGTCGACAATTTTATGACTGAGTTTGATAAATTATTTTGATGAGCTATTTTGTTTAGGTTTAGTTTAGTTTAGTTTATTGTCACGCGTATCGAGGACAGTGAAAAATCTTAGGTTTAAATATTTACTACAAATGACAATTGCTTTCTTTTGATGGTAGAAAGTATTGTTGGAAGATTTAGATGTCAATATACCTCAGTTGATATTTGCTGGGTCCCTCCACATAGAAAATATGAAGACTATGGTATATCACGAAGAGCTGGAAGATCAAATTGAAATATCATCGTAATGCCGTTTCCACAACATGGTGATTTTTGACATTTTTAAGCAAACAATGTCTTTGTTTCTTGTCTATCTTATGAAAATAAATTTGATAGTAAACCATTGTTTTATACTTACTATTTAATAACCTGTTAATTTTCCCGTCTGCCTCTTGCATACAGTTCCTTGATCAGACAAGCAGCATGTTCTCCTTGGCAATGTCTTGACGCAAACAATTGTGTAACCTGAGGGCATTCAAGTTGGGTTCCAGACTTTACCTAAAGGTCTAGGCAAAGAGATCTGAGGGACTCCACTTGGCTTATAAGTATGTTGGTTTGTAAGACTATCCTAGTATCAGATGTAAGCTGATAATTCCCTCTTCTTCAAAAGAGAAGAGACTTTGCTTAGTGTGTTACACAACGGTTGAACAAATCATTTAAATTCATTGTATATTACAAGCTCCAATTTTGGTCCCTCTGAAATGAACAGCTAGATACATGTGAATTAATATAAATCAAAGGGATATGATGGGGCATATATTATGCATACACACCGTTTCATCTAACTTGACTCATCCTAACTCTCTCTATTGAATTCATCTCCACATTGGTATTATCAATGTGTATTAATTATTTCTTGAAGAAGAGAAGTAAATTTAATTGTTGGTGATCTCTGGCAATGTTAGGCAAATGGCAAATGTTGGCCTACTGTGGAGCAGAGCAAAACACCAGTCCCTAATAATACTGAAATGCCAGCTACATCTAATCTGTGAAGTTACTGGGTAGCACGCTGGTGCACCTTACAGCACCAGGAACCTTGGTAAAATTGTGAATTGGTCTTATAGTGTAGGATAGTGCTAGTGTGCGGAGATTGCTGTTCAACGCAGACTCGGTGGGTCAAATGGCTCGTTAACGCACTGTATCTTTCAACTAAACTAAACTTTCTAGAGTTTTACAGTGCATCTGCTCTGACTGAATTTCCTTGCTAAGGAACTAGTGGATTTTGTGGACTCCTGCATAATCTGTCTGATTCAAAAGCCAAAGAGATGATGCATTATTTCCAGTGAAAGGATAATATTGTGGTGACAATCTAGCTGACGTAAGGCCCAAATAAACTTTTGATTCCATCTGACAGAAATACAACAGCGGTGAAATAAAATATTAAGTTGCATGTCATCGCTCATTGGGTTCCAAGTTTGTAGATTTTGCTACCATTGTGGAGTTTGTTGAACTTGAGGGTGGATCCTTGGTGATAGTGTAGATATCTCTTATTAGGGAAACATTTTTAGGCAGGTAACTGATGGCATTGATGATGAAATAAATGGATCCATGAACAAACAATATCGTGGAAACGCAATTGTGGAAAATGGCACAGACATCTGCAATTCAAGCAAGACGAAAAGAACGTTGCTCCATGATTACAGGATCACTGTATGTCATTAGCAAAGTTGACTTGGATGAAGCTGATTAGATGGCGCACTTAGATAAGTAGGTAGTCTGGGGGAAAATGGGGTGGGAGAGGTTTGGGTTGGGTGTAGTAAAGCACACGAGTAATTAAAGTTTACCTTTATGAAATGGAGCTTACACAAGAGGTCGTGTTTAAGTGCACAATATATGGTTTATAATGTTCTTGCGTATGAAGAAGAACAACAAAAAATCTTTAGAAGGACCTTAACATGGTAAACTAAACCTAAAATTTCACGGGCAATTAGCAAGTTACTTGAGGAGATATTAGTGCACAGTTAAAAATATAATCAAAAGCGATTTTAAAAAGCATGTTAAAGGGGAGTGTGGCAATTTTGTTTTGAGTGGGGATCAGGCTGTTGGCAGCAGAGAAATGGCAACTACTGTTGATGATCTCATCTCTTTATTGGCACGGGTAAACATTGTCAAGAGAATGTGGCTTTGAAGTGTCCTCAGCCCGGTCCAAGGGATGGAATTCATCTAAAAACCAGCCATGCACATTCTCAACAGTCCACCACTGAGAACATAAAAGATTCACATAGGATTCTGAGATAACAAGATTCTGTGAACATGCTGATGGATTGTACGGATCAGGCAGCATTTGCTTGGGACTCATCATCAGAACAGGAACAGTGAAAAAATGAGTATGTTTCAAGTTGCAGAGAGGGAAAGAGTAGAGAGAACAAAGGGAATGTTTGCAATGGAGCGAGACCGCAGTTGTCCGGGTGATGCAATTGTTTTTGGCAGCATCTAAAAGAAGGAAATGAATGTTTGTAAAATGCATATGATCTTCATGGAGGAGGTTAAATAAAAGGAAGACAGCAAAGTGCAACAGAAACACAATCTGGAACTGTGAGATACAGATCACTGTGGTTGCAGGAATCCTAAAAATAAAAGAGAATACTGCAAATATTCAAAAGATCAGGTAGCATCCTTGGAGAGAGGAGAAACTAAGTTAATGTATTCTACATCAAAAGTGCCCAGTTCCTATACAACTAGAAAGGCTACTTATCTGACATCGGAAAATTTAATATAATTGATAGTAAATTTAATATAATTGATACTAAATTAACCACCTTCTAATTTTTTATGATTTTCCTATAGTAATTTAGTTTTTAATTGACTTTCGCATGATGAACAATGCACTCTGTGAAATGATGGGACAGTCATCAAACAACCCAATGACATATATTCTGTGAACATGATTTCTGTTAATGCCAGCAGGCAATTCATCATGTGGGAAATGATGGGACAAAGGACATGGTGATCTTTCTGTAGCTGCTTCCTTGGCACAACTGGGACAATGGAAAACTGACATTTCATTCCTGATCTGGCAATGTGCATTACTCACATTGATTTGGAATTATTTTTCAACTAAGCAGACCTGATCTAGATGTCTTAGGAAATTTTACAATTAATCAAATAAAATTATCTTCTTTGTGGATCTTCGTCAAATAATCATTTGCCTTTATTGTTAAGTACTTAGACTCTCAGTCAGACAGGTGTAACCTACATATTTAGTTTAGTTTAGGTTGGTCTAGCCTAGTCTAGTCTAGTCTAGTCTAGTCTAGTCTAGTCTGGTCTAGTCTAGTCTAGTCTAGTCTAGTTTAGTTTAGTCAAGTTTACTTTACTTTAGTTTAGTTTAGTTTAGTTTAGTTTAGAGATACTGCAGTCACTGGGAGAATGTGCAAACTCCACATAGACAGCACCTGAAGTCAGGATTGAACCCGGGTCTCTGGCGCACTAATTCAACCAGCCGCTCCTCTTCTTCATGAAACATCTTCCTAGGTGATCTAAATCCAGGTAGCATGAGACGTCATCTCACACAGTTTGGAACTCGCATAGGGCATTAGAACAGCAATTTCATGTGAAACTGGGTACAATAAGTAGACACACTCTTTACAACGTCAGTCTTTTTCAGAACATGGACACTGTTTTCTGTTAATTTCTAACACTGGAGAAGTAATGCCTGGAGAGCAAGTGATCGCACATGAATATCAGCTTTCTCCTGGAAGCCAGAACACAGTCATCGGCAACAACAGTTCATGGTATAATTCTAATCTTACTACCGCGCTTTGTACTCCACACCTGCAGTTCAAAGACTGATAGAGTAGTCTTACACTGATGAAGTATCTTGTCCTGAAATGACCAGTTTGCTGTAAGAAAATTATTGCATAAACCAACTTCCACCCGTTAACGTTAGTTCTATTTTGACCTTGAATTGTCAGTGCTATTTTCAGTCTTTCTGATTTTCTTTTGTTTTCAATTTGGTTATTACATTGCTATGTTCCCAATTTTGCTTCAGAGGGGGGGATTCCTACACTGAGCGTTACCGGGCAGTCCCTGCCGTTGCCTATTTACTTTGTAATTTCTGATTGCTGGCAGAGTCTGTAATCTGAGACCCACACAGCCTGCTTCCTGAGATTACTCATCTTCAACCCTTCTCTCTCCGCAAAACAGTACTGTGTTTGTTAGGCAGCCAGGTTCCCATATGCTCATTTCCCCTTGCACATGTCTGCATTGTTTCAGTGCAAAATTGAGTCTGACACTACAAACATGGACACTTAGAGCTGGTACATTCAGTACATATATTTGGCTGCAGGTGCAAATTGAACATTTGATTTTGGGGGCCTGTTGTGAATCGTGCCGTCCTGCAAATTGATGATAAAGTAGAAAGCTTAAAGTCACTCATTATCCAACTATATTTTCTGTCATGGAATGTGCCATTCAAGCGCACGTGATTACCCACAAACCAAAATGCTCTAATAATTTAAGACTGTGACAACACATGATGCAGCCATCTACAGCTATGCCTTATTTGAAATATCCACCATTGTTCACTTAGATCCCACTCAAAGTCCTTGCAAAGTACACTTCGTTTCTGCTTGTGTTGTGGCACTGGATAAGTCCATATGTTTGAGCACAGGATATAACAAAGCTGATCAGATGTTTATGTTGGTCTGTGAATGACCTTGCATCATGATTGAACTAAAAGCCACATCAGATCTCAGTTGTGAATTGGACCACATCCATAAATCATGAGCTCTGCTTATACTTCACACACATGTTAATCAGGAGTGAAATAAATCTCCTCTGCTTTTCGGGATATTTATATCAATATTTCAACAACTGTGCTCATCCTGCACACAGAATTAGTTCAAATAGAATCGCATCTTCTGGTGACACAAGAGACTGCGCAAGCTGGAAGCTGGAGCGAGAAAAGGAGAGGTGCTGGAGGAACTCGGCAGGTTAGGCAGCGTCTGTGGAAGGAAATGGTCAGTCTAGTTGGAGGAGCTTCGTCTTTATGGGTCAAGATAAAGAGACTCAACCCAGAACGTTGACTGTCCACTTTCCTCCACAGATACTGCCTAACCAGCATCCTTCCGTAGCATTGCTTTTTATACTTTAAAATTTTGATTTTGATTTTCAATTGTGTTTATAAACTTAATTTCACATAGCCCTTTGTAACCTCAGATTCCTGCAAAATGTTCCAAAGGGAAATGGGGACTCAGGATTGGGAGATGAGCAGACGGAGGCATTTCTCATCTCTCCCATCCTCAACTTCCCATTTTCCTTTTATTTCCACTTCCCTTTCCCCTCTCCTCTGTCCCCTTCCACCGTATCCCTCCCTTCGGCTTTATATTACACTTCCCCTCTTCTTTCCTTATCTAACACCCTTAATGGCTCATTTTCTCTTTAAGCCTTGGTCATATGCTCCATCCATCTCCCAATCATCCCAACCTCATCTGTATCCATCTGTCTCTTGCCAGGTAGACACAAAATGCTGGAGTAACTCAGCGGGAGAGGCAGCATCTCTGGAGAGAAGGAATGGGCGACGTTTCGGGTCGAGACCCTTCCTCAGACTGATGTCAGGGGAGGCGGCGGGACAAAGAAAGAATGGTCAGAGACAGTAAGACTCGTGGGTGACCTGGGAAGGGGAAGGGGATGGAGAGAGAAAGCAAGGGCTATCTGAAGTTAGAGAAGTCAATGTTCATACCGCTGGGGTGTAAATTACCCAAGCGAAATATGAGGTGCTGTTCCTCCAATTTGCACTGCCTCACCCACTGAGTTACTCCAGCATTTAGTGTCTACCTTCGATTTACACCAACATCTGCAGTTCTTTATACCTCTTGCCAGGGTTTGCCCCACCCCATATTTCTTTTCAGATTTCTCTCCCCTAGTCCATCAGACTGAAAAGGTTCTCAACCCAAAATGTCGTCTGTCATTACCTCACAGATGCTGACTGACACATTGAGTTCCCTGACATTTTATTTTTGCTCAGTATTACAACATCTGCAGTTTCTTGTGCACTCTCTTTAGATTTTACTAATTCTATGCTGAGCTAAAACTGCCCAAAAGCATGTCCTATCACTTGGCTTCTATCTTCTACCACACTACGGTCTCATCTTAGCTTCAAACCCATCCCCACTGCTCTCCACCCCACTGATCCTACCATCCTCATCAACTGTGGCTCCATTTCCCCAATCATCTAGATCCAGCCTCTCAATGGCACCAGCCACAAGTTTTTCATTAATCTCAGCCTTCCATTCTTGAGTCCCTGATCCTTCAATTACAAAAGTTTCCCCTTCCATATGGGCCCTCATCCTCAAAATGATTAAAGACCTATCCCCAGCACATACCACCAGTATGCCTTGGCCCTAATCTTTTAAATCTTGAATTGTCTCTGATGGTGCAAGACAATATCTCCCAGGTCCTACCCTTCCCATGGTTGAATGCCTCCAACCTTCACCATCCAAGTCCTCACTCTTCTGTTGGCCAACTACCCATCCATCACACAAGGTGCCAAAAGATCATGGTCAGTTCTTTCTTCCCTCCCAATCCTGGCCTTGGTTCCAGCATGTTTCTCTTCTTCTTACATTGTAAAACAGCAGTGGGAAAATATTCAATGACAGTTTAGTTAGTTGAGATCCGGGGCTTCAAGATCTTCTAACGTTTGCATTGATAACTGCAAAACTAACCCAGGCTTCAGTACACAGCACATCTACCAAATGGCATCCCTTCAGTGACGCACTTCATTTTGTGGACATGGAATTTTATAAGTAAAAACAGAAAGTCCTGGAGATACTCAAATAACATCAACACCTTGTTCTGGTGAAGAACTATTGACCGCAAATTAATGAACACTGATTCCTCTCCACAGATGCTGCCTGACCCTCTGAACATCTCCAGCATCTTCTGTTTGATTTTGTTCCAGATTTCCACCATCAGCAATGTTCTTACTTTTCCATTTTTAAAGTATCTTCGGCCAACCTTAAGTGAGTGTCTGCAAACTTTAATACAAAGGTGTTGAATGCGGTTGCCACAAGGTTAGTTTTACCTGAAGGCAGACCCACACACAATACTGGCCATTACCACAGATCAAAGTAAAAGGATGCAAGACTTCGCCAGCTCTGCTGGCTTCCGATTATTTGAAGGATATCGACAAATTGAGCTCATGGGCAAATTTCGTCTTTTAAGACCAAGTATTTAATTTTGCTCTGAATTCGATTACCATAAATCATTAAAAATGATAAATGATTTTGTTATAATGAAAGCTGGAGGATTAGCATCTGGTTATGTGCAGCCCCTGGAATATTCAAAAGATAGGCCCAAAGTGCTGCAGGTCAGGCAGCAGCTCCGGAGAACAAGGATGGGTGAAATTTGGCAACACCTGGATCCAGTCTCTCACTGGCACCAGCCACAGATTTTTCGTAGATCTAAGCCTTCCATTCCCGAGACCCTGGTTCTTCAATGACAAATGTTTCCCCATGTTTGCATACAGATCATCTGCAATTAATAAGCTTTCGCAACGCTCTTCTCTGCCAGAAATGCCACCATTTGCATGGTCTCTCGGTCTCCACGCTAATGTCGACACTCCCATTGTCCTCTCCAGCTCCACCCTTTCGCCACAATTTAAAATGTGCTTATTTTCTAATTTCACCAAATTGTGACTGAAGATCAACTTTCCATGGATGCATGTGTACCTGCTAATTATCTCTGGTAATTTCTATCTTTGTTTTCATTTGCTCCTATTCTCTGCTTTTGAATGATTGATTGAAAGATACAGCGTGGAAACATGCCCTTCAGCCCACTGACTCCACGCAGACCATCAATCACCCGTTCACACCAGTTCTATGTTATCCCACTTTCGGATCCAATCCTTGCACGCTAAGGGGAATTTACAAAAGCCAATTAACCTATAAACCTACAAATCATTGAAATATGGAAGGAAGCTGGAGGACGCAGAGAATGTGCAAACTCCACCAAGACAGCACCTGAGGTCAGGATCGAACCCTGGTCTCTGGCTCTGTGAGGCAGCAGCTCCACAACTACATGACTGTGACACCCCACTTATTACCAATATTTTGATATAGTTGATTTTAATCTTTTTGCAGTCATTTCAAAATCCAAATGCAGGGCTAGGCATTTGTTAACAGGTCTTATATTTTGCAATAAACATATTATCAGTTGTGTTTATCAAAGTCACACCATGCTCAAACTTGTTAATTAGATCAACAAGTATTTTAATGCAAGGAAAAATCCTGTAACCTTCTGTTATACTGAGAGATTGCAGTGGAAGATTTTACATTTATAATTAAATACATTCATTTTTGTGGAAACATAAGCCATAATCTAACCAGTGTAATTTCAAGCACAATTTGTTCCAAATTTTCCCAACTGAGCCCAAAGCAAAAACGTAACCCCAGGCTGTAGAAAATGCTTATTGATATGTAAGTTTAATAAAGCTTTTCAACAAAAATGACATAACACTTATATTCTACTTTGCTACATTGTCAAGAATAATTTCACAAAAAGATATTAGCTAAAGGGTATTGTATTACATGTTCTAATTTGGCTCCTCCATTAATATTTCTACTAGTCAAAAATGCACCTTAGAAATACAATTTTATCACCTGCAGACTTCTTGACAAAGTTCAACTGATTACCAAATTCCTGTAAAATTTAACATTAAACTTGTAACATTTGCATTGAATATTTCGGAATTCTTCGCAAACTGTTTCTGAATTGTTCTGAATGATATGCCCTGGATTTGTAAACATGTAAAGGGTCCATATATATCTGAAGAACTTTGGTTAAGAGAGCTTGAAGCACAGTACACCCACCTTGTCATCTTTTATTTCCATTCTGTCACTTTGATGATAAGCAGTCTAGGTCATGGCATATGTTCTTTCTAAAATAAATCACGACATGGAGATCTGTTTTTCTTTTATGAAAATGGGAGTAGCAAGAGTTAATTGGGAAATGTTCCTTAATTTTCATTCTGTTTCCCTCAATTTCTGTTTTGTCTCCATGTTTATTTATCAGTTTTCTAAAGGAGAGCTCTGTTTACTTTAATCTGCTGGACCAGTCCTGTACGATTTTTATCATTGGTCATTGGATTTATTCCGCATCTTTCCCAGAGGATGCCTGGATTAGATGGTATTGGCTGTAAGGACTGATAGTTTTTTCTGCAACGGTGGAGGTTGAGGGGAGGCCTGATAGTAAAATATAAAATTATGAGAAGCATAGGGCAGAGAGTCAGAATCTTTTTTCCCAGAGGGATAGCATAGCTTTAAGTTGAGAATGGAAAACTTTAAAGAGGATGTGCGATGCAAGGTTCTTTTTTGCGCAGTTGGTGGTGAGTGGGTGCCTGGAACATGCTGCCTGGGGTGGTGCTGGAAACAGATACGATAATGGTGTTAAAAGGCTTTTAGATAGGCACGTGGATATGCAGGGAATGGAGGGATATGGGTCATGAGCAGGTAGATGAGATTAGTTTGTTACCATGTTTGTCACAGATATTGTATGCCGAAAGGCGTGTTCCTGCGCTGTACCGTTCGATGTTCCATGTTCTATGATACTCAATTCATTTTCTATTTATTTTGTGGCCTGCTGAATGAAACATAAAATTACGAGAGGTGTAGTTAGGGTAGACAATCAGAACTTTTTCTCCAGAGTGTAAATGTCAAAGACTAGAGGGCATAGCATTAAGGTGAAGGGGGTAAAGTTTAAAGGTGATGTGCGGAGCAAGTTTATAATACAAAGTGGGTGATGGGTGCCTAAAACATGGTGCTAGGGGTAGTGGTGGAGGCAGACATGATAGTGGCATTTAAGAGGCTTTTAGATAGGCACATGGATATGTAGGGAATGGAGGCATATGGAGAGATATGGATCATATGCAGGCAGATGAGATTTGGTTTTTTTGGGCATTGTGTTCAGTTCAGATTGTGGGCCAAAGGGCCTGTTCCTATGCTGTACTCTTCTATGTTCTCTGTGTGGCACACAGAATAGAGTGGCAGAGCAGTGACAGAGAGTGGATGCATAGAGAGCTGCATATCGGGGAGATAGCTTACATCTGTATACAACCAGAAAGCAAGCCTGTCAAATTTGTAGATGATTCCAGTGAATTGGAGGAGGTAGCTCAGTCCTGTAAAATATAGATTTGTCAAAATAAACAAATGGACAAATCAATGTCAGAAAAAATGTATAACTGACAAGAATAAAACTGCACACAGAAAGGAAACTGCACACATGAACGATGCTCATGGTGTTGAAACAGATCAAGGTGTTTAAAGGACCAATATAATTTATAGAAACAAGGAACTGCAGATACTGGTTGACAAAAGTACACAAAGTGCTGGTGTATCTCAGCGGGTGAGGCAGCATCCCTGGAGAACAAGGATAGATGGTGATTTAGGTCAGGTCTGAAGAAGGGTCCAGACCCAAAACGTCACCAACCCATGTTCTCCTTAGAAGCTGCCTGACCCGTTGAGCTTTGTATATACAATCTCTAGGCTAGGTGAGTTGTCCTCATCACAATCTGAAACACAACCTTTTAAAATAACTTCCAAAGTCCAATTTATATATAAAGGCCATTTATTTCAGGATAACACAAAACTGTAAAATTATATCAGTTATAGTGACTATATCTTTGCTATTGTTTTGGAGGATGGAGTCAAATTTAGATAATATTTAATTCAAATTTAAGCTAACTATCTTTCTGAGCAAATTGTTACTATATTTTGCAGTCCATTTAGACTGTATATATATCTGAGATAATGTATATATAATTAACACACACACACACACACACACACACACACACACACACACACACACACACACACACACACACACACACACACACACACACACACACACACACACACACACTTGCTCACAAAATAAAATTGAGAAGCTGCAAATTCAACACTGGATACACATTCATCATTTGATGTTTCATTCAGTATGTTTCTAATTGCTTTTTTCCTTATCCATTGACAATGTTCACTCAAGCTTCAATACTTCTGTCAACATAGTGATCATTCAAAATAGGCAAACTTGATCGTGTGTGTTGGGGTGTATGTTCAGTATTTGAAATATTGCCATTTTTTGTTATTTTCTGATGTGCTCCAAGTGGTTGAAGTGATGAAGTTAGTTTATTTTTGATCTTTTAAGTTTTGTTATGTTTGAGTCCTCACTCTAGGAAAATCTACTGCCTAATCAGGTTCCTTAATATCACAGAATTTCATTCCGCTCATCTAGACTGATGTTGTATCTGCAAGTGACTCTGCTATTTTCGACTCAATGGTTGGCTTTTATATTGCTTTTGTTAAAATTATTCGCCGAAAATTGGGTTATGAAAATCAAAACCACAGAAATGAAATGTGGTAACAAACATTTCTGGGCCATTTCATGCAAATGTGGAAATTCATCTCAGACTTCCAAAGACGATTTACAGTTTTCTGTTTGATCCAATTTTAGTATCAAATGAAGTCATTGTTAGTCACCCTTGGACAACTTGGTTTTCATTGCAAGCACCAGATTGGGGTCCCAAAAGCTGAAGTGAATCAGAACTTTATGACTCAGTATGTAGCCTGTATCTGGGAAGAACTGCCTGAGAAATTTGTGGAACTGGATATAATTATCACTTTTAAAAGACATTTAGATAGATACAAAATGCTGGAGTAACTCAGCGGGACAGGCAGCATCGCTGGAGAAGAATGGGTGACGTTTCGGGTCAAGACCCTTCTAAGGGTCCAGAATTTTGTGTCCACCTTCGATTTAAACTAGCATCTGCAGTTTTTTCCTGCACATTTAAATAGATATATGGATAGGAAGGGTTTTCAGGGATATGGACCAAATGCAGGCAAATGGAACTAGTCCAATATGCCAACTTGATCGGCATGGAGAAGGTGGGTTGAAGGGCCTGTTTCCATGCTGTACAGTTGTATAACTCTATCACACTCTCCCACATTGTGTTGTCTGAAGATTTGGAGATGGGACATTTAGTTCCTTTTTACAAATTATTGATGTAAATAGGGAACAGCTGAGACCTATGCATTGAACCACGTTATAACCCATCTGCCACTGAGAGAAAGATGCACTTATTCCTGCTCTCAATTTCCTGTCTTTCAACCACTTCTCAATCCATGCAGTATATTACCGCAATCCCATGTGCTATAACAGTGCTTAAGCTACTTCTGTAAGATCTTAACAAAAGTCTCCTTTTATCCCATATGCACTGGTTCTCCCTTACCTGTTGGTCTAGCTACATCCTCAAAAACTCCTGTTGATCTGCCAAGCCTGATTTCCTTTCATTGTCCCATCCTGTTATTCTTTTCTAAGAGTTCAGATATTATATACTTAATAACAGTTTCCAGCATTTCTCCCAGGTCTCTTCTGAGGCCCTGGTCTGTAATTCCCTGCTATTTCTCACCCTCTGATTAGAAATTGTATCTGCCAGCCTCCAATATGTTGTAAATGCTTCAGTTGTAAAGGATTTTGGAAGATGCTCAGAAACGGATCTATTATTTCCAGTGCTATTCCTTTAGTACTCTGTCATGTAGATTATCAGGTCCTAAGGACTACTCATCCGTTAGCCCATTCATTTATCTTTCATTGGCAGCATTAATTTTTTTTAGTTCCTTCCTTACTTTAAATGCTTAATTTAACAATGTACCTGGAGGTTAATTATGTCTCCTTTGTGTAGACAGCACCAAAATATGTAGAGAGAGACCCAAGAGACTGCAGATGCTGGGATCTTCAACAAAAATAAGAGTGCTGGAGGCACTCAGTGGGTCAGGCAGCATTTGCGGAGGCAAATAGACGTACATTGTTTCAGGTCAGGGATCCATCTTCAGCCTGAAGAAGGCTTATGACCTGAAACATTGTCTGTCCATTTAAATCCACAGATACTGCCTGACCCACAGTAGTTTGTTTTGTTATTGTGTTGATTTCTAATTATAATTTCTCCTTTTTATTGATTCGAGGGAACTGGGCTTTCCAGGTAAAGCCAGCATTTAATTGCACATTAATGGTACATTTCAGAAGGTGGTGGTGAACTGCCTTCTTGGGCTGCTGCATTCCCTGTGGTGTGGATTTTGCTGCAGAGATGTGATGTAATGGCAATATATCTCCAAGTCAGGATGGTGTGTAGCTTGGGCAGCTGGACAAGTGGTGACATTCCCAACATTTGCCATTGTCCTTCTAGCTTGTCGAAGTGGTGAGTTTGGAAGGTGCCTTCTAAGGATTCTTGGTGAGCTGCTGTGGTGCATCCTGTCGACGGTACAAACTGCTGCCACTGTGTATCAGTGGTGGGGTTAGTGAATGGCTGTGGATGGGGTCCCTATTGCATGAGCTGCTATGTCCTGTAGGGCGTTAAGCTTCTTGAGTGTTGTTGAAGTTGCATTCATCTAGGCAAGTGAAGAGTTTTCATCACACTCCTGACTTGAACCTTGTAGTTGGTAGACCAGCATTGTTGAGTTAGGAGGTGAATTCGTCACTGCAGTATTCCCAGCATCTGACCTGCTCTTGTGGCCACATTGTGTGCATAGTTGCTCCAGTTCAATTCTGCTCCAATGTAACCCCCAGGATATAATAGTGGGGAATTAAGTGATTGTAATGTCATTGAATGTCAGGGGATGATTACTGGGTTTTCTCTTGCCTGGCTCTTGGTGTGGCTTCAATGTTACTTACCAGCTAGCAGTCCACGCCTGGATATAGTCCCCAATGTGTTGAACAATGGCAGCATTTAGTTGTGGACTGTTCTATTATCAGAGAAGTCATGAATGGAGCTGAACATTGTGCAATCATCAGTGAGCATCCTCACTTTTGAGGGTGACGTTTGAGCCAAGGACTCTACGCTGAGTAACTCCTGCAGAGCTGTCGTATGACTGAGATGACTGACCAGCAACCACCACAAACATCTCCCTTTGTGCTGGGCACGATTCTAACCAGTGAAGGGTATCCCCCTGACTCCAGTTTAGCCCAGGCTCCTTGATCAAATGCTGACTTGATCAGAAGGGCAAGTTACTCTCACTTCACCTCTGGAGCTCCTCTCTTGTTCCTACGTTTGCCCCATGGCTGTAATGAGTTCAGGGCCTGAGCATCTTTGACACAACGCAAACTGAGCTTCCGTCACCAAGTTGTTTCCAAGCAAGTGCCTCTTGATAGCATCATTGATTACCCCCTTCATCACTTTCAGAGGGTTACACCAAGAAAAAGAATCCCAGAGTAGTGTGTCTGGCACTGCTAGGCACCATCTCCACTCACTATGCCATTGTGCCTAACATCTGCTGTCAGCTAGTTAATGGAGAGGATTCTGAGGAATAAGATATAATATGCATTTGGATAGATTGGGGCTGATTAGGCAGTCAGCATGGTTTTCTACGTGGGCGACCGTAACTTAAAAATCTGATTGACTGTTTCTGTGCTGCATGACTATGTCTCCGTTGCTCCTTCTGTCTGTTTAGTTTGTCACCTGTACTGAGGTACAGTGAAAAGTGATTGTTGCGTGCAAACTAGTCAGCAGAAAGACAATACATGATTACAATCGGGCCATTTAGAGTGATAAGGGAATAACGTTTAGTGCAAGGTAAAACCAGCAAAATCTGAGGGTCACCAAAGAGGTAGACAGTAGTTCAGCACTGCTCTCTGGTTGTGGTAGGATGATTCAGTTGTCTGATGACAGCTGGGAAGAAATTGTCCGTGAATCTGGACGTGTGCGTTTTCACACTTCTATACCTTTTGCCTGATGGGAGAGGGGATAAGAGGGAGTGGCCAGGGTGCGACTCATCCTTGATTATGCTGCTGACATTGCCGGGGCAGCGTGAGGTATGAATGGAGTCAATAGAATGAAGGTTGGTTTGTGTGTGTGTGTGTCTCATTTCCTTCTTTATTTTCTTCATCATTCCCCTCCCCCTGTCATTGACCTCTCCCAGATGATACCCTCCCAGTTATGACTAGCAACCACTACCACAAGTACAAAGTGCTGGAGGCACTCTGCGGGCCAGGCAGCATCTATGGAGGGATTGTACAGACAATGTTTTGGATTGGAACCCTTCTTCAGACTGATTTAAGGGGAAAGACAGCTGGAAAGCTGGAAAGAGGTGCGGTTATGATTGTGTGGCAAGTGATTTGTGTTTTGTGTTTTGTCCGAGATTCCAGCATTTGCTGTTTCTTGTGCCTCAATTTTACTGCTCCACTGCGAACTGTGAAGAAGTTCTCCTTCTTTCTCCAACCAGTATTCTGTGAGACCATCGCTCACGGTCCTGCCTCTCTCACTTGTTACGCTTTGTCACCCCCCCTCCCTTACCCGTCTCGCTTTTCCAGCTTTCTCTCCCCTACTCCAATTAGTCTGAACTGTCCTGACCTGAAACCTTTTCTGTCCATTCCATACCAGGATCGAACCCTGATCTCTGGCGCTCTAAGGCAGCAACTCTACATCTGTGCCACTGTGCCACCACTTTACTCAAGATTCCAGCATCTATATTAGGAGTCTGAATCAATCACCCACCCTCGCCATATCTCCAACCACATCATCATCCGACATTGTCCTCTATTTGTACTCTGATAAACACATGGAATTAGGAATAATCCCAACATGATTATTTTGAAGTCCTACTTTCAATTTACCTCTGTTCAGTATTTAGGACCTCATCCATTTTTAAATATATATTGCTGGTACTGATGTGTATCGTCACAATTGGCTGTTCACCCTTCTTCTCCAAAATATCCTTCACCCTCTTTGAAATATCCTCGACCCTCTTACCAGGGAGGAAATTGTCGATGCTTCAGCTTGAAATGCTGCATCAAGACTAATTTGGACACACATCATGTTCCCATGTTATCATGAAGGTTCGTTTGCTGTCTATCTGTTCGACTCAGGAATAATTTCTTACCCTCTGAATAGTCTTTCCTCCAGCTAGGGTACTCTTTCTTTTTCATCTCTACCCCATTGCGGACATTGGACTTTATCTGTGGAGCTGGTGCACTGCAATGCTGAGAATTCTTTACTCTTTATCTTTCCCTTTGCTCTACCTATTCTACTTGATTTTGACTTGATAATGTTTATAGTATTATCTGAATTGATTGTATCGATTGCAAAACAAAGCTTTTCTCTATACTATAGCAAACATGACAATAATTAACCTAAATCTAATGTGATGAAATTCCATCTTACTATTATTTCTTCCTCTCCTCTGCCTTCTCCTGAACGGTCATCTTTGCCACCAGAATCCAAAATTGTCTATTTGTTATATTTAGCCCACCATTTTCTGCTCTGCCTAGAAATCACCCCCTTCCTGTAGATGCAGACTTTACCAGTGGTAATCACTTCACTGAACATGCTATCTCTATAACTGTTAGCATCACATCCACAGTGAATTCATCTACCACACCAACCCCATAATGTGGTTAACCACTAGTTGCAGCTGGATACACTTAGCCCCACATGGTGCCAACAGATACCGGAAGTATAAAATATTACCTCAGATAAAGCAGAAGTCTCAGCTTCCCCGCTTTAAATTAACATTAAATCATCTTACATGTAACTAATTCCAAAAGGGGTTTATTTAATTCTTAACATTCCTCCCTACAAACTAAATACATTATCTATACTTTAGCTTCAACTACTCAATTGTGAAACAGTAAAAGCACCGTAAATCCAGCATCTGATGAAGGGTCTCAGATCCAAAACATTGCCTATTTGTCTTTCTATGGATACCTGTTGAATTGTTCCAACATTTTCTGTTTTTATTGTACTTTAGTGGAAATACTGACTTACGCCAATGGCCTCCAAGTCCAAGATAAGATTCAATATTTTGAAGAACTTATAAGGTTCAAAATGTTGTGGGAAATGTGTGTACAGAGTCTTCTTCTTCTTCTTGCATTTGAGGCAGCAGAGATTATGTACTGCCCCACAGGCACACGAAAATGACGTGCTGCCTGCTGGTCTGCTCCACACACGCAGCACGCAGGCTGCTGATGAACGCACCCCCCAGCGATGCATGTTGGCGTTGAACCAGCCGACCCCTGTTAGGAGCCGGTTCAGGGCGACCCACTTTTTGCGGGGCAGGTCCGAGCTGGGTGGGGCTGTGGTGTTCGGTGCAACGGTGAATTGCAGAGTTCGCGAAGTCTGTTCCCAGCTGGTTCTCCATGCTCCTAGTGTGTTGAAACCGGAGCCACAGACGGTCGCTGTGTGACAGGAGAAGGGGCGATGAGATGTCAGGCGTTGAGGTCACAGTTGCTGCAAGTCCTGGGCAAGGTGGTGCAAAGGATGTTTGGTGCCCGATGGGGCCTTGCACCCCAGCCTGTGAGTGAAGTACTCTCTGCGAAGCTTGGCGGGTACGATACCTGCGAGCACCGGCAGAAGATCCGTCGGAGTAGGGCGTATGTACTGAGTCACAGTCATACAGTGCGGACACAGGCCATTCAGACCAACGCCCACATCGACCAACATGCCCCATTTACATGAGTCCCACCTACCTGTGTTTGCCTCATATCCCTCTAAACCTATCCTATCCGTGTACCTATCTAAATGTTTTATAAATGTTGCGATGGTACTATCTCGAAAGAAATCTACTATTGTTCCACTACAGTTCTTGCACTCTTGTACTTACGTGTGATTGTGCTTGTTGTGTATAGTATCATTTTACTGGATTGTATTAAAAGCAAAACATTTCACAGTATCAGCATAAATGTGACAATGAAGTACTATTGAACTGGCTATACCTTCCTAACATTCATCTTTTTCTGAATCATGCTCAGGAGGGAACTGCCGATGCTGGTTTAAAATGAAGATGGACACAAAATGCTGGATTAATTCAGCAGGTCAGGCAACGTCACTGGAGAGAAGGAATGGATGACGTTTCGGGTCGATACTCTTCTTCAGACTGAAGAGACACAGTATGAAGAAGGGTCTCAATCTGAAACGTCATCCATTCCTTCTCTTCAGAGTTGCTGCCTGTCCCACCGAGTTACTCCAGCATTTTGTGTCTATCTTCAGTTTTTCTAAATCATGATGTATCTCCAATGCTGCGCTTGATGTTTGGGAGGTTCTGTGCTGTCTGATGTAGGTCCTATTCCCCTTGCTGCTGTTGCTTGCTTATTGCTGACAAATACCATCTAACACGTGTGCTCATGTCACTTGTATAACAAGATTCCAAAGCCTTTGTACAATTAATGTTCAACGATTAAATAATCTAGTTTTACTCAATTACGAGTAATTCACTGAGGAACTTCACAGTGAAGGCCATTCACTGCATAAACTATAGAAGCACAAACACACACAAACCATTTCAGCCGCGTTCAAATAGATGCAGACTTCTTCAGTGAAATCAGAAATAATTTTAGAAGCTGTCTCTTTTTAAAGACATAGTTTCTGTAAAGCAATTGGTAGCCAAAATGCTGCTGAGCAAAACAGTTTTTTCGTAGAGATCTGTAATAATCTAGGAAAGAAATAAGAGATTAAACTAAACGTAACAACAAATTAGTTATAAATCCAGCATATAAATTAAAGCGTCATCTCCAATTTCCAATGTTTATTACCAGGATTTTAACAAAATAAACTATCGCCAGATAGCATTTCTTTTGGACAATGTGAAAACATTTATCTACATTAAAGAATATTTATTGCTTCAAAGAAGGGATCATTCTGAGAAATATGCTGATTAGGTGATGATAAAGAATATATATATAAACAAAGTGCTTGTAACCTTTTCAAAAAGACACTAAGTTGTGGATTAATTCAGTGAGTCAGGCAGCATCTCTGGAGAACATGAGTAGTTGATGTTTCCAAAGGGTTGATACCCTTCTTCAGAATGAGGAAGGGTATGAATTAGTCTAAAGAAGAGTCCTGACCTAAAGTGTAGGAATGAGCTGCAGATGTTGGTTTACACCGTAGATAGGCACAAAATGTGTCTGAAGAAGGGTCTCGACCTGAAACGGCGCCTATTCCTTTTCTGCAGAAATGCTGCCTGACCCGCAGACTTACTCCAGCATTTTGTGTCTATGTCCTAACCTGAAACAGGTCAATGGGAAGAGCCATGTCTACTTTCATGCCTCCTCCCTCCATAGAGAGCAAGATCTTAAGTTGCAGCCAGGTTTAGACAACAGTCAGTACTGAACCTCCTCTTGGTAAAGATATTGAAGTGTCTGCTGGGAACAGCTGCCTAGAGGATTGTTAATAGGGCTAATTAGAAATTAAATTGCCTGACGGCACGTATTAAAGATGTTACACAGTATTTTGGTGCCTTTTGCTTGATCTAGTCCGCTCCTAACAGCAGCCAGCTAATTGGGAGTAAACAAATTGTTGCTGAGGATTTGAGTAGGACAAGAAACTAAACACACTTCCCAATGTTCACCTGCTCCTGAAGGTTGGTCGGGCACTCTGAAACAGAGCGTTAGATTTACCAGACTTTACCAGCACACAATAAACACATTCTGGGAGTTCATTTAAGGCCATTTGATGTAAGTAGATGCAGTGCTGTGCTGCTCCATCTTAAGGAACCTCACTAGAGATTCATGTTGAAATGGAGTGTGTGATCCGGGACACTGGGTCGGCTGGTAGAAGAGGTGAAGTGCTCTGGTTTCCTCCCTCATTGTCATGCGGCTTTATAATCAGCCTTTAACAGGTTAATTGGCCTCTGTAAAAAATAATTGCCCGAGTGTGGAGGCAATGGATGAGTGGGGATAACATAGAGCTAGCATAAATGGTGATCAATGGTCGGCATGGACCTGGCGGGCTGAAGTCTCTATTTCCACGCTGTAGCTCTAAAACTTGACCTCTTTCAGAAGGATTTGTACGATGGCGTGCAAGATTTTGTAAGCCTTTTCATGTTTCTTCTACCATCCTGAAGCATGCTTCTTCGAGTTAGCCACATTGGGCGAAAGTGGGTTCATGGAACGCTCCACCTCCCCCACTCACCACCAGAATTGTTTGTGATCAATGCTCGAGTGTAGGTTTAAAATCGGAAAACATAAAAATTACCCCACAAGTCGGACAGCATCGGTGGAGTGATGAAACGCAGTTAATTGTTTCAGATCAATGACCCGTCAGCAGAATATCAGGTATCTGTTTTATTGATTCATGGCATGTTTTAAAATATAGCAATTAATAATTTTGATCAATATTGGGGAACAGTATTAGGTTTTCAAACAGACCTGTCTTAGAGAATCAACACCCATTCCATGTAAGATTTTACTCTTCAACCAAATTAACCAGGCGGCCAGGTGTAGTGGTAGAGCTACTGTCGTATAGTGCAAGAGACCAGGGTTTGATCCAGTCTATGGGTGCTTGTCTGTATGGAGTTTGTATGTGTTTGGGTAGTACGGTGGCGCAGCGGTAGATTTACTGCCTTACAGCGCTTGCAGCACCGGAAGCCTGGGTTCGATCCCAACTACGGGTGCTGTCTGTACGGAGTTTGTACGTTCTCCCCCGTGACTGCGTGGGTTTTCTTCGAGATCTCCGGTTTACTCCCACATTCCAAAGATGTACAGGTTTGTAGGCTGTGTCGGAAAGAACTGCAGATGCTAGTTTAAATCGAAGGTAGACACGAAATGCTGGTGTAACTCAGCGGGACAGGCAGCATCTCTGAAGAGAAGGAATGGGTGACGTTTCGGGTCGAGACCCTCTTCAGGCAGGTTTGTAGGTTATTTGGATCAGTGTAATGTGTAAAGTGTCACTAGTGTGTGTAGATCGTGTTAATGTGCGGGAATCACTCGGTGGACAAAAGGGTCTGCTTGCGCACTGTATCTCTAAACTATTTACTTAGGTTTATTATTTTCACTCCCAACTTTCAGCAAGAATTGAAGTTGTGTGCAATTCTAATTTCATGGGTGTTCCCTATATTAGTTTGACATTATGATTCAAACCAGCTGTCTGATGGACATCTTATTTAATGTTTCAATCAGCCTGGGAGCACAAAGACATGAGCAAAAGAAGTAACTATCCAGGTCAGGTGATAAAAAGCTGTCATTGTCCTATCCCTGACTTACACATTGGTAGAAATAGGTCTTGAAGGCACAGAATTTTTATTTATGGAAACAAGCTTCACTGTACTTGCAATAAACTATACGGTAAACCAAAAACATTTGTAATAGGATCCTTTGGAGAGATATAAGGCAAACTAAATCAGGAGCCTGACCTGAGGACATTCCTTGAAATAAATATGATGGTTTCTGCACAAAAAAAAACAGAGAACAATAAATAGGTAGGAGTAATGACGAGGCTGTAATCTAATCACAGATTCAGACGATGGTTTAAACTTCAAGAGTGAAACACAATCAGTTTATAACCATCTTCAGAAGCCTCAGATCAGGTTGGCAGTTTGGAATCACTCCATTAATTCTTGCGGTTGATTACGAATCACAATTGAATTACATCAGGGATTTTGTTCTGTTTTTCGGCTTACTGCACAGCAGGGATTCGCCAGAGAGTAGAACCTATGGTTATAAGGAGGTACTGGAATTATTTAGCAACGAGGAGTAAAATCAAACTTTTGTTTAACGGAGGCGTTTCTGTGTCAAACCAATGCATTGGATGTGAAGGGTATGTCTGTACTCACAGCAGGCAATTGTATGGATCACAAGGTCAAGCTCCTCAGAAAGCAGAATCTTTAAAGAGTTGAGGAAACTGAACATATGATTGAAACTGCAGCAACTAAAGGTGTCAGAGGTTATGGGGAGAAGGCAGGAGAATGGGGTTAGGAGGGAGAGGTAGATCAGCCATGATTGAATGGCGGAGTTGATGGGCCGAATGGCCTAATTCTACTTCTACCACATATGACCTTATGAACCTTTCCCAATCCAAGTGTCTTACATTAAGAGTAGGGAGTGAAAGAAAGATTCATTTGAATCTCATTCTTTATTCATTTCTATCAACACACGCACTGGGCCTGATTGATAATAGAATTACCCAATCCTGTCCTTTTCTTCTTTGCCCTTTTTGGGATACCCATCAGGGGTAAGGTTGATTTACTTTGGTTTTGTAGGCTCAGGCCTATATGTAATTTGTGGACTCCACCTCAGGTGGAGTAGGAGATGTTTGATGGGACTCGACGATGGGTTGTTTGCTGAGTACAGCTGTGGAGTGGGATGGAACAATGGCAGCGAAGTGGATGAATCCACACTTTTGTTTCCCTTATCCCTAACTAGTTTGAAGAAGGGTCTCGACCCGAAACGTCACCCAATCCTTCTCTCCAGAGATGCTGCCTGTCCCGTTGAGTTACTCTAGCTTTTTGCGTCTATCTTCGGTTTAAACCAACATCTGCCATTCCTTCCAACACAGTGATTTGGGAAGCAGTTCTTTAACCACTTGGAGGAGGTGATTGCAGAAGACCTTCCACTTGGCAGGTAATAGCCCCCCCCTCCCCACTGTATTTACTATAGTTAAATTTGGCTTAATTCGTGAAAGTGGTTATAAATGCATTGAAGCCTGGATTATACAATCTTCCCAGTTGTAGGAGATGAAGCAATGAACCTGTGCTGACAATTTGCCTTGGCCACCAAGGGCCCCATGAGTTCCAAGGCCTAGTTGTTTTTCAATGGTGGGGCCATATTTGGAGAACTGTGTTCTTCTTTGGTCATTATGCTACAGGGAGGTGGTTATTAAGCTGGTTAGGGTGCAGAGAAAATTTACAATGATGTTGCCATGACTCAAGAGCCTGAGCTGCAGGGAGAGGTTGGGAAGGCTAGGAATTTATTCCTCGGAGTGCAGGGGTGGGAGAGGGGGGGGGGGGGGGGGGGGGGTGATTTTATAGAGGTGTATAAAATCTTGAGGGAATAAATAGGGTGAATGTACAGAGGACATAGGTTTAGGGTGAGAGTGGAAAGTTAATGGGAAACTGAGGGCAATTTTGTTTCACTCACAGGATGGTGAGTAAATGGAATGAACTGCCAGAGGAGGTAGTTGAGGCAGGTAATATAGCAAGTTTTAAAGGACACTTGGACAGGTACATGGATAGGAATGGTTTAGAGGAATATTGGCCTAATGCAGGCAAATTGAACTAGCTTAGATGAGCCTTCTTAGTCAAAATGGCCAATTGGGCCGAATGGGAAGATTCCATGCTGTATGACTCTAATGGACATATTGAAAGGCTCTGCTGACAGAGAGGGTTCAAGTGGATCATAAACACCTGCATGGATTCATTAGCTCATGTGTCTCGTTTTTTTCATTATAAGTTACATGTGATCCACTGTATTTTTTGCAAATCAAACAAATTGCTGGAAACATTCAGCAGGCCAGGCAGGATCTGTTGGAAGAAAAACAGTAATCTTTACTCTTCCAATGTTCTTTTGGCCTTTAATCCCCTCAAGGTTCACTGCATATAAATATTGTTAGGAAATATACAATATATGAAATCGTTTGACGTCTTTACAATTGATTGGTCTTCCCTGCACCACATCTGATTGCTCAGTGGAGCTGAGCATGTTTAGAACACAAACATGGAATACAGAACAGTTCAGCACAGTAACAGGCCTTTGACCTTTTCACACCAAACACACTGCCAAATTAAACTTATCCCTTCTGCCTATGCATTCCCTGCTCATCTGTGTGCAAATGTAAAACTCTCTTCAATGCCACTATCATATCTGCTTCCACAACCACCCCTGACAGCACATCCCAGCACCCATCACTCTCTGTGCAGAAAAACCTACTCCGTCATCTTCATTAAACATTCCTCCCCTGACTTAAAAACGATGCACTCTAATATTTGACGTTTCCACCCTGCGAAAAAAAAACCTTCTGATTGTAAACCTATCTTTGCCTCTCATCGTTTTGTAAACTTCTATCAGGTTTCCGATGCTCCACAGAAAATAATTCAAGTTTGTCCAATCTCTCCTGATATGTAGTACCCTCTAATCCAGGCAACATTCTGGTAAACAGCTTCTGTACCCTCTCCAAAGCCTCCACATCCTTCCTATAATGGGGCGACCAGAACTGCACGTTGTATTTTTGACACCTTGTACTGTCTCTCTTCAAGGCCCATTGTTCTCTTGCTTTATGGGTGGAAGGCTTTATCGGTTGTACTGGGCCGTGCTGCCACAGAACCACAAAAAAAAACATCAGTCAACTGTCTGATCAGTTATCAAGGTATCTTTCATAAGACATTTTTCAAAAAAATAGGCTCCTTGAAAAACGAAAGGTCATTTACTTGCTTCACCATTAGTTGGCTGCCTGCATGTTAAAGTCAAACCTATTATGCTGTCGCTTTCATACGATTTTCTGAATCACCTTGGAAAATGTTGGCAGCCTTAGTATTGCTTTGAAGCTCTGATTGCACTGCCTGAATTGATAAATCAAGAAGAGAAAAACAAAGAAAGCTTTAAGCAGTTAACTATAATAACTGGCCCTAACACTTCATGGTCACAATGTCCTTTGTATGGCAAAAAATCTCTTGATCTCCAAACTGTCATTCTACTTGGTGCATTAGTACAATGCAATATGTCCTGTGGTGCTGTGTTAGCTTCCTTTCTTTACTTTGTGCCATAGACAGCAATTCTCAGAGAGCTGTATAATCGAGGGGGATATCACAGTCATCATTTTGGATAGGCACATGGATATGCAGGAAATGGAGGGATATGGATAATGTGCAGGTCAATAAGTGATGGGTTTGGCATCCTGTTCACCACAGACATTGTGGGCCAGCAACCCTGTTCTTGTGCTGTATTTTTCTATGTTCTATGTTGTATGTCCTGCCCTTGTCCTTATTCCGATCACATGTAGGAATCAGGAGTGAATTCCTACTCAGTTCTGGAGAAGAATACACCTGACTGTAACATCCCAACTGCTGGACCTACCTGACAGCCTAACATGGATTAAAATAGGGAATTAATCCTAGTCTTTGTTTCACAGATCCATATATTTGCTTCTGAGAGATACAGCATGGAAACAGGTCATTCGGCCTACCGAGTCCATGCCGACCATTGATCACCAACTTACACTAGTTCTGTGTTGTCTCACTTTCTCATCCACGCTCTGCACATTAGAGTCAAGTTACAGAGACCAATTAACCCACACTTCTATGGGATGTGGGAGGAAGCAGTTAACTATAATAACTGGTCCTAACACTTTTAGTCGCAATGTCCTCTTTATTGCAAAAAAATCTCTTTATCTCTTGAAAAGGATATGGTGCACTTGATGGAAACCCACAGGGAGAACGTGCAAGCTCCACACAGACAGCACCCAGGGTCTCTGACATGTGAGGCAACAGCTCTACCAGTTGCAAGTTAATAGTTGAATTTAGTTCAGTTTAGTTTAGAGATACAGCGTGGAAACAGGTCCTTCGGCTCACAGAGTCCGCACCGACCAGTGATCACCCATGCACTAATTATATCCTACGGACAATTTACAGAGGCCAATTAACCTACAAACCACCACGTCTTTGGAATGTGGGAGTAAACCGGAGCACCCGGAGTAAACCCAGGTGGTCACAGGGAGAATGTGCAAACTCCATACAAACAGAACCCGTAGTCAGAATCGAACCTGGGTGTCTGGTGCTGTAAGACAGTAACTCTACCACTGTGCCACTGTAATAAACTGCTATAGTGACACAAAATTGCAGTTGGACATGACAACAAGAGACCTATGAACAGAATAACGAGGCACAATAGGTGACTATTGTCAATGTCTATATGTTCACATTCAACTCAACGATCATCTTCATTACAATTGAAACATGCCTTGCCTTGCTTTGTCCTGCAGCAAATTTCAACGCCTCTTACTATTAACGTACTGATAATTCCACTATTAGAAAGAAATAAGATACTTAAATGAATTTGGATGCTGTGATGATTTATAGCACTGATCAGTTTACCAATAGCTGCTAGCAAGCTGCAATCCTCTTGCAGATCCATTGTTTGATTCGCGAGGGGGCTGCCTCTGTTTTCTTACTGCCATTCTATTTGGATTACAATGCACATATTAGAAAGAGTGTATATTTAAAATGCAAAAAAAATGATGTTACAGATTTGAAATTTGTACCTAGGTTCCACTGAAGCCTGCAATTAACTTTACAAAGATCTTGAAAATCAGGAAGTATCAGAGATGTGAAAATATGCACACAATGTCCTTTAGAGCCATAGAATACTTCTGCTCCAGATTATATCTCTGAGCGATTACCTTTATCGTGAGGGAAACATTGAGCCTATAATCCACTTTTTCCTTCTCTATTAAACACCAACTAGTCGAGAAGCCTGACCTGTGGGATAAAGTACAGGAATAATTTTCTTCAATATTTACTTATTTGCAGTCAGCTTAAGATCCATCAAAAGTCACAAAGTGCAGGAGTAACACAGCAGGTCAGGCAGCATCCCTGGAGAACATGGATAGGTGACGATTTTGGACAAGATCCACTGAGACAGTTCACTTTTGCTTTAAAATTGAAATGGAATTGGAGATGAGAGTGACCAGCAACCAGTCATAGGAAAAAAAAACGAGGCCAAATTAATCATCGCCTCAAAAACACTGTGGTACTTTGGATGAGATAAGGACAGAGGGCAGTATGGTTCATCACAGAGGGTTAAAGAATGTGCATTCTTTTCCGGATCCTTACACTTTTGCCATGGATTTTCACGAATTTACGATTTTATTAAACAGCTGGCTTTGGTATGATTGGAAATTCAAAATATGATTGGTTTCCTTGTAAGAAAATCACGGAAAATGGGCCACAAAGAAACGCCATAAATGTGAATGAGAAGACAGAAGTGCCTCTTCCAGCTGACGCAGGGCACAATGTGATTATGCTGTGTGTTATATCATGAAGAATTTCAATAACTATAGTGTGAGATAACACCACAAAAGTTTTATATTGCCTTGACATTTTCACAGACATATTATGCTTCAACAAGTATTTTAGCTGATAAACATCTCCTTTACCATCTATAAATCACAGGAGCTTTAGAAATTCAAAGAGCTGAATTGTTTTGTGTGTGTTTTCCACAAGACCTGGGGTTGTTGCCATGACACAGGTGTCAAGCACTTCTGAAAGAGGAAGGTTGATGGACATGGAGGGCAAAGACAATCATTGATAAAGAGTTTCTCAGGTGGACAGAGGCCTGTTTTGTGATGTTCTGCCCTGATGACAGGTAGCCACGGCCCCAGGGGCATGTGGAGAAACAGGCTAACCTGTGCTGATGAAAGGCCTGTCATGTTTGCAAAAAAGGGAATTGAGGGACGTGACTTCAGGGCAAAAGTTTCCTGGAGGAGCACATTATAATTAATGAAGAGGCAAGGGGCCCAGTTTATTGAAATCTTTCCTTTGCTTTGAATCAGTGACCTGCTTAACCCATGACACTTACCTTTCATCTGCTAAATTGTGCTGTAAATGTCATATTTTAATAATGTATTCCATGGAGTTGCCATTGCAGAGAAATCAAGTGGGGTTGCCTCAAAATATTTAATGACAAATATTGTAACATGAGAAGTTTGCCAGAATATGTTCCATTTTAATCCACTTGCTATATTATTTCTGACACAGTTTATCGAAACCAATGATCCCTATTAAATGTGTAACATTGTTCTAAGATTTACCAACCAAAACTATCTGAATTTGATTTGTTAATTTCCAACGATGACATTGAATTATGTCGCCAATTTAATAAAGGGAGTCTAGTCCGCTAGTTATTTGAATTCAAGTTATCTGAATTTCTCACTTTAGTGTATAGTTGATGGAACTTCCTATTCAATGTTATTTCCAGTTTCAGTAAATATATCTGGAGGTATAAAACTGGGACATACAATCCATATTTTAAAGTATATAAACACAATAAAGGATACTCAAAATGCCCCAGTGAACCCGTCTCAGTTCATTTGGTGAACTGTGGCGAACTCTGAAATATAGAAGCCAGCAAACCTCCATGGATTTCTCAGAAACTGGCTGCAAATCTGAACACTGATTGTTCATGTCATGTTGCATAACATAAAATAACAAAAGCATTTATATAAATGTGTGTCAGAAACCTCTGTGGATAAAGGAAGAGTTTACCTGCATATTAGAAAACTATCATTCACATTCGTAATTGATCTAATCAAGATTGAAGGATCCGTTAAGGTTTTTTTCTTAAAAACAACTGGTTGCCTGTACTAATATTGAAAACAAAGTAAAAAAGATTACCTAAAATATCAAATGGAAAGATATTGATCATCCACTATTTAGTTATTCTTTATATTTGCGGAGCAGTGGTCGAGCTGCTGCCTCACAGCGCCAGAGCCCTGGGTTTGATCCTGATTACGGGTGCTGTCTGTACAGAGTTTGTATATTCCCATGTGGGTTTTCACCGGGTGCTCCAGTTTCCTCCCACATTCCTGAGACGTGCAGGTTTGTAGGTTAATTGGCTTCTGTAAATTATCCCTAGTGTGTAAGACAGAACTAGTGCGATCGCTGGTCGGCTAAACTAAACTAAATAACTAATCAGGGCACTGTATCAATCTATGAAAAAAAATCAGAACCCAGGGATTCAAGGGAAGTAATTTCAGGCAACAAGCATATCAAAAGGCCTATTAAACAATCTGCTGGAGGAACTCAGTGGGTCGAGCATCGAGTGTTGTCGGCGTTTCAGGTTGAAATGCCGATTCGTGACAAAGACGGGAGAGGGAGGGTATCGAGAGGAGAGGAGGAGTGATGAGGCAGAGGTTGGTGCGTGATGGTTTGTTGTTCCAGATTGCATCATCTGCAATCTCTTGTGTCCATATCATACAATGCATATTTCACACAGAAGCAATCAGACCTATAAGCCAGTGAATTCTAATGACTCTCAAAATCCGTGTAGAGTAGAGCTTGAAAATGCCCTGGTGTCTCCTTCATTGCAGAATTGAAGTTATCATTGCAAACTGTTGACAGCAATAAGAGTTAACTGTGAGATCAGTAGCAATGTATCTCTAGGAGCATTGCTGGGCCATTGCAGCAAAATTAAATTATAAGATTGCACCTATGATTTATTTATTTGTTGCTGGGCTATCAACATCCAATGTTATCCGAAGGTAAAAGAGTAAGTGAAAGGGCAGATCAACCAAAGCTTGGTATATCCACAGTGCTCTGTATCATTGGTGAGACCCAGGTGCAATAGTAATATCCAAATATGCAGGAAAACATTAAACAAGTTTAGAGATAGAACATGGAAATAGGCCAACCATTTCACACTAGTTGCATGTTATCCCACTTTCTCATCCATTCCCTACATATTAGGGGCAATTTTTGCAGAGGCTAATTTGCTTACAAACTCGCACGTCTTTCGGACGTGGGAGCACCCGGAGGAAAGGCACGCGATCACAGGGAGAACGTGCAAACACGAACCCGAATCAGGGTCGAACCCGGATCTCTGGTGCTGTGAGGCAGCAGCTCCACCAGCTGTGCCACTGTGCCGTTGAGGAACAGAAGGGGAAGTAAAAACACAAAGTGATGGTGTAAGCTTTAATAAGAAAGGAAACACCACCATGTGCATTGAATGAAAGCACCATGGTACAAGAATGGTTAAGCTGCTTTCATCAATCTTTTGTAATTGGATTTGTATTATGTTCAGAGCTGGTCACCCATCTCGTGTTAAATTTCATCACTTGTTAGCAATGCCAGGTGAGAAAATTTCCCACCATGGGAAAAAAAAGCTTAATAAAAACATTTTTTTCACCCTCACAGATGTGCTTCTTACTTGAGACCTGCTGTGGGCAGCCTAGGCATTTGAAACAAAAAACCCAAATGGCAATCTAATCTTAAGGAAAGAAGGAGAATAAATGGAAGAAAGCCAGGAAACAGGTCAGAGAGAAAATGACTGTCAAGAGGAACAGGAGAGATAAAGACGATAAAAGCTAACATGTACACTGCAAACTTTCTTTGAAAATCAAATATACTTGAATCTGACAACCAAATCAGCTAATTGTGGTTCACATTACACTGATAAACAAGCAATAACTCTAACATTAACCAGGGCTTGTCAGAGACTGGAAAGGCAGTGCTTGATGTGACAATGTGGCAGAGTTGCTTTAACTGTTTTATAAATGTTTGCTTAGTACAACAAGGCCATAATATACAGCCTATGAGAAAAAGTCCCCTGAGCTTCTCAAGAGAACTGGTAGTTCAATTGGGCTGAGGTGCAGGCTCAAAATCAAATGGCTTAGCGGGGTGGGTGGAGTGTGTGGGGGGAGTTGCAGCAGCATTCACGCCACCTCACGGACATGCTTAATGAAATCGGGAGATTGCGGAGATTGAGTAACCCTGCGGATTTGGTAAAGGGTCTGCACTAACAAGGAAGCTCCGCCTTTTAATTGTATGTCTCCCGCCCCCAGAAACAGATGTTCTGCTGATGTGGTTGTGGCGAGGCTCTTTATAAGGGGACCACAAACAGCGTTATTGAATTCTCAGCAGGGACGCACCAGGCTGCCACATACCCTCCTTCCGGTTCACGACCACCCTGCTCCTTTCCTTAGGTGCGCTAAAGACAGCTGCATTAAACCATCATCTAGCTGAGGCCCAACTCAAGAACTCAAGTTGATCCAGGAGCCAGCTACATATTGTAAGCAGCACTACAGGAAGCATGCATCATTCGGCATGGAGGCGCAGTGGGTAGAGCTGCTGCCTCACAGCGCCAAAGACACGGGTTTGATCCTGACCTCTGTTGAATTTGCACGTTCTATCTATTACCGTATGGGTTTCCTCTGGATGCTCCGATTTTCCCCCACATCCCAAAAATGTAGTGGTTTGTGGGCTAATTAGCTTGTGCAAAATACCTGAAATGAGCAGGGAGTGGGTGAGAAAATGGGATAACACAGAACTAGTGTGAAGGGGTGATCGATGCTCGGCATGGACTCTGTGGGCCGAATGGCCTGTTTCCATGCTGTATCTATAACACAAAAACTAAAACTAATTCAAAGCATGTTTGAAGTTAGGATATAAGCAATGTTAGGAGACCCTCAGAAAATCTGCATGGAAATATCGACACACAGTCAAGCTTTACCCATTGACACAACCAGTCAATACATCAGTGTATTCTATAGAGACATTATCATGTTTTCAATAGATGATCATCATTCGTAGTGCTATGCATTGTTTTGTTTTTTACCCAGCATTGGACCCAATGTCATGGATGCCCAATGCCTGTACCAGGAATAAGTCAGGCTGCATCTTTTCTAACTGAGGTAGATCGGAGTTGCAGCAACTGCTGGCAAACATCCCAGTGTTTAAGTGTGACTCAGGTCAGTTCCATGGATTTTCATAACTATATTGGTGGCTTTGTTACAGGATAGGGAGAGCTCATTCAATAGGGTAGGATAACTGGAATGGGGGGCATTACTTACAGGGAGAGGTTGGGCAAACTCGGATTGTTTTCTCTACGACGCTTGAGGTTGTGGGGAGACCCGATAGGAGTATATGAAATTATGAGAGGCACAGATAGGGTAGACAGTGCGAACCTATTTCCCCAAAACTAGAGGGCATAGTATCAAGGTGAGAGGAGAGGTGCGTGCCAAATGTTTCCCACAGAGGGTGGTGAGTGCCAGGAACATGCTCCTAGGGGTGGTGGTGAAGATATTGGTATAATGGCATTTAAGAGATTTTGGATCTGCAGGGAGTGGAGGGATGTGGATCATGTGCAGGCAGATAAGAGTTTGCATCAAGTTCAGCACAGACATTGTGGGCTGAAGGGCCTGTTTCTGCGCTGTACTGTTCTATGTTCTGTGTTCTATCTCTGCCTGCATACAGTACCCATGATGTTAGCTGTCAATCAGTCAGGTTTAACAGCAGCCCATCATATGCAATCCTAAATCAGGCCATCGAGATTCAAAGATGATTGAGGTCATACTCCAAGAATATTAGCACCATCTATCATCATCCAGAATCGATGTTCCACCTCCACCAACTGGCAAAACATTAATCGGAAACCAGAAATAAGGCAGTAACCTTTCATAGGGCACAAAGTGCTGGAGTAACACAGCAGGTCATGCAGCATCCCTGGAGAACTTGGAGAGATGATGTTTTGTGTTGAGAACCTTCTTCAGACTTTCACGTCTTGTCATTCAGTGGGGAGCAGGCAGGAATGTGTGAGGAAAACTATGTCAAGGCAGCTTCGATTCTAAGGCAGGTGTTACAATCCTAATCTCTATTACTCTTCCACTAGCCATCTGCAACCTCTGAGGCAATACTGCACAGGAGCAGTTTGCAGAGGCATGTGGAAGGCAGGCACAAACTGTATGCACAAGGGAGATAGTTAATGACTGCATGCAAATTGACACATTGCAGTTATCAATTTATTTTGAAATGTTTACCCTATATTGATTGGAGCGTTGATTTCTGCCATATGTCAAGATATGCTTATTCTGTCTACAACTGGCAGTGTTAGCATTCCAGGTGCTAAAGCACATGTAGATAGGAAACCCCATATTTCAGACGACAGACTGAAATACTGTACTCACAGATTAGGGTGCCTGCAGCTCAGTTTAGGAACTTAACGATTCTCTTATTTGTTTCACTGTTTTTTTAATGTGTCCATACGTAAATATATTTTATATATACTGTATACACACATACATACACACATACATCTATATTACTAAAAGTCTGATCTTGACCACTTCCTGTTGTTCTGTATATTGATTTTAGAAAAAACGCTGCCACTGACAGCTGTGATTTTTGGCCATCTTACTCGGGGGGACCCCTCCGCTGCGCAGGACAAGAGGATTTTTCCCATCGACTAAAAATAAAAGAGTTATTAGTTTTTTTTTAATGTTAAGATTCTCTCTCCTGAAGGCCATGCCCCTTCTGCAAGGACTATAAAACCTGGAAGTGTTGAGTGCCTCAGTCAGTCTCTGCAAGATGGGGGAGCGAGAGGGTCAAGTCTCACAGTCTGAGCTGTGAATAACACTGAACACATGTCTACTAAACTGTCAGTGACCTGCCAGTGCCCTTAATGAGGTTTGAAAATATAGTTTGGAAATGCTAAAGCTGTGTTGCCTTTGGTTTGGAAATGCTAAAGCTGTGTTGCCTTTGGTTTGGAAATGCTAAAGCTGTGTTGCCTTTGGTTTGGAAATGCTAAAGCTGTGTTGCCTTTGGTTTGGAAATGCTAAAGCTGCGTTTGCTTTGGTTTGGAAATGCTAAAGCTGTGTTACCTAATTAATGTTGCCTTGCCAAATTAAAGTTGCCTTGCCTAATTAAAGTTGCCTTGCCAAATTAAAGCTGCTTGCCTAATTCAAGTTGCCTTGCCTTCTAAATAATTCATAGTCTAATTTTGACCACTTCCTGTTTGCGTTTTATATTGATTTTAGAAAAAACGCTACCATATACGGCTGTCATTTTTGGCCATCTTACTCAGATTCCCCCTCCGCTCATCAGGTGCCGAGGAATTTTCCCATTGATGAAAAATATAAAAATTATTAGTGTTAAAAAATGTTGAGATTCACTCTCCTGTCAATCATGCTGTGAAGGCCACGCCCCTTCTGGTGGGGGGGGAGGGACTATAAAAACCAGAAGTGTGGCGTGGTTCAATCTCTGCAAGATGGAGGAGGGAGAGGTCATGACTCACTGTCTTTAGTGGCCTTGCACCCTGCTTGAAGTGGTAAGAAACTGCACTTGAATTTGGTGGCCTTGCACCCTGCTTGAAGTGGAAAGAAACTGCACTTGAATTTGGTAGCCTTGCACCCTGCTTGAAATGGAATTTTAAGGAATAGCCATGAGTCAAATGCCAGCCCACCAGCCGTGAGTGAGCTCCCAGCACAACAGGATTGAGTGACTGAGCCACCAGCCCAATAATCAATTTCCAGTCCCTTCAGCCCACAACACCCATACCAGTGCTCCAGAAAGCCCCCCCACCTACTGGCCACCAATATTGGAATTGGTGGAGAGGTGGAATATTGTGTTGGGGGACCAGCCCTCCCGTGTGAAGCTGGGACCCAGCGGGTCCCACTTAGTCTAGTATATATATATATATATCATGCAGCAGCACATCATAATTTGTAAACTTAGTACTTTGTGAACAATATAGTAATTAAAAAAATGTTTAGTGTGTATATATATATATATATATATATATATATATATATATATATATAGGTTTTCAAAGAACTATGTTTACATATTCTGTCGTGCTGCCGCAAGTAAGAATTTCATTGTTCTTCCGTATCGTATTTCCGTCCTGACTGTGACCTAACATTGCGGAGTTGGCGGCCTTTCCTGGAGACCGATGGGCGGTCCAAGCCACGGGCGTCTGCGGGACTTTAACATCGCGGAGCTTGCGATCCCTTTGCCGGGGATCGAAGCACCAACCACGGGGCATGTGGACTTGAACATCGTGAAGCCCGCGTTCTCTAGTAAGAAGAGACCGACTCGGGAGCTCCATGCTGCGGAGAGAGATTCAACTGCCCCGTCGCGGGAGTTTTGATCACCCCGAGTGGGGCTTCGATCGTTGGTTGCATGGGCTTTGATCGCCCCGACTCAGGATGGTTTGACTGCCCCGACCGCGAGGGAACAAGAGGAAGAAGATGGAACTTTATTGCATCACAGTGAGGAATGTGGAATCCATTGTGATGAATGTGTATTGTAACTTCTATGTAGTTATGTGTCTTGTTGCTTTTCACTTAGTATGGCTGTAAGGTAACTCAAATTTCACTGTACCTTAATTGGTAAATGTGACAATAAACTGACCTTGAAACCTTGAAACAAATGACAAGAAAACGCTCATGATTCTTGACTCTTGAGTATTTCCTACTCATCAATTCACCAAGAAATGAAAAGCTTTTCCCACCAGCATAATCAGAACTTAACATTTTATTCTTTAGCATTTCCTCAACTCATCTCTATTAACCTGTGCTTCCTGCCAAAAGCAGTCATCAATGCTTGGCCAATTCATTTCAGGACTTTTTATGTACTTTGGCTCGTAAAGGCATGTGCACGACAGATTGGATATTTCATCCCATCCAAAGCACAGTATAAGTAGATTAACCTGAATCATTGAACATAGAACATAGAACAGTACAAGGGAACATGGCCTTTAGCCCAATATGGCTGTGCTGAATATAATACAAAGAACAACTACTAACTGCCAGAACATGATCAATATCCCTCCATTCTCTGCATATTATGTGCCTATCCATAAGTTTATTAAATGCCACTATCGTATCTGCTTTCACCATCACCCCTGGCTTCACCTTCCAGATGCTCATCACCCTTGGTGTAAAAAAGCTTGCCCCGCTCATCTCCTTTAAACTTTGCTCCTTTCAAGTCTATTGACCTCCAATGCCAATCTTCCACAAATTGGCAAACAAGAATGAAAATTTAAAAAGAGAGAGAGAGAGAGAGAGAGAGAGAGAGAGAGAGAGAGAGAGAGAGAGAATAGTCAGTTAGCAAATTACATGATGTATTACCGAGGAATATATCATCTAGTTGTGCCAGCGACACCCAACAATAGTATAGAGCAGAGATTTAAAATAATTGAGTTATTCCCACTGAAACAGAGTCTATGAGCTGGATATATCTTTCATCATTTTGCTGTGTGATTCAAGTGATTTAATTTCCCTTGAAAATGTTGCGATAATTGTCAAGAACAACACACATATATTCCACAAGCCATTCCTTGCACAATGACATCCCAAATATTATATGAAGCGAATTAATGTAGTTTATTTTAGAGATACAGCATGGAAACAGGCCCTTCGGCCCACCGGACCTGTGTTGACCATTGATCACCTATTCACACTAGTTCTACGTTATCCCACTTTCACATTTGGGCAAATTTTACAGAGGGCACCCCAACATCTTTGGGATGTGGGAGGAAACCGGAGCAACTGGAGAAAACTCAACACCGACAGCACCTATAGTCACGATCAAACCTGGGTCTCTGGCAATGTAAGGCAGCAACTCCCATGCTGTGCTACTGTGCCGCCCCACTAAACTAAACTAAGCCTTAGGCAACGTTTCGGGTTGAGACCCTTCTTCGGACCCTTCTCGACCCAAAACGTTGCCAATTCCTTCTCTCCATAGAAGCTGCCTCACCCACTGAGTTTCTCCAGCATTTTGTGTCCACCTTCGATTTTACCAGCATCTGCAGTTCTTTCTTAAACTTAGCCTTTTGTGGATTAAAATAAATTATAAAGAAATAAATTAGAAAACATTTCCACCAGAAATGTAAGAGAATGCAATATCATACCTCAATGTTAATTCATGATATATATGTATTTTTGCAATGGGTTATATCCAGTGAGGCAGCTGATACCTGAAGAAGGGCCACAACCTGAAATATCACCCATTCCTTTTCTCCAGAGATGCTGCCTGTCCCACTAAGTTACTCGAGCTTTTTGTGTTTACTTCGGTTTAAACCAGCATCTAGTTTTTATCCTACACATCTTGTTAGGCTTATTGTGACTGATACATCTCTGGATTTTCTGCAGCATTTCCATTCACCTGGAGTTTCATGGTAATCAAACTGCCAAATCTGTATAAGCCTGAAGGATTCACGTCAATTCCCATTACAGTTGAATTGATGCACCTTTAATATACTTAGTCAATATTTGAGATGCTGTGGTTGCCAAGTATAACTCTCGGATGAGAGGCACTCTCTGGATTATAAAATACTGTATACCATGGTGCAGGGCAAAAAGAGAGCTCGAGGCTAAAAAACAGATGATTGTTTTAACGTTTTAATATCACAAATTACAGGTTTCTATTGCATATGCTTGAAAATAATTGCACAGGGATATAAAATGTTCAACCTCCAGCCCATTCCCAACGCTGCAAAGACCAACAAGCCAAACCTGGTTCAGATCTTTGTTGCTGAGCTTTGGATGCCAAACAGATGGCTGCTACAACACTTTACGATTCATGCCGCTTGGGCAAGCAAGTAATCCTTGCTTTCCCTCTCTCTCCATCCTTCCCCCATCCTAGTTCTCCTACTAGTTTCACTGTCCTCCTGATTAATTTTACTGTTTGTATGCCTCAATGTCATCTTCCCCTCATCCAACAACGAACCATTGACATTTCCTTGATTACCGTCTTCTTGGTCTGTTCGTTTCACACAGTACATGTTCTTTGCACCCTTCCATATCTCTCCTTTCCCCTCTACCCTGACTCTCGGTCTGAAGAAGGGTCACGACCCGAAACATCACCCATTCCTTCTCTCCAGAGATGCCACCTGTCCCGCTGAGTTACTCCAGCATGTTGTGTCTGCCTTAGGATAGGGAATTGGCCGGCTCGACTGTTGAGCCGAACGATATTTGGAATTTGTAGGGAGCTGATTGTGCTTGCTTAGTCTTTTTCATCAGTGACCTCGAACAGTCCTTCTTAAGTCTGTTGGATCAATTATTTTTGTTTCATTTAGTTGCAAAATACAGTATGGAAACAGGCCCTTTGGCTCACTGAGTCCATGCCAACTATCGATCGTACATTCTCACTGGTTAACATAGAAACATAGAAAATAGGTGCAGGAGTAGGCCATTCGGCCCTTTGAGCCTGCACCACCATTCAATATGATCATGGCTGATCATCCAACTTAGTATCCTGTACCTGCCTTCTCTCCATATCCCCTGATCCCTTTAGCCACAAGGGCCACATCTAACTCCCTCTTAAATATAGCCAATGAACTGGCCTCAACTACCTTCTGTGGCAGATAATTCCAGAGACTCACCACTCTCTGTGTGAAAAATGTTTTCCTCATCTCGGTCCTAAAGGAATTCCCCCTTATCCTTAGACTGTGACCCCTTGTTCTGGACCTCCCCAACATCGGGAACAATCTTCCTGCATCTAGCCTATCCAACCCCTTAAGAATTTTGTAAGTTTCTATAAGAGCCCCCCTCAGTCTTCTAAATTCTAGCGAGTACAAGCCAAGTCTATCCAGTCTTTCCTCATATGAAAGTCCTGACATCCCAGGAATCAGTCTGGTGAACCTTCTCTGTACACCTTCTATGGCAAGAATGTCTTTTCTCAGATTTGGAGACCAAATCTGTACGCAATACTCCAGGTGTGGTCTCACCAAAACCCTGTACAACTGCAGTAGAACCTCACTGCTCTTATACTCAAATCCTTTTGCTATGAATGCTAACCTACCATTCGCTTTCTTCACTGCCTGCTGCACCTGCATGCCTACTTTTAATGATTGGTGTACCATAACACCCAGGTCTCGTTGCATCTCCCCTTTTCCTAATTTGTCACAATTAAGATAATAGTCTACCCTCCTGTTTTTGCCACCAAAGTGAATAACCTCACATTTATCCACATTATACTGCATCTGCCATGCATTTGCCCACTCAGCCAGCCTATCCAAGTCAACTTGCAGCCTCCGAGCATCCTCCTCACACCTAACACTACCCCCCAGCTTAGTGTCATCCGCAAACTTGGTGATGTTGCATTCAATTCCCTCTTCCAAATCATTAATATATACTGTAAATAGCTGGGGTCCCAGCACTGAGCCTTGCGGTACCCCACTAGTCATTGCCTGCCATTCTGAAAAGGACCCGTTTACTCCTACCCTTTGCTTCCTGTCTGCCAGCCAGTTCTCTATCCACATCAATACTGAACCCCCAATACCGTGTGCTTTAAGTTTGTATACTAATCTCTTATGTAGATACTTTGTCGAAAGCCTTCTGAAAGTCTAGATATAACACATCCACTGGTTCTCCCTTATCGACTCTGCTAGTTACATGCTCGAAAAATTCTATGATTCGTCAGACATGATTTACCCTTCTTAAATCCATGCTGACTTTGTCTAATGATTTCACCACTTTCCAAATGTACTGCTATCCCATTTTTAATAACTGACTAGCAGTTTCCCGACTACCGATGTTAGTCTAACTGGTCTGTAATTCCCCGTTTTCTCTCTCCCTCCTTTTTTAAAAAGTGGGGTTACATTCACTACCCTCCAATCCTCAGGAACGACTCCAGAATCTAAGGAGTTTTGAAAAATTATCACTAATGCATCCACTATTTCTGTGGCTACTTCCTTGATCACTCTGGGATGCAGACTATCTGGCCCTGGGGATTTATCGGCCTTTAATCCATTCAATTTACCCAACACCACTTCTCGGCTAACCTGGATTTCACTCATTACATCCACCTTATTTCACCCCCGGTCCCCTGCTATTTCCGGCAAATTATTTATGTCTTCCTTAGTGAAGACAGAACCAAAGTAGTTATTCAATTGGTCTGCCATGTCCTTGTTCCCCATGATCAATTCACCAGTTTCTCACTGCAAGGGACCTACATTTGTTTTAACTAATCTCTTTCTCTTCACATATCGATAAAAACATTTGCAGTCAGTTTTTTATGTTCCCTGCCAGTTTTCTTTCATAATCTATTTTCCCTTTCCTAATTAAGCCCTTTGTCCTCCTCTGCTGAACTCTGAATTTCTCCCAGTCCTCTGGTAGGCTGCTTTTTCTGGCTAATTTGTATGTTTCGTCTTTTATACTAACCCTGATTTCCCTTGTTATCCATGGATGCACTACCTGCCCTGATTTATTCTTTTGCCAAACTGGGATGAACAATTATTGTAGTTCATCCATGCAGTCTTTAAATACCTTCCATTGCACATCCACTGTCAACCCTTTAAGAATCACTTGCCAGTCTGTCTCGGCCAATTCACTTCTCATACCTTCAAAGTTAACTTTGTTTAAGTTCAGAACCCTTGTTTCTGACTTAATTATGTCACTCTCCATCCTAATGAAGAACTCAACCATATTATGGTCACTCTTGCCCAAGGGGCCCCACACAACAAGACTGCTAATTAACCCTTCCTCATTACTCAATACCCAGTCTGGAATAGCCTGCTCTCTCGTTAGTTCCTCTACATGTTGGTTTAGAAAACTATCCCGCATACATTCCAAGAAATCCTCTTCCTCAGCAGCCCTGCCCATTTGATTCACCCAATCTATATGTAGATTGAAGTCACCCATTATAACTGTTTTACCCTTGTTGCACGCATTTCTAATTTCCTGTTTGATGCCATCCCCAACTCCACTACTACTGTTAGGTGGCCAGTACACAACTCCTACTAGCATTTTCTGCCGCTTAGAATTTCGCAGCTCTACCCATATCGATTCCACATCCTCCAAGCTATTGTCCTTCCTTTCTATTGCATCAATCTCCTCTCTCACCAGCAATGCTACCCCACCTCCCTTTCCTTTCTGTCTATCCCTCCTGAATATTGAATATCCCTGGATGTTCAACTCCCAGCCTTGGTCCCCCTGGAGCCATGTCTCCGTGATCCCAACTATAGCATAGTCATTAATAGCTATCTGCACATTCAACTCGTCCACCTTTTTACAAATGCTCCTTGCATTGAGACACAAAGCCTTCAGGCTTGTTTTTACAACACTCTTCCTTCTTACACAATTATGTTGACAAGTGGTCCCTTTTGATTTTTGCCCTGGAAACCACCACCTCTTATTCTCTGTTTATTATTCTTTTCTTCTTTCCCCCCTACATGTTGGGTCTGAGTGCTTCCCTTCTCTGTCTCCTGCCTCAGACCCTGTCTACTGGCTTTCTCTATTTGAGTCCCTCCCCCCAACCGTTCTAGTTTAAAGTCCTCCCGGTAGCCTTTGCAAATTTCCCTGCCAGGATACTGGTTCCCCTCAGGTTCAATGTTATTCCACTTTCTTATCTATTCATAGAAACATAGAAACATAGAAATTAGGTGCAGGAGCAGGCCATTCGGCCCTTCGAGCCTGCACCGCCATTCAATATGATCATGGCTGATCATCCAACTCAGTATTCTGTACCTGCCTTCTCTCCATACCCCCTGATCCCTTCAGCCACAAGGGCCACATCCAACTCCTCTTAAATATGGCCAACGAACTGGCCTCAATTACCTTCTGTGGCAGAGAATTCCACAGATTCACCACTCTCTGTGTGAAAAACAATTTTTTCATCTCGGTTCTAAAAGACTTCCCCCTTATCCTTAAACTGTGACCCCTTGTCCTGGACTTCCCCAACATCGGGAACAATCTTCCTGCATCTAGCCTGTCCAACCCCTTAAGAATTTTGTAAGTCTCTATGAGATCACCCCTCAATCTTCTAAATTCCAGCGAGTACAAGCCGAGTCTATCCAGTCTTTCTTTATATGGAAGTCGTGCCATCCCAGGAATCAGTCTGGTGAACCTTCTCTGTACTCCCTCTATGGCAAGAATGTCTTTCCTCAGATTAGGAGACCAAAACTGTACGCAATTCCCTACACATAAGGAGCAATTTTGCAAAGTCCAAATAATCTACAAACCAGCACATTATTGGCCCCATAGCAGAAGCATCCACATCGCGGGGCTGGAATCTGGAAGAATCCTGAGCTAATTCTGCTACCACCATCAATAATTGGAACAAGTGATGGCTTCCACTGATTGTCGCCGGAAGCTTGCGGACGATGACAGCGAGGTCAACATTTGTAACAAGATGAACATGAAAAGAAGAAAGCACATCATTGGGATGTGGAAGGATACCAGAGCTCCAGGAGGAAACCTATGTGGTCACAAGGAGAAGGTGCAAACTCCCACAGACAGCACCCAAGGTCAAGATTGAATCCTAGTTACTTTGACTATGAGGCAGCAGCTCCACTAGCTCCGCCACTGTGCTGCCCCTTTATAATATAATATAACATAAGAGGGTGAAGCGTGCATAATTTGTTCGAGATATTTCCAGTATGATGTCATACCTGAAGCTTTGGGGATTCTGTGGCCAAGTCTGTATTTAGGATTGGGGAGAATGGCCAATAATCTAACAACTAGCAGTGTGTAATTGATTGAGCAATGCAGCCATAGAGTCAACCAACCTCTCCATGCCAAACAAGGTGCTCAATCTACACTGGTACCTGCTGCCCGCAATGGCCCATATTCCTCGAAGCCTTTCCTTTCCATGTATTTGTCCAAATGTATTTTAAATGTTGTTATAATACGTGCCTCAACTAGTTCCTCTGGCAACTCGTTCCATATACTCACCACCCTCTATGTGAAAAAGTTGGCCCTCAGTTTTTATTAATTCTTTCCTCTCTCACCTTGACCTGTGACCTCAGGTTCTTGATTCCTCTTCTCTGGGTAAAAGGCACTGTGCATTTATCCTATTGATTCCCCTCTTTATTTAATGCAACTCTGTAAGATCACTCATGTGCTCCAATGATAAAGTCAGACCTGCCTTACAAATCCCTATAGCTCAGGCCCTCGAGTCCTGGTAACATCCTTGTCAATCTTCTTTGCCCCCTTTCTAGCCTAATGACATGGGTAGGAAAAGGAGTGAGGCTGAGCAAACTTCTCCCTTAGAAACCTACTACTTCCAATAGAGGGAATTGCTTATTGAAGACTAGTTTGGTATGGGATGGGTGCTGACTGAGATGGGGAAAAAACAGGTTTTGGTGAAAACTTTAGGTTTAAACATCCTAACAACAATAAATAATATGTTGATGCTCTGATAAATAGTCTTTGACCTGAAACATTAGCACTACTTTAACGCTAATAGTCTTTCAACAATTTTAACACTATTATCTGTACACTGTGGTTGGCTCAAGTGCAATCATGTATTGTCTTTCTGCTGACTGGTCAGCGCGCAAAAAAAGTTTTTCACTGTACAGGTGACAATAAATGTAACGCTTTTCCATTATTTCTCTCTCCATAGTTGCTGTCTGACCTGCTGAGTTTTCCCAGCATCGGTTTTGCGTCCATGTGTATTTTTTCTGTACACAGACCTAGAGAATTTGGTTGATTTTTCCAATTTCAACTTCATAAAATCTAAAAGTTTCTGCTTTTCAAACTAGAAACCAAAATCTTGCTGGCAATGGTCAATATTTCATGTAACTTATCAAGTCCCAGACTCTAACTCACTGGAATTAAAATTGGAAATGGAATCTATTTGGGTTCTTTGTAACCAAGTCCAAAATATTTTTTCTTCAGCATCAAACTCTTCACCGATCCCCTTCCCCGTGGTTAACCTTTGTGTTCTCCACTGCAACAACTTTCCGAGTCTGTTTAATTTCACTCCCTTTTAATTCTGTTGCTTCCTTGGATGCTGCGTGTAAAGAATCAAAAAGAAAAAAAAAATCCATTCATCAAGTGATTAAAAGAAATCTGAAACTGGAGTCAATTTGAATATATAACACTGGGAGTTTTCATCTCTGTGAACTCCATGACATGTGATGAGGACATCGACGCCCACAAATACACAACAGTCAACGTTGGTAAAAAAGAAAATCAGCGAAGGAACTGCAGCAATCCTCTTTCCTCACCCCTATTTATAGGTTGTATTTATATTGTGGAGGAGGAAGGCAAGCATAACAAAAATCGGGATGCATCTGACTCATTGTTTGATCTGTACAATGTGAATTTTGTTTCATCATATGGCAGATTATTGATCTGCTACTGCTGGTTAATCTTTTGCCCACAAAAATCAAGAGACTCAAAATCAACATCCTGCCAGCATGTCCTCATCAATGTTTTGGAAGATACATTTCCCCCTCACTTTGTTGGGTTTGAATTGATTACATCTGCTGTTTTATTCACAAAGTAATGAGCCCAATTGCTCCCAAAATATCATGCAGAGCTGATGAATGGGATTTTCGGCATCTGGCACTTATCATTTCCCTGTTACATATGCTAAAAAGACATGCCCCTCTCTCTTTTGCTCTGAACAGCCCAGGCACTGGGTACTGGGAGTAAAATTTAACCAGAGTAAATTGCAAGATGTTGAGAACATTATTAGACTTCCAATAAAAACCTGGAAGCAAAATATATATATATTTTTAAATTCAACTCTACATTCACCAGTCATTATTGTTTAAATAAATTTATTTTTGATTAGACATTGATGGAATATTTCAGTCTCTTAGGCAAATAGCAAAGACAATCCCAGTCTTGCTTCTGGTATATGCATTGAAACAAAACATATTGAGGTAAAATTTGAAAATCATTTCAAAGTTTTTTTTTCTCCTTTGTGCAGTGAATTCTTGTTCATTTGGAAAAGTTCCCTGCCTTAAAAGCTTTCATAAAGGTGTTATTAATACAATGCATTAATTTTCTTTGTTGATTTTCATCGATGATTTTAGTGACAACAGGATACAGAACAAAATTAATTGCTGGGACTAATTTACAATGATTTTCAGTCAATCATATCATTTTGAAGTTCCATTCCACAGTATATCTATTTTGTACTCTAATCCTTCTGAAACTACATGGAATATCTGAACCACATTCAAAGATATTTGCTGCAGAATAGACTTGTCCTCAATGTATGAAAATGAAATCAACTTCTAGCATTGCACAAGTATGCCCGTGATACCTTTTCCTTCCATAGGGTGTGCTATTGTTGTCCTTGCAATGGCAATCAATGCAGATTTGGGAGATTTGAAGTGAATTTCAGCTTGTATTAAGTTCTTAAATTAAGTCACAAAATCTTTAAAGCCTCTTAATGGGCTATAACTGAATTTTAATGGGATTTTAAATCACGTTTACTTCAAAACAACCTTTCTGGCTCTGAATGGATTTTGAATGGATTTTCCAAGACATAAAATATCATGAATTTCTTAAAAATGCTGAAATAGTCTCCAAGATCACACAAACATCTCCACCAGGATGCTATTCAACTCATCCGTGCCCGTTACAGCTTGAAAACCTTTCTGACAACTTTGCCAATGTATCAAGCATCTCATTGTATGTCCCATCAATATTTTCCACTAAAGGCCTCATCTGAGTGCTCAAGAGTTGAACCTGTGCGTGACCTTGATTTCCAGGAAACTAGTGCAAGGGCACCCTTTCCTTCTGCCCACCCGGGAGGCTCTTATGATGATCCTACCTCTAGACTAAAGTCAAGTCAAGCCAAGTTGAGTTTATTGTCATGTGCACAGGTACAGTGAGCTGCACATTATACGTCTTCACTTTTTTTCTAATGTAGTCGCCCTTCTCTTTCAAAGTGCAAAGCTCTCCCCTGCTTGAAAGTGAATAACACGTGAGGTCAGCTGTGTGGTGAAGGGGGTGTGGGAAAGGGAGAGGTAAATGATCACACAGTCTGCAGCTAGAAGTGGTGCAAGGTGCAGGGACAGCTGAGGTAATCAGAGCTTTGGGTTAGAGGACACCAGGTTGCAGTCCAACTGCCTTGGCTTTGATCATATCCACGTCAATTATAGTCATCAGTATCTGAACGAGATGGTAAAATGATGCACATCAGTTCACTGCTGTTGACAGTGATCGTGCACCACTATTTCTTGCAGGTGGACAGGAATGGTGCATCCTCCAGCTTGCTTGGTTCAAAGTGTAGGAAAGAACTGCAGGTGCTGGTTTAAATCAAAGATAGACACAAAATGCTGGAGTAACTCAGCAGGACTGGCATCATCTCTGGAGAGAAGGAATGGGTGACGTTTTTGGTCGAGACCCTTCTTCAGACTGAAGACTTCAACCTGAAGTCTAAGTTAGTGGTCTGTGCTGGCTGGATGATATAATGATGAAGAGGCAGCTTGTAGCTTACACACTGCCTGCATCAATATGAACAGGCACTAGTTCACCACACATTATAATCTCCATGTTCATCCTCCATCGCAATCTAATTTATCCCCCTATACTTCTGCCTCGGGTAAGACACCTGAAAATTGTTAGGCTGAAGTATCACCAGGAGCATATCAGGTCATATGTCCATTGACAGTAAGGGAAAATTGCACAGTGGGTGCTTGATGTAACAGCTATCATTACTCATCTGTCCATCAGTTCCAAATTTCAATCTGTAGGCGTCCAAGCGACCTGTTTTTATTCTACCTCAAATGTGGTTAAGTAGATTGTTCACACACAGAAGAAAATCCACAAGTGCCTCGTATGAACTGCTCAGTATCTTTATTTCAAGGTGCACCAGCCATTGCAGGCTCACAACACACTGCTCCATGCAATGATCTTATTTGTAAAATAAATATACAACTGTTATTGTTCATCTGTAAAATGTTATACTTTGAACTGATGTACCTGGATGTATGCACATTTGTGAAATAAGGTTATAATATTTTATTCAATAATCTACTGAAGACTTCAGTCTGAAGAAGGGTCGCGACCCGAAACATCACCCCAACCTTCCCTCCAGAGATGCTGCCTGTCCTGCTGAGTTACTACAGCATTCTGTGTCTTTCTTGGTTCAATGGTATGCGCTAGCTGTGAAAAATGGTGTAAAGCTGTCAGCAAAGCTACATACGTAATGGAAGAGTGGAGCATATGTTAGGTATGAGTCCTGATTGATTGTGATTTTTGATTGGTAAGCATTGCGGATGTGGTGTGCTGATTAGTGTGTTAATCTAGTGGTATAATTGGTGGGATGTGTTATTAGAACTAGCGTTCACTGACCTTAACTAAGAATAAGTGATTTTATATCGAAGTCTCGTGAGAGACTATGTGAAGAACCCGCCAGCCCGCATGCGCGTCAATACGTCGACGCATGGCGCGAGATTCGGAGCAGTTCGAAACTGCTCCGGCAGGTAAGGGATTTTTCTTTCAGGAACAGGCCGCTGCTCCGAAAATAGGTGCAGAGGGCCCAGAGAAGCTGGCACACTCTGTGTAGCTACTGCCATGTAGGCTCCGAAGAGATGCAAACGGCTGGAGTCAGTAGGCTGACAGCTTTGGTGCAGCTACCGCCATGGAGGCTCTGATGAAAGAGCAGTTTTGGGGCTCCAAGGGAGCCGGCTACTGGTCGCGGAGAGCTGACGGGTGCGGCCGTACAGACACCCCCGTTGAGGCTCAAAAAGGGAGCCAGCCAAATGCCTGAAGGAAGCAAGACCTGGCTCAGGGTTGCATTCTATTCCTCCCCTCTAGACTACGTTGAGGCTCCAGAAGGAGCAAGGCCGGACTCGGAGTCATTTGCAGGCGCAACGTGTCCAGTGAGTATATAATAGAATTGTGCTCCTGGCTCAGGAGCCACTTACAGGAAGCTGGCTCAGGGTTGCTTTAAACATCTCCCGCTCAGAAGAGGGGAAGCAATACATGGCTCAGGTTTGCTTTAAACATCTCCCGCTCAGTAGAGGGGAGTACTGGAGATTATTACATAAGTAACCCCGACTACGGGGATATCTACAAGGAATTTGAATCTCCTGAACTTATGGGGGATATGCTGCAGGTTAATCATATGCAGGGTTCCTGCTCTTGTCACATAATTTGCCATCCATTTGGGGATAGGAGATCCACTGGAGGAGATCTGGCTAAGAGCATCAGTGATTTAACTTATCATCAGCTAAGGAAAGGTTTATGTTGGATACAGCTGGGAAATATGAATTCCAGATGAATTGCCTGACTTTGGATGTTCCAAAAGTCAGTCACTATTTGGGGTATCTCAGTGGTGATGCGTGGCCAAGGAATTAAAATTTCAGCGGATCCAAAGACTCTTCACTGATGTCATTATGGCCTTTGCTAGGACAGTAGATGGGTTCAGCTTTCGGTAGTGCAGAAGATGCATTAGCGCTTCTATGTAATATGCAGTTTAAGCTAAATTGCCAATGCAAAATGCTATAAGACCTGAGGTAATTTCTAAAAATTTGCTCGTTTATGCAGGGCCAGTAACATGCAGCCTATATATAACTAACGGCAGGAATCGTTACACTGAGGCTGGTTGGAACACCAGGCCTACTCAATTCAGATCTAGCCAGAGGCTTTTTTTTTAGCCCAGGGCCATCGCGTTCACCTTGGTGAAGAGAATGTGGTACGCACACTGGCGACTGAGATAGGTCGTTCCAGGCAGAGGACTGCAGCAGCAACTCCTGGTACAGGATTGCATTATGATATTTTCCACTCTGAGGGTGACTCTGACTGTGAGGAGTTGACAGGGAAGTCGTATTCCCACACCAAGTGGATGCTTTGCTTCAATTCTAGTCGCATAAGGATCTGATGTATGTTCTGATTCTGTCAGACAATGGACATTGGTAGGTTAATGCCATCAGTTGAGGCAAAAATAAGTCAAAACGCCTTATACCCCAGAAAGTTCTGAGTTTTCTCAGGGAGGGATTCGGCCTTTGCAAGGTCAGTAGAGGGGATTCTGATGTCTGATTTACAGTAGACTCATTAGCACTCTATTTGCAGTGTATAGGCCCGAGCTCTATTCAATTTATGTTAATTTATTGCAAAAGAACTTCAAGGCTGCGGTGGGTGTGATAAATACACCCTTTAAGGGTAAGACTCCCGTTTGCATGCATACATATCATCTCTACCAAGTAAGTGGCTAACACCGCTTCACTGAGGCTGGTTTGGAGCACCAGGCCTACACAATTAACCAAGCCAGAGGGCCTTTTAATTGCAGGTTTCAGTGATCACCATGGATGCAGCACTCTCCTCATACTCAGTATTGTTCCCAGCGGGGCAGGATGTCTGTGCAAGGAGATAAAGCAAAATCTAGGATCAGTTGACTATTAGTCTTCTGCCAGTGGCCAATTTTTGGTATTGTCTATCTCAGAGATTCCTGGATCTTCGTGGCGGGGGGTGATAATCACCATTTGGCTATTAGTTTATTACTGCCTTGATCATATCTACAGCCACCATCTGTCTCGTCATGGACAGCAAAGCAACAATGAGGTGGAGGTTGTTGAGTATGTGAATGTTATTACATCAGTCACATGAGATGTGCTGTCAATATTCAAGTCAGAGACAGGTAAGACGGTTCGACATACAGATGGGGACAGATAACCTCCGAATTTTCCTTTTTACAAATCATAAATGATTATAAGATTCAGTTTTCTGGTTTTCCTCCGCGGCAAAGAGAAGCCAAGATTTCCGTGCTTATGGTTCAAAGAGGAAACTATGGTTATCCAAGTGGAAGAGCAGTCTGTCCAAGAATTAGAGGGGTATATTCTAATATTCCCTCAAGGTTGAAGGAAAATGGAGGATGCCAAATCAGACTTGGATTTGGCTAGTCTGATCATGTGGTTGGTATAACCAGTTTAAGATGGATAATTGTCATTCAGCAATTTAGCTGATTTGAGGAGTTAGGGCCTCATTCGATCTTGAAGATGCATATCTTTCCATATCGTTACACGAGAGGTACAGATATATCTGGTGTTTTATGGCAAGGGCCAGTGTTGGAAATTTTAGGTTCTACCTAATGCGTTGACCAGTCCTAGGCTATTTATACAGATTCTGAAGTTAATGCTGCCTTACTCAGATCTAAAGGGCATTTTGTCACGAAGTTTAAAGATGACATGAATTATAGTAGTGCCATTTTGGCCTACTCACCTAGGGCTTCCATTGTAGATAAGTCTGCTGAAAGAAGCTTCTATATTGGCTCGAAGACACGAGTGGTGGCTAGTTCAGCCTATTTCTCGTGCAGCTATAATTTCTTCATTGTATGGAAAGTTTGGAAGAGATACATGTGAGCTACTTTAAACAGAAGCAGCAGAGTTTTGTGGCCTCTTTCAGTTTGGGTTTAAGAGAAGCGATTATGTTATAGCGCAATTGACACTGCTCTTGCTGGTTGTCATTGTATCTAGCTCGATAAGTGGGACAACAAATGATTGGTTATTCACCCACTGTTAACTAAGGTTATGAAAGGTGCATTTTATATGAACTCTCAAGCCTAGATTCAAAGTAGTGTGGAATGTGTAATCAGTATAAATTATTGTGCAGATATTCATAAACTGTATTCCTAATGGCGGAGCAGTATCTTTTAAGTTAATTATGCTTATGACAAATGATTTCAGCACAAAGAGCACAGTCTTTACACAATCTCCGTCTGGATCTCTTGGTCATATCTGACAATAAGGATAGCTTTTATGAATAAATGCATAAAGCAAACGGGCACGGTTGGGTAAGTTGGAGTGGACAACATACCCACCAGATTGGAGATTGGGGGTGTTGATTATGTAAAAAGGTACACTGAGCCTACTCGTACTTATGAAACGAAGGATAGTTTCTTCATAGTTAATTAATAATTTCACAAGCGATTGTTGGTGTAGACTATTTCAAGATGGATAGAGTGTAAGCAGCTAAAAGCGGGAGCGAATTCAAATAATTTCAAGTTCACTCTACCAGGGGGGCTGACTCGTTAGCAGCCAATAGAATGGAATTTCCCCTTTGATCATCTTGCAACAGTAGGAGGCTCAGAAAAGCGCATTCCAGAAGTTATAAAATTTTGTTGAACATGTCTGGATGGTTGCAGATAGAATTCTGAACAGTGATGCATGAGGTATTGTCTAACCCAAAGGCAATTGGGACTGTGGTCCAATTAAGGGCAATGTACATGTATGTAAGTTAGCATCATGTTGTTAATAACCCATGTTTTTTCTACCATTTATGGTTTATCTGTTTAAGTGTTTCACACACAGATTGGTTTACTGCATGAAACCACAGAGCTTCGAAGGCTTCATGTAGTCTCTCATGAGACTTTGATATAAAATAGAAAGATTAAACAAAAACTTACCGTTTGAAGTTTGATCTTTATTTTATGAGAAGTTGAAGTGAGGGACTATGTGCTCTCCACTCCCAACCCTGAATCTCATAAAGATCATTCGGTAAGTCAAGGGTTATTAATCTTTCTATAGTTTAAGTTCGTGCAAGTGGTCTGTGGTTTCATACAGTTGCTCTGAAGATTGACACGCATGCGGGCTGGCAGGTTCTTCACGTAGTCCCTCACTTCAACTTCTCATAAAATAAAGATCAAACTTCAAATGGTAAGTTTTCATTTTAATCTTTCTATTAAATACTTTGCAGCACTGTATCTAAATACTCAGTGCTTGTCTCTGGGAATTCCTCTACAAACAATCTACTCCATTTGGTGTTGCAGTCAATGTCTGAAGGATGTACAGTATCTCACTGAAGGACAGCTCTTCTTATCTACCAAGCTTTTCACTTTAATGTCTACATACTTATGACCAAAACAAATTTAGCACTATACTCACTTCCTCTGCATCTTAAACCAAAAATATACCTCTCACTGAGAGATGGCAGCCAATTTTAAATAGTGCATCTTAAGTTAAATTGGTGCTTGCTATTGTAGGGAATTGAGAACTTCTGCTGAGTTAGTGGTCTGTGCTGGCTGGATGATATAATGATGAAGAGGCAGCTTGAAGTTTACACTCTGTCTGCATCAGTATGAACAGGCACTAGTTCACCACACATTATAATCTCCATGTTCATCCTCCATCGCAATCTAATTTATCCCCCTATACTTCTGCCTCGGGAAAGACACCTGAAAATTGTTAGGCTGAAGTATCACCAGGAGCATATCAGGTCATATGTCCATTGACAGTAAGGGAAAATTGCACAGTGGGTGCTTCATGTAACAACTATCATTACTCATCTGTCCATCAGTTCCAAATTTCAATCTGTAGGCGTCCAAGCGACCTGTTTTTATTCTACCTCAAATGTGGTTAAGTAGATTGTTCACACACAGAAGAAAATCCACAAGTGCCTCTTATGAACAGCTCAGTATCTTTATTTCAAGGTGCACCAGCCATTGCAGGCTCACAACACATTGCTCCATGCAATGATCTAAAATAGATCTCATGCACTGATCTGATTTGTAAAATAAATATACAACTGTTAGTGTCCATCTGTAAAATGTTATGCTTTGAGCTCATGTACCTGGAAGTATGCACATTTGTGAAATAAGGTTATAATATTTTATTCAATAATCTACTTTCTATTACAAATAATTTCCCATCACAACGTTTAAGAAACATGTGGACAGGTACATGGATAGGATACATTTAGAGGGATATGGGACAAACGCAGGCAGGAGTAATGTAGATGGGATATATTGGTTGGTGTGGGCCAGTTGGGCCGAAGGGCCTGTTTCTACGCTGTATGACTCTATGGGCATGAGTCTATTCCTATTTGGTCCATCTGTGCAGATTGGAACAATGCTACACAGGGACAGGCCCATCAGCCCACAATATTCATGCTGAGCACGGTGCCAAGTTAAACTGATCTCTTCTGCTGGCATGTGATCCATATCCTTCCATTCCCTGCATACCCATCTGCCTATGTAAAAATCTCTTAAATGCCACTATCGAATCTGCTTCCACCACCACCCCTGGCTTAACATTCCAGGCACCCATCACTCTCCATGTAAAACACTTGGAACGTAGAAAAGTACAGTACAGGAACAGGCCCTTCAGCCCACATTGTCCGTGCCGAAATTCATCGAGAGAAATAGACCCTTTCTGAGCTGTCTTCTATAAAACATAAAAACCTGATGACACGTACGCAATTACAAAGCACTTTATATACAAAGACTATTTTTATATAGTTAAAACTATGTCAACAGGAAATTGCATGGTTTCATTTTGTCAGGATGTAAAGGGTTGTACAACTACTCGTTGAATGAAGTGATAATAAAAGTCCATAGTAATAATAGACACAGCTGAGGCAGGAAATACCCAAAAATGCAAACAGTATGTGATTGTAAATGTTATGAGTAAGATGCTCTTTAAAGCAGGGAAACAATTCTGGGATTCCCTATCCACATTCAACAGCTCCATCTTTTAAATTCCACAGATTTGTTGCAACTTTTGAGCATATAACAATTTTCATGTCGTCAGCATATAAAATAAATCATTAACTTGCACAAATTTGAATTAAATACATCCAAAGAACTGAGAACTAAAAGAAATGCTGAGAACTAAATTTTACACTCTGTATCTTCCTATTTGCTCCATCTATTGTACTTGAGTTTGAACTGATTTTATCCATGTATGGTATATCTGTGTATGAGGAACTGCAGATGCTGGTTTAAACCGAAGCAAGACACAAAATGCTGAAGTAGCTCAGCGGGACAGACAGCATCTCTGGAGAGAAGGAATGGGTGACATTTCGGGTTGAGATCATTCTTCAGACTGGTATATCTGATTTGTTTGGATAGCATGCAAAACAAAGCTTTTCACTGTACCTCGGTACATGTGATAAAAATAAACCTAATCCTAAATATTTCACACAAAAAATGTAAATACAATACTTTACCCCTTCTACAATTATCACAGTAGCACTGTTGCATCTAGGCTTGTTCATGCCAGCAGGTCCAAACTCAGATTCTGCTCTGACTGTATATTATAGGATCCTTTAACATTCTCTTCTCTTGAGACCAAATGATCACATAATGCAGGGTGAAGTCTGGTTGAAGGCTTATGCAGAATGCCCTCCTTGGAGCTTCTATATGATTCCCAGACCCTATATAAGACGAGGTATGGCACGGTGGCGCAGCGGAAGAGTTTCTGCCTAACAGCGCCAGAGACGCAGGTTCGATCCTGACTATGGGTGCTGTCTGTACAGAGTTTGTACATTCTCCGTGTAGGTTTTGTCCGGGTGCTCCGGTTTCCTCCCACACTCCAAAGATGTGCAGGTTTGTAGGTTAGTTTGGGTTTCGTAAAAATTGTAAATTGTCCCTAGTGCGCAGGACAGAGTTAGTGTACGGGGATCACTGGTGGGCGCGGACTTGGTGAGCCGAATGGCCGGTTTCCACATTGTACCTCTAAACTAAACTAAACTTAGGTTTAAGGAGAGGGGGGATAAATTTAATACAAACCGAAGGGGTAACGTTTTCATGCAAAGCGCGGTAGGTGTGTGGGAAGAACTGCCAGAGGAGGTATTGAGGCAGGTACTATCACAAGTTTAAGAAACATTTATACAGGCACATGGATAGGGCAGGTTTAGAGGGATATGGGCCAAATGCAGGCAGGTGGAATTAGGGTATTAGGGATATGTTGGCCGGTGTGGGCAAGTTGGGCCAAAGAGCCTGTTTTCATGCTGTAAGACACCATGACTATGACTAGGATTCTAAAAACTTAACTAAACATAATTTGCTGGCTGTGATTCACGTTTTACAACTTTTAATTTTACTCCTACAGGAGAACAAAATGGCTCCAAGTAATAGTCTGGAGGTTCTTCTGCATCTTATCCTATAAACTAATTTAAAATCCAAAATGAAAGTTTTGAATTCATATATTTGATCGAAAATGTATAGGCTATTTAAGAAAGAAATATTTGCATTTATATAGCAATTTTTATGGTCTGAAAGTACTTTACGGATAATTGAGTATTTGTGAAGTGTAATCGTCATTCTAATATAGGAATTGTGGGAGCTATTCAGTGCACAGTTTAATTTAGAGATACAGAGCGGAAACAGGCCCTTCGGCCCACCAAGTCCGCACTGACCAGCGATCCCTGCACATGAACACTACCCTACACACACCAGGGACAATTTATTTTTATATCTACACCAAGCCAATTAACCTACAAACATCTTTGGAGCTCCCACAAACAGAAACATGATAATAGCTAGGAAGACAAAATTGCTGGAGAAACTCAGCAGGTACGGCAGCATCTATGGAGCGAAGGAAATAGGCAATGTTTCGGGCCCAAACCATTCTTCAGACCGGTTTCGGCCCGAAACGTTGCCTATTTTCTTCGCTCCATAGATGCTGCCATACCCACTGAGTTTATCCAGCAATTTTGTCTGCCTTCGATTTTCCAGCATCTGCAGTTCCTACTTGAACATAATAGCTAAGAAATTCTGTTGAATATTTCACTTTTTGTGATGATGGAAATACGAACACCGAAACACTAACTGCTTGTTCCTTAACTCCCTTCTTTATTTAAGGATTAACTCTTTCCATCCTCTATCCATTGCTTGCGTTACCACCACATTATTAAACACTAGAAATAAAACAAGCTGCAATAATTTACTTACCACATCAACGTATTCAATTAAAGTTTCTTCCCCTCGCTGTATAATTTTGCTCAATGTTTGACTGGTTCATTTATATAGGGACCAATGCTTTATGATGTCTACTGCAAGGTTAATGATTTCATTATAAACTGCTCCCTGTTGCTAAGATAATGATCCCAATGCACCTTAGCAACAGGGAATGGTTAAGGATGTCATGGTAAATTTGTTTCTCTGAACGGTTAGCTGTTAATTCTGTGATAAAGCAATATGGATTTGGAAAAAAAAATCCATTAGCATTATCTATCTCAGTTCTTGCACCATGAATAGCTGGAAATTAGTCCTAGCATTAAAAATAAACTTGTTAACATGGCATGGAATAATGTTGCTTATGCTTGACAGGTCAATTTACAATTTAATTAGTGTTTTTAGTATTTCATCAGGCTGCTAAGTGATTGCTACAGTTACTGTGAAAGGACAGAAGGGAGACCTATATTGTACAATAGTACATTTCTTTCTTCCTATATCATCTCTGTTAATACACTAACAGTACTGTATGCAGTCTCATAAAACATCATTCAAAGGACTGGCTCGCTGAATGTGATCCTGGACCTAGATATTCCATATCATTATATTATGATAGGAATTTTCGCACATGATCTCCATCCCATTTGTATGCGTGATCCATCAATAACGTTGAGTCAATGTGCCCATGTTGCTGCCACAAGCAAGAATTTTGTTGTACCTGTTCCTCACTATACTTGTGAAGTGAGGCAGCAGAGTGACGCAGCTGCCTCACACGGCCATATCTTGACCTCAGGCCCTGCCTGTGTAGCGTTTGCATGTTGTTCCTATATCTGCGTAGGCTCCCTCACAGGTTCTCCAGCCTACTTCCACATCCCAAAGACGTGCAGCTTTATAGGTTACCTGGCCTCTGTAAATTGGCCCCTCGAGTGTAGGGAGTGGATGTGAAAGTGTGATAACAGAGAACTTGTGTGAATGGGTGATCAATGGACACGCTGGGCTGTAGAGTCTGTTTCTATGCTGTATCTTTCAATCAATCATTCACTGTGATAACAAACTTGACTTGACGATACAGGGAGTGCTCAGGGAGTGCTGCGGCTTATTGTATTACCATCCTGGAAGCTGTTTGGATTAGTAGATGTCAAAATTGGACACTGGAATCTCTCTATCCGACTTCCACACCTGATCATCTAAAGTGCGAGATCAGCAGTGGTGCATACTAACAAAATGGTTGTGTGCTGTTCCATAGCCTGAAGAAATACTAATGATTCCACGCAGGAGAGCTGCAGTGCAGAACAGAGAAATAGATATAGGCAATGTTGTGTTGGATTGAAAGCACTGAGCCTGTATCAGGTAGATTGCCCTATCTTCATTCCTGTTCTGATGTAAAAAGCAACCTACCAGCTCTGCTGATACTAATGTAGGTGGCTCCATTAAACCCTCACTTATGGTACTGCCAGCTATGGAAATGTCAGTGGTGAAGTGTTAGCGTATTCCTACAGTGGAGTACGGGGGGGATTGTTGCACCTTCAAAGGGGCCATTTTTGGATGACTTACTCTTTTAGTTACCATATTTCCAAAGAACATAAAACATAGAAGCGTACAGCAATGAAACAGGCCCTTTGACGCTCAATGTCCATGCCAAACATGATGCCACGTTAAACTAATATCCGCTGCCTGCACATGGTTCTTATCCCTCCATTCCCTTCAAGTCCCTGTGTCTATGAATGCCATTCTTAAATGCCACTATCGTACCTGCTTCTATCTGTGGTAGCACGATCCAGGCACACACTCTGTGTAAAAAATCATTTTACCCAGTACATCTCCTTTTGCCCCTCTCGTCGTATTTCAATATAATGTAGAAGGAGGTCCTTTCTGCTACGTGAGTCCATACCATCTCAGACAACCAGACAAACAAACAGATTCTATCACTCATCCACACATTAGGGGCATGATACAGTGGCCAATGAACCTACCAACCCACACGCTTTTGGGATGCAGAAAGAAACAGGAACACAGGAAAAACCTATAGGATTACAGGGAGAACATGCAAACTCCATATGGAAGGAACGTGCGAGCTCCTCAAAGGAATAAACTCAAATCACCTAGGTTTTAGAGGCAACATCTCTAAATAACGTTTTGTCATAAAAGATTCAAGATACAATTGAAAAATAAATAATAGTATCAATCTGAAATGTTGCCTGTTCTTTTCTTCCACAGATGCTGCCTGACCTACTAAGTTCCTCTAGGACTTTATTTTGTTCACGATTTGGGCATCTTGTGTCTCTTCTATTGAAGAGAATTCTCCCAATATTCCTCCCATTACTTATCTCAAACCAAGACCAAATACAGATCCTCTGGCTATTTATTTAATTACATTGTAATTGTGCCTTGTTTCTATGAAGCTTTGTTTCTAAATACAACGTAATAATGAAAAGCATATTACGCATACATGTCTATCACAAATTGACACCAAGCCATTTTTATTACGGCAATTAATCAAAAACAAATTCCCTAGGCAACCAATAATAGTGTAGTTAAAGTGGGAATATCTATATAACTAAAAGTCTCATATTGACCACTTCCTGTCTGCGCTGTATATTGATTTTAGAAAAGATTCTACCATATATAGCTATGATTTATGGCCATCTTACTCACAGTCCTCCTCCGCCGAGGCAGCCCCGAGGAGTTTTCCGATCGATGAAAAATAAAAAAGGTTATGAGTGTTTAAAAAAATCTTGAGATCAGCTGATTGGTCCTCTTGCCTGTCAATCACCATGTTGAAGGTAACCTTTTGGGGGGGCAGGACTATAAAACCCCAGATGCCTGGACATGACTAAATAATTTGTTAGCCTTAATGACAATGCAATGAGTTGTTTGCCAATTTGGTAGCCTTCACTCTGCTTGAAATGCGATGAAATTGAGTTTGGTGGCCTGCACGCTGCCTGAAATGCTGTGAAATTCAGTAGGGTGGCCTGCACTCTGCCTGAAATGCTGTGGAATTGAGTTTGGTGGGCCTGCACTCTGCCTGAAATGCTGTGGAATTGAATTTGGTGGCCTGCACTCTGCCCAAAATGCTGTGGAATTAATTGAGTTTGGTGGCCTCCACTCTGCCTGAAATGCTGTGGAATTAAGTTTGGTGGCATGCACTCTGCCTGAAATGCTGTGGAATTGAGTTTGGTGGCCTACACCCTGCTTGAAATGCTGTGGGATTGAGTTTGGTGGCCTGCACTCTGCCTGAAATGCTCTGGAATTTAATTTGGTGGCCTGCACTTTGCCTGAAATACTGTGGGATTGGGTTTGGTGACCTGCGGTCTGCCTGGAATGCTGTGAAATTGAGTTTGGTTGCCTGCACTCTGCCTGAAATGCTGTGGAATTGAGTTTGTTGGCCTGCACTCTGCCTGAAATGCTATGCTATTGAATTTGGTGGCCTCCTCTCTGCTTGAGATGGAATTTCAAGGAATAGTCTTGAGTGAACTGCCAGCTCAATAGCCCTGAGTGACTGATCTGCCAGCCCAAGAATCCATTTCGGTCCACAATGTGCATACTAGCTCTCTGGAAACCAGTCCCTTCTGCCCACAACACCCATACTAGCACTCCAGAAAGCTCCTTACCCCACTGGCCACCAATATTGGAATTGGTGGAGAGGTGGAATATTGCATTGGGAGACCAGCCCTTCCATGTGAACATGGGACCCAATGGTCCCACTTAGTCTAGTGTAAATAGTAATAGATTATGTCATCTTGAACTCAATGGGTCAGGCAGCATCGGCGGAGTGAATGTTCAGTCGACAATTCAGCTTGGGACCCTTCTTGTGACGATCAGTCCCGACCTGTGTCCTGACCTGAAACATCGCCTGTCCATTCCCTCTGCTGAAGCTTCCTGACCCGTTGAGGTCCTCGCCACTCTTTGTGTTTTGATCAGCAATCGCAGGGATAAGTGGCAATGGGATTTGGGGCAGAATAGTGTATAGGTATCAGAATTTATGGATGAACATAATTGGAATAAAAGTGAAATCATGCCAATAATTGAAAGTAATCCACATATATTACAACAATTTCCCTTCAAAATAGTAAATGAAAATTTTAAATATCTTGGAATTTATGTAACAAAGACATATACTTTATTTAAACATAACTTCCCACCTTTATTGAACAAATTACATAAGAATATTTTATATTGGAAAACATTACCTATCTCAATGTTTGGTAGAATTAATGCAATAAAAATGATTTTTCTCCCGCAATCATTGTACCTCTCTCAATCATTCCCGATATATCTCCCAAAAACTTTTTTTTTAAAGGTTGACTCTATAGTCACTAATTTTATCTGGGATTATAAGAACCACAGAATAAATAAAAAGCACTTATGTAAATCAAAAATAAATGCAGGTTTAGCCCTACCGAATTTTATGCAGTTAACATTAAAAATATGAATTTTTGGTTGGAAGAACTGGACCATCAACCATATTGGTTAAAAATGGAAAAGGAAGACTGTTTACCTTTTGAAATTGGGTCAATCTTATTTTCTATTACTAAATTAAGCAAAAAAACCTATAGTGAAAACCCCATAATATATAGTGGAATACGCATTTGGAAACAATTAAAAAAAGACATTAAAATTGGATAATTTACCGCTACTTCTTCTCATTGTAAACAACCCTACATTTAAACCCTCAACAATGGATAAAGGTTTTTTACAATGGAAAAATCACGGAATTACAAAGATGGGTCATCTTTACAGGAAAGGTACATTCCTCTCATTTCAGGAGCTACAACAAATTTATGGACATCACTCAAATGACTACTTTAGATACCTACAACTTAGAGACTGCTAAATCAAATACACAGGACTATAGAAATAGAAAGACAGAAATTCTTGATGAATGTTTGAACAAACACACTAACACAGAAAAATTGATATCTTATATTTATAATATCCTATTAGATAACGATACACCCATGACGGAAATATATAGGCAATCATGGGAAAATGAACAAGGCCAACAAATAATGCAAGATATTTGGGACGAAAGCTTACAACATATACATCACTGTTCGTTAAATGCTAGACATTCTTTAATACAATTTAAAATACTACATAGATTGCACTATTCAAAAACAAAATTAAATAGAATTTTCCAAAGCATATCTCCTATTTGTGAAAAATGTCAGCACTCTATGAGGCTAACTTAACGCACACATTTGTAAGTTGTATAAAAATTAATAATTTTTGGACGGAAACTTTTAAGATTATTTCGGAAGTTGTCAACATCCAATTGGACCCCGATTCAAAACTAATAATATTAGGAATACTAGAACAAAATCAAATATTTACAACAAGCCAAAGAAACTTTATCAACTATAGTTTAATAATTGGGAAAAAAATAATATTAAAATTTTGGAAAGGCCCTATAACCCTCAAAATTAAAATGTGGATTATGGAAATGTCGGAGACCCTACATTTGGAAAGATTAAGATTAGCCTTAATGGACAAACAAGAACTATTTACTAGAATATGGTCTCCATTCATTGGCTATTTGAAGGTTTGGTTCGACATGAGAACCTGACTGAAACCCGAATCAAGGATTAGATGAAGAATTACATTTTATAATTCACGGACATATAATGATGTATAATTAGCTGATTATTCCATTCTCTTTTAATTTTTTGGTTTATTTCCTCTCCCTCTCTATTATTTTCTATCTATATAAAAATAAAAATAATTATATAGAAGTACAATTAATATACAATTGATAATATAAACAATATTAATAATGTATGACTACTACAAACAAAATATGTTTTTATTATGTATTTACTTCTAATAAAAATAAAAAATTAAATTAAAAAAATAATAATTTACGGATGAACAGAAGTTTATGAATGGTAGAAAATGAAAAACTGGGCAGAGGAAATGTAATACTCAGCTCCAGAGGTAATAAAGTTGGGGATAGCTCTTAAGCAGTTTATGATTTCAGCATAAATCAGAAACAATTATACTTCAAATGTCGCATTTGTTTTTAAAAAAAAACGTGCAGACACAGTGAGGCTGTCTGCTATAAATACTCATAAAAATGCATCGATGATCATGACACTTTCATTGCTTCACCCAGAACTGAAAGGAAACTGAATACGATCATATTGTAATTTCTGCTTTATTACCAATCTTATTGCTTTAGAAAATGTCCAGCAAAAATGTCTCCATTAGGCAGATTGGTCAGCATGTCCAGTTGGGCTGAATGGCCTGTTTCTATGCTGTAGAGTTCTATAACTATTTCTGTCCACTTGCTAGTCGGGGATTGGGGGTATGGCAATGCTCTACTGGACAGTTTGTAAGATAAATAATTTCACTGTGTTCGCACATCACACTGTGACAATAAAACACACCATTAAATGATTGAACTATGACTCATGTGCAATGTCAATTACAGCATCCTCCCAATATGCTGCTGGCAACAATTCAGTCTTAGACTCGGCACTGATTTTTTTTGTTGAGTTTATTGGATATTTCTAAAAGGTCAATTTAAAATTTCTTCTTGAAGTTCAATCTTTTACTCCTTTCTGATTCATTTCATCGTGGAACTGATTATAATGTTTCATTCAGTTGCTCCTGGTTAAGGGTGTCAACCTGTGTCCTGGTTGGGTCGCTCCTGGGCCTGGCCACGTTGGCCAACCGCGAGTCACGGCGCCAGGCGGAAGTGGGCTCTGCCCAAGTCAGCTGCCTGCCCCTTTTCCGGGATTACATCCGTGCCGGGTGGTACGAGAGAGGGACTATGCCCTGTCTACAGGCACCCTGGGGGATTTCTGGGACTGCTGGGCACTGAGGGAGGTTGATAGTATCCCGGACAAGGATTACAATATAGTTGGTTAGTAGTTTACTTAGTATATTTGTTTGTCTTGTATTATGGTGGTGGGTTCTGTTTTGTTTTATTGTGTTGTAAATATTTTTAATATTTGAATAAATATTGCTGATTTAAAAAAAAGGGTGTCAACCTGAAACTTCAGAAGTTCCTTTCAGTCCGCAAATGCTGCCTGACCCATTGAGCTCCTCCAACAATGTGTTTTTTGCTCAAGGTTCCTAGATCAGCAGACTCTTGAGTCTTCATGAAGTTTCTTTATTGTTTTTCCAGTTATTGATGCTGTTCAAGCCATTCAATCACCTCCATTGATTGGAATTTGGCCAAAGATGAACTATTAATTTGAGAAATGCAGAGAAAATATGAAGAGAGAAACATGTGAAGGGAAAGGAAGGAGGGAGGTTGCTGGTTGAGTTTTAAAAGATAAAACCCCTGTCCCACGGTACGAGTTCATTCCAAGAGTTCTCCCGAGTTTACCCTGATTCGAACTCGGAAATTTACGGTAAAGGCCACTCGTCGGTACTTGGGGCTCTCGTGGACATTTTTCATCATGTTGAAAAATCTTCATGAATCTCCCCGTGCTTACCTGCCATTAGTGAGTCTTCCCGAGTACCTGCTGTTAGCGCTAAGAGACGTCCCCGAGCTCCGACGTACCCGCTACGTTCATTCTCCGTGCTTACCACAAGTTTTTTTTTTTTTAAACTCGGGAGAGCTCTTGGAATGAACTCGCACCGTGGGACAGGGCTATAACACTTTGTCAACTAAGATTTTAAGTTTGTGGCACAACAAATTGATGATTCTAACTGCTGGATAACTAAAATAAACAATCCTGTGCTGTACTGATCACACAAAATGTTGGAATAACCCAGCTGGTCAGGCAGCATCCCTGGAGAACATGAACAGGTGACCTTTCAGGTGGGAACTGAAATAGCCTTCCTCAGTATGAAGAAAGTCACGACCCGAAAAACCACCTATCCATGTTTTCCGGGCATGCTGCCAAACCCTCAGAGTTACCCTCAGAGTCTGAAGAACATTTTGGCCCGAAACGTTGCCTATTTCCTTCACTCCATAGATGCTGCTGCACCCGCTGAGTTTCTCCAGCATTTTTGTCTACCACAGAGTTGCTCCACCATTTTGTGTCTTTCCTTGGTAAACCAGCATCTGCAGTTCCTTGTTTCTACTGTATTGATCTACGTTCTAAATGCCTGATTTGTAAAATCAATTCTTTTAATTTGGCTGCATATTCAGAAAGCCACTGCAGCACCTTTGAAGAGGAATTGCCTGTAAATCAGCAAAACGATGAAGGACATTGTTTGCACGATGCAAATTTCGCACTGACACCACAGCGCTTTAGTTATACACGACTGCAATAATCCTGTGGGCATATAACATGAGAAGCCATTTATACACGATGTGTGTGAAACCCATAAACAGTCAGAAACATAACAACATCCTGTCAAGGCAGATTCTCTGCGGACGCTTTTTCCCTTATGAGGGTGAATCATAGAGGTCTGGGAAAAGGATGGCCACAAATATTGCAATTGAATGTCTCAGAGCAGGCAGCACTGAATGGTTCAGACTTGTCTCACAAGCTGTTCAACCGACAATTCAAGCTCTCCAAAGGCGTTTTCACCAGTTCCTGTGTCCTGGCACAGTGCTACTTCAGGTGTGGTGACAGATGGCTGTAAAACAGACAGGAGAGGGGTGGGGACAAATCCAAGTACCTGCAAAGCGTGTAATTCTATCCACTGCCATCTGAGACCATCCATAGAAGAGGAGGGCTTGCTATTGTATGGGCCTCATCCCCAAATAAAGAATCAACATTTGGCACCTTTTTAACTTGATTAATTGTCATGCTAAGTGGCTTCACCTGTGCCTTAGATGTCCATTCTGTTTGATGGAGGTGCCACTGGTCTCTTGAGGGGAGCAGTTTACATCCAGTTCTGTCCCACTCAATGCCGAGCTAGACAATGAAAGCACACAGGTCGGACAGGTTTTACGCTCAATGGGAAATAGTCAAGTACAACAAAACCTATTGAAGAATGAATTGTGGATTTTGAGCATGCTTGAGATCATTCATAGGAGTGAAGGTTTTATTTCCAGTGTATTTATCATTAGGAATTCTCTCTAAATACAATAGAAATTGCACAGTTTATGATAGAAGATATGAGATATATAGGGCATGTACACAATATATATATAAATATAATGTGTGTGTGTATAAAATTAAAGATACACTTGCATGTATTCATAATGTACAAGGAACTGCAGATGCTAATTTACAAAACAATATATATATAAAGTGCACGAGTAACTCATTGCGTCAGGCTGCCTCTCTGGAGAACTTGGATAGGTGACGTTTTGGGTCGGGACCCATCTTTAGACTATTTTGTTTATATAATAAACAAATCTCTACATTTACAAGTAAAACACAGTTTGCACTAATCAATGAAGCCACAATTGGTTCTTGTGTTTCTAAAGAAGCCTATCTGAGTTCCCCTTCCTGACACCAGCCATTAAATCCTGTCTGATAATGAATCCAGAAGGGCCTAGGGTTACACCAAGTTCGGATGTCCAGCTGAAATGAGTTATAAGGTTATAAGGAACCGGAATAGAACTACTATCAGGTGAAGCAATCAGGTGTACTCTGCCATTCAATCATGGCTGATCTATTTCTCCCTCCTAACCCCATTCTCCTGCCTTCTCCCAATAACCTCTGACACCTGTACTAATCAAGAATCTATCTATGTCTGTCTTAAAAATATCCAATGATATGGCCTCCAAAGCCTTCTGTGGGAAATAATTCCACAGATTCAACACTGACGGACTAAAGAAAATTCTCCTCATCTCCTTCCTAAAAGAACGTCCTTTAATTCTGAGGCTATGACCTCTAGTCCTGGACTCTCCCACTAGTTCCCAGTTAGTCATAACTCAAGTTCAAATATGATGATTAGCCACTTTGATAATGTAATAGAGTTGTCCTTGTCACTGTGAATCAATAGCTCAACCGTGTGGGAGTGCCTTCATTGAGAGAGAAATATTGAGAGAGACCATCAGGCTGTTCAACACTATGAACACCAACTAAACTCTGCTTTGGCTGCATTGGGGACTTTGGTCTTTGCTTTCCTTTTTACACTATATTGGGATTTTTATTTATCAAACATTTTTTTGTCTGAAGAAGAGCACCAGCCTGAAACGTCACCTATCCATGTTCTCCAGAGATACTGCCTGACCCGTTGAATTACTCGGCACTTGATGTCATAGGTTAGTGCAGCATGGTTGCTGCCTTGCAGCGCCAGAGACCTGGTTTTGATCCTGACTACGGGTGCTGCCTGTATGGAGTTTGTATATTCTCCTCGGGGACTGCAATTTTTTTTCTCCGGATTCTCCGGTTTCCTCCCTCACTCCAAAGACGTACATGTTTGTAAGCTAATTGACTTGGTAAAATTGTAAATTGTACCTAGTGTGAGTAAGAAAGTGCTAGTTTGCGGGGATCGCTAGTCGGCACGGACTCGACGGGCCAAAGGGCCTGTTTCTGCACTGAATCTGTAAACTAAACTAAACTAATGTCTAGGAAGGAACTGCAAATGTTGGTTTACACCAAAGATAGACACAAAATGCTGGAGTAACTCAGCAGGACAGGCAACATCTCTAGAGATAAGGACATTTTGGCTAAACTAAACGTCATGTGTTTCTTTGGTATAAACCCTCATCTGCAGTTCCTTGTTATTATATTGATTTTTTTAAAGATTATTTATTATATTATCGATGGAGTGCTGCATTTACAAACCTGTTGTGCTGCCCAAGTAAGAATTTTAATGTTCCGTTTTGGTACATAAGGCAACGAAACAGACTTGACTCTCTTAAAAGCAAAGCTCTCTCAGTTTGGAAGCATTTCACTTCTATAAATCATATTAGATGTCTTATAGTACATTTCGCAATAATTTAGACAAGTTTATAATTGTCAATTATGGTTTGTACTACATGTAATTCATCAATAGCTAATAGCAATATTTGGCATTGTATTAAAGTTTCATAGCATCTTCATTGCTCATAAAGAATCATAGTCATACAGCATGAAAACAGGCCATTCAGCCCAACGTACACACTCACCAACATACCCCATCTACACTAGTCCCACCTGCCTACTTTTGCCCCATATCCCTCTAAACCTATCCTATCCATGTAACCGTCCAAATGTTTATTAAACATTAACCTGATGGCAATGTGTGTCTTTGTTAAAATCTAATGTTGTGTACCTTCCGGCTCACTAGAACCATGCCACACAGTTTCAAATTATGCCATCACCATTTAATTCAGCCTTAACCCCAGATAATGTATTTTTCAGCACCCTGTTCACTCTATTTAAATTCTATTTATTTTTATATACTTTTTTAAAAGTGTGTGTGTGTGCGTGCGTGCATGTCGTGTGTGTCATTTTGCCTTTGAAACGTATCTCCCCGAAAACCAGATGCAGAAACGCAGAGGTTTTTACATATTTCAGTAGGGATTTAACTTATGATATCAGAAATCCACTCCTCTCTAAACTTGGTTAATTATTTCCCCAGATTTTGAATAAAGTTGTTCACAGAACTCACTTTAAAAAAAATAATCGCCGCTTGCCAGCTGCTGACGTCACAATGTCCACATGTCCACCAATCGAGGCCCACCTGCCTTCTGCCCCTCCCCCTCCCCGCCGCTCTGGATTAATGCAGCTGCTGTCAACGCACATGCGTAGTTTTCTACGAGTCACCAATCCTTTATTCAAAACGCGCAGAAAGAACGAGCATTCTGCAGATCCGGAGGTCACCGTCGCTCGCTCACAGGTGCCCGCTCACTCACAGCCGCCCGCTCGCTCACAGGTGCCCGCTCACTCACAGCCGCCCGCTCGCTCACCGGAGGCCACCGGCTTGCTTCTGAATCCTCGCCGTTTCCCCTGCCCGATCGTAGAACATGGTGGCGGCGGCCGTTACCCCCTTCCCTCCACCCCTCCCCCTCCCTTCCCCTGCACTTCCCCCCACCTCTCCCCTCCCCTCTCTCTCCCTCTCTCCTCCTCCACCCTCACCCACCCTCCCTCTCCTCCTCCCCTCCACCCCCCCTCTCTCTGTCTCTTGCCTCTCTCTCTCCTCTCTCTGTCTCTTGCCCCCCTCTTTCTGTCTCTGCCCCTCTATCTGTCTCTCCCCCTTCTCTCTCTGCCCTTACTCTCTACACCCCTCCCCCCCCCCCCCCCACTCTCTAGATGCGCCTGTGCGTTGGGAGCTATGCATCAGTGGATAGGGCAGTTATGGGGTAAAAGGAGCAAATTATTAATATAATATCAAGGAGGGTAGTTAGAGTGCGTGCGGGGTTAGTTAGTGGGTGTGTAGGGGTGGTTAGTGTGTGTGACGCCGCATGTCGTCACCCCCACACCCCAAACATGCGTTGGGTGGGACAGACCCAACGGGTCTGCACTTGGTCGAGTTGTCTTTAAAATTCTGTTTTATTCAGTCATGGGATGTTGATCTCAATGGCTAGGGACCTATTTATTGCCTACCACCTGTGTTGAGTTTATTATGGGGCTATTTTAGGTAAGAGTCCACCACATTGGTAGTTCTTAAATCAACCATGAACCAATTGGATCAGAATGCCAGATTCCAGATCTCCTTCCCAGAGGAATATTAGTGAACCAGTTTGAGTTGAAAGAAAAATATCTTGTTTTGTGAACAATTGTATTGGTCCAAACTTCTGCGTATTAACAGACTTATTTAATTATTTAAACATAAATTATTTTAATAGATTAATGAAGTGCTGCCATTGAACTATAATTGCTGTACATACAGTCAGGTTCAAGCTTGAGTCTCTGGCTGTAAGACAGCAACTCTATCGCTGCGCCTCCGAGATGCCCCAATGTTATTCATTAAATGCATCTGTATCAAAAAATAACCTATAAAAGTGAAATAATTACACTGACCATAGCATTTTAGCATATCAAGTAAGAATTTCATTGTTCTACTTAAGTACGTAAGACAGTAAAACACTCTTGATTCTTGACTCTTGAAGCATGTTATCTTACATTTTAACCTTCTCTCTCCTGGATATCAGTAGATTATTCATGTCTTTCCAAACAGTTCCTCCCAGATAATAGGTATTGACTGCCTAACCTGTCGTGGTGATCTTGCATAATCTCTGGTTGTTGAAGCCACTGCAATCCAGTGATCCACCTTCATTTACTAGCATGCAAAACCATTACAGCCACATAGGCGCTCAAACAGATCATATCTGCTAATTCCCTGACCATTAATGATAAAGTTTTTCCCCAGCCATTGGTGAAACGTTGGCAGTTCAAACAAGCGTAAGGATGGTTGCGCTTTAATGCTGTGCCATTTTTATCCGGGATCCCCACACCATTGTTAAATTGAATTGAATTTTAAATCTGAACGTGGGGGAAAAAAAAGAGTAATAGATAATCTAATGAGAAATAACTGCACTGGCAATGGGCTACCACACGCATAGTGATTTATAATATCGAACTGGTTAAGAAGAAATATTTTTTTTACCAGATCAACAGTATTATTCATCAACAATTTAATGCAAACTGAACATCAGAGACATTCCATTTGTTACAGAAAAAGTGCTTTAAATCTTTTGGGGTAAAAAACACACCAGTTGTAATTACCAGTCATGTCAAGGTGTCATCTTTCTTTACAATGAAGGTGGATTGTCACATGCAGTCTTTAAACTTCAAAATTTACTGTGCAGTTCTCTGTGTTTAATTGAAAAATAGTTTGACAAAATAATTGCAAAATGTGTAAGTAAATGGAGGGTTCCCTTTTGTTCATGATAATACAAACATGACAGATTAAATCCATTTAATGCGACAGAAAGCAATGAAATAATCCACGCAAATTAATCATTTTGGGATTTGGTGCATCGAGAATGCATTTGTTCGTATGGCAATAAACATCAGGAACTTGACAATCTTTCTTCTGAGGCAGACTTTGTGATCAAATAACACTTGCTTCCAAATCACTCAGGTTCTTGTGACTTGTGCACTCAGAGACTTGCTAACTCTTCCACAGATGGGGCAGGGTATGGTGGATGGGGCAAATGGGTGGGTATGTGTAGAAATGAACTGCAGATGCTGGTTTAAACCGAAGATAGACACAAAAAGCTGAAGGAACTCAGCGGGACAGACAGCATCTCTGGAGAGAAGGAATGGGTGGCATTTCGGGTTGAGACCCTTCTTCAGACTGAAAGACAAGGGAGAGCTAAACTTGAGATATAGACAATGCTGTAGAGAGATATAGCAACAATGAATGAAAGTTATGCAAAAAAGTAATGATGATAAAGGAAATGAGCTGTTGTTAGCTATTTTTTGGGTGAAAACGAAAAGCTAGTGCGACTTAGGTGGGGGAGGGATGGAGAGAGAGGGGTTATTGAAATGGGTGGGTATAACGTTTGGGCCATTTATACCAGGCTTCCAGGTGCAGTGATTAACGATTCTCAGTGCCATCCCAAATGATCCTTCACCAATTTGAGCAGTCATTGCCCAGACATTCCTTGAAGTCAGTGAGGACATCAAATGTTTATAGGCAGCTTAAAAAATATACTTCACAGTTTTTCCTTTCTCTGTCCAAATGGCAACCCGTTCCCATCACAGTGATTAGAATGATCTTCAAGAACCTGTAATGAGTCATGCAAACAGTCCTGCTCCATTGGAATTGGAAGATTTCGCTGAAGCTGAAGGTAGCTCTCTAGTTTCTCAAGTATCTGCTATCGGTGGTCAAAGTTTCAGGAGCTGGTAGGATCACTGCAACCATGAGCTTTGTGCAAGGAATAAGGTCTTGATTTTCCAACACCAGTTTCCACAGTCAGCCAAAGCATAAGGGGAAGGGGATGTTGAATTTCATCATCATTTTCTGCCTTCGTCAAGCCGTGGCTCTCATGTTATGGGAGCTGCTTCCAATTTTCCAGGGTCTTGCTATTATACTTGCTATTATTGCCAGTGATTGGTGTTGTACATCAAGTTTAGTTTAGTTTTGTGATACTGCCCCTGCAGATGCTGGTTTAAACCGAAGATAGACACAAAAAGTTAAAGGAACTCAGTGGGACGGACAGACAGTGAAACAGTCCCTTCAAAAAAAACTTCTTAAAACTTTATCACTGCAATATTTTCTTTCCTTCACCCAATCAATGACTTTTACATGCTCTCCAATCAGACACCCCATAAATTGCATGCAGGGCTTTAACAATAGCCAAACTATAATGTGTTAAGAATAGGTTAAACTTATTTATTTTTTTAAAGTCTTTTTTAAACCAGGAATGAGTGGGTTCACATATGATGAGTGTTTGACGGCACTGGGCCTCTACTCACTGGAGTTTAGAAGAATGAGGGGAAACTTACCGTATAGTGAAATGCCTAGAATGAGTGGATGTGGACAGGATGTTTCCATTTGTGGAAGATTCTAGGACCCAGAGGTCATAGTCTCAGAATCAAAGGATGTTCCTTTAGGAAGGAGAAGAGAAGGAATTTCTTCAGTCACTGTGGTGAATCTGTGGAATTCTTTGCCACAGAAGACTGTGCAGGCCGTCAATTGATATTTTTAAGGCAGAGATAGATAGATTCTTGGTTTATACGGTATAAGAGGTTACGGGGAGAAGGCAAGGGTATGGGGTTAAGAGGGGAAGATACAATTAAATGGCGGAGTAGACTTGATGGGCCGAATGGCCTAATTCGGCTCCTACCACTTATGAATTTATGAACATGAACATAAATATAAATATTTTGGATTTGAGATACATAGAAATAGACCATTTAAACTAGCCAGTCTGTGCAGGTACTTACAGCATTTAATAATAACACTGTAACAACCAATGAGTGAGAGCTGGGTAGAACACTTGACTCATTGCAACCAAATCATTGCCCAGCAAGTAAAGAGAATTAACTCAGAAGGCTATGTCTTTTATAAAGTATGGGAAAATAAGACCCAGGTAATTGTCTTGAAAATAGCAATGAATGCAGAGAAAAATACATGCATAAAATCACTCAGTCACATACAGTGGTGTGGTCGCTGGTTTCTTTGACAAGAGAATTGCCATTCATCTCAACTCCGTCTGGCTATAGCATTACCACAAGCTGGAAACTGATTATAGACATAAACTTCTCACTTTCCAGCAAGAGGTTCTACTTATATAACACCTCTGTCATGGTAGAAACATATCAAAACATGACATGTGACCAATATCAATCAGTGAAATGGTCATGTCAAATCTCTCAAGAAAATATTAGGTCAAATAACTAAAGTCCTGACAAAGGCAGAAAGGAGAAAACTAAAGAGTTCATGGTGGCAAATAAAAGAATAGCCAACAACGGTAGGTTTATCAAATTCAAAGATAGACAATTTAATGCAATTCTGCTTTAGATTAAATAAAATTTAAGATGCACCCATTCTTAACAAGTAATTGTTCCAAAGATAGCTCAAAATGCTGGAGTAATTCAGCAGGACATGCATCATCTCTGGAGAGAAGGAATGGATGAAGCTTCAGGTCAAAACCCTACTTCAGTCTTGACCCGAAACGTCACCCATTCCTTCTCTCCAGAGATGCTGCCTGTCCCGCTGAGTTACTACAGAAATTTTAGTTAATTTTCGGTATAAACCAGCATCTGCAGTTCCTTCCTACACAAATCATTTGTTCAGCTATTGTTAAAAATGAGCATGCAATTTATGGGGTCTTTCATTTGGAAGGATTGACTTAGAAGATTACAAATATCTGGTTTTCTGGGGCTGGAGGAGATTATAAAGTAAAGTCAATTTTTTTACTCTGTAATCTGCGGACACCATGGAGGGATTTTATAATGAATGAGAAATTTAAAATTAATCTCTTCCATGTATGCTTCAATTTATTTCTCTCTACACATGCATCCCCTAAAATCGACCATAAGAAACTTCCACCATGGAGGTGAACCATGAAGAAAATATTGTACTGAAGAATGAAGTCAACGGCAATGTCAAAATGAACCCAGAGAGCAAAATGGAAGGAAAAGTGTGCAGCACACACAATATGCATTCAGCATGATATTTGAAACCAGGCTAAAGGGAACTAAAATAAGATTTCTGCAAAGGCTATCAGATGGCTGGGTGGCAACAATACACACAAGCACCTTGGAAAGAAATGGAAGGTTAGAGAAAGGGCAGCAGTATTTCCAGACAAAAGAATTAATGGTGGTTCTCGTAAGAAGGCGATGGTGATTGTGATCTTTGATAGTATATGGGAACAATACCAGAGAAAAGTACAAGATCGGAAAAATCAGTTTACTAATGGTCATAAATAGCACATTCAGTTGATAAGAGCTGGTTTGGGAAAGCATTGTAGAAAGCTTTGCAGTAAAATATTATTGGAAAATTGGAAAGAACTTCAGTTGGGAAAAAGGTGGTTGCAAGGTTTGAAGAATTGCATCTAAATGCCAAGATTTTTAAGTACACAAAAACTACAATCGTGGCAATGTAAACACAGCAGTTTGAGTTGGTTTTGTTATCTGCACTGGTACTGGTGGATGATATTATTTTTTGAATATTAAATACAATTTAGCATTTAGCACATTACCTTTACTGTTGCTTTAAGGAAGTGTGGAGAGAGGAATGGAAGTGGGGTGGAGATTGGGTGTGGTGAGGAAATTACATTATTATTAATACTAAATGAGCACTGTGTTGTTAGCTGACTTTAACAAAATTGAACATTAGGAGAGTGAAGTGGGGAGTCTATGATAGAGTTGCTGCCTTAAAGCACCAGAGACCTGGGCTCAATACTGTCTGTATGGAGTTTGTACTTTCTCACCGTGATGGCTGGGTTTTCCCCGGGTGCTCCGGTTTCATCCCACACTCCAAAGATTTACAGGTTTGTACGTTATTTTGCTTTTGTAAAGATTTTAACATTTCCTTAGTGTGTAGGATAGTGCTAGTTTACGGGGATCACTGGTCGACGTGGATTTGGTTGGCCATTGAGCCTGTTTCCACTCTGTATCTCTAAACTAAACTAAATTAAACTAAACCCATTAACACAACCAACGAAAAAGCACTTTTTTAACCCGATAATCAGTATCCCAGCTCCAAATTTCTATCCATCCAATTCCCCTGTCAGGAAGTGCTTGCAAGAACAGATAGAGTTGGACTTAGTTTTAATGCCAACTAAACCCACCCCCATCCCACAACCCTTGTCAAGGTCTTATGGGCAGGGAAGCAAAGACATGAGGGAGTGTCAGTTGTCAATGTGTAGGAGTGAATAGGATAGAAATTTATCCTTGGTGACTTGCACTCCATACGTCATATTTTGACTGTGTGTGCCTTGTATGTTGTTTCAAAACTTTCCTTTGAATCTACTATATTGCGTACAAGTTACTGAAGATTAATTTCTACAACAAGGTTTTAAGAAGATGAAATGCAAAGAAAGAAAGTGAAAAGAAAAACAAATGACCTGGTCATTTTATAATTAAGAAATAATATTGAAATGTCACAAGTTACTAGAAAGAGCAGATGAAAGAAAATGTAAATTAAAAAAACTCAAAACATAAAGCAGTTGTCTGAACCAATGACTTGGTCAGAAACAAGTTGTTAGAATATACTGCCGGGTAATCTGATTAAGATCAAAATCATTGCATGGGTAATGATTCTGGTAATAGTACATGGGTAAATTGTCACTTAGCAATCTGCACCACATGTCTCTTTCAAATCCTTGGACCCAACTCAATCTAAATAATATCCATACTATGAATAGTCAGTGATATTGTCCATTGTTCTATAGCTCTTGAAAAAGACCTTCATAACTCTCTAGTGGGATTAAGTGTAATTTAAAATCGTGTTTAGTTGCCCGTCAACTACAAAAATGTATTGAGTTACCCTTTATACCCCTTGTCATGTATCGTGTGCATCACTTACACTGCCATCAAGTTGCATCCCGGCTGAGTTTATGAAATAACACACTAAAATTTTATACAGCAGAAAATTGATTATCCTGGAGGCAGCTGGTGACATATTAAATTATTTGTTACCAACTTTCATACGAAGGTGTTTTGAAAATAGACACTTTATTTCAGAACTCATGCTAATTTTTTCTAGCATGTTGCATGTAAGCTTGGTGAACCGGTACCACTCTCAAAATTATTAGAACATTCAGGATTAATGCCCTATTTCGTTATCAGACATTATCAGAAATTGACACTCCAGTGTAATGCTAAAGGAATGCACCATTGTTGGTTATATTGCACTTAAGCAAGACCCTATTTGCCAATTCAGGTGGTTCAATTTGATATAAAATTTTTTTTTTTTTTTGCAGTGGAAAAGCAATGGTAACCTGAACAATTTTTATTTCTCAATTAATGCTTTCCTTTCCATTTACAGCTTCACGTCTCACTGCAATCAAATTTAATTTGCCATAGGCTCTTTCACAGTTAATCTTAAAGAGATGAGCATGAGTAAATATCAAAGGTTTGTGTGCAGAGGATGATCCTACAATTTTTAAGGTCATTTTGTAACATCTGTGAAAAAATAAAATGGTCACAAGCATTCTGTAATTGGTTTTCCATCTTTACTTTTCTTTACTTTCGAGATACAGCGTGGAAACAGGCCCTTCTGCCCACCGACTTCCACCAACCAGCGACCGCCCCGCACACTAACACTATACTACACACAATTTACAATTTTACTGAAGCCAATTAACCTACAAAGCTGTACGTCTTTGGAGTATGGGAGGAATCGGAGCACCCGGAGAAAGTCCACACGGTCACAGGGAAAGGGTACAAACCCCGTACAGACAACACCTGTAGTCAGGATTGAACCTGGGTCTCTGGCGCTGTAAGGCAGCAACTCTACTGCTGCATCACCGTGGTGTCCTATCTCTACAACAGCTTCAACAACAGCCCACGATGGGACTGCTGATGGGCACAGGAAAAATATTGTTTGTTTACCTGTCTCCATATGAAGCCAAGATGAGCGGGAACCTGCTCTCTTTCTTTCCCCTGCATGTTAGTTGGCAAGGCCTTCAGATTGGAAGCTCAGATCAATGTAGGACCTTATGCTGTGCAGGACACATCAGTGCAGAAGGCAATGCCTGCACCACTAAGAAAGCGGCGGAGATGTTGTCTCATTTCTGAAGCTATATTTAAAACACATCATTAACATGTCACTCTCCTTGTCAAAATTACAACAACATAAATGGATTAAAAACAACAGTGAGTGACAGGCCTGCCATCATTCACAAAAGAATTCAAACTTCCGAGTGTCACACTTTGCAAAAGTATAATTTTTGTTTTCTATGAGGAATGATGTACTTCCTGAGCAATGTTTCCTGAAAAGTCACAAAATCCTTTGTCAGGAACAGATATTTGGCAAGGTGTGCAAATTAACCTTCAGGCCAGGTGACTTTGGGTGTGCTCGTTAGGACATAAAGCAGCAGTAATAGCCACTAATGCACTTAACAAAGAAACACAGTGAAATGACACAATGCCACACGGATCCAGCGGTTGACCTTAAGCCACCAGCAGAATGCTTCAGGTGGGGACCATTCATGGGTTTTGCGCTGTTTGAACATGTGCAGTGGCTGGCATAGTTTCACCTGGATAACAATAGCCCTGGGACAGCAGGAGGTCTCGGGCCTCCAGCAAGAATAATCATCGGTCAATGTCCGCATGATTGCTTGGCAAGCCAGTGTTTACAGAGACTCTCCCAAACCTTGTGCCATTGTGCTCATTCCCATGGGGAAATGACAGAGTTTTTTCTTAGTGCAGCTGACAATAGCATTATCTGCCCCATGGCTTGAGGGCCAGGGTAGGGAACGTATAAGTCCGATCAATGATCAGAACATTAATACAGATGAGGGGCGGCCATCCGGCCAGAAGAACATTCTCATCTCTTGTCACGTGTTTACTTACACCGTGAAAGTATATGGCGAGTTCCCTGAGTGCGGATACATCCCAAATGTAATATCACCAATATTACCAGGCCTTAGTAAGACTGCCTTTTGGGAAGACTATGGTAATCTTAGCACTTTAATACTTTAGTTTAGTTTAGATTTGAGATACAGCACGGAAACAGGGCCTTCGGCCCACTGAGTCCACTCAGACCAGCGATCCCCGTACGCTAACGCACTAACACTATCCTACATACACTAGGGACAATTTTACAATGATACCAAGTCAATTAGCCTACAAACCTGTACGTCTTTGGAGATCCCAGAGATTGCAGATGCTGGAATCTTGACCAAAACACCAAGTGCTGGAATACCTCGGGGTCAGGCAACATCTGCAGAGGAAATGGATAGGTGACATTTTAGGTTGGGATCCTTCTTCAGACTGAATGAGGATTAGATTCAGGTGTGGTCTGATATGCTGCTAATAGTGATTGCACTACACAAGTTCCTGACAATGACTGCTTATAAGAGGTGAGTTGCCTATTAAACAGCAAATTGGCATTTACCTATGAATGAGTAAAGAGCTTGACATGTATGAACAATTTTTGATTTTCTCCGCTTCCTTTGTCATTCCTATTCCTTCTGTATTAAACATTTGTAAAGATGATTAGTTTATCTTAAGTACACAAAAGGCTGGAGAAACTCAGCGGGTGCAGCAGCATCTAAGGAGCGAAGGAGATAGGCGACGTTTCGGGTCGAGACCCTTCTTCAGACTGGTCAGGGATCAGGGAAATTCTTGTTCTTTATCTCTCCACATCACCGTCTATATCTCTCGTTTCCCTGACAAAATGTTGTTTTTGTTTTAGTAAACAATAGGTCTCATTGAGCTGGTTATGCTTCCTTTTCAATGTAATTTTGCAAAAAAAATCAATTTGTTGATAATTTTATATATTATCAAAAATGTTGTTGACATTAATTGATATTTAAACGAATTGTTGATGTGCATTCCTGCTGACTGATTCCTGTGAAGAACTGTCAAGCAATTGCACATTGCCGTATCCCAATCATTACATGCTGATATTTATATTGATGAATTGTAGCTCATTTTGCAGTGTCTGTGTTTGGGGATATCCCTGTTGTAACATCCAAAAACAAGGCCTATTCTTAATCTTGATTAGGAAGGAACTGCAGATGCTGGTTTAAATCAAAGATAGACACAAAAAGCTGGAGTAACTTATCGGGACAAACAGCATCTCTGGAGGGAAGGATTGGGTGACGTTTCGGGTTGAGACCCTTCTTCTGTCTGAAGCAGGGTCTAAGCCAGAAACGTCACCCATTTCTTCTCTCCAGACATGCTGCCTGTCCCGTTAAGTTGCTCCAGCTTTTTGTGTCTATCTTCGCCTATTGTTAATCTCATTGTGCTCACAGGTCACTTAACAACATTGTAATTTTAAAGGTTGAAAATATGCTTTTTTGTCACTGTTGTCTGGTTCCATTTTTCACTGTGGAATTGGATGGAAGAAACATCACAACACAAAAGTTCTATTGATCCAGTGGAGAGACTCAAAGGGAAAGCTGAAAGGTGAAAAGGAAGTTGTAAACTGCAAATTATGAGCAAGGCTTTGCTTTAACATAGCACCTTATCACAACCTCAGTGTGTGTCAACATGCTGTACTATTTCATTGCGTTTGTGGGTAATAATGGAAGCCAATTTGTGGTCAGCAAGATCCCATTATAATATCAACAAATGAATGTTGAAGACGTATAATTTGATGGCAATGACAGAGAAAATCTTCATTTGTGCTAATTAAACTTGGGAAAGTATGCACATTCAATTTCTTTTTTGAAATTCATTTTCATTGTCTTCAACAGAGCTATGTTTTTGCAACCAGTGTACACTGCTAATGCACCACAAACGAACATGTTCCGTGGACTGAACCAAGGACAAATTTCCTAATCCTTGCCCTTCTTGATGTGTGCTTTAAAATAACCTACACCTGGCGATGCAACAGGTAGTGTTGCTGTCTCACAGTACCAGAGACCCGGGGTCGATCCTGACCTCGGGTGCTGTCTGTGTGGAGTTCACACTTTATCCCTGTGGCCACATGGGAGTCCTTCGGGTACTCCGGTTTCCTCCCACATCCCAAAGGTGTGCAAGTTTGTAGGTTAATTTTCCTTAACGTCCAGGGAGTGGATGAGAAAGTCGGATAACATAGAACGAGATTGAACAGGTGATCGAGGGTACACAAAAAGCTGGAGAAACTCAGGTGATCGATGCTCAGCGTGGACTCTCAGCGTGGACTCAGTGGGCAAAGGGTCTGTTTCCATTCTGTAAGTCAAAACTAAACTAAAACAATAAATTGGCCGAATAAATGACCTTGGATATTTAGTCCTCCGGCACTGTGCTAAAGCGCGAAGTTGGATGTTTTTCTCCCCAGTCCAGAGATGAGCTCAATCCGCTGAATTAAAAAGGTGAAGTGTTATAGAGTCCAGATAACGGATGCTGGGGAGTTCTCTCTGAGGCAAGTGTAATGAGTAATTGACATTTAGTTGACCTCATGGTTGTAAACTGCATACTTTTGACACACTTCCATTACAATGACCAACATCTACAAAAACCTTTTGTAGTCTGAGAACACTGAAAACTCTCAGCAGCCCAAGTGTCATTGATAGGTAGAACAAACTAGCTATGGGTGTGTACTCTTCCTCCAACCTGGCAAATGGTTTTGATGTTTATCAGTGAAATAGGAAAACACAGAAAATGGGGAAAATACATCTATAGAGTAATCCTAAAGCTAATTAATCAAATGTCATGAACACTATAATTGCGCACAAACGGACACAAAGCGCTGGAGTATCTCAGTGGGTCAGGCAGTATTTCTGGAGACCATTGGATAGGCAAGGTTTCAGGTTGGAAATCTTCTTCAGACTAATTGACTCTGAATCTGTCTGAAAAGGGTGTCAATCTATCCCGCTAAGCTGCTGCCTGACTCACTGCCTACTCCAGCAGTATGTGTCTTTTGAAGTCCCTAATTTTATGACTTGAAACATAACTCTCTTTTTCTCTCCATAAGTGCTGCCTGACCTGCTAGTGTTTCTAGTTTAGTTTTAAGTTTTCACCATCGTCACTTTTTGATTTTCCTAATGTGCATTGGACTTTTAGCATTTAACGATGTCTTCCTACATTAAAATGTCACCTTTATTGAAGAAAGGAAATTCTAGCCAAAATATATTTTAATTGTCACTTTTTATCTCTCTCGCCAGCCACTATTTCCATTCTCTCGTGAAAATCCTGTGTGAAATAGTTTATTCTCAATAATTATTGTACATCGACTGGGCAATAATTCACTGTCTCTTTTGGCCTTTACTGCTCTATATTTCAACTATGACCGTGGGAGAGAGAATTAATGCTGAACCTCAAATTTGAAACACTTCAAATAAGCCCCACAGCCATCTCCAGCTTGTTTTTTATTAATGTTCCTGATTGATTCTTGACTGGGCAAGAGGCTTCCAAATATTCCTTCCTAACTTACCCTGAGGCAGCTTGTTCAGAGTAATATTTGACCTCCTTTATGTTTTTTTCTGTTATATTAATGCAGCCTCTTTAGAACCTGCAGGCCAACATGTTTAGGTGACCATGGCATGGGTGACTGTCCCCCGTAAGGGGGTTAGTAATCAATGTGGGATTTTTACCAAACTGAATCCACGGACGTTTCAAGATTTGGAAGACCATCGGGTACCATGGCTGTGTAGGCCAGTCGGAAATGATCAATATGCCAGTTGCAGAGTCCAGTTGAATTTTCTGCAATACCCGACTGATGAGGCAGAATGGGGGAAATGTGTAGCAAAACCATTTCCCCCAATGGAGAGAAAAAACATCCATAGCTACTGCCCCGGGGTCTGGTTCCCAAGACACATACGTTGGTATCTGATGGTTCAACCTGGACACAAAGAGGTCAATATCTGGTGTGTCAAAGTGAGCTACAATTTCAGCAAAAATTTGGGGATTCAACATCCACTCGATGTTATCATTGAACACTCGTGACCTGGTGTCCGCCACTGTATTGAGCTTCCCTGGTAAATAGGTCGCTGTGATTCAAATATTTCTCTCAATGCACCAGTGCCAGATTGTGTTTTCCAATTCGTGACAAGATAAGGATCTTGATACCACCCATATGATTGATATAAGCCACCACCGTTGTGTTATCTATTTGGAGGCGGACATGTAAGTGCCGTGATTTAGTGCAGTAAGCCCGCAGTCCATGGAAAGCCCCTAACATCTCCAGATAATTTATCCCTTGTGTCTGGAGGAGGGTAGACTTGTGAGGGTCCCATCTGCCACCACAACTGGACATGGTGTCAGTTGCACCCCAACCTTGTGCGCTTGCGTCAGTCTGTAGCAAGACGGATGGGTTGCTAACAATGATAGGTCTGTGACACTCACTAATATTGTCAATCCACCATTGTAGCTCAGCTCTAGCCGTATTTGGCAAAGTGCCCAGCATTTGCTTTTAATGCTGCGATCTTTGCTCTTTGTAAATTTTGGTAATGTAACGGTCCGAATTGAGCAGCTGAAAATGTAGCTACCAATTTCCCAATTACCTTTGCCGTTTGTCAGATAGTCCAGACCTTGGCGCTAGCGAGGCTGTAGCACGCTTCTTTTATGTCTAAAGCTTTGTTGGTCGGGATAGTGATCATCATTAAGTTTGTGTCCATGGTGAAACCCAGGTAATCCATAACTTGAGAGGGGTTCAGTTTTGATTTGTCTGGATGGGTTACAAACCCTAACATCTCGAATAAAGATTTGGTCGCTGTAACTGCCAGCATTGCCAATTGGAGGGTCTGTCCCACGATAAGGATACCTTCTAAATATGCCATGACAATATAATTTTGTTGTCGGAGGAGTGCCAATATGGGTTTTACTAATTTGGGAAATAGTCTGGGGGCTGTGGTTAACCCATTGGGTAAGCTTTGTATTGCCACAACTGTCCCTTCCAGACAAATTTCAGGAACTTCCTGTGAGATTCTGTGATGGGAACTGTATAGTATGCATCTTTTAAATCGATGCAAGCCATAAAGTACCCCGGGTAAAGCAGCTGCTTAGCTGTTTCAAAGGTTTCCATTTTAAAATGGGTATATTGTACAAAAATGTTCAACTGGGTTAGGTCTATGATAATCCGACACCCCCCATCTTTTTTGGTTTTTGTAAAGATGTTAGACACAAACTCAAGGGGTTCGTGTGTCGTTTTACCAATCACCCCTTTGGCTGCTAGCCGTAAGATTTCAGCATGGCCCTCCTTTATCTCATTCTGAGAGAGCGTAAAAATGCGCTGAGGTTCATGCTGTGTAGGGGGAAGTTTACCATCAATAAATTCTATGACGTAACCGTGAACACTTTGTAGAATAAACGATTGCATCCCAAGCACCACGAAATGCCCGCAACCGACCCCCGACTTGTGCGGGTAGAAGTGCTACTGCCTTAGAGGAACCAGGCCCCCTGACCTCCACGGTTAACGGCGGGTCTTGGCGTATGGCATTTTGGTGAGACGTTGCGGTGCTTGTCGTGGCGGTGGCCGCAACTTCCATGCGGGCCTCTGCAGGCCTTGCCCTAAAAAGGGCCGTTGCTGTTGGGGAATTGGAGGCGGATAGGTCCTTGGTGTCCTATCCGGTTGGCGCGGTTTCCAAGTAGTGTATGGTTGTTGTCGCTGATATGGGTGAACTTTAGCCAGGGGAGGTTTCATAAGGCCCACGGTCTTGGCCTCCTCATCGATTTCTTTGACTTGCTTGGAGAGATCTTCCCCAAACAGCTGATGAGGTGGTGGAGGGACGGTACAACCCTGCAAATTTCGGGTTGAGGGTGGGCCGGATGGAGCTCTTGAGTTGATTTCAAACTGGGCGTTGCAGAGAAGTGCCAGGGCATCCTGCTGCTCGCTGGTCACTTTATCACCATCGAGGGTCTTGGCATACGCCGTAATGCCCGTCGACAGGAGCTTCAGGATTCGCTGGAGACGGACGTCCTGCATCTTGGTGGTCGTGCTCAAGTGTCCCCAGATCTGGGCATTAACCGTGGGAATATTGAGATTGATGCAGTTCTCAGGCGGCTTAAACTTGTCCATAGTCTCAATGATTACCTGACCCTGAAGCTGGTGAGTGGTCAGGTAATTAATGGTGCCCGCCAGTTTGGGGTGCAGTGGCTCCCCTGTGTGGGTAGCCATGGTAAATTTCCCCAGGCTCTGCAAATTCTCTGGGGCTTCCACCAGCGGACCACACCTCCATAAGGTGCAGACTAGGGTCCGATGGTAGGTTGTCGTGGGCAACTGCTCCTGCAGGCCCATACGGCTCCCGCACGGACTTTCCGCTAGTCGGCCTTCGAGCGGACTGTGACGGTCCACCTGCCTGGTAGGAAGGCAGTGGAGATAAGTCGGCGCCGGCCCCCGGTACCTGGCTCCCCGAAGTCCGTGCAGGCTTACCTCCACTATCGCCCAATTTTGTTCGTGGAGGCACATGGTCGGCAGCTGCCAGAGCTAAGCTAACCGACCGTCAATTGCTGCTACCGGCGCCCTTGACCGCAGCCTGACGCGGCGTTCTGTCGGCAGCTCCTGCTCCTGCAGGGCTGCTCGACGCAGCAGTAGCTGGACTGCCCTACGGCAGATATCCCCGGCAGCTGTACGTGGCATTCCACGGCTGCGGGGCTCCCCTGTAGCGCAGCCGTTACCCGGCCCAGCCCCCATGGATCCACAGCAACACGGGGTGATGCCGCTGTCGGCGAGCGAGGCACTTTGCCACGTACCTGTTTGCTCCCCCGCTTCCTGGGGGATGGGGGCACTTCCAGCTCCAGTGCGGACATCCATTCGGGAGATAAATCGGGCGCTGGTGTAACTGAAGCGCCCGACTTCCGCACCTTTACCCCCGGCCGTCCGGATGCTGCCGGGGTTGCTTGCTGCTCCGGAGAAAGTGGCCGCTGGCTTGTCGGCGTCCCGCGGCTCTTGGAAAGTTTCGCCTTCCCTTTCTCTTTGCCGTCCATGCTGTAACCAACTAAAGGTTAGTGCACTTACCTGAATGGCCTTTTTGAAGGAGCTGGTGGAGAGAGCGCACTCCCCCCCCCCCCCCAGCTTGTCGATGCAAATGCGAGCAACTATATGTCGCGCATGCGTGCTGGCGAGTCTTCACGAAGTCACCCACGTGACTCCGAAATAAAATAAGCAGATAAAGTGCATATAGGCTGTTACAGTTCAGAGTCTGTTGGTGAGTTTAATAGCCTGATGGCTGTGTGGAAGAAGTTGTTCCTGAACCTGGATGTAACAGATTTCAGGCTCCTGTCCCTTCTGCCCGATGGTAGTGGAGAGATGAGTCCGTGGCCAGGATGGTGTGGGTCCTTGATGATGTTGGCTACCTTTTTGAGGAAGTGACTGTGATAGATCCCTTCGATGGTGGGGAGGTCCGAGCCGATGATGGACTGGGCAGTGGTTATAACTTTCTGCATCCTTTTCCGCTCCTGAACGCTCAAGTTGCCGAACCAAGCCACGATGCAACCAGTCAGCATGCTCTCCACTGTGCACCTGTAGAAGTTCGAGAGAGTTCTCTTTGACATACCGACTCTCCGTAGTCTTCTCAGGAAGTAGAGGTGCTGATGTGCTTTCTTTATAATTGCAACAGTGTGCTGGGACCAGGAAAGATCTTTGGAAATGTGCACACCCAGGAATTTGAAGTTCTTGACCCTTTCCACCATCGTCCGTTGATATAAACGGGATTGTGGGTCCCTATCCTACCCCTTCCAAAGTCCACATCAGTTCCTTGGTTTTGCTCTTTGGGCCCTTTGGCCCACCGAGTCCGCATCAACCAGTGATCCCCCCCATACACCAGCACCATCATACACGCTAGGGGCAATTACAGAAGCCAATTCACCTACAAACCAATTCCTCTTTGAAGTGTGGGAGCACCCTGAGAAAACCCAGCAGTCACCGGGAGATCGTACAAACTCTATAGAGACAGCACCCATGGGCAGGATCGAATCCTGGTCTCTGGCGCAGTAAGGCAGCAACTCTACCACTCTGCCACTGTGCCACCCCACTACAGTCATTATTTTATACATATTAATTTAGAGTTGGGTCACGGGATGATTCTTCCAATAATTGAGATATGTATAGCATTCAATAGATCTGATTAAATCATAAAACTGTCATAGCATCTATGATGTTTTATGAGCTATGGAGACCTATTTTGGAAAAAGAAAATTCAATTGGAATGAAATATCTTGGCATAAAAAATACATTTCTTTTCAATGGATCCTTCCCTTTCAGTAAGATTTATGTTTGAATATGTCGCTCAGATTCTCCAACCTATTAAAACTGGTATTTTGTCTTCTGATGTGCTCTTCAGAATTTAAAACTTAACTTTCAGATTTTAAAATCAAATTTCCGATTCTCCTGACTGACACTTTATTGTATGACTCTGTCTTTGAAGTACATTGCCAATCCTGGCTGCCTCTCTGTATCGCTGATTCCCACAGTCGTCAAAGGATATTTATACATCGAAAATGTCACAAACTATAACAGACCATGACTTTGCAACAATCCACAAAGATTAAATTAAAACGTTGGTGCCAGTATTTGCCCTTTTTTATAAGACATGATCATCGTGACCCTCAGTTTATATGTTATTATGAAAGGAGACATCATTTACAGGGGCTTATATTGCAAGACACACCCAACAACCTTATTAAATAACTTCTATGAAAGAAGACGCTGAGAAAATATCTAATTTTGAATTAAAACGATTATCCTGTTTGGTTCAGTTAATAAACAGAAAGGACCTAAGACCAAGAAATTAGCTCTACCCTATATTCTAACGTAATAAACTGCCCACGGGTTATAACACTAGTTCACTTAATAAGATGCCATGATACATCTCTGGATCTTGTATATTTGCCATGTTGCACCGTGAAGACATCATCACTAAAATAAAATTACAAAATTATATCAAAATATTCAATAGCTTTGTGCAATGCATCTCTGATTTGAAAGTGAATATGATTCGCTACAATATAGATTAATTATGTTACATCCATTTAAAGAACAGGATTTTGGAAGTTAAAAAAATAGATAAAAAAGCACGAGTAACTCAATGGGTCCGTCAGCATCCGGTGAGAATATGGATTGGACATTTTGGGTTGGGACCCTTCTTCAAAGCGATTGTGGTAGGGAGGGGTGGGGGGGGGGGGAGGAAGCTGGAAGAGAGCAAGGCAGGACAAAGCAGGAAAAATCCCGGTGAGTGATAGGTTTATATAGGTGGGGGGGGGGGGGGGGGGGGGGGGGGGGGGGGGGGGGGGGGGGGGGGGGGGGGGGGGGGGGTCATGGGCAGCTGGTTGGACAGAGATAAAAAGCAAAGCTGTGAGATAAGGATAAAAGAAGTGCGAATTATGAAGCCAGAAGAAGGAATATAGGTGCAAGGTGTTCGGGGGAGGGGGGGAAATGGGTGTGAGTCCAGGTGGGTCACAGGGAAGGGGAGGGGTGAGATGCATGGGGGATGGGAGGGGAGAAGGGAGTGTGGGGGTGTTTTCAAGTTAGTTCTCTCAAATTGGATAACTCAATGTTCTACCACATCTCTACTACCCATATTACTTCCATTGGCTTCACAAATCGCACTTCTTTTACCTACCTACCCAACATTTTCCAGGCTTTGTCCTGCCCCTCCTCTCTTCCAGCCTTCTCCCTCCCCCTATACCACCATCGTCCTGAAGAAGGGTCCCGAGCAAAAACAGTACCTATTCACATTCTCCAGAGATGCAACCTGACCCGTTGAGTTACTGCATCATTTTGTGCATGTTTTTTTTGTAAACCAGCATCTGCAGTTCCTTGATTCTCTATTCTCTTGATTTGGAATGTCATTATTTTCACGATTTAACTTCAATGTTATTAAAGGACCAGAACACCCTGTCAACCTATAACTTTGCTAGTATTTGAAAGAGTTTTGGATATTCTGTGAATTTTCTGTTGATTGCATAGAGAAAGAATAATCTTTAACAAAGTGGAAACATTGAAGTGATTTCATAGCTTTTGGATATTTCAGAAATTTGTCAAGTTCACATAAGTTTATTCTTTGCAGTTAAACTGTCTCTTTCAAGGAAATGCAGATTTAGTGACAGTCAAAATCAAATCAAATGTTTTCAGGAGAGAGTTAGATTTAGATTTTTTGGCCAAGAGAATCAAGGGATATGGGGCAAAAAGCTGGAACGGGGTACTGATTTTGGATGTTCAGCCATGATCATATTGAATGGCTCGAAGGACCAAATGGCCCACTCCTGCAACTATTTTCTATGTTTCTATATTTCTAAACAAGATTTACAAGAAGTAGCCATGAAAACTACAAATCCACATTTTAAATGTGACCCCATACAATTATAATTCTGAATTCAAGCTGCAGCCATCTTTAGACTTTACATTAGACTTCAGAGATACATCATGGAAACAGGCCCATCAGCTCACTGAGCCTGAGCCAACCCTGTCCACTAACGCTATCCTACACACTAGGGACAATTTACAATTTTACCAAAGCCAAATAACCTACATACATGTGTAGGAAGGAACTACAGATGCTGGTTTACACTGAAGATAGACACGAAAAGATGGAGTAACTCAGCAGGTCAGGTAGCATGCCTGGGCAAAAAGAATAGGTGAAGTTTTGGGTCGAGACCCTCCTTCAAACCTACCAACCCGTATGTCTTTGAAGCGTGGGAGGAAATCAGAGCACCCATAGAAAACACACGCAGTCCCAGGGAGAACGTACAAACTCCATACAGACAGCACCCATAGTCAGGATTGAACCCAGGTATCTGGTGCTGTGAGGCAGCAGCTCTACCGCTGCGCCACTGTGCCACCAGTCTCATCTCTTGTTGTAGATCTCAATTCTTCTCTCCTCCTCCGCTTCTGAAATGGTGGCCACTTTTTGGGATGTGGAGTGATGAATATTGGCCAATATATCATTGCAATGGCAATATAATTGTGTGTATTCTTGTCCATGCATGTTCTGTCTTCACACAGAGGCTGCCAGATAGCAATTAGGATTGGGAATGTTACTTATTATTCTTTCCCTTCTTCAGGAAAACAGGGGCAATGTCATCTCCTCAATCTGTTGCTCAAACGGGGATCTGATATCCAGCACCATTGTGATTGAAGATAGACACAGAGTGCTGGAGTAACTCAGCAGGTCAGGCAGCATCTCCTGAGAACATGGATAGGTGACATTTCAGGTTGGGGTCCACCATTGTGTTTGCTGAAGTTACTGGTTAAAGTCTGCAAGGTTTCATACGTTCACTGTTTTCAAGCGGCAAAAATAGACCTTACAAAATTGTTTGTGATTGACCTTCCTAACTCCTTATCAGGTTGCATGGTATGTTAGGTACAGTCACATGCAGCACTGCGGAAATGTGTGTGATTTACATTTGTTCCAGTGTTGAAGTTGTTGCACATCAAAGGCTCTGTATACATTGAAGGCTGCTGCTGTAACTCAACACTATCCCCTGGGGCACCCACAGTTATTTACAAATCAGGCACCGAGGCGAGTGTAAATGAAGCCCTTTGGCAACATTGTGCCAACTCGCAATCCTCACAGACAACTGAAAAGCCATTAGTCACCCACACAAGTCACAGCAGACTATTTTTTTCCCACTCCTGGGCCACTTAGTACACTTGTCCTGTTGTTGGCACAAACAGCTACAATATCCTATCCTACAGCTGACACTTCACCTTGCATTGTCATTGTGTTTTCCTGCTGTTCATCTTTATTTACAACATCACAGACGCACAAGGCTAAGGAACTCACAGACTTTTATCTCAATTGCATGTTCAAATTGACCCCATTGCACCATGCACAACGTCCACTTCAGGTGACTGTGTGTGGGAGGCTTAGGAAAATTACATTATAATTCAGAGTTTATCTCGAGTTGGAAGTGTAATGCCTGCCTTATTAGGGCAGGTTTCCTCACAGATGATGATCATGCGCATTAAAACTATGGAAGAAAAATAAATAATATATTGAAAATAAAGCCCCATGATTGTTGGGGAAATGTTTCCCTACTTTAGGATTTTGGGGAGCTATGATTGTACTGATTGGCACAGTAGGCGCAAATAGCTGGTGGAGCAACTCCTATTTCTATTCTCCGTTTCTTTTGTCCAAGGCATTTTTTTCTAAATTCACCTCACAAAATGTGGCACCCCTGGTTATGAAGGAATCTCTACTGGTCAGAGTCAGAGTCATAGAGACATACAATCATTCAGCACAGAAGCAGGCCCTTTGGCCCAACTCGTCCATGCTCTAATCTGCCCTATCCAAGCTAGTCCCATTTACCCACTTTTTGGCCCATATCCCTCCAAACCTTTAATATCCATATGCAGGATAATGGACGAGAAATATTATGAGTTGTGGGGCTGGAGTTTCTGTGGGTACAAAACCACAAGAACTAGGAGCAGGAATAGCCCCTCAAGTCTATCCTGCATTAAATATTGGTCACAGCTGATCTAGCACGGGCTTCAAAACCTCTGCAACAAATCTCTACAGCCCTCAGTCCTCTGATCTAAAAAATGCTCTTCTAATTCCACTTTAAATGTTGTTAATGAACTATCCTCCACATTTGTGTCCAAAGAAGTGTCTCAACCTGTAATATTTTACCTGAAGAAGGGTCCTGACCTGATAAATCATCTGTCCATTAACTCCACAGATGCTGCCTGACCCGTTGAGCTCCTCCAGCAAGTCTTGTCTTTTGCTCAAGATTCCAGCATCAATAGTTTCTTATGTCTCTAGCCTCCATAATTGTCTGGAATAGAGAATTCCTGAGATCCACTGTCCCCTGCGAGATGCGATTTTCATTGAGCTTGACTTTAAATGATCAACTCCTTGCCTTGAAATGTGAGCAGCGGGTAGAATAGATCAGTTGATACTTTAAAATCTCAGACAAAGTTATTTTCTGTGGCATCATGGTCACGTGTTTAGAGATGACTCATACGCGTTGACCTGGTTAGCAACTTGTTCCCTCTGGCAGCTAATAAGTGGGAGGATCGCCTTTTGCAACTACACTGTGTCTTATCCTTTTCATTCATGGCCATCACTTCAATTTCACCCTGTACCTATATTTTTGCAAAGTCAAAGTCAAAAGAGTTTATTGTCATGTGTCCCTGACAGGACAATGAAATTCTTTCTTTGCTTAGCACAACAGAACATATTAGGCATTGACTAGAAAACAGATCAGTGTGTCCATATACCATTACATACGTAAATACACACAGGAATAAATAAATTGATAAAGTGCAAATAACAGATAAAGGGGTATTAATGTTCAGAATTTTGCCTGAGCCAGGTTTAATAGCCTGATGGCTGTGGGGAAGTAGCTATTCCTGAACCTGGTCGTTGCAGTCCTCGGGCTCCTGTACCTTCTACCTGAAGGTAGCAGGGAGATGAGTGTATGGCCAGGATGGTATGGGTCCTTGATGATGCTGCCAGCCTTTTTGAGGCAGCGACTGTGATAGATCCCTTCGATGGAAGGGAGGTCAGAGCCGATGATGGACTGGGCAGTGTTTACTACTTTTTGAAGTATTTTCCTCTCCAGGGCGCTCAAGTTGCCGAACCAAGCCACGATGCAACCGGTCAGCAAGCTCTCTTCTGTGCACCTGTAGAAGTTAGAGAGAGTCCTCCTTGACAGACCGACTCTCCGGAATCTTCTCAGGAAGTAGAGGCACTGATGAAGTTTCTTAATAATTACATCTGCGTTCTCGGACCAGGAAAGATCTCCAGAGATGTGCACGCCCAGGAATTTGAAGCTCTTGACCCTTTCAACTGTTGATATAAACAGGGCTGTGGGTCCCCGTCCTACTCCTTCCAAAGTCCACAACAGTACTATATGATAAAGGCAATAAACCGAGGTTCTGTGCAGTTTGTTTCTCCTTTGTTTCTCTTTCCCTCGACAGATACTTACCTTAAATATTCAGTCACTGAATCAATGGATCTGCATGTGCTCAGTGACACCCATAGTATTAATAACCTGTGAGCTCAGACTGAAACAAAACCCCTAAATGCTGAAGTAACTCAGTGGGTCAGGCAGCATGTCTGGATAGCATGGATATGTGATGTTTTGGGTCAGGACCATTCTTCACACTGAATACCTGGTCCAGCTAGTTTTGATATGGATATACACAAACGTCTGAAGAAGGGTCCCGAAACATCACCCATCTTTTTTCTCCAGAAATGCTGACTGGCCCACTGAGTTACTTCAGCACTTTGCGTATATCTTCGGTATGAACCGGCATCTGCAGTTCCTTTCTACATGCTAGATGTGATGTGGATTCAGATTTTCCACTTGTATAAGGTCAACTCGACCAAAGCATCACTGTTCCAGCGAAATACCAGGCCACAGCATCAAAGAATCCAAGACATCATCCATGAAACTTGGTATATCCCAAAGCTTGCTGCAGGCAATTCCATGTAGGAAGTGTTTCCTGAATTTAACACCACATTTCTATGAACAAGGATGCATTTGTATAAAACACAAGGTACCACTGGAGGAACTCAGCATCTGTAAAGGGAATGGTGCGGTGATATTTCGGATCGGGACCCTTCTTCACACTGATCTCTTTTGCATCTGAATGGTGCATTGAACCACATTTCCAGACTGGCACATAACCCTGGAATGGTGTAGGGATAATAGTTGCAAGTTGAATCATGATAATGAGCAGACAGCATGAATGTCTGGAATCATGTTTGCGACTACAGAGTGCAGACGTAAGTCATTCTTGACCGTAATCAAATTTTCTGTACCATGGAAAATTAAAAAGCTTTAAAATGTTTGTACAAATTGAATCCAAATTGAAGTGGTTTTGCAGCATTCCACAGACAAAATTAAGTGTGTCACTATGGACAGACTGCAAATGCCTGTGTCGACTCCAACTGCCAATTTCAGGGGGAGATGAACTGTAAACTGTCATACTTAATAAAGCAACGGTAGTTTGGTAGATAGAATCTTACATTGGTTTAAAAAGATATTAAGACATTTTGGGAGCCTGCAGCCAAAAATGGTGCGGAATCAAGTTAAGCTGATTACAAATATCACAAAGAATCTATTATGAGAATGAATGTTACTGTTGCTGTTTAATGTTGTATTTCATTAAGAAGGTACATGAGTCAGTTGTAAAGGCTGAAATGTTAACAACAACCGGTCCTACTAAATGATTAAAACAAAGTATGGCACGGTCACAAGACGCTGTGTTTAGTTTTTGCTACCTAATTAAAGATTTTTTATAGAAAGCACACAGTGTAGATTTACTAGGGTAGGACTAGATATTGGAAAACTTAATCATGAGGGAGAACCGTGAGATCATTCCCATTGGAATTGGGAAGGCTCAAAGGAATGCGGGTGAAGTTATTTATTGTGAACTACGTACATTTTATTAGAGTGGAGAGAGAACAATTATTTCCATGAAAGGACACAGTGCTGGTGTATTTCACCAGGTCAGGCAGCATCTCTGGAGAACATGGATAGGCATCATTTTGGTCGAGACCCTTCTTCAGACTGATTGTAGGGGGGGAAGAAGAAACCTGGAAAAGAGAGGCAGGCAAAAGCAAGGCAGGCAATAGGTCAACATAGGCAAAGGTTTTTTTTTCTGATAGGCCGATGGTTGGAACAAAGGCCAGAGATAAGAATAGAAGGTATGAGACACATTTGAAGAGCTGTGGATTGTGACGCCAGAAGGAAGAAAGTAGCAGGAGTGGGATGGGGGGGGGGGGGGGGGGGGGGGGGGGGGGGGGGGGGGGGGTGTAATAGGTGGGAGTCTAGGTGGGGCACAGGGGAGGGAATAGGGTTGGAGAGGAGGGGGGGTGGGGGAGTTTTATTGTGATTACCTAAAATTGGGGAGTTCAATGTTCAAACCGTTGGGTTTGAACAGTAAAAATACAGCAAAGACACGGGTGAACAAGAGATTCATTGCCCATTGTGAATGTCTGTTGTTTTATAATAGACTCAGTTATGTGGCACTTGTGAAAAGTCGGAATCACTTTGGTTCACAATACTAACATTATATGAGCGTTAACTAATTTTTTTTAATCAAAATTTTGCACATTTTATTTGCCTTTATTCCACATTGAGCATCATTTAATAACAGTGAACAGAAATGTCTTCCAAAAGATCCATAGGAAAGAGATTCTTGTTTAACTTACATTATATTGAGATTGGAACCATAATGACATTTAAAAGGCATTTGGGGATAGCTACATGGATAGGAACGGTTTGGAGGGAAATGGGCCAAATGCAAATGTGGGACTAGTTTAGTTGGAGCATCTTGGTCAGCATGGAAGAGTTGACTAACTCTCTGACTCGATGACTCTATAAATATGGATATTAATTAAAGAGCAAATCGAAAATCTGACATGATTGGCTGCAAGGAAAAATTAAAATTGAAAGAAACAGAAAACTGTGGAAAAAAGTCATAGTGCGAACTCCATCATCGAGTTTGCCGATGACACCACTGTGGTTGGACGAATCACAGATGGGGATGAGTCAGAGTATAGAAGTGAGATCGACCGACTAACCAAATGGTGCCAGCACAACAACTTGACTCTCAACATCAGTAAGACCAAGGAACTGATTGTGGACTTTGATAGGGGAAGGATGAGGATCCACAATCCTGTTTATATCAGTTTATTATAGTGGAGAGGGTCAATAACTTCAAATTCCTGGACGTGGATATATCAGAAGATCTTTCCTGGACCCAGCACACCGATGCAATTGTAAAGAAGACACATCAGCGATTCTACTTCCTGAGAAGATTACGGAGATTCGGCATGTCGAAGAGGATTTTCCTCAACTTCTACAGGTGCACGGTTGAGAGCATTCTGACTGTTTGCATCGTGGCCTGGTTTGGCAACTTGAATGTCCAGAAAAAGACTACAAAAAGTTGTGACCACTACCCAGTCCATCACCGGCTTTGACCTCCCCATCGTCGAAGGGATCTATCATATTTGCTGCCTCAAAAAGGCAGCCAAAACCATCAAAGACCCACACCATCCTGGCCACACACTTATCACTTATCTCACCACTGCCAGCAGGAAGAAGGCACAGGAGCCTGAAGACTGTAATGTCCAGGATCAGGAACAGCTGCTTCCCCACAGCCATCAGACTATTAAACACAACGAATAAGCTATGAGCTCTGAACTGTAAAAGACTATATTATTATTTGTTATTTGCACTATATTTGTTATTTATTGAACTTTTCTTTTTTTTTCCCGTTATATACAATGTTTACATATTCACATATTCTGTCGTGCTGCAGCAAGTCAGAATTTCATTGTCCCGTCCGGGACATATGACAATAAAGCACTCTTGACTCTTGACTCTAAGGAGATGCTTGTAGAGTAATTCAGCTTGAGAAATATCTGAAGAAAGGTGAAGAAAAGACGAAAATTGATTTGCCATTATTAATTTCATTTTATCTGAATAAATCTGCAAAATTATGATGGTAACAGTGCTGTTTAATTTTCAAGGAAATAAACACAATGATTGTGTTCTCTGTGTGGCAAAAAAGCATTGTAATCCTGCTATGGCAATTCATATGTCTGGAAATGGGTAGGTTAGTGCCAAAGAAAATGACTGTGAAAATCTTTTGGATATAATATCCAGTATCCAGCTGATTCATCAATGTTATTACATAGAGGTGACTGGCAACCCTACCTGGCCATACTTCCATGTGACTCAAATCCCCACACTGTGTTGTTGACTCATAATTTCAATAATGTTGGCCAAGAACAGAAACTGTTCTCTGGGCATAACAAGAAAAAGTTGGATTTTCCTCTGCCAGGACATAGTTTAGTTTAGAGATACAGCATGGAATCAGGCCCTTTGGCCCAACGGGTTTGTGCCGACCACTGTTCCCCGCATATTAACACTATCTGACACACACTAGGGACAATTTTCTGACACACACTAGGGACAATTTTCACATTTACCAAGCTAATTTACCTGCAAACCTGTACATCTTTGGAGTGTGGGAAGAAACCGAAGATTTCGGAGAAAAGCCACAGGGAGAACGTACAAACTCCGTACAGACAGCACCTGTAGTCGGGATCGAACTTGGGTCTCCAGCACTACAAATGCTGTAAGGTCTCAGTACTTGCAGCTGAAATATAATGACTTATCGTAGTGTGGTCTGAATACAGCTTGAAGACCAAGTTGTCTCAGGGACATCTGTTTTTATCTACGAACATCTACGGGGCAGAACAGTGGCGCAGTGGCAGAGTTTCAGCGTCACAGCGCCAGAGGCCCAGGTTTGATCCTGACTACGGGGCTGTCTGTACGGAGTATGTAAGTTCCCCTCTGACCACATGGGTTTTCTCCAGATGCTCTGTTTTTCTTCCACACGTCAAAGACGTACAGGTTTGTAGACTAATTGGCTTTAATAAGATTATAAAGTGTGTAGAATAGTGTTAATATAAGGGGTGATCGCTGGTCGGCACAGACTCGGCAGGCCATAGAGCCATAGCTGTATCTTAAAATCTAAAGTCTAAATCTAGATATTGAAAGATTGAAAGATTAGGAGATACAGCATGGAAACAGGCTCTTTGGCCCACTTAGTCCACACTAACCATCAATCACTCGTTCACAGTGATCATTCCAATTATCTGCTATCTACATATTAGTGACAATTTGCAGACTAATTACCCACACGTCTTTGTGTTGTGGAAGGAAACCTGAGCACCCAGAGCAAATTCACATGGTCACAGGAAGAACATGCAAACTCCACACAGATGTCAAAATATGTCCGGCAGATTCTCTGAAGAAAAAGCCTAGGTGGCAGTTTGGGTCGGAACCCTTCTTCAAATTCTTTCAGATTCTTTTGGGTCAGAACCCTTCTCCTGTGCCAGACTTCCATTTCTATTTTCGCTCAGAAGCACCTAAATATCACTAGAGACCCTAGGTCAATCCTGACCTCGGGTGCAATCTGTGTGGAGTTTGCACATTCTCCATTTGACCACGTGGGTTTCCTCCGGGTTCTCCGGTTTCCTCCCACATCCCAGACACGTGTGTGTGGGTTTGTAGTTTAACTGGTCTCTGTAAAATTGCCCCCAATATTTAGGGAGTGGATCTCAGGGTCAACTAAAGAAATTGAATACCCATCATTGTTATATACAATCAACACAAATCCATGCGAAATTAGATGAATCTTGTAGAGATAATTTCTTGCAGCACATTTACAACCACCATCGACAAAGGATTTTAATTCCATCGGTGTGAAGTGGGTTCTTGCCTGGATCCCGGGGGCAACATAAAAGTGTTCCCACTGAGCCAATCTGTCAGCTGCCCGTTACTAATTTAATTAGGATAATTATTGTTAAAAGATTATCTGACAATTTGAATTATGCATGCCTAGTTTTAATTTTGGATATTCTGAATTTTGTGTTGTGACCTTATGTTTGTAAATAATAGATTACAATGTGAAGGATGGCTTTGCGCATACAAAATGTGTAGGAAGGTGCAGATGCTGGTTTACACCAAAGATAGACACAAACTGCTGGAGTAACTCAGCAGGACCGGCAGCATCTCTGGATAGAAGGAATGGGTGACATTTCAGGTCGAGACCCTTCTTCAGACTGAGTCAGACTCAGACTCAGAAGAAGGGTCTCAACCCAAAACGTCACCCATTCCTTCTATCCAGAGATGCTCCCTGTCCCAGTGAGTTGCTCCAACATTTTGTGTCCATTTTAAGCATACATACATGTGTTAGCATTTTGAATCATGAAGATGGAAAAATCGCCACCAAAATTCAAAATCTTGACCAGAGATCACAAAAAGAATCTGTAGTTGTTGAAGAAAACCTTCATATCAGGTTACCTGTCATGAAGTGATGCGTTTATTTATAATCCAGAGGGCAGAAACATGTGTCTGTTTATTATCACCGAGTCTATAATTGTTGTATCTTAATCATTGGTGTACGTGCCTTGAACCTGCAAGTCCTAGGCTTTGGAATTCCTGACCTAAAGAGTGGCACAGTGGTGCAGCTGGTAGCGCTGCTGCTTCACAGCACCAGAGACCCGGGTTCGATCCTGACCTCGGTGCTGTCTATTTGGAGTTTGCACGTTCTTGCTGTGACTTGTGGGATTCCTACAGATTCTCCGGTTTCCTCCCACATCCCAGAGACTTGGGGTTTGTAGGTTAGTTGACTTCTGTAAAATTGTCCATAATGTTTAGGGAGTGGATGAGAAGGTGGGTTGCCGTGGAACTCGGGGGCAACATAAAAGTGTTCCCACTGAGCCAATCTGTCAGCTGCCTGTTACTAATTTAATTAGTGAATAGGTGATCAATAGATGGCTTGAGCCACAGGCCCCGTTTCCATGTTGTATCTCTAAACTAAACTAAACTAAACTTAACTCCCTGTCTCCTCCTTGCAGTCCCTCTTTGAAACATATGTCACATTTCCTAATAGTAGGTATGTTACAAAACTTACCTTCAGCAGCGCTGCAGTTCTGTCACTGGCCGTGTGCGTGACTTTGGCGCCTTTGGGGGGGGGGGGGGGTGGGGGGGTTGGGGTTAAAATGCGGTTTTCCCCTGCCTTCCGGAGTTATATTTTCTCGGAGTGCGAGCTTTTGCTAAAGATTCGTTCCAATTTTTTTTTTTAAATCGCCCGACAATTTTAGCGCTGGAGTAAAACAAAAATTAGCTTCTAATGCCGTGAACGCCGACAACGGGGATGGATTTTACGTAGGGTACAGGTAAAGGATAGGTGTTTATTTTTACATATAAACTTTCATGTTGCGAAACGGTGATTTATTCCCCATACGAACCGGCAGTATTTTTCCTGCCGATATGGGGTTTAAATTCACCGCAACTGCAACGTTCCAATCCATCGCGTTCCATAAAATTCCACTCGCAAGTTGATTTAAATGGCCATTAATTTACGGGCATTAAACACTAAATTCCTTCAATTTGGCCTATAAATTCATACATTGAGATTTAAAAATCGCGTTATATTGTGAATTCTTGTGTGAATGTTATTTGGACAGTTAGGTTTTAAAAAAAATGTTAATATTTTCTTAAGAAATGGATATATGTTTAGATCTAGTAATTTAATTTTGTAATTAGCTACAATTGGGTAACTAACTAATTATATGCTTTAATTTCAGGTCATCCAAGTAAGATTGTTTCATATTAGTTTCAGAATGCTTCAATCTACAATAACTGAATATTTCTTTCATTTCTCTTAATTTTTAAGAAAGTTATGGGCTTTTGACTGTCCTCAACTTTTGTGTTAAGAATGGAAAAGCAATAGGGAACAAAATGCTAATTTCTGAGTATGAAAATGGCCATAACTTTTTTAATACTGAAGATATGAAAGTGAATTAGGAGTCAAATTAAACTTATTTTTATGCATTATCTGATGGGATAAATTACAGACTTGATTTTTTAAATCTCAAAATTTTGTAACATTGCTACTAATAGTTGCTTTTGTAGCTTGATGTCAAACCTTGCTTGCTAAACAATGGATATTAATAATCTTAAAAACACCATGTAATTGCAACATATACAGTGGCTTGCAAAAGTTTGCATACCCCTTGAACTTTTCCACATTTTGTCACGTTACCACAAACGTAAATGTATTTTATTGGGATTTTATGTGATAGACCAACACAAAGTGGCGCATAGTTGTGAAGTGGAAGAAAAATGATACATGGTTTTGAAATTTTTTTACAAATAAAAAACTGAAAAGTGTGGCGTGCAAAAGTATTCAGCCCCCTTTACTCTGATACCCCTAAATAAAATCCAGTGCAACCAATTGCCTTCAGAAGTCACCTAATTAGTAAATCGAGTCCACTTGTGTGTAATCTAATCACAGTATAAATGCAGCTGTTCTGTGAAGGCCTCAGAGGTTTGTTAGAGAACATTAGTGAACAAACAGCAACATGAAGTCCAAGGAACACACCAGACAGGTCAGGGATAAAGTTGTGGAGAGGTTTAAAGCAGGGTTAGGTTATAAAAAAGTATCCCAAGCTTTGAACATCTCACAGAGCACTGTTCAATCCATCATCCGAAAATGGAAAGAGTATGGCACAACTGCAAACCTACCAAGACATGGCCGTCCACCTAAACTGACAGGCCGGGCAAGGAGAGCATTGATCAGAGAAGCAGCCAAGAGGCCCATGGTAACTCTGGAGGAGCGGCAGAGATCCACAGCTCAGGTGGGAGAATCTGTCAACAGGACAACTATTAGTCGTGCACTCCACAAATCAGGCCTTTATGGAAGAGTGGCAAGAAGAAAGCCATTGTTGAAACAAAGCCATAAGAAGTCCCGTTTGCAGTTTGCCACAAGCCATGTGGGGGGGACAGCAAATATGTGGAGAAAGGTGCTCTGGTCTGATGAGACCAAAATTGAAGTTTTTAGCCTAAATGCAAAATGCTATGTGTTAGGGAAAACTAACACTGCACATCACCCTGAACACACCTTCCCCACTGTGAAACATGGTGGTGGCAGCATCATGCTGTGGGGATGCTTTTCTTCAGCAGGGTCAGGGAATCTGGTCAGAGTTGATGGGAAGATGGATGGAGCCAAATACAGGGCAATCTTGGAAGAAAACCTGTTAGAGTCTGCAAAAGACTTGAGACTGGGGCGGAGGTTTACTTTCCAGCAGGACAACGACCCTAAACATACAGCCAGAGCTACAATGGAATGGTTTAGATCAAAGCATATTCATGTGTTAGAATGGCCCAGTCAAAGACCAGACCTAAATCCAATTGAGAATCTCTGGCAAGACTTGAAAATTGCTGTTCACAGACACTCTCCATCGAATCTGACTAAGCTTGAGCTATTTTGCAAAGAAGAATCGGCACAATTTTCAGTCTCTAGATGTGCAAAGCTGGTAGAGACATACCCCAAAAGTCTTGCAGCTGTAATTGCAGCAAAAGTGTAATTTAGTGATATTTTTTCAAAACTCTTTAGATTCTGGAGTAGTTCCTGAGGATTGGAGAGTAGCTATTGTAACCACACTTTTTAAAAAGGGAGGGAGAGAGAAAACGGGGAATTACAGACCAATTAGTCTAACATCGGTAGTGGGGAAAATGCTAGAGTCAATTATTAAAGATGGGATAGCAGCACATTTGGAAAGCGGTGAAATCATTGGACAAAGTCAGCATGGATTTATGAAAGGTAAATCATATCTGACGAATCTTATAGAATATTTTGGGGATGTAACTAGTAAGGGAGAACCTGTGGATGTGTTATATCTGGACTTTCAGAAGGCTTTCGACAAGGTCCCACATAAGAGATTAGCATACAAACTTAAAGCACACGCTATTGGGAGTTCAGTATTGATGTGGATAGACAACTAGCTGGCAGACAGGAAGCAAAGGGTAGGAGTAAACGGTTCATTTTCAAAATGGCAGGCAGTGACTAGTGGGGTACCGCAAGGCTCAGTGCTGGGACCCTAGCTATTTACAATATATATTAATGATCTGGATGAGGGAACTGAATGCAACATCTCCAAGTTTGCAGATGACATGAAGCTGGGGGGGCAGTGTTAGCTGTGAGGAGGATGCTAGGAGGCTGCAAGGTGACTTGGATAGGTTGGGTGAGTGGGCAAATGCATGGCAGATTCAGTATAATGTGGATAAATGTGAGGTTATCCACTTTGGTGGCAAAAACAGGAGGGTAGATTATTATCTGAATGGTGGCCGATTAGGAAAAGGGGAGATGCAACGAGACCTGGGTGTCATGGTACACCAGTCATTGAAAGTAGGCATGCAGGTGCAACAGGCTGTGAAGAAAGCGAATGGTATGTTGGCATTCATTGCAAAAGGATTTGAGTACAAGAGCAGTGAGGTTCTACTGCAGTTGTACAGGGTCTTGGTGAGGCCACACCTGGAGTATTGCGTACAGTGTTGGTCTCCTGGAAAGACATTCTTGCCATAGAGGGAGTACAGAGAAGGTTCACCAGGCTGATTCCTGGGATGGCAGGACTTCCATATTAAGAAAGACTGGATAGACTTGGCTTGTACTCGCTGGAATTTAGGAGATTGAGGGGGGATCTTATAGAGACCTACAAAATTCTTAAGGGGTTGGACAGGCTAGATGCAGGAAGAATGTTCCTGATGTTGGGGAAGTCCAGAACTAGGGGTCACAGTTTAAGGATAAGGGGGAAGTCTTTTAGGATCGAGATGAGAAGATCTTTTTTCACACAGAGAGTGGTGAGTCTGTGGAATTTTCTGCCACAGAAGGTGGTTGAGGCCAGTTCATTGGCTATATTTAAGAGGGAGTTAGATGTGGCCCTTGTGGTTAAAGGGGTCGAGGGTATGGAGAGAAGGCAGGTACAGGATACTGAGTTGGATGATCAGCCATGATCATATTGAATGGCAGTGCAGGCTCGAAGGGCCGAATGACCTACTCCTGCACCTATTTTGTATGATTCTATGATTCTATGAAAGGTGGTTCTACAAAGTATTGACTCAGGGGGGCTGAATACTTTTGCATGCCACACTTTTCAGTTTTTTATTTGTAATAAAATTTGGAAACCATGTTTCATTTTCCTTCCACTTCACAATTATGCACCACTTTGTGTTGGTCTATCACATAAAATCCCAATAAAATAAATTTACGTTTGTGGTTCTAATGTGACAAAAGGTGGAAAAGTTCAAGTGGTATGAATACTTTTGCAAGCCACTGTATTGCCTGGTACCTAAATAACAAACATTACTAGAATTTATGCTTATTAAAACAAAAACAAAAAAATAAACCAGGGAAAATATAATGAAGCAAGTGACCCAGATTAAGGATATATTTTCAAAAGTAGACCAACATGGATGTTTATAGGAAACCATTGGCCGGAGGATGGGTTCATCATTTGCCAGTGTTTGAACAAGAAACACTTGCATGGAGTTCTCTTGAGGTCACCATGTTTACCTGCAGCCGTGTGAAGGGATGGAACTTGCCAAAGTTGAAACATAGAAAATATGTGCAGGAGTAGGTCATTCGGCCCTTCGATCTAGCACCGCCATTCAATATGATCACAGCTGATCATCCAAATTCAGTACCCAGTTCCCGCTTTCTCCCCATATCCCTTGATTCCGATAGCCCTAAGAGCTATATCTAACTCTCTCTTGAAAACATCCCGTGAATTGGCCTCCACTGCCTTCTGTGGCAGAGAATTCCACATTTGTTCGTACATCCAACCTTTCACATCCTTTGCTCATCACTGATCCCAGGGATGACACAGGATTTTCCTAAATGAAAGCTCAAAACACTTTTAAATCTTTGTTTTAATTTTTTTCCAGAGAACAGCACAGATCCATTCCATCACAGATCGATTCATTCAAATTGGACCACCGAGCTGGGTAAAAGAGTGGGTACGCAAGAGACTGCGGGTGCTAGAATCTTAAGCATAAAAACAAAGTGTTGGAGGAATTCGGCAATTCAGGCAGCATACATGGATGGAAATAGACAGATTACATTTTGGGTCATAGCCCTTCAGACTGAAGAAAAAAATCAAACAAAAGAAAATAAGATATTCTAAATGACCCAAATGAAAGATTTAATTTCAAAACCCAAGACTCATGAAGGGTTCCGACTCGAAATGTCATCTGTCCATTTCCCCCATCGAGAAAGGATGGATGGCTGGCTTTATTTGGTTTAAATAAAATTAATGTTGTTAATTAGTTCACATTCGTTGAAATTAATTTTAATTACATTTGGTATTTTCAAATTTGTAATGTATTTTTAATTATATTTCACAGTTGGGCAACACAGTGGTAGAGTTGCAGCCTTACAGCACCAGATACCCGGGTTCAATCCGGACTATGGGTGCTGTCTGCATGGAGTTCGTATGTTCTCCCTGTGACCGTGTGGGTTTTCTTTGGGTGCTCCGGTTTCCTCCCACACTCTGAAGACGTGCAGGTTTGTAGGTTAATTTGCTTTAATTTGTTAATTGTCTCTTGTGAGTAGGATAGTGCTAATGTACAGGGTGATTGCTGGTCGATGTGGACACAGTAGGCTGAAGGGCCTGTTTCTATGTCGCAAACTCCAAAGACTTCAGAAGGGTCCCAACCCGAAATATCGTCTGCCCATTTCCGTCATCAAGAGTGGATGGCTGGCTTTATTTTGTTTAAATAAAATTAATGTTAATTAATTCACATTAGTTGAAACAAATATCAATTACATTTGTATTTTCAACTTTTTAATGTATTTTTTAAATTATGTTTGATATTATATTTCACAGTTTTTAGATGTCTCTAATTAATCAGAGTCAGCAAAGGTGCAAAGGTGACAAGAAGACATTCTGCAAATGGAGCTTGAAGCCTAATCTGTTCCAAGGTAGCCATGGCACAAGGGCCTACAAAGACACATGTGGTTATAAGAGGAACATCTTCAGGGGTGAATTTTGTAAATGTGGGCTAAACATGACCTGGCCTAATGCACTGCCACATTGAATGATGTTCTAAACTTTTCTGGCGTCAGAAGAGAAGGTGTAAAATTGTCCCAGGAAATCCGTTCATTTTATTTGCACATAATTGTTGTTTAGATAGTTCAGTTGCCTGATAACAGCTGGGAACAAACTGTCTATGAAAAATAAATTGAGGGACGGTTTCTTCCCAGCTGTTATCAGGCAACTGAAGCAGACCTGCCAACAACTAGAGAGGTCCTGAGGTACTAACTATGTCATTGGAGACCCTCAGACTATCTTTGATTAGACTTTACTAGACTTTATCTTGCACTAAACGTTATTCACATTATTCCCTTTATCATGTATCTTTACACTGTGGATGGCTCGATTGTAATCGTGTATTGTCTTTCCACTGACTTTATGGCACACAAAAAAGCTTTTAACTGCACTCGGTATACATGGTATCAAATTAAACTAAAATTATAATGTGAATGAAAAAAGAAAATTAAAATTATATCACACCCTTCATAACCTCTAGATGTCCCAAAACGTTTTGAAGCCAATTAACTCCTTGGAACTACAATTGACTTTGTAGCAAAGGGAACTACAGCAACAACAGATCAAGGTTCCATAATCAATGATGTGCAACTGAACAGAACTATATATTAATGATGAGATGACTACTGCCCCCCAGAACATCAGGGGAATTTCTATCTTCTACCTCAGGTTGGGTCGTAGGGTGTTCTGTGGTCATTGACAGGACAAATGGGTTTAAGATCTCATCTGGCAAGCTACACTCTGGAGAAGGGTCTCGACCTGAAACGGCACCCATTTCTTCTCTGCCTGTCCCGCTGAGTTACTCCAGCAGTTTGTGTCTATCTTCGGTTTAAACCAGTATCTGCAGTTCCTTCCTACACACTCTTCCACTGTACTATAAGCTTAAGGCTCTGAAATGGGTTTGCTTGTTCAGTCAAAGCTGAAGAGAGCCAAGGCTGACACCTAAGATATACTGTGGTGCTAATTCAGGATCAACACAAATAAAATAGAAATTTTACTTAATCGCCAAGATCTTGCACTGCCAAGAGCTAGTTGCCCACGAGCTGTGCCTTCATTAAAAATGGGATTTAGACCACGTACTGTTTAAAGGGCAACGGCATCCTTTGTACAAGTCGTTGAGCGTTGATCAGATTGAATCTGCAACTGTGCCCAGATTTGCTAAGTAAGCTAATTGACGTAAATGCACTTTTTGTAGCAAGCTTTTGCAATTTAATGTAGTTTTACAAAATAACCTTTGATTACACTGTGTTAAGTAAACATATTTAAATATTGGTATTCAATTAAAAGCAAACTAATGCACCAAACCAGCAGTGATAAGAAGAGACATATTGGCGTACATACTGTACCTTAACCCATTAAAGGTCACATTTTATAGGCTGTACAATAGATCAAAAGAAAAGTTGCAGTAATGTGTACAAACACTGAATGTACTGAAATATTCTCCAAAGGCAGATTATTGTACCAAAAGGTTTTTAGAACAAGCACAAGAGGCCAAAAGCATTGAATGATTGTGAGATAGCTTTGTGATTCATTAATCCTTACAAATTCTGCTATCTAGCAAACTGTAAAGGGTAATTATTGCAATGTTAACCCCAAAATGCCAAGCTCATTTATACATTAACAATTCACAGACTGAAGGAGCTGTGTCAAAGCACGTATAAAGAATTGTCTTCTCAATGAGTTGCCAAAGTTTTACTGATGCTCAAAAGGACACAAAGTGCTTGAGTAACTCAGTGGGTCAGACAGCATCTCTGGAGAACAGAGATAGGTGACGTTTCAGGTCGGTACCAGTTTCAGACTGATTGTACTGGGGTGGGGGGAGAAAGCTGGAAGAGAGAAGGGGCAGGACAAAGCCTGGCAAGTGATAGATGGATACAAGTGAAAGGAGGCGGGTTGATAGGCAGATGATTGGCAAAGGCCAGAGATGAAAAAGACAGATGGTGTGAGACAAAAAGATTGTAGAGTTATGAATTATGAAGCTTGAGGAAGGCATGAACATGGAATGGGGGAGGGGGAGGGGGAGGGGGGGTCGGGGGGGTCGGTGCAAGTCCAGGTGGGGCACAGAAGAGAGAGCGAGGCAAAAGAAAGCCTAGGGTGGGGGATGGGGAAAGATGGAGAGGAGGTTTGGTTAGTTACCTAAAATTGGAGAATTCAGTGCACATACTGTTGGGTTATAAGCTACCCGATTGGAATATTACTGGTGCTAATTCACACAAATGTACTCCATGGACTGTAGTTGTAGATCTCTACCTCAACTAGTGAACTCACTAACTGGTCTGATCGCCTCAATCAGTCTAAAGAAGGGCCCTAGCCTGAAATGACGCCTATCCATTCTCTCCGCATTGAGTTACTCCAGCACTTTATGTTTTCCTCACCAAAGAAAGCGATGCAAAGATATAGGTGGGCCAGTGGTGAGGGTTGGGTTGGTGGGGAAGATGGTGCCACAAGCTGGGGATTGATATGGCTGATGGAAGGAAGGCAGTACCAGTGGGATTTAAAAAAAATTACAAAATACAAAAATATGAAGCGGAGACTAGATAACTGTGCAATGCATTTTTTACTGAATTGATTTCTGGTAGTCCCTAGTGACAAGAAGAATAAGCAAACTGAGGACTGATTAACACAGGCCTTCTGTATACTCAGTCAATATTCCCAAATTATGGGATAGCTTCAGGGCCTATTTTTATCATGAGATTTAACTGTTGTTGATAAGTCACTCCAAGGTTGTGATCATGGTTTATAGTATTATCTAAACCTGAATGACATAAAACTCATCTATTTAATTTTATTTACCTTACCTTGGAGAATATTGGCTTGTATTTAGATAACTGTTCACACTAATTGCATCTTATTTTTCTCTTCCAATTTTTAATATATTGCACAAATAAACATTGCTGATAGTTTTAATGCTTCTAGGTTGAGATTGTAATTGTTTTTGGGGTGAATATGGTTTCTTTGTATGTGTTGCTGCTGAACTCCTATGCCTATTTGGGATAACACTGCATCAGAATACAATAATGAATTCTACCGTAGTCCCTCTTAATGGTACACTGTCACGTGAGTGCTACATTGGTGGAACACATCAACAATGGAGTGTCATTGCTGGCATACTCGTACAGTAATCTTGGGTCCCAATTTGTTTCTGGTTTCCATTTTGGGTCGGGATCCCTCTTCAATCCAAGGTACTTTATCAACCCAAGGCATTGTCTGTCCAATCCCACCACAGATATTGCCTGACCTGGTGATTTACTCCAGCAGTTTGTTTTTTGCTCAGGATTTGAACATCCGTAGTTTCTTGTGACTGTCTTTGCTGTATGAAGTTCCGCTCCTGAAATTAGAAAACATTATCTAGGGTGAGAGAGTATTGTATTGTCATGGAGCCTTCTCTCAGATGAGCCATTAAACCAAACATACATGTCTCTGGTCCGATGTTATGGGCAGATGCAAATTGTTAATCGGCATCAACTGAAGAAAAGCAGGAGAGTTCTCTCTATTTTTTTAGATAATACCTCTTCCTCAAGCAACCATACTTAAAAAAAAACATTCAGTATCTGATAGTTCTTAATGGAAACTTGATGGAAGCCATTTCCTGAATTACAACATTGTCACTATTCAATACATCATATTGGCTGTAATTGTTTTTCATCATGCTGAGAGTATGGATAGTTTATGTGCAAGCCATTTGTCTGAATGTCCTATAACTGTTCATAAGGAATAGGATAAGAATCAGAGCCATTCGGTCCATCAAGTCTATTCCACTATTCAATCATGGCTGATCTATCTCTCCCTCCTAACCCCATTCTTCCGCCTTCTCCCCTTCTCCCTAAACCTATGATAACCGTACTCATCAAGAATATATCTATCACTGCCTTAAAAATATCCACAGCCTTCTGTGGCAAAGAATATATCTATCACTGCCTTGGCCTCCACAGCCTTCTGTGGCAAAGAATTCCACAGATTCACCACCCTGTTGCAGTCCACTTTTAGATTTCTATTATTCACCCTGTTGTAAAGTTTTGAATTTGACATCAGCATTTAAATGTCATTTAAATTGTTTCATTTTCAATCAAGTTCAGTGATGCAAACCCACTACTTAATTATTAAACAATAATTTGAGGACCAATTAGATATTATCTATGGTGAGTATAATGAAGTTATCTAAATGTTCACAACATTTCCACATGCTAAGAAAATGCACTAAAAACAGATTTGAAATAGGGGTTCAAATAAAAGTTATATATTTTTAGATGAAAATAATTTCTCACAGTATTTTGAAATATCTGATGAATTGCTGAACCAAACTCTTGCCCTCATCACGAACAAATGAAGGTCCAATTCATGAAAAATAACCAGATAGAGATGTAGAAACAGTCATAAACAGTACCTTAACTGTAGAAAATGTCTCACCTTTGTCCACTCAAAGAGGAAAATTGTCAAAAGAAGCTAGAGAATTACCCAGCAACAAAAGTAAGTAAAGCAATTGCTGCCTAGAAAGCAAAACCCTGGCAAACTAAGATATAGCGAAGAAAAAACACAAAGTGCTAGAGTAACTCAGCGGGTCGGGCAGCATCTTTGGACAATATGGATAGGTAATGTTTAGGGTTTGGCATCCTTCTTCATCTAGAGATGATAATCAATGGTGCTGCATGTAAACAATTTTAAATTCCACACACATTTGAATAGAAAAATAGTTATTAATTGTATTACACAAATGTTTGAGTTTCATGACAACATATGCACATAAATACATACTATCATCTGAACAGGAAAAGCTAATTCATTCCAAACAATGAATTATTGAAGATCTAGTAGGACATATTAGACTGCTAATTATTCATAGGAATTAAATATAATCTATAGGAAAAGAGGCAATGTGTAATTTGATCAAAATAATAATTTTATTACAGGCTAGAGGTGAACCAATTTGACTCTTAAGCTACTGAAGCATAATTCATGCTCAAAACAGTCATTAATTCCTTGTAAGATGAATCCTAGACATAATCTAATTTGGAGAATTATAATGTCACTAATATTTAATATTAATCTTAAAAAACCTGTCTTCCATAATTGAAATAATAAATGAAGAGAAAAAGATTAGTTAAAACAAATGTAGGTCCCTTGCAGTCAGAAACAGGTGGTTTGATCATGGGGAACAAGGACATGGCAGACCAATTGAATAACTACTTTGGTTCTGTCTTCACTAAGGAAGACATAAATAATCTGCCGGAAATAGCAGGGGACTGGGGGTCAAATGAGATGGAACTGAGTGAAATCCAGTTTAACCCGGGAAGTGGTGTTAGGTAAATTGAATGCATTAAAGGCCGATAAATCCCCAGGGCCAGATAGTCTGCATCCCAGAGTACTCAAGGAAGTAGCCACAGAAATAGTGGATGCATTAGTGATAATTTTTCAAAACTCTTTAGAGTAGTTCCTGAGGATTGGAGGGTAGCTAATGTAAGTCCACTTTTTAAAAAGGGAGGGAGAGAGAAAATGGGGAATTACAGACCAGTTAGTCTAACATCGGTAGTGGGGAAACTGCTAGAGTCAGTTATTAAAGATGGAATAGCAGCACATTTGGAAAGTGGTGAAATCATTGGACTAAGTCAGCATGGATTTATGAAAGGTAAATCATGTCTGACGAATCTTATAGAATTTTCAAGGATGTAACTAGTAGAGTGGATAAGGGAGAACCAGTAGATGTGTTACATCAGGACTTTCAGAAGGCATTCGACAAAGTCCCACATAAGAGATTAGTATGCAAACCTAAAGCACACGGTATTGGGGGTTCAGTATTGATGTGGATAGAGAACTGGCTGGCAGATAGGAAGCAAAGAGTAGGAGTAAACGGGTCCTTTTCAGAATGGCAGGCAGTGACTAGTGGGGTACCGCAAGGCTCAGACCCCAGCTATTTACAATATATATTAATGATTTGGACGAGGGAATTGAATGCAACATCTCCAAGTTTGCAGATGACACGAAGCTGGGGGGGGGGGGGGGCAGTGTTAGCTGTGAGGAGGATGCTAGCAGGCTGCAAGGTGACTTGGATAGGTTGGGTGAGTGGGCAAATGCATGGCAGATGCAGTATAATGTGGATAAATGTGAGGTTATCCACTTTGGTGGCAAAAACAGGAAAGTAGACTATTATTTGAATGGTGGCCGATTAGGAAAAGGGAAGATGCAACGAGACCTGGATGTCATGGTACACCAGTCATTGAAAGTAGGCATGCAGGTGCAGCAGGCAGTGTAGAAAGCGAATGGTATGTTAGCATTCATAGCAAAAAGATTTGAGTATAGGAGCAGCGAGGTTCTACTGCAGTTGTACAGGGTCTTGGTGAGACCACACCTGGAGTATTGTGTACAGTTTTTGGTCTCCTAATCTGAGGAAAGACATTCTTGCCATAGAGGGAGTACAGAGAAGGTTCACCAGACTGATTCATGGGATGTCAGGACTTTCATATGAAGAAAGACTGGATAGACTCAGCATGTACTCGCTAGAATTTAGTAGATTGAAGGGAGATCTTATAGAAACTTACAAAATTCTTAAGGGGTTAGACAGGCTAGATGCAGGAAGATTGTTACCGATGTTGGGGAAGTCCAGATCAAGGGGTCACAGTTTAAGGATAAGGGGGAAGTCTTGTAGGACCGAGATGAGAAAAACATTTTTCACACAGAGTGTGGTGAATTTCTGGAATTCTCTGCCACAGAAGGTAGTTGAGGCCAGTTAATTGGCTATATTTAAGAGGGAGTTAGATGTGGCCCTTGTGGCTAAGGTGATCAGGGGGTATGGAGAGAAGGCAGGTACGGGATACTGAGTTGGATGATCAGCCATAATCATATTGAATGGCGGTGCAGGCTCGAAGGGCCGAATGGCCTATTCCTGCACCTATTTTCTATGTTTCTATGAAATGATAGGAGTATTGCACTTTGGTTTCATGTCATGAAGGATGATTTTGTATTACCACAAAGAAAGCCTATCAACGCCTCCACCTCCTCAAAAGATAGAGGAGAGTCAATATGTTGCTGAATTCTCTGTTTGTACAGTAGAGAGCATACTTAATGGTTTCCCTATGGCCTTTTTCAGCAACTCAAATGCGCAGAAACAAGGGGGATTACGGTGGTAGATAGTGCCCCGGTCCATTACAGATATTGACCTCCCCATCATTGAAAGGATCTATTGGAAGAGCGGCCCCAAAGAGGCAGACAATATCATCAAAGACCCTCATCACCAGGCCACACTCTCATTTCGCTTCTGCCATTGGGAAGAAGGTTCAGGAGTCTTAAAACAATGACCACCTGGTTCATGACTAGCCTCTTCCCAACAACCATCAGGCTCTTGAATGCCACACAATAATAACCTCAATTATTAATGGGGGGTACAGCTCAGATTAATGAGGAGGCATAGCTTAGTGGTGGAGCATTTGACTGCAGATTAGAGATCCCTAGTGCAAATCAAGATGCCTCCTCTCTCCTTTTTTTATAATATGCATGTTTCTTGCGGATTTGTTGCGCAGCTGGTAGAGACGCTGCCTCACAACATCAACAACCCCGATTCAATCCTGACCTCGGGTGCTGCCTGTGTGGAGTTTGCACGTTCTGCCTGTGAACACATGGGATTCCTCCAGGTGCTCCAGTTTCCTTCCATATGCTAGAGACGTGTGTGATTTATAAAATTAATTGGCCTCTGGAAATAAATAGAACTAGTGTGAATGGATGATCAATAGTCAGCATATATAGGGCCTGTTTCCATGCTGTATCTTTCGATCATTCTAATCAATATGAATTCTGAAGAAGGGTCTTGACCCAAAACGATGCCTTCTCGCCACAGATGCTACCTCACCCAGTGAGTTTCTCCAGCATTTTGTATCTACCTATGAATTTCTATGGACTCTCTTTGGTTGCACTAAGGACTACGGATTTTTTGCTTTAGCATTGTGGGTCAGTCTGAAGAAGGATCACGATCCAAAACGTCACCTATACCTTCGCTCCATAGATGCTGCCTCACCTTTGAGTTTCTCCAGCATTTTTATCTACCTTCGATTTTTCAGCATCTGCAGTTCTTTCTTAAACATTAGTTTGCGAGTGGTATCTGCTGAAGACTGGATGCAAAAGGAATTTGTGTCGGAAGGAACTACAGATGCTGGAGTAACTCAGCGGGACAGGCAGCAACTCTGGATAGAAGGAATGGGTGACGATTTAGGTTGAGACCCTTCTTGAGACTGGGACTGGGTCAGAAGGGTCTAGACACAAAACTTCACCCATTCCTTCTATTCAGAGATGCAAAAGAAACTTGCTCATCCTCTTAAACTCTGTGGTTGGGATATCTTTCGCCTCATCTCCCATGGACTCAGCAATCGATTATTAACTTGTACCATATGTTGTAAAGTGAGTGGAAGATGTGGTCTCCTCATTTAACAGAGCTGACAGATGGCAATTTTTATGAAGAAAATTCTTGAAACAGAAGCACAAAAGATCCATTGGGCTTTCTCATGCACACGTGAAGTGGTTACCCCTTTATATAATTATGCTGGTAAGAGATTTTACTTCTGTCCTTCACAATTTAAGGGGAGAAACAGAGGCAACACATAAACTGAGGCATTATGTGGAAGATGTTGGTAGCAACCATAGTTTAGAGCAATGAAAAATGCACAGAAGGAACTGTTCAGCTTCTGAGTGGAATATTGGCCACAGATGCAAATCTACAGGCCTCCTTTACGGTCAACCTCCTCCCGTCCATCTCAACAGAGCTGCAGTAATAGTACTCTGCTGCTCACTGATGTGATGAAGTCAGGCTCCAAACCCGCAGATGGTTTAGGCCTCTTAAGGTGGCTTTAATCTGGAGGTATGGTCTCACCCATATTGTGAAATAATTTGTGAATATTAAACTTCCCAATTTTCTTGTAGATTCTACGAATATCCTTAACTAACCTTCTGTGACTATGGTTTTAAACCAAATGAAAATGCTTTAGAATTTTTTTTACTGGATGGGAAAATTGTGTACTGGCCAGGGAAGCGAATACTGCTTGCGACAATACGAATGTTTGGCACGATAAAATTGGTCGCATTTGGCTGGAGATTTTAGACATGTAAATGCAAAATCTTAATTGTGTAGAAAGGAATTGCAGATGCTGGTTTAAACCTAATAAGCACCTGCTTATTAATGAAAATGCTGGAGTAACTCAGCAGGATAGGCAGCATCTCTGGAGAGAAAGAATGGGTGACGTTTCGGGTTGCGACCCTTCTTCAAATTTAATGGGTGACGTTTTAGGTCGAGACCCATCTTCAGGCTCAGATTCAGTCTGAAGAAGGGTCTCCCATTCCTTCTCTCCAGCAATCTTCATTGTTGTGTTGTTATACTGCACTTTATTTGGTATAATACAATTGAACCATATAGGTAGGATGAATTGATAGGGTGAATGCACAGAGTATTTTTACTCGGAGTAGTAGAATCAAGAACCAGAGAGCATAGCTTTAAGGTGGGAGGGGAATGATCTAATAGGGGCAACTTTTTTACACAGTGGATGGTGGGTATATAGAATGAGCTGCCAGAGGAGGTAGTTGAAGCAAGTACTATAACTGTATAGGACGCTTGAAAAGGTACACGGATAGGAAAGAATTGGAGGGATATGGGCCAAATGCAGACAAATAGGACCAGCTTAGATGGGCAATGTTGTTCAGCATAGATGAGCTGAGCCAAGGGAACTGTTCCCATGCTGCATTGCTCTATGACCCCCTATGACTCTGTACGGCTCTACGGCATTGAAATTAACAGAACATTTATGATAGTTTCAGCCATGAACCCCCCCCCCCCCCTTGTACAAAATTTGTATTTTATTCAAGTGTGTTATTTGAATCAGGCTGCCATTAGGAGTTTACTGTCTAGTAATTTTTTACATTTTTTTTTTGAATGAGATCAAGGTGGCTTTTTCTGTGGTACATTTTGAGATCTTTAAGCACAACCCACTGTGCAAGAACCCGTCAATCTTACTTTTATTCTCAGAAATATCAGAGACAACACAGTTAAATTGTAACCAGGATAAGATCCCTGAAGCTTATTTTGACTAAAATTTCAGGCCTGTAATGAGAATGTCATCTGAAATCAATAAGGATGAGGTTACATTGGCTGGCTGATGTGTTCGGATACTCATAGACAGCTCTGTCCAATTGTCAATGCCTTGTGAGGCAAACAATGGCGCCATTTAAAACACTAGAGTTGCTGGGGACACCTTCTCTGTTGCTACAGGGCCTTTTGAATAGTCCTTATCAGTGAACAGCCTGACGTAATGTGAGTGACAGAGAGATAAATGTGTGTCCTTCATCACATTCTTCAGTGTGTAACAGAGCAGAAAGACTTAATAGACCACAGTAGGTGACCTGTCAGACAGACAGAGCATGCTGGGAGACTTAAGTCTGCGTTTCCAAGGCAACCTCAAACATACCGTCATTATTCGACAATACATGTGACACCAATAATGTGAAGGTTGTCCTACCTAAGTTAATCAATGTGAGAGTAGAATGCAGGAGGATAATAATGCATTTATTTCTAAAGTATTATCTGCTCCATACACAAATATCAATTTTAAATTAAAGACATATTCACAGAACCCAAGTATCAATCCAGAAAATCATAAATTGCCATGATAGTAAATATTTAATGAATATATATCTATATATATATATATATATATATATATATATATATATATATATATATATATATATATATATAAACGCTGCCACTTACGGCTGTGATTTTTGGCCATCTTACTGTGATTTTTGGCCATCTTAGAGTATATATATTTAATAAATATATATACACATATAAAAACGCTGCCACTTACGGCTGTGATTTTTGGCCATCTTAGAGTCCCCCTCCGCTGCGCAGGACAAGAGGATTTTTCCCATCGATGAAAAATAAAAGAGTTATCAGTGTTTAAAAAATGTTGAGATTCTCTCTCCTGAATGCCATGCCCCTTCAGGAAGGACTATAAAACCCGGAAGTGTGAGTGCCTCAGTCAGTCTCTGCAAGATTGGGGAAACGAGAGGGTCACGTCTCTCAGTCTGAGTTGTGAATAACACTGAACACATGTCTACTAAACTGTGAATGTGGTTTTACTGACCTTGAGTGCCCCTAATGTGATTTGAAAATGAAAATGTGGTTGGTTTGAAATAAAGCACAGCAAATGTTTGGTGGTGGTTTGTGTGAAATAAAGCACAGCAAATGGTTGGTGGTGATTGGTTTGAAATTAAGCACAGCAAATGGTTGGTGGTGGTTGGTTTGAAATAAAGCACAGCAAATGGTTGGTGGTGGTTGGTTTGAAATAAAGCACAGCAAATGGTTGGTGGTGGTTGGATTGAAATAAAGTACAGCAAATGGTTGAAAGTCTAAACTTGACAACTTCCTGTTTGCACTGTGTATTGATTTTAGATAAAAACAATACATCTTACTCAGCCCCCCTCCGCTCATCAGGTGCAGAGGATTCTTCCCATCAATGAAAAATAAAAGTGTTATTAGTGTTTAAAAAATGTTGAGAATCTCTCTCCTGTCAATCAGGCCATGAAGGCCACCCCCCTTCTGGTGGGAGGTGGAGCGATTATAAAACATGGCAGTGTGGGTGTGGCTCAGTCTCTGCAAGATGGGGGAGAGGTCACAACTCTGTCTGAGTTGTGAATCAACTGAACACACTGAATGTCTACTGAACTGTGAGTGTGGCGTTTATGTGGTGTTTAGTGCTGTTTTGTGCAGTTTTATGGTGGTTTCACCCTACTTGAAATGGTATGAAACTGCATTTGAATGTGATGACCTTGCACCCTGCCTGAAATGGTATGAAACTGCACTTGAATTTGGTGGCCTTGAACCCTGCTTGAAGTAGTATGAAACTGCTCTTGAATTTGGTAGCCTTGCACCCTCCTTGAAGTGGTAAGAAACTGCACTTGAATTTGTGGCCTTGGACCCTGATTGAAGTGGTATGAAATTGCACTTGAATCTGGTGGCCTTGCACCCTGCTTGAAGTGGTATGAATGCACTTGAATTTGGTGGCCTTGCACCCTGCTTGAAGTTGTACGAAACTGCACTTGAATCTGGTGGCCTTGCACCCTGCTTGAAATGGCATGAAACTGCACTTGCATTTGGTGGCCTTGCAGCCTCCTTGAAGTGGTAAGAAACTGCACTTGAATTTGTGGCCTTGGACCCTGATTGAAGTGGTATGAAATTGCACTTGAATTTGGTGGCCTTGCACCCTGCTTGAAGTGGTATGAAACTGCACTTGAATCTGGTGGCCTTGCACCCTGCTTGAAGTGGTATGAAATTGCACTTGAATGTGGTGGCCTTGCACCCTGCTTGAAGTAGTATGAAACTGCATTTGAATTTGATGGCCTTGCACCCTGCTTGAAGTGGCATGAAACTGCACGAATGTGGTGGCCTTGCACCCTGCTTGAAGTAGTATGAAACTGCATTTGAATTTGATGACCTTGCACCCTGCTTGAAGTGGTATGAAACTGCACTTGAATTTGGTGGCCTTGCACCCTGCTTGAAGTGGTATGAAACTGCACTTGAATTTGGTGGCCTTGCACCCTGCTTGAAGTGGTATGAAACTGCACTTGAATTTGGTGGCCTTGCACCCTGCTTGAAATGGCATGAAACTGCACTTGAATTTGAAGGCCTGGCACCCAGCTTGAAATGGCATGAAACTGCACTTGAATGTGGTGGCCTTGCACCCTGCTTCAAGTGACATGAAACTGCATTTGAATTTGGTGACCTTGCACCCTGCTTGAAGTGGCATGAAACTGCACTTGAATTTGGTGGCCTTGCACCCTGCTTGAAATGGCATGAAACTGCACTCGAATTTGGTGGCCTTGCACCCTGCTTGAAGTGGTATGATACTGCACTTTAATTTGGTGGCCTTGCACCCTGCTTGAAATGGCATGAAACTGCACTTGAATTTGGTGGCCTTGCACCCTGCTTGGTGGCATGAAACTGCACTTGAGTTTGGTGGCCTTGCACCCTGGTTGAAGGGGTAGGAAACTGCACTTGAATTTGGTGGCCCTGCACCCTGCTTGAAGTGGTAGGAAACTGCACTTGAGTTTGGTGGCCTTGCACCCTGCTTGAAGCGGTAGGAAACTGTACTTGCGTTTGGTGGACTTGCACCCTGCTTGAAGTGGTATGAAACTGCACTTGAATTTGGTGGACTTGCACCCTATATATATATTTGTATATATATTTGTATAAATGATAGATATATAATAGTCAGGCTCAACTATCTCTCAGGTTAAAAGAATATATATATATATATATGTATATGTTTGTGTGTACAATATATATGTTTCAATATATATATTTTAAATCTGAGAGGTTGTTGAGCCTAACTTTTGAATGGTAAAACTTGCCAAGAAATCCAATTCTATGTGTAAAATCAAAACGTTGTAGGAACTCAGTGGATCAGATTGGGGAGGGGGGGAGGGATTCCTGACGTGAAACATTGTCGATTCCCTCCACAGATGTTGTTGGACCCATTGAATTCCTCCAGCCTCTTGTTTTTTGTTCACGATTCCAGCATCTGCAGTTCCTTGTGAATCAATTTGATAATCCATTGTTTTAACACATCTGATCTTTCAGCAAAATAGAATTAAACAGTCATCTATTTTACTAAAAGAATACAAACCACCGAAGCTAAGGAGAAAAGAAACCAGATATCATCCTTCAGTAATTTCATGTCTGAGCTTAATATTGTACAGAAGATGAGATAAATTCAGGAATTACATATATGACTGATTTGGTGATCACTAGTGTGTACTAAATAGTTCAAGAATGTACCAGTTCTGTCCTCCTCATTGATCTAATCCATTATGGATGTTAACTTAACCTCAACATTCAGACCAGGGAGAAGAAGGAAGTATGTGTGTTTCTTCATCTCCATATGTATCTAAGCATTTTGCTAAAGGAATTGTTATGTAGCTGTCAGATAAGAAAGGGATTGAGTTTGATCTGTTCATGAATTAATCAGAAGCATAAGGTAGAATCTTCCAAGATGCGTAAGAATAGACTCAAGATGGAAAAGGTTCAACAGTAATTTTAAAATCTAAAATCTAAAAGTCTTCTCATTCTTAAGATCCAGAAGTAAAACCTGTCAGACGTTCTCCACTGATGTCCACACCTTTTGAATGAACAAATGTTAAAAAATTCACAATATTACAATGTAATACAGTAATGAAAGATGAAGGCTATTAGTTTGTTTTTCCTAATTCAAACAACCTGGAAAGATTTTAAGATTCGTCAGTGCAACTTCCAAATATTTCTGCAAATAATTAGAAGCTTTTTTTCCCTTTACGACTAACGAGGATTCAAATCCATGTGTCCATCACTTGATACGTGAAGGAAAGTGTCCTAAAATGTCCCTTGTTTAGTTTGAAGTTATGTATACGGAATTCACAATTTAATTTAAAATAGTATTTTAAATTTTTGCTTCACACTATTTTATTGTCCTTTTGATCCATGATATTGTCGTAGTGGGATGGCCCAAGATAATTTTATTATGGTGGCGGGTGGAACGAAACAGAATTGAGATAACAACCGGTCGAAGGTACTTTTTATAGTTGGGGCATCTTAGAACAGAGCAGTATGAACATTGATTTATCTCATTTCAAGTAACTTCTGTATTCCATGCCCCCTCCCCTCCTCCCCCACCCTAGTCATCCTACTAGTTCCGCTGTTCACATGGGTACACAAAAAGCTGGAGAAACTCAGCGGGTGCAGCAGCATCTAAGGAGCGAAGGAGATAGGCGACGTTTCGGGCCGAGACCCTTCTTCAGACTGGTCAGGGATCAGGGAAACAAGAGATATAGACGGTGATGTGGAGAGATAAGGAACAATGAGTGAAAGATATGCAAAAAAGTATCGGTGATAAAGGGAACAAGCCATTGTAAGCTGTTTGTGGTGTGAAAATGAGAAGCTGGTGCGACTAGGGTGGGGGAGAGATAGAGATAGAGGGAATGCCAGGGCCCCAGGGCTGAGGGAGAGGTGGGAAGGGGAGGAGACAGCAAGGGTTAACAGAATTGAGAAAATTCAATATTCAAGCCCAAAGGATGCAGACTCCCCAAGCGGAATATGAGGTGCTGTTCCTCCAGCTTGCGGTGTTGCTCACTCTGGCCGTGGAGGAGGCCCAGGACCGAGAGGTCGGATGTGGAATGGGAGGGGGAGTTGAAGTGCTGAGCCACCGGGAGGTCGGGTTGGTTATTGCGGACCGAGCGGAGGTGAAACTAGTTCTGCTGTTCACATCCTTGTATCTCTGTCATTAGCACATCTTCTTCAGCCAACAAAGGGCCATTATGGGCTTCACTCTTCCTGAGGTCATCTGTTGCCAGCTCTATTTTGTTCTGGCCATTTTCTATCTTTCAGTCTGAAAGAAGGGTTCCATCCCGAAATGTCATCGATTCCTTTTCTCCAGAGCTGGCCTAACAGTCTTTAGATGGCCTAACCCGCTGAATTACTCCAGCATTTTGTACCTATCTAAAGTATCCCTAAGGTAGATTAAACCCGGTTTACAAATTCATGCTTTATGACGCAATGGTGACTAACCTGGATTAATCGCTGTATAGATGTCCTGAAATGCTTGGAGAGTCTTGTACAATCTGCTGCAAGGATGGTGTTGGCAGGGGATAACCAGTGCCTGTCAGAACTCCTTTAAATATACACTGATTTGGAAATAGCTTCTGGCAGAGATACTGTGTGACATAAACTCTAAAGAGTGCAAGGGCTACTGAGCTACCTGTTTCCAAAAAAAGAGAGTAGCGTCGTCTTGGAATTCAATACAACAAAAAAAAAGTTGAACACAAGGCTGATTTTGAGTTGGTAATCTCATCTCTGCTCTCAGGTAAACTCAGTGTTCATAACCAATGACATCATCTCATCCTTTATCATGCGATTAATGGCTTTCAGGCATTCATGATGCCTTCAGTACTTTTCTTACACTTATCTTTTCATTCTTTATTAACCATTTGAAGAATAAAGCTTTCTTCTCATCTTGCTAGTGACTTATCCAGGCAGAGAAGGATTCAAAAGACAAACATGACTGCCATTGCTCAGGACGTTAGAGTTATAGTGCGGAAACAGGCCCTTTGTCCCGAGTCCGGGCTGACCCGCAATCGCCCTATACACCAGCACTATCCTACACACTAGGGACGATTTTAACCAAAGCCAATTAACTTACAACCCATATGTCTTTGGAGTGTGGGAGGAAACTGGAGCACCTGTGGGAGACCCACGCGGTCACAGAGAAAATGTGCAAACTCCTTACAGACAGCCCCCGTGGTCAGGATCGAACCCAGGATTCCGGCGCTGTAAGGCAGCAACTCTACCGCTGTGCCACCGTGCTGCCCTGTCTTTCTTAATTAACCTTTTGAAGCAGAAAGCTTTCTCCTCATCTTGGTGACTTTTTAGTGCAGAAAAGGCAAACATGACTGCTGAACTGATTTTAATATTGGACAAATTCTTACTAAGTCACCTAGTTAGTTGTGAAGTGTGCACCTTGTGATCAGGCAGTATTTTGAATCGATGAAATTAGTGACGTTAAGGAAGCCATGTTCCTGAAACACATCGGAAAGCAGACAGGGTCATTTAATAAGTTAAAATGTTTTGGCAATAAAGAAATGAGACAATTCATTTTAAAGCACCATTATATTTGTTCCAAGGCAAAGATAGAAAATTAGCGAAAGATACCCGAAATACATAAATAATTGGAAGGGAAAAATAAACTGTAGCAAAAATCATTTTAAAAGAAAGGAACTCCCTTCCCCTTTGGCTCTGACAGTGGCTAGACCATGGCCCGTTAATCCCCTTTGAAATTAATTGGATCTCAGATATCGTACCAGGTCTACTTTGGGACAGGATCACAATGTTATTTCCCTACACAAGTGCCAGGGCATCTCAACAAAGTGAAGCTTTGCATGTGGACTCCTTCAGAATAACCAAATAACCAAAAAGTTATGAAAATAATATTGCCACATTGGGTTTCTGGTGTGGCTAATTGTGAGAATGCTGAAATATTTACAATAGAACTAAAATGATCTATGCTGAACTCCTCTGATGTTTCCAGAATTTACACGATGTATTCATTTAAAACACAGGCACCTCGCATTTTCCGACAGATTTACATTCCTGGAAAGCCGTGAGAGTCTCAAAAACACGTAACTTAAATGTATACGTGACTGCGCTGCCAGGTGTAAAATTGAGTGCGTTATTTTAAAAATATGAGCACATAAATTAGGCTTTGGTCAGAATTAAACAAGCGCATTATTCCAAAAATGCATAAATCAAACACGTGTGAAACGTAAGTTGCCTGCAGTGTAATAACACACATATTTATCTTTAAATTCAATTACTTGAAATTGTCTTCAATCTTCTTAAAATCTCTGCTCCAGAACTTCAGGCAGTGAAATGTTGAGATCCAAGCTTCCCACAATATTTGGCTCAGGGGCTCATTTCCACACAGTGGGTGCATTGTGAAGCAGTATGAATAATCTTTCATTGAGCCTTAGGATGCTCAAATATATTTGCAAAGGTCCTATCTATCATTTCAAGCCTGAATTCCACATATTGACTTATTTATTACCTTTACTGCCATGACCTGTTAATCCCGATGTGTCTCGAACTTGTTACCAGAATACAAGTCCAGTCTGTTATATTACTTTCTGGACAAGATATTAAAACAAGCACTCTGGGACTTTTACCGACTTCTGTTCTTTGGAATCAGTAAAATGTTGAGGTGGGAGATTGCAATCTTCACGTGGTCCACCCTGTTTCGACGAATGCAATCAACCTGGCGTGCACAAACAGAAGGTCAAACAGAACAAGTTGTCATACAACTTTAGGCTGTGCACGCCATACACAAGAAGAAGTAAAATGTTATCTACATATTTTAAGATCTGAACTTTATTAAGACAGATGGTTTGTTAGAAAATGCGAGAAGAAGTTGGAACAAGATTAGATTAGATTAGATTATCCTTTATTGTCATTCAGACCTTTTGATCTGAACGAAATTTCATTAACTTGCAGTCATAACATATGATAAAAAAACAAAACACACAATAAACACATATTTAACATCCACCACAGTGAGTTCACCAGGCACCTCCTCATTGTGGTGGAAGGCAAAAGTCTTAGAGTCTCTGTCTTCTTCCCTCCTTGTTCTTCCTCTGCGCTGAGGAGATGCAGGCCTCCGATGTTGCCGCCCACCAGGCCCACGGCCGAGCCTCTGAAGCCGGGCTGCCGCCACCGCCGTCGCTGGAATGCCGGAACACCGCCACAGGGCCCGCCGCTGGAACACTGGAGCACCGCAGCCCCGAAAGCCAGGTCGCCGCTGGAGCACCGCAGCTCCGAAGCCAGGTCGCCGTTGGAACGTCGCTGGAGCACCGCAGCCCCGAAGCCAGGTCGCCGTTGGAACATCGCTGGAGCACCGCAGCCCCGAAGCCAGGTGCCGAGCACCGCTGGAGCATCAGCCTCAAGAGCCAGGTCGTCGCTGGATCACCACAGCCCCGAAAGCCAGGTCGCCGCTGGAGCACCCCAGCCCCAAAAGCCAGGTTGCCGCTGGAGTACCACAGCCCCGAAAGCCAGGTTGCCGCTGGAGTACCACAGCCCCGAAAGCCAGTTGCCGCTGGAGTACCACAGCCCCGAAAGCCAGGTTGCCGCTGGAGTACCACAGCCCCGAAGCCAGGTCGCCGTGAGTCCCCGAAAAGCCAGGTCGCTGGAGCGCAGCCCCGAAGCCAGGTCGCCGCTGGAGCACCGCAGCCCGCAGCCTCAAGAGCCAGGTCGTCGCTGGATCACCACAGCCCCGAAAGCCAGGTCGCCGCTGGAGCACCCCAGCCCCAAAAGCCAGGTTGCCGCTGGAGTACCACAGCCCCGAAAGCCAGGTTGCCGCTGGAGTACCACAGCCCCGAAAGCCAAGTTGCCGCTGGAGCACCGCAGCCCCGAAAGCCAGGTCGCCGCTGGAGCACCACAGCCCCGAAAGACAGGTTGCCGCTGGAGCACCGCAGCCCCGAAGCCAGGTCGCCGCTGGAGCACCGCAGCTCTGAAGCCAGACCGCCGCCGGAACGCCGCTGGAGCACCACAGCCCCAAAGCCAGGTCGCCGCTGGAGCACCGCAGCCCCGAAGCCAGGTCGCCGCTGAAGCTCCGAAGCCGTGCCGCCGCTGCTGGAAGCTGGAAGGCCGCCATAGCTCCGAGGCCGCCAGCTCCGCCATTAGGGCCTCAGCACAGACGGAGACTGTGACGGGGGATATGACAAGAAAAGTCGCATCCCCCCGAAGGGAGAGACTTAAACCCTGTTTCTCCCAAACCCCCCCCCCCCCCCCCCCCCCCCCCCCCCCCACACACACACATACACAGCCTAATAAACCAACATTATCACTAAAACAGACACAAAAAGACAAAAATAAAATATTTTCCTTTGTGGAAACTTATTTTCCGAAAGAGATGACAAGAGGAAAAATATGATTACCAATGTTTCCAAGGTTGACAAAATAGAGCATTCTTCAAGTACAAAGTAGACCCTTCCTCAGTCTGAAGAAGGGTCTCGACCCAAAACGTTGCCTATTCCTTCTCTCCGTCGATGCTGTCTCACACTCTGAATTCCTCCAGCATTTTTGTCTACCTTTGATTTTTCCAGCATCTGCAGTTCTTTCTTAACCAATGTATCCACATCGTTTTACACCCATAGTCACTCTTCCAAGTCTGATTCATTATTGGACTGATAATTTGTAGTGACAACCTGCCCAGAAACATGTAACCATTTCGTAAAAAGCTACAGTGAAGTAGCTACAGTGGAGGGGCTGTTTCACGCTGCTTTTTGTTGAGCTAAACTCATAACTTCCCATGATATTGTGCAGATCCAGTCATCCAGGATGTCACAAACCTACATATAGCAGCCATTTTATGCTTCCCTCTCAATGGTCCATTCATATATCTGGTGAAGATGCAAAATGTCCATACATTTATGACACTGTTATTACTTCCTCCTTGTGGAGAGGGGCTGGAAGCTGGGACTGATGTATATCAATCAATTTATCTTTGCTGATTCTTCAATGAGTACCTCTGTGTTGATGTAGCCACAAGGAACTGCAGATGCTGGTTCACAAAAAAAGACACAAAGTGCTGGAATATCTCAGTGGGTTAGGCTGTTTCCCTGGAGAACATGGATGAGCAACATTTCATGTCAAAACCCTTCTTCAGACATTGTAGTTGAGGGAGAATGCCGGGAGAGTTTAGGATAGAACAGGTGTGAAATGCGAAACCAGAGGAAGGATCATAGATCAAAGTGGATGGGGGGGGTTGAAGGAGGGGGGGGGGGGGGGGGGGGGGAGAAATGGATGCGCATCCATCTGGGGCACAGGGGAGAGAGGGGGATAAAAAAAAGATGCTGCTTTAGGCAGCCATGTCTGTGACAGTAGAATTTGCCTTTGGTGTGTTTCCAGTTTCGGAAAGAATTAATTGATGATTAGGAAGGAATCATAGTTTAATTGCTTACGTAATTACTAACTGGCAATCAACTACCAGAATGCAGCATTAATACATCTTTATCAATTCAAAGAACATATGATCGCTGAGAGCTACCTATTTTTCTCTCATTAATTATGTCCCTTTGCATTCTTACGTGAAACCATTTTGGTGAGTTTTAATTTACCAGTAAAATACATTTTGCAGCCACTTGGGAACGGTGTGGGCTGAATATCTAAAACGGTTCCAATTAGCAAATGTTAATTAATCTCAATCCTGTGATTGGGAATGCTCGTGGCATTTGCCCTGTCATCATTTCCAAACCAATATGCAGTGCAAGTTTCATTATCTACAACATTACCTGCTAATATTGTAAAGTGACAAGAGAAAGTACCTCATTGCTTGTGTTTTTTTTAATTTATATGCTATCGCTATATAAAGGATTCATAAAACATAGTACAGCACAAGAACATACCCTTCGACCCACATTGTCCATGCCAAACATGAGGAAAAGTTAAACCAATCTCCATTCCCTGTAAGTCGATCAGCTTATCCAAAATCCTCGGAAATACCACTATCATATCTCCATCATTATCCCCGGCTTCATGTTCTTGGCGGGACTTGGCGTGGGGGAACCACCATGAGAACAAAGGAGGAACCGCCGTGAGCAGGTGGGGTGGGAGAACAAAGGACCCGGCATGGGGGAACCACAGAGAACTAAGGGGGACCACAAATGGAATGTGTTAAAAAATGTTTTGACTAAAATTGAATGCTTTGTCACCTTGTCGGTGCCCTTTATGTGGCCGCTCTTTGCATACCTTGTGTATGCAAAACAAACAATATCACTGTGACTTATCACATTTGACAATAAAGTGTCATTCATTCATTCTCAGTGTTAAAAAAAAAACTTGTCCTGCACAACCTTTGCCCCTCTCACCTGAAAGCTGTGCCCTCAGGTCTTTGACATTTCCACCCTTGGAAATTAACTAAGCATATGGACTCCCTAAAGAATTGTAAACATGTAGTTTCAAAATCTGAATTATATTGGGCCATAGAAACAGGGAGAAAGTTTGCATGGAACGTAAACTTTATGCTAGAGCCTCGTTTCTAACACAGAGAGAAAATGGGATTTTAATAATATGTGCTTGAGTAACAAAGCGTTATAATTAAACCTTCCAATTGCTTGGCAAAAAATGCTCAGCTGTAAGCATGAGTAATAGTGTCCTCAGCCAGACTATATCAAAAATCATTTAGAAAAGTCAGATTTGTTATTTTAGCGTGGTCAGATATGTTTCCTTGTTACTCACTGAATGTGTTGGCATTCAGCCTTTACAAATAGGATTACGATACCAAAACAGAAATAATGGCAATTTAACACAGTATTTCAGAAACACTGAATGTAGTTAACAATCCTGTACATACATTGCAGATGACAGGCATAGTGTTGCTTTCATTTTCATATTTGTCAGACATTGGAACACTATATAGTAATTTGGATTCCTGCATTTCCTGTTTGCATCTCACTTTCACTATTGTGTTTAAATCCCATTTTGGTTATTTGACTACCAGCCAATTACATACAATTGACTTTGGCTGCATTACTTTAGTTAATCTCTGAGGCAAAAGCACCAGCCAAAGCACTTGGGCTGATGGTCAATGTTATTGTTAATGGTGTGCACTGGAAATCTGCTCACCGCATTCTGACAGGGAGGTCCCTTGATTCCAGCTTTCAAATGCTCCTCATTCTGACTAACTGCAGAAAGATGAATTTTGAAAGACATGTCAAACTTGCTCATCTTCCAGCACAGTGAGATGTCCATAAAATGATGCCGACTGGCCCATTCCAGACTATAGGAATGCGTGCTGAGAGACTCACTGGAGCAGCCAATGTGCAGGTTTGATTGGGGGAAGACACGAGTCTAGTGTCCTTCCGCTGGTGGACATTGAGGAGTTGGGTCCAATGGGAACATGCCTCAAACAAGGGAAGGAACATTACCCCAGAAGGTCACGTAATTGGCAATGTTGCTATGTGCAATGATAAATTGAGGTGCTAATATCACTGGGTATAGTTTTATTTTTTTTGTTTGGGACTTAGTTTTAGATATACAGTGTGGAAACAAAGCATGCCCACAAATCCATGCCAACCAACGATCACCCATCCAGTAGTTCTGTCAGACATTAGGGATACTTTACAGAAACCTATTAACCTACACCTCAGCACATCTTTGGAGTGTGGGAGGAAATCGGAGCAAACCCACGCAGATCACGGCAGAACGTAAAAAATCCATACAGACTGCATCTTTAGTCAGGATCGAACCTGGATCTCCATCGCTATATGAGGCAGCAGCTCCACTGCTCCACTACTGTGCTGCACGAGCAATATTGAATCTATAGACAATGAGTTATGTGAAGAGTTTTGCACATTCTTTGGACATATTTTTTATCGCAAATAAAGTTTATTTACAAAATTATAAACAAACTCGGTTTATTATTTGAAAAACTTGAAATATGTTGTTGAAGTGTGGGAGTTCATAGCAAGATTGTAAAAATGGTTCGTCTTTAGCTGGCCAGAAGGTGTGGATCACTTTGAATTACTGGAGTCTTTCAGGGGATGATTTTAGTCAGGAATTCCAGGTTTTGATGAAACAAATAAAATAAAACTTGATTGAAGCTTTTCACTCCAATCGTCTTAAAATGCTTTACAGTCACTGAAGTAATTTTAAAATGTAGTCACTATTATATCAAAGTGGAAAATAATAGAATGGAAATATAAGTCCAGATGTAAGGTCCCACATCACTAGGAGTGAGACTTGGAAGTAATCGTATTTGGTTTTGTGTAATTCTTGTTCCTCTTTGTAGCAAGGTCATGGGTTAAGAGGCAAGTAATGAAATATGCTTAGTGTGCTGCCACAGTGCATGCAATTGGACTGCAGAATGTCAGTAGTGGATGAGAGGATGCCAAGAATAATGCAAAGGCTGTGGCGTGGCAGGCTGCTTTAACCTGGATGGTGTTGCGTTATTTTGAGACTGTATGGCCCAGACAGATCGTTAGCTTTCTATTGCTTGAGGTAAATCAGACTCACCGAGTTCTTCCTCTCTGCACTAGACACGGCCGGCTTAGTAAAATGTCCCGTCTGCAGTCCCTGCCAGAACGTTGAGACTTTCACCCTGTATTAAATTATTCACGACAAAAGGAATTTGAGTCATTAAATTGTAGAACCTTGACAGGCCATTCGGTCCATCCAGCCTGTGCTATCCCTGCACGAGTAATTCAGTTATTTTAATTTTTTGGTACTTTTCCGACAACCCTGCAGTCTTCCCCCCACCTTGGTTATTCATCCAACTCCCTTGCGAAAGCAACAATTGAACAGCAACAGATCATAACTATTAGTTTTGGGATAAACTTTTACTTCTAATTATTGTACCATCATCATAACAGGGCTAACCCTTTTCTTGTCCAGAATTGCCACCCTATGTCTTTCCACACTTATGTTGCTTGGATGGCGAGGGCTTATTTTGTTCGAGTCCAAAAGTGGGGTGCAGCGGGTGACTGGGCCTCAAGTGATGCCTAAAACCCCAAATGTCAATCAAGCTGGGAGTTAGCTCGTCCTGAGAGCTGTGCATGGTTTTATTTGTATTAAAAAGTCACTGATATTTAGAACGGAATCAACAATTAAAGAAATTATGAACAAATAATTGTTGTTTAAGAAGGAAAGGCAGATGCTGGAAAAACAAAAATGCTGGAGAAACTCAGCGGGTGAGCCTCCACTTTGGTCTACATTCCAAATAATTTTAGTTGTTTGTTTTAATAAAATAACACATCGAAACAAAATTACTTTAGAAAAATAACTTATCACCCCCTACAGTATGTCTTCAAATTCTTTATCCTTTAATCCTCTAATCCACCCTAAAATCAAAGAGGTCTTCAGATGTGAGCAGGGTTAGTGAGATGATTACTTGAACACTGTTGGGGAAACGCGGCAAGATGGGTGTCCACCAACAGAGTTCACTTGGAGCAAATTGACAGATTCATCTTCCAAATCCATCAGTAGATCCCAAATCTCATCACTTCACACCTACAGTAATACATCTGAATAAACAGTGTAGAAGCTGCATCATTCATAGAGACCAAGGAAATTAACATTGGTGGCAATGCCAGCATAAAATGGTGAGGGTAAGGTGTCTTCTTTGCTGTTACTATTTCATCATTTGTTAAAAGAAAAGAACGTAAACTTTATTGATGAAATTTTCTTGAGAATTCATGATTGCTGCTTGTCCTGCTCGGGACTGCTAATTTTTTTTTTTGTTACAATTTGGTCAATGGTAAATTATGAAACCGTTTGCATTGTGGTCAATTATGTAGGGAATGCAGTTTCTTCAGTTACAACGCCAAATCCTTGCATGCAAAGTCCCACTCAGATTTTAAAACATTCTGAGCCCTTTATTTTTGCAGCTTCTGTTTGGTAACATTACTCCAGTTACCATTCCGTGATGCGAAGGCACTACTGAATCCATGCTCTGTCGATCACTTTACACTGGCATTGGCAGCCACGGGATCATATTATACAATTGGCACATGGAATGTGCAGTAATTGTACCAGGGCACATTACATAATAGAAAACATATTGTAAGCACCGTCTCTAATCACTTGCCTGACAAAGTTCATTATATTCACTGAAAAGGTTGACTTGACAATCATAAATTCACAAATGTTGTCCATCTGAAGAAAAAGGTGCAATAAACATAATTACGAAAGCAAGACAGAAAAAGGGATTCTCAGAGAGAGAAAAAAAAAATGGAACTATCTCCAGCAGTTAAGTGGTTAAGGAAAATGTTACTGTACATAGGGAAGTCTGGAAATTCAATATACAGTTAAAATGGCTCTCTGTTTTAACAGGATGACAGGTTTCCTCAGGGGCTATTTAAGAATGTATAAATATACTATTGGGCTAGAATCTCCAATGTGATTTGACAAGACACTATCAAATAACAGAAAATTGTTTTCACTGATGCCCTGTACATTGTATGATTGCCAACAAAAGACAGTGGATCATAAACTTTTGATGTGTGATGTCCCAGATCTAATACTTTATGCTGACATAATGAAGCCTAGAACAGGCAATTATCTTCTTATTATGGTGTAATGCAAGTAACATTCACTTTTAAATAGATATGCAGTCGACAGAAGAAATAATACCAAGATGTTTTTGTACCTATACAGCTTTTTCTGCCTTTGCCAAATGTCACTGTGTGACGTAAAGTAGCTGGTCCGACTAGAATATAATCCTCCAGCTCTCACACTTCAGCTCGACTTGTAGGTTCAGTTCCTAAACACCCATGTGATTCATTTTTCCTGCAGTCAGTGTCATTTACAATCAGAGCACGTTTATTTTTATTTCGGCAAATTAATTCCAGTATACTTCGTTTAATAAAATTTGCTCTATTTTAGAACTTTGTTTAATTACATTACTGGTAGCTGCTCAAACCATGACATTCCATTAACTGCTATCTATATTCACGTTATTTCTGCCCTATGTTAACCCTCTATCTATTCTTCAGATTTAAAGCATGGGAGCTCATTTGCATTTTACAAAATAATTGCCTATTCTGTTTAAGTAATGATGGATAACCTCTTGCACCATATCAGGATTGCCGATAATGAATACGGTAATGAGTTTGCAGGTCGAGTCCTTCATTCAGCTAGTAATCCTCAATTCCTTGGTCTGGTTCAGATCTTCATCCATTAATGCTGTTTGATCGGAACTGCAACTCCAGTTGTTGTTGCCAACCTTTGGGGCCTTTCCAGCTTTCGAAAATCATTCCATAGGTTCAAGCAGCAGTTGAGAATCCTGTGTTACTACAAATCTGCTGTCAACTGGGACGGAGGAGTTGATCATTCATTTATTAGGAGATTTGTGTGAGAATTACTCACAGTGGAGCCAAAATGTCCCCAACCCAATTTGAGTGGACAGCACTTAGGTATTTAAAACATTGCACATTCAAGTACAATGACTGATATTAAACAACAATCACTTTGTACTCCATTTACTGACAAAATGCACAGCAATATTTAATCATTTTTGTGCCTGCACATCAAGCGTATTAAGGTTTAGTTTAGAGATGCAGCGTGGCAACAGGCCCTTCAGCCCACCCAGTCTTTGCTGCCAATCGATCATCCGTACACTAGTTTTATCCTACAGACTAAGGACAAATTACTGAAACCAATTAACCTACAAACCTGCACATCTCTTTGGAATGTGGGAAGAAACCAGATCATCAGCAGAAAACCCATGCAATCACAGGGAGAACATACATACTCCGTACTGACAGCACCCATAATCAGGATCGAACCCAGGTCTCTGGCACTGTAAGGCAGCAACTGTATCACTGCACCACTGTGTTGTTTCAAGTTGGTCAAATAGAAGGGTAAAATAAGCAAAAGATAGATTCTTTATTTGCTTTATACAAACATGTTAGACAAATGGCCAATCATTTCAGATCCCTCTATGGCCTTCCATTGGAAAGCTGTTACCTATCATAGAGAAAACAAAACACAACAGCACATTTCCCTTGCAAGCAAAACAATAATTTGGACGCTTTTATTTTCACACAAGAATGCAAGTGTTTTGTGCCAGCAAATGTGAATATTAACAAATGGTTTCACTATAAATTAAGCTTTACAGGAAATGTATTGATAATCACAATTCTTTGTAAAGTAATTTAGCATTTAGTAGGCATCAGCTCAGAGTCAATCAAGTCTAGCTGATATAGCAATCTAAACGTCAATCTTTGCAAATAAAATATCAAGGCTGTCACTTTTAAAAAGCTTATTCTTATCCTGCAGGTTTTTTTAATGCAATATTGGGACTTAAAAACTTAGAGAGACAAAGATAATCCCATTATCATCTTATCCAAAATCACTAATTGAAAACAAATCTTTCTTTCAACTCGAGGCAGTGTCAATATTTCCTGTAAAATCAATACTTGTCTGAAGAGAACTTTTTTTCTCATAGCCGATGGTGCAAATATCTGGAGTAGTTGAAAGCAATAGGATCTTTGGTTGAAAGTCAGGAAATTACCTTTAAGTAGCTGGGCATGACAGCCTAATTGGAACAATTTTGTAATAGCTGCAATATTCTTAATTGATTACTTGATGGCCTTGAAGTCAGGGACTACCTGAAGTACTTTTAGCCAAAGCAAGGGTTAAGAGTGACCTGGGGTGAGGGGGGGGGGGGGGGGGGGAGGCAGCATTTGGGATAGTTGCCGCCAAAACATATTATTCCAAGACTGACATTGTCCCTCTATAAAATAAATACAATATAGAACTCCTATTTCTACATTGACACTGAAGCTCTCTGTATTAGCCCAAATGATTGATTGACTGGATTAAAGAAGTGTACATGGGATCATCCTCTCAACAAATGCTCTGGATAGCATTTTTTTGCATCTGATAATTAAGAACTAGGATAGCTAATCAGGAGACAACCATGGAACTGATTTATTGGTCATCTTCTTTCTTTAATCCTATATTTCCCCATATATTGTTTTGACACAGTATTGTTTGGACTTTAAATAGCTGAGTACAACTGATCCGTTTAAGCATTTATGCTGCGACATTTCTTTCAAGTAGAGGATAAAATGTAAATTCAAATTTTCACACAGATTAGTGACAGGAAAAACTGACATAATGTATGCTATCAGATGAATTGATAAACCCTGCCTTCAGGCACCTCAACCTGTCAACCAGCAAGCCTTCTAATAGCCTGAACCAAAACAGCTGATACATCCTGATCCTGTAAAGAAATGTCGATCTTGTTACAATTGCTCATCACATTACCTGATAAAAATCTGGCTTTAAGGCATCTAAAGTAGTTGACTCAAAACTCAAGATTTTGAGATTTAGTGTGTGAGAACTGCTTGTCACTCATAGCGTTTGAGACAAACTGGCTTTCTCTATCCCTGGTCAAGTTGTGTGGAGAACAGTGACATACCTGAGGCTAAACTGTATAATGCCTAATAATGTGTGCAGAGATCATAACATGCAATTAACCTGTGAACATTGCTTTTGATGCAACATCATCCCCATTGCACACTGTTTGCTCATTGATTTAATTTGTGCATGCAGCCATCATTAATTGTGCTGTTTATTAGATGCATATTGAAGCAGGGAGCTCAATTGCATTTGAGGTTTGGGTTGCTTAAAGCAGGCCTGCACTATTTAAAGCTAGCCCGTTTCACTTTAATAGTGAGGTATATTGTTCTGGGAAATGGCTTAAGTCATTTGGTGTAAGCAATTGATAAAGTCCCCCACAGGAGGCTGATCCAAAAGATCAGTAAATTTCCAAACAATAGTGTGTCGAAACAATATTTGGGGATAGCCAATATTGGGGTGCATGGGACTCGGTTGTAAGGATCCATAACTGGCTTACTGATAGAAGACAGAGGGTTGTGGTGGAAGGATGATATTCAGGCTGAGGTCTGTGACTAGTGGAATTCCACAGTGATCTAAGCTGGGACCTCTGCTGATTGTGATATACTGTATATAAATGGCTTGGATATAAATGTAATTGGGTTGGTTGGTATATAAGCGTGTAAGGGTGAACTACCAATGATAAAATACTGGGGCGACATGGTGGTGCAGCGGTTGTTGCTGCCTTACAGCTCTTTCAGTGCCAGTGACCCGGGTTCGATCGTGACTACGGGTGCTTGTTTGTACGGAGTTTGTACATTCTTCCTGTGTCCGTGTTTTTTTTTCCAGGATCTTCGGTTTCCTCTCACACTCCAGGTTTGTAGGTTAATCAGCTTTCTATAAATATAAATTGTCCCTAGTGTGTGTAGGATAGTGTTCATGTGTGGGGATCGCTGGTCGGCGCAGACTCGGTGGGCCGAAGGGCCTGTTTCCACACTGTATCTCTAAACTAAACTAAACTTGTCAGTTTTTATTTTATTTATTCTCCAAGCAACACATTCCAGTGTTGTCCAGTGAACTCCTCTGTAGAAAACATTCCAGATGCCACCTTCATGAAACATTTCACACTTTAATTGATTGGGAAAAGACTGAAAAAGGTTGACTTGGATACTGACCTTTCCTAATTGAGAAATTAATTTGCTACGAATGAGAAAAATCGTCTTGCTTTTTTAACTCTTAACATGGAAATCATCATCATAACCTTTCTTGTGACTGCCTTTCAACAACTGAATCATTATTGTTCTGACAAAGTCCATTCCATTTGCTGTTGACTCTTTGCCAGAAAAAAAAGGTTCCTGACACTATTCCTAAATTGGCAGTTTACCAGAAGGAACTTATGCTCTCCTTTCCTCATTGTCATTTTTGTGCATGTACAAATGTATTGTTGTTTCTAGCTCCAGGTCAGTAAAGCACACCACTACATGGTCAACTTCAATTGCTCCACCTCTTCTTTATGCTGCACATTTCAGATTCCAACCACCCTTTGAGTGAACCAGAATTTCGCATCAGATCTTCTTCAAAGTCCTTATCTCTCATCTTAAACCTTTGTCTCTTATCTTAGACATCCCTGCCATAGGACAAAGTTAATATCTCCCGTATCTATGCTACTTATAATTTTATTCTCCTCTTGAAGGTCACCCCTCAGCCTCCTCAGTTTCAGGTACAACAACCCATCCCATCCAACCTCTCTTTATAGCTCCCACACTTCAATCCAGGCAACATCCTGGTGAATCTTCTCTGTAGATTCTCTCCGAACATTTTGAAGGCTATTAATGTTTGTCTCAATTTAATGGTTGGGACTGGAAATAGTACTCAACCTATAAGCTAATCCTGTTTTATTTTTGCCAACTCTTCCCAGCAGCACTGCACAACCCAAACTGGAAACCTACCTCAGCAACTATAATCCACCATGGACTTTGTTTTGGTTGCACTAAGTACTTCAGTTTTGCACTATTACAATCTGGTTCCCCAGTATTACTGAGTATTAATTTATTGCATTACTGATTATTGTATATTTATTTTTGTGATATTGCATTAATGGGTCTGTAAAGCTGCAGCAAGTAAGAATTTTATTGTTCGGTTGCCAGTACATATGGCATTTAACCCTCTTGATCTGGTTCACCTGATCAACTCTTGGTTTAAACCTCTGATTGCAAATTCCCTCACCATTCAAATATCCACCACATCAACATTCAAACTATGGGATTCCTGATCCATGATCTCTATTCAAATTACTGATCTCACACCTCGTACTTCCAGAGCTCCAGCCTCACTGAGCCTGTGACTGCCAACCGCCTTGAGTTAATCCCTTTAAAGAACGGGAGGGCAGCATATTTGGCATATTAAAGAACTTAAACATCCTATTATTTGGTAACTGAGTGTTGCAATATGGAGCTGACAACCACAACTTTTATTGGTGCCCCACTGCTCCAATAATTCCAGGCTCCAATTAGAAAGTATTATCATCTCTAATCAATTATGTCTAAATTATAAGTTAAGTTTCCTGCCTTGGCACTTTCTCCAGTTCCAACTTAAAATCTTTTCTTGACACATTCACATAGTTAAGATGTGCATAAACGATGATTCAATGCTACATGGGTACACAAAAAGCTGGAGAAACTCAGCGGGTGCACCCGCTGAGTTTCTCCAGCTTTTTGTGTACCCTCGATTCTCCAGCATCTGCAGTTCCTTCTTTAAAAAATTCAATGCTACATGCTGATCTTTCCTCTTTTTTTTCAGATATTTAGGTTGCTGCCTTGTTTTATTCCATTTATCTTGATTCATAACTTTTCCCCTGGTCCTCAGAACACAGAAAATAAATAAGACCAGTGCACAGGTGCATATTAAAGACCACAACAGCTCTTGTTTTAATTGCCTCAATCAAACTATTGACAAACCGAATCAAATTTCTTCTGTCCGTCTGAAGGAGGGTTTCGACCCGAAACGTCACCTATTCCTTTTCTCCACAGATGCTGTCTGATGCGATGAGTTACTCCAGCTTTTTGTGTCTATCTTTGGTTTAAACCAGCATCTGCAGTTCCTTCCTACACATGATTAATCTAGTCTCCTCTGCCTGCACATAATCCATATCCCTCTATTGTCTGCCATGTGTCAGTCTTTCTACAGTTCCTTTCTACACAAATATCTGCTTACTATAGGTAAATAGTTTTTTTTTCCATTTCAGTGTTTGAACTCACTGGTCAGGTGAAGTCTATTATTAGGAATCTACAGTAGCTGTTGAATTCCCAGAATTCAAGTGGATCTTGCCAGGATTTATATTATGTATAGATTTAACTGTTATTTTAGTTAATAGTCTTAGCGTTGCTGAGCAACAAGAAGTTAAGAGGAATAAGTGTTCAGATTTCATTCTCCTCTATGGATTGATTTGCTGAATACTTTGGGACTGATTTTTTTATTAAGCCTCAGAGTTGGGTTTGAAACTGGGCTAAGTTAGTAGATTTATGGCATGTCGACCATCCAAACCGATAATCTGACACCTCTTAACTTAAGAAAAAAAGGCGCATCTTCATGGCTTCCAGTATAGTTTAGTTTTGTTTATTGTCATGTGTACTGAGGTACAGTGAAAAGCTTTTTGTTGCGTACTAACCAGTCAGCGGAAAGACTATACCTGATTACAATCGAACCTGGTGCATATTCAAGGGTGAGTCTCACCTTGGTCACTCCCTCTCTTCCCCTCTTCCATCAGGCAACAGGTACAGAAGCGTGAAAACACACACCTCCAGATCAAATATCTGCTGTCTGTCTGAAGAAGGGTCTCGATCCGAAATGACACCTTCAGGGACAGTTTCTTACCAGTTATAATCTGGCAACTGAACCATCCTATCAACAAGCAGAGAGTGGCCGGCCGTGAGCTGAGCGGTACAGAGGGATAATATGATGAAAGAGGCATTTTAATATGATTTAAGAAGCTTTTATATTAGGTACATGGATAGGCAGGGAATGGAGAGATATGATCATATACAAGCAGAGGAGAATAGTTTAACCTGAAAATCTGTTTGGCACAGACATTGTGGATTGAAGAGCCTGTTCCAGTGCTGTGCTGTTCCATGTTCGTTAAACCCTAAATGTAACATGAAGAAAAACATTATTGAAAATTAAAATTACAAGGAGCATGTAGCTCACTTTGATAAGTCACTAGTAAATGATTTATGTAAATTTATAACAACGTTAATTCCGATTCTGCTGCTTAGGCCATCTTTTTACATCCAATTCTTTGTGATGACCACCTTTGAGAGACAGCTCTTGGATATTTACCAGATAAGTTATTCTAAACCTGTATGGCTGCATACACTTAGCAATATGCTAATGCAAAGACGAGATGAAAGGAACACTCTAATTATTGTGGAGCTATTCGGTGAAGAGGCATCTAATGCACTACAATGCTGAATAATATATAAGGAGACCTATTCAGAATCTAATTCACATCTTTCCTGATTATAATTCCTTGTACCATAAAGAAATTTATTGAATGAGCACTGTGTTTGAACAAGGTGTGACAATAAATGCTGTCATGCATCGAGCTGGGCAAATTGCTGATGCGGTAATAAGTGATCCAGGTTAATTCCTGTCATTGGGCAATGGCTGTGTAGAGTTCGCATGCCCTAACAAGGGTTTCCTCCCATATCCTCAAAATACTCCAGTAGGATGATTGGCCACTGTAAATTACCCCTTGGTGTAAGTAGTAGCAAAGAATGAATGGCAAATTCATGGGTATGCATGAGAGAGAATAACATTGTTGGGGTACAGAGAAATAAGGAGAGGGAGACCTAACCTGTAAAAGAAGGAACTGCAGATGCTGGAAAATCGAGGGTACACAAAATGCATTATGGAGCGAGGGAGATAGGCGATGTTTCGGGCCGAAACCCTTCTTCAGACTAAGCTGATGGATTTGGTTGTTTGGAAGCCTGAAATGACCTAATGAGTTGAATGGCTTCTTTCTCTGTCATAGAAAGTAAGTTTAATGAAGAACTATTTTATTCCCCTTCAGGCCATTCCATTTGTTATCCTTCAGGCTTGTAAAAGCCTGGCTACGTCTTATTTATTTTCCTTCCAGAAGACACAGAGGAACTCAGCGGGTCAAGCAGCATCTCAGGAAAATGAGGATAGATGATGTTTCGGGTCTGAAGATGGGTCCTGACAAAACGTCAGCTGTCCATGTTCTCCTCGGACGCTGTCAGACTCGCTGAATTACACCAGCACCTTGTGTCTTCTTTTATAAACCAGCATCTGCAGTTTCTTGTTTCATGTCAAAAGGAATAGGAGTAGAATTAGGCCATATGGCCCATCAAGTCTACTCCACCATTCAATCTTGGTTGATCTATCTCTCTCTCCTAACCCCATTCCCTTGCCTTCTCCCTATAACCTCTGACACATGTACTAATCAAGAATCTATCTATCTATGCTTTAAAAATATCCACTGACAGAAATATAGAAACATAGAAAAATAGGTGCAGGAGTAGGCCATAAGGCCTTCGAACCAGCACCGCTATTCAAAATGATCATGGCTGATCATCTAGAATCAGTACCCCGTTCCTGCTTTTTCCCCATATCACTTGATTTCTTTAGCCCCAAGAGCTAAATCTAACTCTCTCTTGAAAACATCCAGTGAATTGGCCTCCACCGCCTTCTGTGGTAAACAATTGCACAGATTCACCACCATCTGACTAAAGACATTTCTCCTCATCTCATTCCTACCTATCTCTAACAATCACTTCTACCATTTTATTTTCCTTTTAGTTACCAAACATATTCATAATCACTTGCTTAATATTAGCAACAGCAGAAGAATTTGGTCGTCCAACATTGCAAAGAGAGACATATTGAGGCAGGGCTTGCTTCCTGCAGCAAGTTCCTAGTATTCATCAACAGGCTCTGCAGTAGGTATTATGTTACCATTTGCAGACTTTCCATTGTGAACTTGATCTCTGAAGCTGAGCTGAAGCTAAATAGTGAGCACTGCATGGCAACAAGATTTTGCGTGACATCATGTTGTTAGAAGGGAATGGAGATAAGGGTGAGGGTGGGGCAGAGCTGCTGCCTCACAACGCCAGAGGCCTGGGTACAATCTTGATGTTGTCTGGGTAGAGTTTGCACATTCTCCCTGTGGCCATGTGGGTTTCCTCTGAGTGCTACATTTTCCCCCACGTCCCAAAGATTTGTAGGTTAATTGGTTGCTGTGAACCATGCCTTGTGTGTATGTGAGTGGTAAAATTCAGGGGGAGTTGATAACAATACGGAGAAAATAAAGTTGAATTAGATTAGTGTAGGATCAGTTTGACTGGTGGTTGATGGGCAGCATGGAACTTGTGGGCCAAAGCGCCTGTTTCATTTGTATCTATCAATAACATTCAGTAATACTTAAAAGCATTCAAAGATTATTAAATATTACTGAAACTGTTAAAAAAAAATGTAATATACTTTAAACTTAATTCAAAAGAATATGAATTACTTAATGGAGATGCAGGAGACCACTGATGCTGAAATCTGAACCAATAAAGGGTGGCACGGTGGCGTAGTGGTAGAGTTGCTGATTTACAGCGCCAGAAACCCGGGTGCTTGTCTGAAAGGAGTTTGTACGTTCCCCTCATGACTTGCATGGGTTTTCTCCAAGATCTTTGGTTTCCTCCCACACTCCAAAGGAGTACCGGTTCGGCTTGGTATATATGTAAATTGTCCTTAGTGTGTGTAGGATAGCATTAGTGTGCGGGGATCGCTGGTCGGTGCGGACTCAGAGGGCCGAAGGGCCTGCTTTCACGCTGTATCTCTAACAATAAACTAAACAATAAACAATCTACTAGAGGAATTCAGCGGGTCGAACAACATCTGTGGATGGAAAGGAATGGCCAATTTTCTGGGTTGGAGCACTGCATCAGTGATAATGCTGAGTTTCAACACAAAAGGTGACCATTCGTTACTTAATGCTTACCCCCAGTCCCGGGGAAGATTGGGGGTAAACAATCTATGAGGAGTGTTTGGATCTGGGCCTGTACTCGCTGGAGTTTAGAAGGATGAGCGGAAATCTCACTTGAAACCTACCGAATAATGAAAGGCTGAGATAGAGTGGATGTGGAGAGGATGTTTTCAGTAGTGGGAGAGTCTAGGACCAGATGGCACAGCCTCAGAATAAAAGGATGTACATTTAGGATGGAGATGACGAGGAATTTCTTTAGCCAGAAGGTAGTGAATCAGTGGAATTCATTGCTGGAGACGGCTGTGGAGACAAATGGGTATTTTTAAAGCGGAGATTGATAGGTTATTGATTAGTAAGGGCGTCAAAGTTTACGGGGAGAATGCAGGAGAATAGGGTTGAGAGGGTAATATAGGTCAGCCATGATTGAATGATGGAGCAGACTCAATGGGCCGAATGGCCCTATTCTGCTCCCTTGTCATATGAACTTATTATGAACTCATTGCCATTCCTCTTTATTGAAATACGTTGACGCATTGTTCCTGAGCCAAGTCTAACCTGTCGCAATATAAGCAGGTTATATTGTTGCTAGTTCACGTTGTTCCACCTGATTCCGGTGTCTGAAAACAGTCGGTACAAATCATTTATGAAGAGTGGTTAGCATATCTGGGAATTCAACGTTAAAATTGGAAGCTAGTACTTGATAGTTGACACTGAGAAGTGCTGGCAGTTCTGTGTGGATTGCTGGCAATCTCCCAGTTGATTCAGGTCCAATGGTTTAAATCACTTCAATAGCTAAATTCAAGGTATATGAATGGGAAATTCTACACCAATTGATTCTTGTTCCTTGATCAGAGTACCAGTGCACTAGAGGTCTTTCAGGCTCCCTGTGCATTGAATTACTTCAGGTTTTAGAATCTCATAGCAACAACCCTTTTTTGGCCACAAGTGCAGATAACTATAGAATTGGGGCCACCCAATATTCAGCGAGAACATCTGACTGGGAAGGTCCTTACAATAAATGTCCAACACCGCAGGCTGTTCCATTGACGATCACAGTGGAGAGAAACATCTTGTTTTTAAACCCGTATTTCCTTGGAAAAAGTTCATTGTGATAGATTTTAACTTCTAGTAGAAAAACGTTTCTGGAGAAATATAAAATGGCCTGGATTGCTCAGTCAAAATCCAGCCAAATTATTTTAATTCACAGATTCAACCGTTGTATATATATCCATACACACGTAAACCTTCCGACATTCATGTTTAACTGTAAAATTCACAATATTTTCCAGCTACTTACAACAAGGTTTAAGGTGAAAGAGGAAAGATTTATTAGGAAGGGTCTCGACCCGAAACGTCGCCTATCTCCTTCGCTCCTTAGATGCTGCTGCACCCGCTGAGTTTCTCCAGCTTTTTGTGTAACCCTCGATTCTCCAGCATCTGCAGTTCCTTCTTTAACAAGATTTATTAGGAACCTGAGGGGTATCCTTTTCACACAAAGAGTACTGGGTGTATGGAATGAGCTGCCAGAGGAGGTAGTTGAGACAGGTACTATTGCAACGTTTAAGAAACATTTAGAGAGGTATATGGATAGGCTAGGTTAAGAGGGATATGGGGCAAAAGCAGTCAGGTGGGACAAGTGTAGATGGGGCATGTTGGCCGGTGTAGGCATGTTGGGCCAAAGGGCCTTTTGCCACACTCTATGATTCTTTGACACTATGACTCTAAGACTCCTTTTGGCATAAAACTAAAAATAAGCATAATGCCTTGCATCATTAATCAAAGCAGCTGCTTCCATGCTGCATCTAGCTCCATCTAGCTCCATTAGAATTTTTAGTCATTGGGATTTTAATCGGAAGGATGTCTGTGGATAACAATTTGGACCAATGACTCCCATTCGGACAGAAGTGCAAAGGTCAATTATGCAATTCTATCACCATGGTGATTAATTATTAACATGCACTAAAATTCCAGGTAATCTTGTATTGCATGCACAGAGCTTAAACAACAACCCTGATCACTCAGAAGCACTTTGTTATCTAAACTATCCAGGGGTGGCACAGTGTAGCAGCTGGTTGAGCTGCTGCCTCACGGCGCTGAAGACATGGGTGCTGTCTGAGCGCAGTTTGCACATTCTCCCCATGACCGTGTAGGTTTCCTTCTAGTACTCTGGTTTCCTCCTACTTCCCAAGGACATGAGGGTTTGTAGACTAATTAGCCTCTGTAAATTCCCCCCTGTTGTGTAGGGATTTGATGAGAAAGTGAGATGACAAAGAACTAGTGTAAACAGGTGATCGACGGTCGGCATGAACTCGGTGGGCTGAGGGGCCTGTTTCCATGCTGTATCTCAAACAAAAACTGCATGCAAGTATTTTTAGATTTGCACCTCTTAGAACTTGAATGGAGAAAATAAAAATAAAATAAAATAAATAAATTTTTAAAAAAAGAACTTGAATGGAGACAGTTCAGTTCCATTCACAGAGGTACATTTACAGTTAAGAGAGAATGGGCACTTTCATTCCATCATCAGAACTTGATTCAAGTCAGGATCCTAGAGGTGAAACTGTAGAGAGGTAAATACGCCTAAATCTATCTAGCTATAAATTGACAAATTAATTGGTTGCAGTCACCACACCTGCTCCCTCCACACTCCCATTTCCCCCTTTACTGTAAGATCAGCCTGAAATAAAATTGGTATTTGGTCCAATCCCATAATATAACCATTAGAATGTTAAAGTTGATATTGTTCCAAATCATCTTTCCAAATAATTAGTTCAATTTCCACTGATCCATGCAGCATGTTAGAAAAGGGCAAAGCTAGGATTGAATTAGAGGATGGCATGGTAGTGCAGGGGTAGAGATGCTGCCTTACAGCGCCAGATACCCGGGTACAATCCTGACTTTCACATTCTCTCTATGACCACGTATATTTTCTCTGAGTGTGTTGTTTTCTTCTCACATTGCAAAGATGTACAGGTCTGTAGGTTAATTGGCTTTGGTAATTTGTAAAATTGTCCTTTGTGTATGTAGGTTAGTGTATAGGGATCGATGGTTGGCGCAGACTCAGTGGGACTGTATATCTGAAGTCAAAAGGGAAGAATTCAGCACTCCTAATTGCTCCCATTTGTGATTCTTTTCTTTTAAAACAATGGAAATAAACGTAGGTGTCTTCACACTGTTCTATACCTGCAGTGCTTAAAACTATGATGGTAAGTACCTGAGGAGATAAACTGCAAATGCTGGTTTACCTGACGTAAGTTTTGTGTCACAACCATTTCTAATTATTAAACTGTAGTTATATGCTTGCCTTTCCAACTATTGTATTACGAACGTGTAGAATCTAGTACAGAGCTGGCTTAGTACACCTTCACTTGCCTTGACCAATGCCTTGACCAATGCCTGGATCACAACATAGAAGTTAGGTCTTCAACATGATTAGTCTGAAGAAGAATCCTAACACGAAACACCAGTCTGAAGAAGGATCTTTACCTGGAATGCCACCTGTCCATGTTCTCCAGAGATGCTGCCTGGCCCGCTGAGTTTAGTTTAGTTCAGTTTATTGTCAAATGTGCACAGGTACAGTACAAAGCTTTTTGTTGTGTGTTATCCAATCAGCGAACATACTATACATGATTAGAATCAAGCTGTCCACCAGATACAGGATACAATGAATAACGTATAGTGCAAGATAAAGTCCAGTAAAGTTCAATTAAAGATTGTACAACCAGCCAGCGCTCTCACCAAGCCCTTCGACCTAGAAGAACTCAAAGCTGCAATGAGCATGCTGAAACCTGGGAAAGCAGCAGGAATCGATGATGTACTGACGGAAATGATACAGCACCTGGGACCTAAAGCAAAGACCTGGCTCCTAGCAATGCTGAACTCATGCATGGCACAGAAAAGAACCCCACCTGTATGGAGAAAGGCCAAGACTGTCGCAATTCCCAAACCTGGAAAGGACCCATCATCCGCAAAGAGCTACAGACCCATTTCCCTGCTCTGCATCACCTACAAGCTCTACGAGAGGCTACTACTCCAACGCCTTATGCCACTTATGGACTCCAAGCTTACTAAAGATCAAGCTGGCTTCCGCCCTGGCCGCTCCTGTGCCGGGCAGCTACTGAACCTCACCCAACACATTGAGGACGGTTTTGAGTGCAAACTCATCACCGGAGCAACTTTCATAGACCTCGCCGCTGCCTACGACACTGTCCAGCACCGCACCATGATCAGGAAACTCTTTGACATGACTGGTGACCTCGACCTGTGCCAAGTCATCAAAAGCCTTCTCAACAACAGGCGCTTCTTCGTTCAACTAAACGACAAGAAGAGCAAATGGAAAGCCCAAAAGAATGGCCTACCACAAGGCAGCGTACTGGCCCCCCCTCCTCTTCAACATCTACACCAACGACCAACCACTTCCCCCACAATGCCGCTGCTTCATCTATGCTGATGACCTCTGCATCACCACGCAACAGCAGAACTTCAGAAGATCGAGTCTGTCCTGGAAAGCGCCCTCCAAGAGATGACAACCTACTACAATAACAACCACCTGAAACCCAACCCATCAAAAACCCAACTATGCAGCTTCCACCTTAAAAATCGAGATGCAGGAAAACAACTGAGCGTCTCATGGGATGGCCACAAACTCTCCAACCACTTCCACCCTGTGTACCTCGGAGTCACACTCGACAGGACACTCTCTTTCAAAACCCACCTTCAGAACACCAAAGCCAAGGTCAACACTCGCAACAACATCCTGCGCAAACTGGTAAACTCAAAGTGGGCGCTGATCCACCAACCATCCGTGCAACTGCCCTAGCCCTGTGCTTCTCCACAGCTGAATACGCGTGCTCAAGCTGGAGCCGCTCCCACCACACCAAACTGGTTGACACAGCCCTCAACGACACCTGCCGCATTATCACGGGATGCATAAAGACAACGCCAGTCCCGTGCCTCTACGCCCGAGCTGGTATTGCCCCCCCCCCATATCAGACGATCCATCGTCACCCAAGACGAGCGGAGAGCACAGGAGATCGATACCAGGCACCCCCTGCACGGACACACAGCACCTCCACCCCGACTGAAATCCAGAGCCAGTTTCTTGCAGACAGTCCCACCTCTCCAGACAACCAAAGAAACAGCAAGGACCAACATCTGGAAAGATGAATGGAACCAGCTCAACACACGAGCCCACGACTGGATGGAGAGAGGAATCACTCTGACTGAATGCCTCGCCAGCGGGCACGACCTCCCATGGCCAACCTGGAAGACCCTCAACAGATTACGAGTGGAGCAGGGGAGGTGCAAAGCACTCATGAAAGCATGGAACTACCAGGCAGAAGACACATGCAGCTGTGGAGCAGTGCAGACAATGTCCCACCTACTGGAGTGTGATGACGCCCCCCAGTGCAGCCCCCAGGACCTGGCTGAACCGACCCGACCAGCTGTGACCTGCGCCAGATACTGGCAGATCGACATCTGAGATTGCAACGGACTCGAAGAAGAAGAAAGATTGTCCAATAAAAAGTCCCCTTTCTGCCTTTTTTTGTAAAACCAGAATTTGCATTTCCTTGTTTCTACACAATCATGGCATTGTTTGGTATGGTATATTACATTTTTTTGTTTCAATTGAGTTTCCTCAAAAGATAATTGGATGCATGCCGGCCAATCAATCACATTATCCCACTATGTTACTCCATTTTCGCACACACTCCCTGCAGACTACAGGGTAATTTACAGCGGACTATTAACCTACACACACGCACGGCTTAGTGAAGTGGGAGGAAACCAGAGCACCCAGAGGAAACTACGCGGTCACAGGGAGAACGAGAAAACTCCACTCAGACAGCACCCAAGATCAGAATCAAAGCCAGGGCTCTGGCACTATGGGGCAGAAACTCTACCAGCTGCGCCTCTGTGCTGCCCCCTGTTCTTAATTAAATTTAAAAAAATTCAAATCTGGAATATGTAATTTCATTGAAACATTTTGTATGTTCACACCAAACTTCCTCACTCTTTTTCCCTTAATCAATTTTCTTCCCTGAGCCTTGGTCCTCCTGTACTTCAGACTTCATTTGAGTATATGTTTGCAACCAGTAATGGAGGACAACCTGACCATGTGTTGATATTAAATGAGAAGTTAAGTTTAGTTTCGAGATACAGCGCGGAGACAGACTCTTTGGCCCACTGAGTCTGTGCTGACCAATGATCACCCTGTACACTAGCACTATCCTACACACCAGGGGCAATTTACGATTTTTACCAAAGCCAATTAACCTACGAAACTGTACGTCTTTGGAGTGTGGGAGGAAACTGGAGTGCCCGGAGAAAAGTCACGTGGCCACAGGGTGAACGTACAAACTCCGTGCAGACAGCATTCGAGGTCAGGATCACACCCTAGTCTCTGGTGCTGTAAGGCAGCAGCTCTACCGCTATGCCACTGTGCCGCCCCAGAAGTGGATACAATTCAGCTGCAATGTCCTCTATGGCAGATCACGTTAAGATGAGCAAGAAGACAAAACACTGGAGTGATTCAATCTGAACGTAAAACAAGTCGGAAGCAATTCCTGGTGATAGCAATATATTCAAATTGCTGTGATGCCTCAGTTTTGCTTCTTGCTGAGTTAGTAATAATATAAAATCTTCCACGATTATTGCCATTTCTCATAAAGCGATGCGGGTTGGATTTCTCTCTCTTATTTGAAATATATTTTGGCCTTGTAATTTTCTATCTTCCTGCAAAATCGCAAATATATGCAGAGCAGAGATAGGATTGCTGAGAATGTGATTTTGTTTCCAATAATGAAAACTAGCAACCAATCACAATGTGCTTGTAATGAGGCTTCTTTACATCTTCCCAAGCAGCTAATGAGCCACTTCACTGGTATAAATCACCAATAAATGTTGGTGTAGCTGCGTGCGTGTAATATTTGTCAGGAAACGAGAATAAGCTCAATTTTCTGAGCGGGTCTACCACATACTAATATCCTCTATAATGTCAAATCACAACCTAATTATCTGGTGGGGAAGGACAAGCTCCAGAAATGCTCAGTATGACAATTTGTCAGTGAAAGTGTGAAATCTTGTGAACTGCTCAAGGAACTTTGCAGGATGCGTAACTTAAAAGAAAAAGCTTAAAAGCAAAGAATCATCATTGCTGTAAAGGACCATATGTGGAGATGAAAGGAAGCTATTTTTATTATGCACAATTGAAAGTCTATTCTACTGATGTGATTGTTAGTGATACCGACCATGTATGCATATATACATGTGCATGTGTGTGCGCGTGTATGTATGTGTGCATGTATATATGGGTGTGTATACGTGTGTTTCTGTTGCGTATATATGCGTATGTGTGTATATACATATATACGTATGTGTGTATGTATAAATATGTGTGTATATATATATATATGTATGTATATGTATGTATATGTATAAATGCATAAATATTGTATGGTTGGCTAATAAAATTACACAACGGAATCAAAGATTTTACTGGAACAATTGTAAAAATTGTAAAAGGAAATTCATCTTGTCCTCAATCCACGTTCCTAAAGCTAAAGGTATCCTTAAAATTTAACAGGAAGTCTCTCAATTGAGAAGTAGCTTACATTAGAAGGAATATTTGATTTAAAACTGCAGGGAGCTGGAGAAACTCAGCAGGTCAGGCAGCATCTGTGGAAGCAAAGGGCAGGTGGCTTTTTGGTTTGAGACTTCCTCAGTTTGAGTCTGGAAGGAGATTGTGAATACAGATATGGAAAGGGTGTAATGGAAGGAGGAAACTACTAATGTGTAGCTATTAATCAAATATTGCACAAAACTTGATCAACATGTTACCTTATTTACAAAATTGCTTATTGTGTGGTTGAGCAAAGAGTGAGCTGTTAGACATTGGTAATTGGTAATGTCCTCCGTTTTCTACATATATTTAGGACAGTACATTGGTGCAGCCTTTTAGAGCTGTCATGTCACATCACCAGAGAATTGGGTTCAATCCTGACCTCAGGTGTTGCGTGTGTGGAGTTTGCACACTTTCCCTGTGAATGCATGGGTTTTCTCCAGATGCTCTAGTTTCCTTTCACATCCCAAAGATGTGCAAGTTTGTAGGTTAATTACCCTCTGTGCAACTGCCACAGCTATTCAACTGGTATGAATGCCGAATAGGTTGGTGTGGACTCTGGGTCAAAGGGTCTATTACCATGTGATATCTCAAAACTACTGTATGTAGAGCAAATATTACTCATTCTAAATTGGTTTCACTTCCTTGTTTAAAAAAAAAAAAAATCATATTGTAATTTGGTATGAATAGAGGATCTATTTAACTCAGCTTCAATGAGCTTCACATGTTAACCAAATGTGTCATATTTCATTTCATCGGAGGATCTGTATGTTTATCTGGGTCTGATTTGTCTCTAGATTAAATATAGAATATTATTGCCTCAAGACTTTAGACCTTAGAGATACAGCACAAAAACAGGCCCTTCGGCCCACTGAGTCCGTGTCGACCAGTATTCACCCCCAGTTTCCGAAATGTTTCACAGCCAATTAAGTTTTTTTTTAAATTGCGACCAATTTGTACAGTACGGTTCCACAAACAGAAGTTTAGTTCAGTTTAGTTTGGAGATATAATGCAGAAACAGACCCTTCGGCCCACCAAGCCCACGCCGATTAGTGATCCCTGTACATTAACACTACCCTACACACACTAGGGACAATTTACACTTATACCAAGTATACAAACCCAAGCCAATTAACCTACAAACCTATTTGTTTCTGGAGTGTGGGTGAAAACGGAAGAAACCCCATGCGGTCACGGGGAGAACAAACAAACTCCTTCCAGCAGCACCTGTAGTCAGGATCGAACCTGGGTCTCTGGTGCTGCAAGCGCTGTGTGGCAGCAGCTCCACCGCTGCGCCACCTTGCTGACCTGAAGTGAGGTTAAAAAATATATATAATTTGTCCCAGTGGCATTGGCTGAGGGTAAATATTGGGCAGGACAGCAGGAGAATCCTAATGCTTTACTTTGAATGATTCCATGCGAGCATTCATACCCAGCAGAGCAGCAGAAAGGGATTTTTAATGTTTTGTCTAAAAAAATGAATGCTGCAAAGTTACTGCACTGAATTATTATCCTGCAGCTTTCTGATGTTGTTGGCATGAATCTACAATCGTGATTAAAAAATGAGAATGCTAACAGACTTGTATTAAACCCTCTCTTCCCCAAATATTTACCACCATCAGAACAATAAACAGTTTGCATTTAGTACATTACTTAGGACAGCACTGAATTATAAATAGTTTTAGTGCTGTTTATTTCATTTTTTCTAAAGGTTATTTAGAACTTTTTAAAGACACTAATTGTTTAGACTTGAGATGGAATAGCAGAATTTGGATTGTCTGGTTGTATGTCCAGCAGAAAGACTGTGCTAATTCAGTTTAAGATGCTTAAGAACCTTTTAGATAGGCACGTGGATGTGTAGTAACTGGAGGGATATGGGTCACGTGCAGGCAGATGAAATTAGTTCATCTTGGCATCAGGTTTGTCACAGGACCTGTTCCTGTGCTGTACTGTTCAATGTTCCATGTTCTATATAGCTCCTCGCCAACTTTTCGAGGTCATTTTGGGTTAGGCAATAAATGCTGCCCTTGCTAGCAATGCTGAGAAACCAGAAAAGAATAAAGAAAAATTTGGGATGCTCAGTGGAGCAGCATGCATTACCATGCATTACAAATAAATCAGAGCTAAAGCCTCTATCTTCAGAAAGAGAAATGGAGGACGTCTGAAGAAACAATAATCAAGAGGTCAGGCATCTCACTCTTTGATGACAGTAAAGACAAGTTTGAATCCAGCTCCCTATCTCTTTTGTTTTGATTGCCATTAATTGTTTTTTCAGTTAACCTTTGAATCCCCTCTCTTTCTTCCCTCCCTCTCTTTCTTCCCTCCTCAATGTCGACCTGGTGAGTTTCATTGTCTGTAACACGTTTTCACATAGTCCACAGCCAACAATGGCCCGTTTCCTCAATCATCGTTACTTTTTTGCATATCTTTCATTAATTTGTTTTATTTACGTCACTGTCTATATCACCCATTACAATTTCCTCTGACTCCCAGTCTGAAGAATGGTTTCGACCAGAAACGTCACCCATTCCTTTTCTTCAGAGATACCCTGCCTGACCCGTCGAAATACTCCACCTTTGTGTGGTCTATCTTCGCTTTAAACCGGCATCAGCAGTTCCTAACTAAACAGACGGGGTGATTCTCTTTCTCTTGGGTAATGGGCTCATCATGTGTCTTTGCAGTTCCTTTGATTTATCTGGAATTAATCAGCAACTGGAGGACAAGATAAATCAGCAATCCTAATATCTGGAGACCAAACCCGAAATGTCACCTATCCATGTTCTCCATGTTCTCCCGAGATGCCACCTGACTCGCTGAGTTACTCCAGCACCTCAAGTCTTTTTATGCAAACCTGCATCTGCAGTTCCATGTGTCTCTCTTCCTAATGTGACCCTATAATGAAATGTAATTTTCTCCAAATTCCTGTCAATTTTACACCCACTATTAACAAAAATCTTGAGTCACTTGAGAAAATACAATAAAGTCTACTGCCTTTAAACCAGCCAAAAATATTACAATTGTACTAAATGTCCAAATAAACACAGGAATTTGAGGAAAATAATCAGTTCCTAAACATCTTAATCATTTAATCAGTGCAAGATGTCTGTAAATGGTACAAAATCATCTTGACAACAAATTTATCAGCACTAAGATTTACTAACCAAAACAAGTAGTTTATGAGGAGGAGAACCTTGTAATTAGTAGATGTTGGTTCCAATTGAGGTATATGTGTTAGGGAGCCCCATGTTCACCTCCACCAGAGAATAAGAATAAATAATCTTTATTTTTCTTGTTCTGTCTTGAAGTTGATGATTTTAGCTGGGCTATGTTTTGTTCGATTGTCCAGCACTCATGTTGGCCCTGACCAATGTGCAATGGCAATCTGTGCTACACTTTATTGCCAGCAAGGCCTAGCATTTAAGGCTAGGCCAATCGCAGCATTGATCACCCATCCCTAATTACCCTGCAAAAGGTGTTGTTGAGCTACCTTCTTGAATTGCTGCAGTGCTTCTAGTGTAGGAATTCTCACGGCGCTGCTAGATTGATTGATTGATCGACTGAAAGATACAGCAATGAAACAGGCCCTTTGGTCCACCAAGCCCACACCGACCGCTGATCACCCATTCACACTAGTTCTAAGTTAGAATATTTTCTCATCCACTCCCTACATACTAGGGACACATTACTGAAGCCAATTAACTTGTAAACCCGTATATCCTTGGGATGTATGAGGAACTGGAGTTCCCAGGGGAAAACCCCGCAGTAGCAGAGAGAGCATCCGAGCTCAGGATCGAACCCGGGTCTCTGGCGTTGTGATGCAGCGGCTCTATCAGCTGTGCCACAGTGCCGCCCATTCCTGCTCCTGTTTGGGTTGGGACTTACAGGAATTAGACCCAGCAAAGATGAAGGGTCAGAAATATAACGCTAAGTCAGAATGATGTGAGATGTGGCGGGGAACCTGCCGGTGTCGGCGTTCCCTTGGACTTGATCCACTTGTTGCTTTTCCAGCAGCTCCACTCATAAATAATTCAGTCAGTTTTCACCCTTCCCTCTCTGATCAGTATTGTGTTCGGTTCTGGGCACCATGTTATAGTAAAGATGGTGTCAAGCTGGAAATGGTACGGAGAAGATTTACGAGGATGTTGCCATGACTAGAAGGCCTGAGCTATAGGGAGTATTATTCATCCTCAGCCAACTTGAAACTCTTGTTGAGAGAAAGAATTGCTAAATGCACAGAGGGTGATTAGGCTGGGACTATTCCTTGGAGTACAGGAGGATGAGGGGTGATCTTATAGAGGTGTATAAAATCATGAGAGAATGGATCAGGTAGATGCACAGAGTCTCTTGCCCAGAGTAGGGGAATAGAGGACCACAGGACATAGGTTTAAGATGAAGGGGAAAAGATTTAATAGAAATCTGAGGGGTAACTTTCTCACACAAAGAGCGGTGGGTGTATGGAGCAAGCTGTCAGAGGCGACAGTTGAAGCAGGGACTATCCCAACGTTTAAGAAACAGGTACATGGATAGGATGGGTTTAGAGGGATATTGGCCACATGCGAGCAGGTGGGACTAGTGTAACTGCAACATGTTGGCCGGTGTGGGCAAGTTGGGCCGAAGGGCCTGTTTCCATGCTGTATCACTCTATGACTATGACTATCAACAATGAAACCATACTGGTTATAATGCCCTAATATCACCATTGTCTCTGTCTGGGATTTTCTAACACATGTAATAGACTTTCATTAGATAATTGAGGAATCCTCACTGCTTTGATGTCAATATTGCCCATGATCTATTTGGATTAGTATTTTTGTCTGTATATCACAATAACTCCAACACAAATAACATTTGAGAGAAATTTGTTGCTAACATTAAATATGTATTATTCATCTTCTGCCAATTTGAAACTCATGTCTTTTGAGAGAAAGATTTGCTAAATGCACAGAATGTATTGTGTAAAGATTTAGAAATGTATCCTTTGGGCATAATTATTTGTAATAAAATTGTATTTATATTGTCATCAATGACAATATCATAACGTACTGCTTGGGCAGCTCAATCCCAGACAGAGAGCTCAGCGATATGAACATTGAAATCCCCAGTTTTAAGTAATACTCCCCAACCCCCTCTCTCTTTCCTGTGTCCCCTGCCACCCCAGTGCACACCTATATTTGTCCCACTATCTCACTCCTCCAACACCACCCCCCTCCCTCTACCCCCTTATTCCTTTCCACCTATATTCCTACCTCTGACTTTACATTTCATTCCTTCCCGTTCCTTATGTGACACCAGTATGGCTCTTTTTCATCTCTGGCCTTTGTCCCTTACTCCACCCATCTGCCAATCATAGAAACATAGAAACATAGAAATTAGGTGCAGGAGTAGGCCATTCAGCCCTTCGAGCCTGCACCGCCATTCAATATGATCATGGCTGATCATCCAACTCAGTATCCCGTACCTGCCTTCTCTCCATACCCTCTGATCCCCTTAGCCACAAGGGCCACATCCAACTCACTCTTAAATATAGCCAATGAACTGGCCTCAACTACCCTCTGTGGCAGAGAGTTCCAGAGACTCACCACTCTCTGTGTGAAAAAAGTCTTTCTCATCTCGGTCTTAAAGGATTTCCCCCTTATCCTTAAGCTGTGACCCCTTGTCCTGGACTTCCCCAACATCGGGAACAATCTTCCTGCATCTAGCCTGTCCAACCCCTTAAGAATTTTGTAAGTTTCTATAAGATCCCCTCTTAATCTCCTAAATTCCAGAGAGTATAAACCGAGTCTATCCAGTCTTTCTTCATAAGACAGTCCTGACATCCCAGGAATCAGTCTGGTGAACCTTCTCTGCACTCCCTCTATGGCAATAATGTCCTTCCTCAGATTTGGAGACCAAAACTGCACGCAATACTCCAGGTGTGGTCTCACCAAGACCCTGTACAACTGAAGTAGAACCTCCCTGCTCCTGTACTCAAATCCTTTTGCTATGAAAGGACACCCCCCACATCTCTATCCCCCTATCACTTTCAACTCACAGCGTGGGGACAGGCATTCCTGACCTATATAGTCAATGTCCCAACTGTATGCCTTCTTTACCACTCTATCTACTTGTGTTGCAACTTTCAGCGAGCTGTGGACTTGGGCCACAAGATCCCTCTGCACATCAATGCTATTAAGCGCCTTTCCATCAACTATATTCCATCCCCTTACTTTTGACCTCCCAAAGTGCAACACCTCACACCTGCTTGGATTAACCTCCATCCTCAAATTTTCCACCCATTTCGGTAGTTTAGTTTAGAGTTTAGTTCAGTTTAGAGATACAGTATTGAAACAGGCTTTTGGCCTACTGAGTCCACGCTAACCTTCAACCACCTGTTCGTACTAGCTTTAGGTTATCCCACTTTGTCATACATTCGCTGCACACTGGCAGCTTTTTATTGAGGCCAATTAACCTACAAAGCACATGTGTTTGTGATGTGGGCAGAAACTGGAAATCTGTAGTTGATCTAAATCCCACTGTATACTTTGATAGCCTTCCTTACTCTCCACAACTCCAGTAATCTTGGTGTTGCCTGCAAACTTACTAATTAATCCATCTATGAATCTTGTTCTTCTGTATTTAATATTCCATTGCATGTAAACTCTTCAATAAAATTCCAGATGCTTTTGTTATTTTTTTAGAATAGATTCTCTTGATGCTCATGTGCAGCACATTTAAAGGGAAGGCCAAATTTGAAAATTAATTATTCACTAATTTTGTTGAAACATCTGTGGTAGGTGTGGGTAAACTGATGATTTTCCATAATGTTGAACCATACAACGTGCACTACTCTCTCCCAGCTTTTGCCCCACCACCACTACTATCAGTCTTAAGGGGCAGCAGTGGCGCAGCTGCCTTAAAATGCCAGAGTTCCGAGTTCGATCCTGACTATGAGTGCTGTCTATACAGAGTTTGCCCATTCTCTCTATGAGTGCGTGGGCTTCCATCCAGGTGCTCCACTTTTCTCCTACATGCCCAATGTACGGGATGATCGCTGGTCAGTGCGGAATCTGTGGGCCGAAGGGCCTGTTTCCGCTCTGTGTCTCGAAAGTCTAAAGTATCTCTAGTCTAAAGGGTCCCAAGCTGAGTCGTCACCTATCAGTGTTCTCCAGAGATGCTGCCTGACCCGCTGAGTTACTCCAGCATTTTGTGTCCTTTTATTCACCGTAGCTTGTGCCTGTAGCACCTTCTATCAGTCAGCACATTACTATTACAATTAAAATGTGTAGCTGCTTTATATAAGTATGAGCCTGCTGGGAACAAGAAAACTGCTTCTCCCTGCCCCTTCCCACCCCGTTTACTTTACAAACCAAACCCAGTGGTTGCTTAGCAAGAATTGAACTGACCAGAATTTTCCAGATAAAGCCGACCACAATTACGTGCCGAGCCAGTCCACTTAAGAAAACTAGCCGATATATTCTGAAAAGTCTTTTGTACTCTGTGCACATGCACTTGGAATGCCACCTGTGACATTAATCTTCCCCTGGAAATCGGCGATAGCTGCCATCTGTAATAAAAGAAAATTGTAATTGTGGAAGGAGAGGAAAAACATGTAGTTAGATGACATATGGTCATTTTGTGGAATGCACCACCCAGACAAAGGTCCTCCAATTGTGTGCCCTTTTGGCCGGCTGGACAGAAATAGCAAACTCCATTCATCGGGTGGGACGGAGTTACGATGCTGTTCAATCTCCACAGCTTCTGCTTATTATTCTTATCAAGTTACCTTCTAAGGGCTTTCCCACCAGCCTTGTTTTTTAAGTTGCACCTGCTTGGATAGTTCACCCAGCTGTACTGCACTAGACGCCTGTACAATTTCTCTCATGTCAGAGTGGGTCATGGGCGATTTTTGTTGTTGTTGTTGTTCTATTTTCTGTACAGGGAATGACCTCCTGAATTCCTGGCTCTATTTTCTGCCTCTTTCCTGTTGCCCTGCATGACCCAGACAGAAACATCTGGGTCACACCTCAGGCTATCCCCAAGCCTTCTGGCAATGGAAAAAAGTCTCTAGATTCCACACTAAAAAACAAACACGGGAGGAGGAATCTCGGTGGCTGAAACATATTTTTTAGACAGGAACACGGGAGCCTTTAATGGATGCTTATCATGTGCTCGGTGCAGCAGCATAATGCTATAGTTAGACATAGGGATTAGACACCCAGGTCAAAAAGATGTTTACACTATCCACATTGACATTGATGCAGACAACAAGGATGTTTTCAAGAACTGTGTGTGAGGGAAAACAACTTATTCTGTCGCCTGAAGTGATATTTAGCAATGCTGTCTGTAAATATTAAGTGTTCCTTCCATTTCCCTTTTTACTGGAGCATTCGAACTGCTGGAGAAACAGAGTGTGGGGCCCACAAGTTGAATGCACTTCCTTCGAAGCATAGCTATAAAGGTTTGCAAAACTTTTTGTCTGCCATTTCTAAAAAGGACAGGTATTATACACTTTATTTTGAAAAAGCATTTTGTGTAAAATAAAAAGTGTTACTTTAATTTTTTAGTTTTAGAGAAACAATGCGGAAACAGGCCCTTCGGCCCATCACGTCAGTGGCGACCTGAAGGGCCTGTTTCTGTGCCTATCTCTAAACTAAACTAAACACTTGGGACAATTTACAATTAAACCGAGACAATTAACCTCAAAACCTGTATGTCTTTACTGTAACACCTTGCTTTGCAATATGATCCATTGACCATTACATTAAGTAAGAGACCAGTATATTGTGGAACTGGCACTAGGTCATAAAACTTCTAAAGAAAATTCCCACATTTTACCTAAACTTCAAGTGAAAACGGCGACAAAATTTAAGCCTCAAACCAAACCTATTACCGACATAAAGAATTGTTTGAACATCTAGTCAACATTTTGCAACAATATATTAGCAGGATTTACCCAATTTTATTTTTCGATAAGAACATTTTAAAGCTCAGTGACACATATTGAATATGTTCAAAAGTACAAAACAGAGAGTTGAATCAGCATGGTGGCTCCAGATGTAATCCAGATGATTATAGGGTACACACCGTGAAAGGGAGTAAGATAAAAATACACATATATGAACTGAATATAAGTAGCAGCTACGTCATAGTCAGTAGCAATTAAGGTATCTTCACAAGAATCATTGACTGGATATTAAAAGCACTCTAGTCATTTTGCTTCGTGGTAATGTACAAATAAGAATTTTATTTCCATTGCCATCAATGCAAAGTAGATACATTCTAAAATACATCCTTTGGACATGAACAATGTAAGCCAGGGATTTATTGTCCATTCTTAGTTTCCTTGAGACGATCATGGATGGGATAACTTTGTGAGCCACCATGTTGTTACTGAGAACAAAATCTTCCAGTAACCCAGAAACTGTGCTGAGCTTATTGTTTTTTACCCCCGAATAAATATGATCTTATCAGAGACCGTTGTCAGGGATACACTTTATATTGTGGAGATGGCAATTTTTGGAATGTTGTTACCTTTGACAATGATGGTTCTGTATCGCAACAACCGATTATCTTGTATCAAAGCTGCACTCTAATGTTTTTTTGTAAGTAATGTTTTTTAAGCCAAGAGAGGATATATCTTTTCTATCAAAGACACGGCAGTTATTTATGAGTGTTTCTGCTGCAAATCTACACCACAGAAATAATTATTGCAGAACAATTTCTAGTTACATTAAACTTAGGAATTGACAAAGTTAGTTAGAACTTTTTCTAAGTTATTTATTTCAATCGTTTGGAGAGATGAAGGGAGATGATTGTTTATTCCTCTTAGATCATTTGCCCGAGAGGTCATACGGCCATAAAGGATAGTAGAATTAGACCATTTGGTCCGTCAAGCCTACTACGCCAATCAATAATTGCTGATCTATCTCTCCCTCCTAACCCCATTCTCCTGCCTTCTCCCCATAACCTTTGTCACCAGTACTAATGAAGAATCCATCTATCTCTACCTTAAAAATATCCACTTGGCCCCGACTACCTTCTGTGGCAAAGAATTCCACAGATTTACCACCCTCTGACTAAATAAATATCTCCACATAGGAAATTTGATCAACTGCATTAAAAATCACTCTTCAAAGATTTCCCGTCTCCTATCAATATCCTGCTTGAACATGGTGCCTGTTGCATGCGGGCTCAGTGGATTTCTGTACACTTTGTTAATCAAGGATTGTGCCTAGATACGCCAAATAGTGTACAGGACTGTAGGCAAAAAAATAATTTCACTATTTAGTTTAGTTGAGTTTAGTTTAGTTCAGACTTACAGTGTGGAAACAGGCCCTTAGGCACACCGAGTCTGCCCCGACCAGCAATCCCCGCACACTAACACTACCCTACACACACTAGGGACAATTTACAATTATACCAAGCCAATTAACCTACAAACCTGTACGTCTTTAGAAAGTGGGAAGAAACCGAAGATCTTGGAGAAAGCCTATGAAGGTCTCGGGGAAAACATACAAACTCCATACAGACAAGCACCCGTAGTCGGAATCGAACCTGGGTCTCTTGCACTGTATGACAGTAGCTCTACCACTACACCACTGTGTGCACACGGTGTGTTTGCACATGTGACAATAAAGCACCACTGAACCACTGAACCATTAATTGCCTTTGTGGTGCAATTCATGTGTGTAGGCAGTCCCCTGATATATTGTCCAACCTGACGTTATTCACATGTAGTAAAATACTGTAAATGAAGGGGCTTTATCAGCTGTCATGAGCACATGAGTTTCCATGTGCCTTTTGATCTGCACCCACCCTTTTAACTATACCTCAATTTCAAAATTCTCCTCAGTGTTCAAAAGCTCCCCTGCCTTTCTTATCTTTACAACCTCCTCCAGCTCCACCGTCCTCCAAAAACTCAATGTTTGAACCTTTCATCTTTCACCTCACCACCCATGTCAGTGCTTTGAACTGTTTATGCCCAAAGCTTTGAAATTCCCTCCTGAAATCTTTGAAGCAGCTTTGATTGTCAAAATGCCATGAAGTTGCAGTACAAAGTAAGCCAAGATTGTTAGCCCTGAATTTCAGAAGATTATTCAGCATCAGGAAACATCAAACCTCTCCTCACTGATATTCACCCTCTGTCACCAGGAGTAACTGGCTGGCAATGACATGTGGAAGTCGTAGAAACTAGGACTTGTCTACACAAAAGGACACAAAGTGCTGGAGTAACTCAATGGGTCAGGCAGCATCTCTGGAGAACATGAATAAGTGATGTTTCGTTTTGGGTCCCTTCACCAGATTGATTGTAGGGCTGACAAAGAAAGCAGGGAGGGAGGAAAAGCAGGATGAAGTGTGGCAGGTAATAAATAGGTGGACACAAGTGACGGAGGTTTTTGATAGGCAGATAGTTGGACCAAAGGTCAGAGATTAAAGCAGAAGGTGTGTGACAGACTGATTGAAGAGTGTAAAATTGTGAAGCCAGATAAAGGAGTATATGAGGAGGGTGAGGGGGGCGGGGGGGAGGGGGGGAGAGGGGAGAGGGGGGAAGGAGAGAGAGAGAGAGAGAGAGAGGGGAGAAATAGGTGGGAGTCCAGGTGGAGCACGGGGAATCGGAGGGGTGGAGATAGGGGGAAGGGGGGAGTTGGTTGGGTCAATTTTCACTTCATCAACTCAGGATGATGAAGGGAAATTAAAGAATTCCACTTACCAGAATGGAAATGCATGATCCTGCCTGATGTCTGATACAATGTCTAAACAACCTCAAGCCTGATTAGTCTTTGGATGGAAATATCAGGTGAAGTAGGTCTTACCTATTTTACCTGATGCTGGTTTGCAAACACAACACCAAGTGCTGGAGTAACTCAACGGGTCAGGCAGCATCTCTGAAGAACATGGATGAGCGATGATTCGGGTCAGAAGAGAGGTCCCAACCCAAAACATCATCTATCCATGTTCTCCAGAGGTGCTGCCTGACCCGCTGGGTTACTCCAGCACATTGCGTAAATTCCTTTAGTTGGTTATTACATTTCCTTTGCCCTTGTTGTAAATGTGCACGGAAAGGAGCAAACGTCATAGCAGAACCGGTGAATTCAGATTGTACAGTGCTGCGTGGAGTGGTTTACTGGTAACGTGATTTCCACAAAAAAAACTAGAAACGATTTTGCTTCCTCCCTGTAAAAGTTTCACAACCAACAAAAACTAGTAAGACTGGAAAAGATTGAATGATCAAAACCCAGGAATTTACAGACTAGCAGCCAAACAGTTATCCTCAGTAGGTAGACAACACTGCAGTGTTCTTTTGATCTTTATCATAGGTAACTGTTTCTGTCTCCTTGGTTAGTATCTCTGGTACTTTAAGAATTCTGAGAAAAAAAACAGTCTCTTGAAGATCACTTGCTTGATTGCTGAGGTGTGACATGGTGACTGGCACCAACCTCTCCACAGTGTTTGTTTTTACTCATTATTGTTATTCTCATCAAAACCGTGACATAAGGAAGAAAATGGATAACATCTTGAGATTCTGTGTAACATCTCGAGTTTTATCACAAATTGTGCACTCATTGCAATGTAGAATAACACAAACTCTTGGCATGTATATGTCAAACATAAACATTGTACACTGATGCTCTCACACAAGGGCTGGTGGGTGAATGGCAGTTGAGGCAGGGACTATTCCAATGTTTAAGAAACAATTAGACAGGTACATGGATAGGACAGGCTTAGAAACATAGAAACATAGAAAATAGGTGCAGGAGTAGGCCATTCGGCCCTTCGAGCCTGCACCGCCATTCAATATGATCATGGCTGATCATCCAACTCAGTATCCTGTACCTGCCTTCTCTCCATACCCCCTGATCCCTTTAGCCACAAGGGCCACATCTAATTCCCTCTTAAATATAGCCAATGAACTGGCCTCAACTACCTTCTGTGGCAGAGAATTCCACAGATTCACCACTCTCTGTGTGAAAAATGATTTTCTCATCTCGGTCCTAAAAGACTTCCTCCTTATCCTTAAACTGTGACCCCTTGTTCTGGAGTTCCCCAACATCGGGAACAATCTTCTTGCATCTAGCCTGTCCAACCCCTTAAGAATTTTGTAAGTCTCTATAAGATCCCCCCTCAATCTTCTAAATTCCAGCGAGTACAAGCCGAGTCTATCCAGTCTTTCTTCATATGGAAGCCCTGCCATCCCAGAAATCAATCTGGTGAACCTTCTCTGTACTCCCTCTATGGCAAGAATGTCTTTCCTCAGATTAGGAATCCAAAACAGTACGCAATACTCCAGGTGTGGCCTCACCAAGACCCTGTACAACTGCAATAGAACCTCCCTGCTCTTGTACTCAAATCTTTTTGCTATGAATGCCAACATACCATTCGCTTTCTTCACAACCTGTTGCACCTGTGTGCCTACTTTCAATGACTGGTGTACCATGACACCCAGGTCTCGTTGCATCGCCCCTTTTCCTAATCGGCCACCATTCAGATAATAGTCTGCCCTCCTGTTTTTGCCATCAAAGTGGATAACCTCACATTTATCCATATTATACTGCATCTGCCACGCATTTTCCCACTCACCCAACCTATCCAAGTCACCTTGCAGCCTCCTAGCATCCTCCTCACAGCTAACACTGCTCCCCAGCTTCATGTCATCCGCAAACTTGGAGATGTTGCATTCAATTCCCTCATCCAGATCATTAATATATATTGTAAATAGCTGGGGTCCCAGCACTGAGCCTTGCGGTACCCCACTCGTCACTGCCTGCCATTCTGAAAATGATCCGTTTACTCCTACTCTTTGCTTCCTGTCTGCCAGCCAGTTCTCTATCCACATCAATACTGAACCCCCAATACCATTTAGAGGGATATGAACCAAATGCAGACAGGTGGGACTAGTGTAAATGGGACATTTTAGTTGGTGTGGGCAAGTTGGGCCGAAGGGCCGCTGTATGACATGACTCTGATGCCCTCTCACTGAATGAGAGATAGAAGTAAAAATGGCTTATTCTAAATTATTGGTAGACAGAAATGCTGGGGAAACTCAACGGGTGAGGCAGCAACTATGGAGCGAAAGAATGGGTGACGTTTCGGGTCGAGACCCTTCTTCAGACTGATATTCTAAATTATTGATCTGTTATTTTACGATAATGGTTGAGTTTGAGTTTGAGTGGATTTTATTGTCACATGTACCGAGGTACAGTGAAAAGCTTTTGTTGCGTGATAACCAGTGAGTGGAAAGGCAATACATGATTACAGTCGAGCCGCCTGCAGTGAACAAATACATGATAAAGGGAATAACGTGAATAACGTTTACTGCAAGATAAAATCCAGTAAAGTCCGATCAAAGTCCGGTCCGGAGCTTTATTTTGTTGGAGTGCGATCTATTTCCGGAGATTCGTTCCGACTGCCGGTAAGTTAATTTTTTTTAATAAATAGCCCGACTATTTCAGCGCTGGAGTAAAATAAAAATAAGCTCCTAATGCCGTGAACGCCGACAACGGGGACGGATTTTACGTAGGGGACAGGAAATGTCTTTCAGTTCTCTTAATTTTTAAGAAAGTTATGGGCTTTTGGCTGTCCTCGATCACAACTTTTGTGTTAAGTCAATAGAAAAGCAATAGGAAACAAGTTGCTAATTTCCGAGTATGAAAATGGCCATAACTTTTTTAATACTGAAGATATGAAAGTGAATTAGGTGTCAAATTAAACATCTTTTCTGCTTTATCTGATGGGATAAATTGCAGACTTAATTTTTTAAATCTCAAAATTTTGTAACATTGCTAAATATAGGCAAAATTACTTGTTAATGGGATTGTATCCATAAATGTATCTGTGATCCCTAGGTAAATGATTAGAGAGATATCGAGTAAGACAGCAGCAGAAGAAGGAATAAAATCATTGTTAGCTTTCACCAGTACATCTAGAATCCAAATTAAGATTGCATTGCTGAAGATCCTGAAACAATAGACAATAGACAATAGGTGCAGGAGTAGGCCATTTGGCCCTTCGAGCCAGCACCGCCATTCAATGTGATCATGCCACCTGCATAGACTGATGTACAAGGACCCCCAGATCCCGTTGTACTTCCCCTTTTCCCAACTTGACGCCATTTAGATAGTAATCTGCCTTCCTGTTTTTGCTACCAAATTGGATAACCTCACATTTATCCGCATTTAACTTCATCTGCCCACTCCCCCAATCTGTCCAAGACAACTTCACTTATGAGATGCAAAGAACTGTGGAAGCTGGTTTACAAAAAAAACCACACTAAGAGCGGCACAGTAGCGCAGCAGTAGAGTTGCTGCCATACGGCGCCAGTGACCTGGGTTCGATCCTGGCTGTGGGTGCTTGTCCTTCCGGAATTTGTACGTTCTCCCCATGACCTTGTGGGTTTTCCCCGAGAATTTTGGTTTCTGCCCACACTCTAAAGACCTACAGGTTTGTAGATTGTGTAGGAAAGAACTGCAGATGCTGGTTTAAATCGAAGGTAGACACAAAATGCTGGAGTAACTCAGCGGGACAGGCAGCATCTCTGGAGAGAAGGAATGGGTTCGGGTCGAGACCCTTCTTCACACCGATGTCAGAGGAATGGGCGGGTCAGAGATGGAATGTAGTCGGAGACAGTAAGACTGGTGAGAGAACTGGGAAGTGGGAGGGGATGGAGAGAGAGGGAAAGCAAGGACTATTTGAAGTTAGAGAAGCCAATGTTCATACCGCTGGGGTGTAAGCTACCCATCAACATATGAGGTATTGTTCCTCCAATTTGCGCTGGGCCTCCCTGTGACAATGGAGGAGGCCCAGGACAGAAGGGTCAGATTGGGAATGGGAGGGGGAGTTAAAGGGCTGAGATCAGGTAGGTTAAGGCGGAATGAGTGTAGGTGTTCAGCAAAATGATCGCTGAGCCTGTGCTTGGTCTCGCCGATGTACAGAAGTTGACACCTGGAACAGCGGATACAATAGATGAGGTTAGAAGAGGTGCAAGTGAACATCTGCCTCACCTGAAAAGATTGTTACCTCGAGGGGGGAGATAAACGCACAGGTGTTGCACTTATGAGAGATGAGGCTCTCACTAGGGTCCCCTCGATATCCCGCAACTCTGCTCATGCTCCCCCTCCCCCAATTCGCAACAAGTTAGCGTCCCCCTTGTCCTCACCTTCCACCCCATCAGCCATCGCATACAGCATATAATCCTCTATCACTTTCACTACCTCCAACGGGATCCCACTATTGGCCACATCTTTCCATCTCCACTCCTTTCTGCTTTCCGCAGAGACCATTCCCTCCGCAGCTCCCTGGTCAATTCGTCCCTTCCCTCCTAAACTATCCCCACCCCAGGTACTCTCCCCTGCAACCGCAGGAGATGCAACACCTGTCCCTTTACCTCCCGCCTCGACTCCATCCAAGGACCCCGGCAGTCTTTTCAGATGAGGCAGAGGTTCATTTGCACCTCCTCTCTCCCATACCTTCCCTCCAGAGATGCTGCCTGTCCCACTGTTACTCCAGCGTTTTGTGTCTACCACCAGGTTTGTAGGTTATTTGGCTTGGTATATTTGTAAAAATTGGCCCGTGTAGGATAGTGATAATGTGCGGGGATCGCTGGTCGGGGCAGACTCAGTGGGCCGAGGAGCCTGTTTACGCACTGTATCTCTAAACTAAACTAAACTAAGAGGTGGAGTAACCCTGTGGGTGAGGCAGAATTTCTGGAGAACATGGCTTTAATGTGACTTTAGTGCAGGTTTGGTTAATGAAAAATATACTAAGTATAATCTTCTAAAAAATAAACAAAGTGCTGGAGTAACTCAGCGGGTCAGGCAACGTTACCAATTCCTATTCACCAGAGTTGCTGCCTGACCCGCTGAGTTACTCGCGCACTTTGTGTCTTTTTTTGTGAACAAACATCTGCAGTTCCTTGTTTCTATAATTTAATTCTACTATCTTGTATACTAAAACTAATGTTTTGCTATAATATGCATACTGCCATTGATAGAATGACTGAAAGATACATCATGGAAACATGTCCTTCGGCCCACTGAGTCCACACTGACCATCGATCGCCAGTTTGCACTAGTTCTATGTTATCCAACTTTCACATATACTCCCTACACACTACAGGCACTTTACAAGTGCAATGAACTTACAAACCCTCCCGCCTTTGGGATGTGGGAGGAAACCGGAGCATCCAGAGGAAACCCATGCTGTCACAGGGAAAATGTGAAAACTTAACATAGAGGTCAGGATCAATCCCAGGTCTCTGGCGCCGTGAGGCTCTACTAGGTCTGTCAATGTGCTCTGTTAAATATACTTTCAAGAAATATTTCATGCACATTTTTCCATTTGCGCTTCACTTTGCATCTTTCCTCCATGGTAAAATATAAGATATCTTAAAGTAGAGCACTACTTGCAATCTTATATAACACAATATAACACTCACGTGACTGGAGAAGCATTTGAATGAAGACAAATTGACAATTACTAGAAAGCTATGGATTAAATGACAGTGAATGAGGCTGGAATAAATAAGTACAATGGTCAGCATGGATATAGTGGGCCAAATGGTTTGTTGCTGTGCTGTATGATTCTATGACTGTGAAGGAGTGTAATTGAATATGAGATTTTGTTGGTGCGTGTGTGTGTGCGTGTGTGCTCGCGCACATGTGAGTGTAAGTGTGTGCGTGCATGCCTTTGCAAACCCACAGATCGATGTGAATGCACGTGTTTGCCTGTGCACGTGCATGTTAATGTGCATGTCTTTTGCATGTGTGTGCATGCATATGCGTGAGTGTGCATTCATGTTTGCATGAGTGTACAAGAATGCTTCTTTCTTCGCCTCCTCTTTTCGCTTTGGAGAACAGTTTTTATTCCTGGTCACTATTTCCTGGGCGGATCAGAATGGATGCGATTTCCAGGCAACAAGTGTAAACACGTCCATGTTTAAAGACCAAACTGAGGAAAGAATGAATCCTGGCAGAATGCCCCGCTTGTGATGTTACTACTAAGTACATAGACTTCAAGAACAAAGCTATTTCCCAAGTTCCAAGATTTTAAAAGATCCAGCTGATAATCTGGTTTGCCTGATGCATTTTTTTTTAAATTAAATCATTGTTATTTTTTTCATGGTGAGTTACTGTTAGCTGAGACCATGTAGTAGTCTCTCACTTCTGAGTCAGACGTTATGGACTCCAAGTCAGTCCAGAGTTAATCTTAGCTGACATTTTAATGAGGAACTCAGTGAGTGTTGTTTTGTCAGATGTTCCTCTTTCAGATATGCTGTTCAGCCAAGATCCAGCTTACCTGTTTCAATTGAATCTTAAGGATTCAATCGTGGGCAAAGAGTTGTTCTGAAAACATGATCAGCATTTCTGTCTCAACAGACACCACAAAACAAAGATTAACTGGCGGCGCAGTGGTTCAGCGGAGAGTGCGGCCGCCTCACAGCTCCTGAGACCTAGATCAAACGCAAAGAGTGTTTATTTGACGTGTACCAAAACAAGGGATTTTTTTTACTTGCTGCAGCTTTACAGGCACATTCGGCACTGCCTGTGTGGAGTTTGCAAGTTCTTCCTGTGACCGCGTGGTCAAGAGACAAGAGGTAAGAAAGAGTGTTTTCTTGTCATATGTCCCAAAATGGAACAATGAAATTCTTACTTGCAGCAGCTTAACAGGTTAGTAAACAAAAAATGCTCATTAGATAATATAATTAATAAACAAACAAAAAAGTTCAATTAATAGAAAAAAACATAGTGCAAACACAAAAGAAAGCCCAAATTCCCTAGTGCAACCCAGGCAGTTCATAGTTCGAAGTTTAATCGGAGTTTACAGTGTTCAATAGCCTGATGGTTGTTGGGAAGAAGCTGTTCCTAAACCTGGACGTTACACTTTTGAGACTCCTATACCTTCTTCCTGATGCTGAGTAAATTGAGAGTGTTGCCGGGATGGTGTGGGTCCCTGGTGATGCTGGCTGCCTTTTTGAGACAGCACCTCTTCTAGTTTCCTTTGATGGTGGGGAGGTGAGTACCCATGATGGATCGGGCAGTGTTCACCACTTTTTGGTTTCTCATGTACGCTCCTGTTACCCCCCACCCCACAAAGCCACATGGGTAGGTTGTATTTGGGTCTGAAGAATGGTCTCGAAATGAAACGACACACATCCTTTTTATTCCAGAGTTGCTGCCTGACCCACTAAGTTACTCCAGCACTTTGTGCCTAGCTTTGGTAAGTTGACTATTTACTCTCAATCATCCCTTGTAGGTGGCTGGTGGGAATGTTAGGGTGAGACTGATGGAGAGAAAATAAATTACCAGAAAATAGATGTGGGAATGGGATAGATGGAATTGCTCTTGTGGGCTGGGATGAATTCAATGGGTCGAATGGCTTCTCTTCAAGTCACAAATGAATACAAACATAAAAAAGACTTGTGAACTTGTGAGACCCCACCATATGCAAAGCATCAACAAAGCATCCACAGCATTTAAATTACGTCCATTGAATGTAACTTTCTTGATATATGGTCATGTACCAAATAAGGGAGGATTTACATAGGACGTAGTGTAAGTCCCTTTTTTCTTGATGATACTGATTTCAGCGCGCTTCATTGTGAACTATTCAAATTTGGTGTTACCTAAGACTGTACATGAATTGAAAGGTTATGGCAGGAAGACCGGTCATAACATGTACTGACTTGATTCTTGGTGAATAACATTCCAAGTGACATTAATTGTTCCCGTTTTTATATTTTGGAGCAAGTTGCTTGCCCTGTTGGCAATTCGCATGATTCGTGGATTTTCGTTCTGAGTGCAGACTTGTTTTGATGATGTCACCTGCTAGCTTTTAGCTCCCACTGTTAAGAGGGGATGAAACAGGATTCACTCGACTTTAAAGATGAGACAAAGAGGCTGCAATCCTTTGATGTTCGGAGCAGTCCCAGACATGGGCAGACAACCTTCTGCTTTGAGTGTTTGAAAACAGGTACAGTAGCAGTTCAGCAGTGTATAACTAAATTTGATGAGACTAAATAACACCTTCCAGATACTCATGCTCAAAGTTAACTCTTTCAACATGCATAGCATGTTAAAACCTCTGTAGCAAGCATATGTATTACAGATTGAGAGATGGAAATTCACCTTGGACAGTCTCACAAAATGAACATTATCACATCAGCTACCTATATCATGTTCTGCTTGATGTTCTGTTGTTTTGCAGTATGTAGAGCCAAACACTGGGAGAGAGCTATGAAAATTAACAGATGCTATCCTGCACATTTTGTAAGTATGTGTAGGTGCAAGATCTTTTTTAGACAATGGCATTGAACTGGTAGTGTGTATGTACAACAGAGCAACTATTACATTGCAATAGAAAAAATAGTAAATATGTATTTATTGGACAGAATAAGCTGTGAAAAGAGTCAATGGATGGTACTTCAAATAGTTTAGTTTATGGATACAGCAAGGAAACAGGTCGTTTGGCCAACCGAGTCCACACCATCTACTCTTACCTGATCTCGCTCGTTCTATATTATCCCATTTTCTCATCCACTTCTTACGCATCAGGAGTAATTTTATAGCCTAATTAATCTACATTCCTGCATATTCTCGGGATGTGGGAAGAAACCGGAGTACCTGGAGGAAACCCACGTGGTCACAAGGAAAACGTGCAAACTCCACTCAGACAGCACCTGAGGTCAGGATCAAACCTGACTCTTTGATGCTGTGAGGCAGCAACTCTCTCAGCTGCGCCACTGCGCGGCCCTTAAAATAATAGTCCTTATTTACAAATTTTGCTTTCCTGTTTTGTGTGACTTACTGAAGGGTGCATTTAACCGAGGAATTCAGGCAGCTGCTTTCAAAGACAAAGAATGTGGAAGGCAGGGAAACCCACATGATTACAGTGGGAACATGCAAACTCTATATTGACAGCACCCGAGTTCAGGAGCAAACCCAGGTTTCTGGAACTGTGAGGAAGTGGCTGTATCCACGGCGCCACGATAGTTATTTAGTATCCTTTAACTCATTCTACAGTATGATGCTGTGTCATGTTCATATGAGCTTACAACTTTAAATGCGCAGGAATTTCTGATGGGCATTGCAAAACAGAAAAAAAAAACACAGTTGCATTGATCTAACCCATCTCATGACTTCAAGATTTCCAACAAAGCTCTATAACTATTTCAATACTTTTGAAGTGCATTTGAAGTTGTAATATAGGATTTGCAGTACCAGTCTGCAAATAGCAGCATCCTATTAAGTGTAAAAGAATTCTGTCCAGATTGGTTTAGTTTAATGCCACAGGTACAGTGAAAAGCTTTTGGTTGCGTGCAAACAACGTAGTGAAAATACTATGTATGATTGCAATTGATCAATTCACAGTGTACAGATAAATGACAGAAGGAATAATGTTTAGTGCAAAGTAAAGTCCAGTAAAGTCCAATTAAAGATAATCTGAGGGTCTCAAATGAGGTAGATAGTAGTTCAGGACCGCTCGCCAGTTGTTGATGCTATGGGTCAGTTGCCTGATAAGAGCTGGGAAGAAACTGTCCCTGAATATGGTGTGCGTTTTCATACTTCCGTACCTCTTGTCTGATGGGAGAGGGGAAAAGAGGGAGTTACTGGGGTGAAACTCGTCCTTGTTTATGCTGGTGGCCTTGCAGAGGCAGTTGAAGTTTAAATGGAGTCAATGGATGGAAGGTTGGTTTGTGTGATGGTTTAGACTGCATCCAAAATTATCTGCAATTTCTTGTGGTCTTGGACGGAGCTGTTCCCAAACCATGGTGTGATGCATCTGAATAATTGATCATCTCAACCAACATTTACTTGCCACTACACTCCTCTCAGCTCTGAGGCGCAGAGTGCTCACCCTTACCTTGCATCAGATAAAACATGGTGTGTTTAAGTTCATATCCAATTATTCAGATAGAACAATAAATGGAGCTGTAACCTAAAGGGCCTGTCCCAACTAAGCAACCTTTACAGGCGACTGCCGGCAACTGTCATAGGTCGCCAACATTTTCAACATGTTGAAAATTCAGTGGCGACCAGAAGAACGCTACAACTCTTTGGAGACCTCTCATGACCTTAGGAGACCACAGGCTGTATGGTCGTGAGAGGTCTCCCGCGACATGTCGCCATGGGTCGCCTGTATGGTCAAGAGCGGACTCCTATGGTCGTGAGAGGTCTCCAAAGAGTCGTAGCGTCTTTCTGGTCGTCGCTGAATTTTCAACATGATGAAAAATTCGGCGACGGATGCCGGCAGTCGCCTGTAAAGGTCGCTTAAATGGGACAGGCCCTTAGGCTCACAATCAAATAAGATCAAATCGAACAAGTTGTCCTACAACTTTAGACTGTGCACGCCATACGCAAGAAGAAGAAGAAGATTCATGTTCGTAATTCTTGGAGCAGAATTAGGCCATTCGGCCCATCAAGTCTACTTCGCCATTTAATCGTGGCTGATCTATCTTTCCATCTTAACCCCATTCTCCTGCCATCTCCACATAACCCCTGACACTCTTACTAATCACGAATCAGTCAATCTCCGCCTTAAAAATATCCAACGACTTAGCCTCCACAGCCGTCTGTGGCAATGTACTCCACAGATTTACCACCCTTAAAGGTTCAGGTGTTTTGAGAATGACCAGCACCTAAAACACTAATGTTCTAATCATTCATCAAATCAGATATTTAAAGATCCATCATTGTGTTTTATTGGATCTGAAATGCATAAGAAAGGAAGTAGTTTCTGCGAACAGGCAATTGATGGATATAAAGAAGCTCTCTGAGCTACTGGTCCACTTACATTACCTGAGCCACTGATACCTGATTCCTCCACATAATTAAAGTGTGAAAAACGTTTCATTGATCACACGTGCCATGCAGCGACATGCATTTGCATCTGTTGTCCAGCCCTTCCCTGGGGACCAAGTAAAGTTTGTACAAAAGTCCCCACTGGTGAAACTATTTTGTCAACTAGTGTGGATGTGTTGAGAGTTTCTGCTGACTCTGGCTTTCCATCAGAGAACAGGTCATTCACAAAATGCCAGAGCAACTCAGCGGGTCAGGCAGCATCGCCAGAGAACACGGAGAGGTGACGTTTCGGGTCTGCACCCTTCTTCAGGTCAGTAGTACTGGTATTCATATGAATGGTAAAGAATAAAGGAGTTGTACAGGGGCAAGTTTTTAATTGGATAGAGTGCTGACTGGAATGCACTGTCAGGTAATGGTGGAAGCAGATTCAATAGTGGCATTTAAGAGACTTTTAGACTGATACATGGTGGAGAATCGAGGGATATGGATCACGTGCAGGCAGAGGAGATTAGTTTAATCATGTGTAAGAAGGAACTGCAGATGCTGGTTTAAACCAAAGATAGACACAAAATGCTGGAGTAACCCAGCGGATCAGGCAGCATCTCTGGAGAAAAGGAATAGGTGACGTTTCGGGTCGAGACCCTTCTTCAGACATTGTGCATTTGTCACTGGAGGTATTGTGAATGAAAGGATAGAAGAGCAAACAAAATAATACAATCATTTGACATCTGTGCAAATGTGGGGAGATGCAATGTTGGTCCGCAATGAGACATAAAGCATAAAACAGCCCCCCCCCCCCCCCCCCACCTCCCCCCGACTAAAAATAGACAAGGAAATTAACAAAAGCGTAAATGTTTATATGCTTAATGGTTTGTACTATGCATCTGCTCAGAAGCTAGTTATTGTATTGAGGCTCACTATTATGTGTCAGTATCAGTTGATTTATAAATGCTTTTCAAAGAAGCTTGCCCTGAAGCCTTTGGATTAGCTAGGTTTAATTTCCAAGTGAAATGTTGATTGATCTGTTGGTATATATTTCACTTGTCTGCCTTGACCCTTCTGTTTTAATGGCATGTGCATACACCTATAACTGCCAGCAGCTCATTACTGACATCCTACTTGACGGCACAGTTACCTCAACCTGGCACCAAAGACAAAGATAATGTAGAAATGTGAATGTACACATATATAATATCGAATGACTCGGTATCCATGGGTAAATGGCAGACATTGGAGTGAATAAGCCATTCATGCACATGTGCACCCCTAATGAATTGTTAAGCAAAATACAACATGCTTGAGGAACTCAGCAGGTCAGGCAGCATCTATGGAGGAAATGGTCAGGCAACGTTTTGGTTCATGATTCTTCTTCAAGCCGATTATAGTAGGGGGGTGGGAGAAAGCTGGAAAGCAGATGTGAGGGCAGGGCAAAGCCTGGTAAGATACAGGTGGATATAGGTCATAAGGAATAGGAGTAGAAGTAGGCCATTCAGCCCATCAAGTCTACGCCATTCAATCATGGCTGATCTATCTCTCCTCCCTAACCCCATTCACCTGCCTTTTCCCCATAACCTCTGACACCCGTACCAATCAAGAATCTATCTATCTCAGCATTAAGAATATCCACTGACGGCCTCTGCAGCCTTTTGTGGCAAAGAATTCCACAGATTCACCTCCGGGAGGGACGTTTTCACTGGTGGATGGGTGGAGTAAAAGCTACAGGTGAAACGTAGTCCAGGCGTCAAATAGCAAGAGACGAGGAAGAGTGAAATGTGAAGCCAGGGGATTATAGATGGAAGGGAAACCTCCCCCCCCCCCCCCCCCCCCCCCCACTCCTCCTCTCCCGTCTATTCACCTATCATTTGCCAGGCTTTGTCCTCCACCTCACCTCCTCTCATTTATGTGGATGAGTGTGAGGTTATTCACTTTGGTGGCAAGAGCAGGAAGGAAGATTATTATCTGAATGGTGTCAGTTTAGGAGAAGGGGAAGTGCAATGAGATCTGGGTGTGCTTGTACATCAGTCATTGAAAGTAAGCATGCAGGTACAGCAGGCAGTGAATAAAGCCAATGGCCTTCATAGCGAGAGGATTTGGCTTTAGGAGCAAGGAGGTCCTACTGCAGTTGTACACGGCCCAGGTGAGACCGCACCTTGAGCAGGTTAATTCACGGGCTGGCGGGACTGACGTATTAGAAAGAATGGGTCGACTAGGCTTGTATTCGCTGGAATTTAGAAGGATGAGAGGGGATCTTATGGAAACTTACACAATTCTTAGGGGATTGGACAGGGTAGATGCAGGAAAAATGTTCCTGATGTTGGGGGAGTCCAGAACCAGGGGTCACAGTTTAAGAATAAGGGGTAGGTCATTTAGGACAGAGATGAGGAAAAACATTTTCACCCAGAGACTTGTGAATATGTGGAATTCTCTGCCACAGAAGGCAGTGGAAGCCAATTCACTGGATGTTTTCAAGAGAGAGTTAGATTTAGTTCCTAGGGCTAAGGGAATCAAGGGATATGGGGAATAGGCCAGAACATGAAACTGATTTTGGATGATCAGCCATGATCATGATCATATTGAATGCCGGTGCTAGTTCGAAGGGCAGAATGGCCTACTACTGCACCTATTTTCTATGCTTCTATGTTTCTATGTTTCCAGCTTCCTTCCTCCTACTACAATCAGTCTGAAGAAAGGTCCCAACCCAAACGTTGCATATCCATTCGCTCTGAATGCTGCCTGACCCACTGAATTCCTCCAGCGTGTTTCTTCAAAATTCCAGCATCTGCAGTTCCTTGTGTTTCCAAGTCCATCCGTGTTTATCTGCTACATCAGCCCACCTTGTTGCTTATTTTAGCAACATTATCGCACCAGCATTAATAACAGCCACAAGAGACACAATGGAAGAAAAGTACACCATGTTTTTATTTAATCGTATTACTACATCTGTCCTCATTGTACTCTCATAGACATAGACATAGAAAATATGTGCAGGGGGAGGCCATTCAGCCCAGACCCTGCACCGCCATTCATTGTGATCATGGCTGATCGTCCGCTATCAATAACCCGTGCCTGCCTTCTCCCCATATCCCTTGACTTCACTAGCCCATAGAGCTCTATCCAACTCTCGCTTTAATCCATCCAGTGATTTGGCCTCCACTGCCCTCTGTGGCAGGGATTTCCATAAATTCACAACTCTCGGGGTAAAAACATTTTTCCTGCATCTAGCTTGTCCAGTCCTTTTATAATTGTATATGTTTCTATAAGATCCCCCTCATCCTTCTAAACTCCAGTGAATACAAGCCTAGTCTTTTCAATCTTTCCTCATATGACAGTCCCGCCATCCCAAGGATCAATCTCGTGAACCTACGCTGCACTGCCTCAATCACAAAGATGTCCTTCCTCAAATTAGGAGACCAAAACTGTACACAATACTCCAGATGTGGTCTCACCAAAGCCCTATACAGCTACAGAAGAACCTCTTTACACCTATACTGAATCCTCTTGTTATGAAGGCCAACATTCCATTAGCTTTCTTCACTACCTGCTGTACCTGCACGCCAACTTTCTGTGAACGATGTTCAAGGATACCCATGTCTCGCTGTACCTCCCCCTTACCTAACCTAACCCCATTGAGATAATAATCTGCCCCCTTGTTTTTGCTGCCAAAGTGGATAACCTCACATTTATCTATATCATACTGCATCTGCCACGCATCTGCCCACTCACTCAACCTGTCCAGGTCAGCCTGCAACCTCCTAACATCCTCTTCACAGTTCATACTGCCACCCAACTTTGTGTCATCTGCAAACTTGCTAGTGTTGCTCCTAATTCCCTCTTCCAATTCATTAATATATATGGTAAGCAGTTGCGGCCACAACACCGAGCCTTGCGGCACTCCACTCGCCACTGCCTGCCATTCTGAAAAGGACCCGTTCACTCCTACTCTTTGCTTCCGGTCTGCCAAACAATTTTATTTATTTATTTTTAAATATTTTTATTAGAAGCATTGCATATTATCTAATGTACAACAGCACTTCAAATTCCAGAAGATTAGTCAAGCATGATTTCCCTTTCAGAAATCCATGTTGACTTGGGCTAATCCTTTTACTGCTATCCAAATGCCCCATTATTCTGAAAAGGACCCGTTCAATTACTGCTATCCAAATGCCCCATTTAATAATTGACTCCAGCATCTTTACTACCACCGAAGTCAGGCTAATGTCTGTAATTCCCCGTTTTTTCTCTCGCTCCTTTCTTGAAAAGTGGGATAACATTAGCTATCCTCCAATCCACAGAAACTGATCCTGAATCTATTGAACATTGGAAAATGATCACCAATGCATCCATTAATTCTAGTGCCACCTCCCTGAGGACCCTGCGATGCAGACCATCAGGCCCCGGGGATTTATCATCCTTCAGTCCCATTAGCGTACCCAATACTATTTCTCGCCTAATGCAAATGTATTTCAGTACCTCTGCCCCCTTAGATCCTCTGTCCTCCAGTATATCTGGGAGATTGTTTGTGTCCTCCTTAGTGAAGACAGATCCAAAGTACCTATTCAACTCTTCTGCCATTTCCTTGTTGCCCATAATAATTTCACCCGTGTCCGCCTTCAAGGGACCCACATTTGACTTTGCTACTCTTTTTCCCTTAACATATCTAAAGAAGCTTTTACTGTCCTTCTTTATATTCCTGGCCAGCTTCCCCTCGTACTTCATCTTTTCTGCCCGTATTGCCCATTTTGTTTCCTTCTGTTGTCCTATGAAAGTTTCCCAATCCTCCGGCTTCCGGCTACTCTTTGCTGTGTTATACATCTTTACTTTTAGTTTTATTCTATCCCTAACTTCTCTCCATCTGGCCACTTGCATTTAAACATTTTTTTTTAGTTTTTTTCTTAACAATTTAAGAAGATGGAGATTTAAAGATGAATCGACATATTCAGATATCGGTATCTAATTTAGAAGAAATGTTATTTGAAGAAAATTATGCCAAAATCCTGAACTTTACAAATAATTATCATGCAAATTTTTCGACATACAGTAATTAAAATGGTCTGTTTGGAGCTGAGGGACACGTGACATTGTTTTTTACACGAAAGACAGTTATTTTGGTTTTTAGTGTTTCATTCTTCACCCGGTTTTAATTCATTTATGTAGTTGGAGTACAAGGAGTAGAAATTTGGTATCAAGTCTATGTAGGATGATATCTTTAGAAAAGGGCGGTAAGATGGCGCAGCGGTAGAGTTGCTGCCTTACAGCGCTTACAGTGCCGGAGACCCAGGTTCGATCCCGACTGTCAGTACGGAGTTTACACGTTCTCCCCATGACCGCGTGAGTTTTCTCCAAGATCTTCTGTTTTCTCCCTCATTCGAAAGACGTACAGGTTTGTAGGTTAATTAGCTTTATTTCTAGTGTTTAATAATGTGGTGGTAACGCAAGCAATGGAGAGAGTATGGAAAGAGTTAATCCTTAAATAAAGAAGGAACTAGCAGTTAGTGTTTCAGTGTTTGTAATTCCATCATTACAAAAAGTGAAATATTCAACAGAATTTCTTAGCTCTTATCATGTTTCTGTTTGTGGGAGCTCCCAAAGATGTTTGTAGGTTAATTGGCTTGGTTGAGATGTAAAAATAATGTCCCTGGTGTGTGTAGGATATTGTTAATGTGCGGCGATCGCTGGTTGGTGCAGACTCAGTGAGCCAAAGGGCCTGTTTCTGCGCTGTATCTCTAATCTAAACTAAACTAACAACTAAAAATTCAATAAGTTAACCTTTGACAGAAAAGGAGATAGAGATTAATGAGAGTTACAACTCTGTGGCCGTACCCATCCTGGCAAATGAAAGAAATATCTTATTTAGAGTTATAATTTCCTCTAGAATCATTGGAAATGAGATTTAACACACTTCGATAGACACAAAATGCTAGAGTAACTCAGCGGGACAGGTAGCATCAATGGAGAGAAGAAATGGGTGACGTTTCGGGTCGAGACCCTTCTTCAGAAACACTTTAACACACTTAGTTCAGATTCAACAGCTAATTTTCCCAGAGGAAGCTGATTAGAGAAGAATGGACATGAGTTCGGCAGATGGTGGTTCATCTTGCTAACTTTTCAAGTAGCTAGTACATCATCGCAGAAGAATGTGATACACGAAAACATCCACAGAGGGTCAAGATCAGATTAGATCCGAAAATATTGCTATGATCATATCAACGTTAACCTATTCTATAGACTGGCTCTCCATTATTGTTAGTGACAGATACTAAAGTCAAGAAATATTTTCAATCATAATTTATGTCAATATTATGTACCAATCTCAATAATTATAAAATGATCTGTAAAATTACAATTAGCAAAGATAATACTGTGACTCCATGACACAACTGAACTGGACTGTTAACTTCTTCTGCAATTCAAGAATTAATTCTAGATATCATTTATTTACATATCAGGTTTGAGTGTTGTTCATCATGATTCTAAATTTAGTGAAAATTTGATGGTTCATGGCTTTATTGTCTTGCTTCTCAGATAACGTACAAGAGAATGCTTATTTATTCAAATTTGTGTGGTTCCAAAATGAGATTAGAAATGTAGGCGCTAAAATAGTTAATGCAAAACTGGGAACAAGTCTTTTTTTTAATATTTTGTTTAATTAGAAGAAATTGTACAAGGAGAAAGTAATCGACATAACAGTTATACAATTTTCGTACTGCTTCAGTTTTAACATTTTATAAACTGATAAGTGAATCAGAAAAAGTAAAAAGGAAAGAATGAAAACGAAGAAGAAAGATACAAAAAAGAAAGAAGAAAAAAACCCCTGAACTAACAAAGAAGTGAAAAATAAAAGCGGAGATATATCCCACGTCGGTTTTGAAATTGTGTTCAACCATTCTGTTGTTGAAGAAATTCAATGGAAGGAGAACATATTTTGGAAAATTGGTCTGATTTGTCAGACAAAACAAGCCTTATTTTTTCTAAATGTAGTATCTCTGGTCATTTATGTGATCCATATCTTCACTGTGGGAACTGTTATCTTTTTCCAGAATTTAAGTATGTTTTTTCACAGTTATTAAACCATAGTCAAGGAACAAGTTTAAGCATCATTAACTTTAAGGATGGCAAATCTCAAAACGGTTGGTTGATGAAATATTATGGTGAACTTTAAGGATTTTCCCAAGGCACATCATGAATATTCTTGTCCGGGTTGTAATCCAATGCATTCTTACAATGCTGCAATTAGAATTATAGAGTCTTGCAGAACTAGGCCTTTTGGCCCAACTTTTCCATGCCAAAGATGCCCCAACGACACTAGACCCACCTGTTCGTGTTTGGCCCATATCCCTCTAAACCATCTGTACCCATGCATCTGTCCAAATGTCTTTTAAACGTTGTTATCATACTTGCCTCAACAGCCTCCTCTGGCAGCTCGTTCCATATACCCACACTCTCTGTGTGAAAAACTTGTCCCTCAGTCTCCTATCACATCTTCCCCCCTCATTTTAAACCTATGTGCTCTGGTTCTTGATTCCCCTACTTTGGGTAAAAGACTCTGTCTATTCCCTTTGTTATTTTTCTTACAGTTGACAGCAATGGATTTTGTTTAGCTTGGAGATTATAAACATCAGTTACTTTCATAACTGAATGGTATCTTGTGGCTCTACTGAAAGCCATGCATGTGTGGTTATTTGAAGGAAAGTTAAAGCAAGCTTGGTTGCAATGTATTTCAGTTAGTAATCAGCCCATATTGTTTCAGCATCACATGAAGAAAAAGTGTCTAAATTAATAACAAAATAATATCTCTGCACGTGTCTTCAGGAGGACAGATCTTCCTTAGATATTTCTAAACTTATCAATGATCGGAAATGATGTGGGGTAGGGAGGAAGATGTACAGCGTCTTCAAGAGGTACAGACAAGCTCAGTGAATGCACAGGGAAATGACAGATGCAAGATAATATAGAAAAATGTGGTCCACTTGTAACAGCAAAGCAAATTACTTTTAAATGTTGAGTGAAAGGGTAACATTAATATTCAAAAGGCTGTGGTTGGCCTAATAGACAAATAAGTGAAAGCCAACATGTAGGAGCAGTGAATGATGTAGAAGATAAAGGAAAGATAGACACAAAAAGCTGGAGTAACTGAGCGGGTCAGACAGCATCTCTGGAGAAAAGGAATAGGTGATGTTTCGGGTCGAGACCTTTCTTCAGACAGAGTCACGGGAAAGGGAAACGAGAGATAAAGACGGTGATATAGAGAGATATAGAACCAATGAATAAAAGTTATGTAAGAGTATGTTGGCCTTTATTATATAGGGTTTGAATAAAAGGCTAATGTTCTTTTGTGGCTGTTATGGGGCCGAGATTATGCCTGGAGTGTAGTGTACACCCAAAAAGTATATATACTTACCACTGAGGAGGCGCAGTGAAGATTCACCTGAGTGGTTTCAGGGATGTTAGATATGCCTGCTCTGACATTAAGTTGATCAAGCCCATAGAGTACAAAACCAAGAGGAGATTTCATTGAAACACGATTTTCACAGGCCTGAGAGGCTGGCTGAAGGGAAGTTGCTTCCCCTGGCTGAGGAGTCTAAAACAAGGTTAAAATTCTCAGTTAGTCCTTGGCCATATACATCTGAGATACTCAGGAAGGAACTGCAAATGCTGCTTTAAACTGAAGATAGTTTTCACACAGAGAGTTGTGAGTCCGTGGAATTCTCTGCCTCAGGGGCGGTGGAGGCCAGTTCTCTGGATGCTTTCAAGAGAGAGCTGGATAGGGCTCTTAAAGATAGTGGAGTCAAGGGATATGGGGAGAAGGCAGGAACAGGGTACTGATTGTGGATGATCAGCCTTGATCACATTTAATGGTGGTGCTGGCTCGAAGGGCCAAATGGCCTACTCCTGCACCTATTGTCTTTTGGCACAAAAAGCAGGAGTAACTCAGTGGCTCATACGGGATCTCTGGAGAAAAGGAGTGGGTGACCTTCCGTGTCAAGACCCTTCTTTTTGATCCAAAATGTCACTTATTCCTTTTCTCCCAAAGATGCTGCCTGAGCCGCTGAGTTACTATCTTAGATCTGAGATATTACTTTGATTATTGGATGTTAAATCAATGGAATTCTCTATCCCAGAGGACTATATAGGCTTAGTACTGGCCTTATATCAAAATATAGGTATATTTCAGGAGAATGAAGGGTTCGAGGGATATAGGGGCAATGCAAGAAAATGAAACGGGCAAAGAAATCTGCCATAATCTTAAGTAGACAAAAACCTGGAGAAACTCAGCGGTTGAGGCAGCATCAATGGACCGAAGGAAATAGGCGACGTTTCGGCTTGAGACCCTTCTTCAGATTCGTATCTTCAGCTATAATCTTAATGAATCTTATGGGGAAAAAAATGAAGGAATATCTTCCATTGTGCAATCTAATTTATCTGCTATTTTTAAAACATGTGTTTCTGGCAAGTAATTTGTCAGGCACATGTTCTGTATTAGTTTGGTAGTTAAACCACTAAACACACAAAGAAAAATTATAATTGTTACAACAATAAAAATAACTGTAGATTTAATTTATACTTTAAATTAAGATGAACTTGGGATATGGCCCTGACCATTTAAAACTAAGTAAAGAATAAAATTCTACACTCAAAGAATTGTAAACTTTTGTAGTTCTCTATTTCAGAAAACTGTGTCTGCTCATTTAATGATTGAGTCTAATGTTGTGTTCATTAATCTTTTGTGGATTTAGAAACCAAACCGGAAAATGGTCATGAAGTCCAGAATCAGTCATGCTCCCGCCACACAGAAAGCACATACGACCAGACTCAGGAACAGCTTCTTCCATTTCCAAGGAGGCACAGTGATGTAGCAGTAGAGCTACTGCTTTACAGTGCCAGACCCAGGTTCGATCCTGACTACGGGTGCTCTCTGTACGAACTTTGTACATTCTTCCCATGACCTGCATGGGTTTTCTCTGAGATCTTTGGTTTCCTCCCACCCTCCAAAGACATACAGGTTTTTAGGTTAATTGGCTTGGTATGAATATAAAATTTCCCTAATGTGATGGGATCGCTGGTCGGTGCGGACACAGTTGGCCAAAGGGCCTGTTTCCGCGCTGTATCTCTCTGCTGTCAGTCCTTCCCTAAGCTAAGGTATAATCCTGATCTTCCAATTTAATTCATTATGACCTTAGTCTTTTTTTCTGTACCAGTAAAGGGCCTGTTCCACTTACGCGACCTTGGCTCGCAAATTATGCAACCTCGTGGTCACCTGATGCGTACGGGCACTGTATGGCCGCGCGGGGCCAGTCCCACTTAGAAGCGCAGAGTTGTGCGGAGCTGGTCCCGACCTTGCGCGGGGCTCCGAAATTCTTGCAGTGGCCGAAATCTTCGCTCGCCAATGGCCTGTCGGCACGCAGGCGCATCGCGTTCGTACGCAGCATCTTGATGGCGTACGCAGCGTCTTGGCGGCATATGCCTAGTGCATGGCTAGTGCGATTACGTCACCGCCCAGCATGGCGTTGCGTGATGACATCACCGCCCGACGCCGTGCGACGCCCAAATTCAGTCGGCCTGCCTCCTGCCCAGCTGATTGGTAAGCATGACACAAATGACGTCACGCGCGAACTTAGAGCGTACTTAGTGTGAACTTTGCATGAACTCCGCTCCATTTGGTCGCACCAAACGCACGCAATTGCATGAAAGTGGGACAGGCCCTTTACACTACAATGTTGATAAACTATTGTCTGCACTCTGGTATTTTTCTCTACACTCTACCTGTTGTACATTTGTCAGTATTATCTGATTTAATTGGATAGCACATAAACAAAAGCTTTTCACAGTTTCTGGGTACATCCAGCAATAATATACCAATACCAATAATTACAGGAAGTGTCTGGCCTCAAAATGTTATCTATCCATGTTCTCCAGGGATGCTGGTTGACCCATTGAGTTAGTTCAGCATTGTGCGTCTTTTTATGTAAACATGCGTCTGTACTACCTAGTGTCTTTATAAATTTCAAGAAAGGCTCCAAGGTTGCGAGTGGTGGGTGGGAGGGAGCGGTCTAATAGTCTGCATCCAGTTCTCATTTTCTTTCATATGATTTCCTTCCTTACAGTATGTGATTTTATCTAAGGGTGAAGCCACCTCCAGTCAAGATGAAAGAAAATTACTTATTACATATTTCCTGCCATTGCCCTTCAGCTACTGAAGGCTAGCCTGAGATTGATCATGAAACTGTCCATGTTCTCTGCATGTAAGCATCTTGCTATCATTCATTTGGGAAGGAAACATTACATGAAATTACAACCCAGTGAGCTGTCCAAACACAACTGGGGAGGCACAGTGTCGCAACGGTAGAGTTGCTGCCTTACAACGGGTTCAAACCTGACCACGGGTGTTGTCTGTACAGAGTTGGTACGTTCTCCCTGTTACCACTTGTGTTTTCTCCAGGCCCTCTGATTTCCTCCCACACTGCAAACATGTCGAGGTTTGTAGGTTAATTAACTTTGGGTTCCTGGTGTGTAGGATAGTGCCAGTGCACTGAGTTATCGCTGGTCAGCATGGACTCAGTGTGCCAAAGGCCGATCTCTGCATTTTATCTCTAAAGTAAAGCAAAAGTAACTTAATTTAAACAGTACACTGATGGGAACCTATTTTGAAATAGTCAATATGGTATGTACTTCACCATAGTAGACACAATTGCTGGACTAACTCTCTGGGTCAGGCAGCAACTCAGGAGAACATGGATAGGTAACATTTTGGGTTAGGACTCTTCTTCAGACTGATTGTAAGGGGGTGGGGGAGAAAGCTGGAAGAGAGAAGGGGGCAGGACAAAGCCTGGCAAGTAACAGGTTGAGACATGTGAGGAAGGTTTTTCGACAGGCAAATGATTGAACAAATGCCAGAAATGAAAAGACACATGGTGTTAGTCAAAAGTATGAAAACCTGTGAATTGTGAAGCTGGAAGAAGGAATGGAGTTGGGAGGGGAAAGGGATTGGAGAAATAGGTGCAAGTCAAGTAGGAAACAGGAGATGGGGGGAGGTGGTGGTGATATCTGGGGAAATAAGGGAGAGGTGAATGGTTATGTAGAGGAAAGAGGGTTACAATGCTGAGTTTGAATAATTTTCTTGATTTGTATTTGCCTTATCATGTCAATCTTGAAGAAATTCACTGATAGGATTAGTTAAGGATAATATCAAAGATGGTCAAAGCTTTTCCTGTAATTACAAACATAATAAAGCAGCAAAGACCCAATATTAAATCTGAAAATTGCAATTTTCAATGGAATTAATTTATATTTTATATGGGTCCTATTTTGCAGATAAAGCGGGGTAACAAATCTTATTTATATTATTAAAGGAAGACCAACAACTTTGTAGATTGATGTTGCATGTTAACCAATCACACACCAGCCAGCATCTCTAACTCCACCCCACTGTAATAACTATACTGATACTATTTCTCAGCACCGACAGTTGGAGCAGCCAGGATTTGTTGATAACTAACCATCCTTCATGCTGTTAAGTTTTAGTACTGATTAAAGATCATGTACTGAGTCTGGAAGTCATGTACATGGTGTCAGAAGTGGGATCCACTCCTGTATAACAGTTTTTGTTTTACCATTTTGTGAGTCTTTATTTTGATTTATGATGGCCTCTTCCTGTCGATAGCCTGACCCTCTCGTGTTTGATGCGGATATCAGCGAACGCTGGGCCACGTTTGAAATTGATTACCGACACTACATGAACTTTGCACACCGAAATGAACCTGATGCTGTCAAGGCTTCTCTCAAACTTGCGGACCCAGATGCCCTTTGGTGAACCAGAACATTCCGTAATGCTCCGGCAGTCCTCGATGCCAGCGACCAGGTAATAACCGCAGCTGAATCTCGTGACGACCCCAATGTTCTGATGCGTAAATTTAGCCAGATCTGTGATATGCCCTCAAATCACATTTTGGACAGGGCTAGGTTTTTCAACTCCCTGGTGAACGAGTAGACTCGTTTATCTCATACTTAATGTATTTAGCCCAACGCAGCCGATTCCAACATATGCCGGTCGATCAGCTGACTGATCAGTTAACAAGGGACATTTTAGTGAATGGCATTAGTGACCTAAAGCTCAGATCAGAGCTTCTGAGATGGCCAGATTTGACTCTGGATGAAGCAGCACACGCATGCAGGGTAGCGGAATTCATTGACCCTATAGACAGTTCGCAAGAAACCAAAACCATCAATCTGACGGGCTTCACTAGGCAGCGAACCAACACAGATAACAGGCGATTTATGACCCAAGCCAGTCAGGCAGCTCTTGGGGATCCTCAGATGAAATGCCCAAATTGCAACTACTCACACAGCAGACAATCAGCTTGCCCCACTTTTGCTATATTGTGCAATTACTGTAAAAAGTTAAATCACTTTGCCTCTGTATGTCGGGCAGCAAGTCGGGCCCGTGGGAAGAATTCGCCTAGCTCCAGGTCTAATCTCAACTTCTTGCTACGAGACAGCAACAATCTCACTCCCCAATTCCAGCTCGAACCTGCCCACGAACAGACTCCAATTAACTCACAAGAGGACCCGACTGTTTACTCATTACAGCTTGCTGCTGCTAAGAATTATGATCCGACCGTGACAGTAACTGTAAACAACGTTCATTTTGGCGTGAAATTAGACATCGGGGCGAAAGTAAATACTATGTAAATCAACCTCTCCAATAAGATAAGAACTAACGAGCCACTGATCAAGGACAAATCCACTCTACATGCGTTTGGAGGGGAGGTTCTGCGGCCTTTGGGCAAAACCAACTTGAAATGTGCGCTGAAAAAACTCACGGGGAATTTGACCTTCTATGTCCTGAACTTTAATTCAGTTACTCTGCTTGGCAACCGGGCCTGTCAGGAACTGGGGTTGATCTCCTTTGACAAAACGGTCCAAAAGCTGCAAATTTCCCTGGACCCACTGAGTGAATTTCCTGATCTTTTTGACAAGAACCTGGGCAAGTTGCCCGTGACTTACAAGATTATTATTGACCCCGAAGTGAAATTGACCACACCGATTGTCATTTGCCATGATTGACAGGGTTCACTCTGCGCTGAAGGACATGGCCTCCACAGGCATAATTGAAGCAGTCAGTGACCTCACCGACTGGTCTCAACCATGATTGCCACAGTCAAGAAGGGAAAAAATGTAATCCATTTGTGCATCAACTCAAAAGAACTGAATACTGCCATTAAGCGCCCACACCATATCTATGAAGACTGTCGAGGATGTTGCAGCAAAGGTCGGAACGGCCAGCTTATTTTCTGTCCTCGATGCAAAGAACTCTTTCTGGCAGATACCGCTGGACAAGGAGTCATCAAACCTCACCACATTTGCCACCCCATTCAGCAGATACAAGTTTCTGAGAATGCCATTCGGAATCCACTCTGCCAGCGAAGTCTTCCAAAGAACTAAGGAGCTATTATTCGAGGACCTACCTTGTGCCATCATTGTCGACGATATCCTAGTGTATGGCAAAGATGCAACGGAGCACGATCACAATCTCAGGCTTATCATGGAGCGCGCACGCAAGATCAACCTCAAGCTTAATCCTGACTGAATCCTCAAGTTCCGGGTTCCAGAGGTTTCCTACGTCGGCCACATCTTCACTCCTAAGGGTCTCAAACCCGATCCGAAGGCGGCAACTGCCATCTCAGAAATGCCTGCCCCCACAGACGTGAAAGGCCTGCAGCGTTTTCTGGGCATGGTAAACTATCTCGGCAAGTTAATACCGAACCTCAGCGAACTAAGCTCCACACTGCGGGAGCTGACAAAAAAGGACACAGCATGGTCATGGTTCCAACAATATCAGATTGCTTTCGATATCTTAAAGTCCAAACCGACTCTACAGTGCACCGACTCTAATGTTTTTCGCCCTGAAACGTCCGGTGACGATCACCTGCGATGCTTCAAAATTCGGGCTCGGCGCAGCCTGCTTGCAACCATCTGCCGAGGGCACTCTACCACCTGTCTCGTATGCCTCTCGCACCATGACCGACACGGAGCAGCACTAAGCGCAAATCGAAAAGGAACTGTTGGCCGTCGTTTTTGCTTGCTCCAAATTCCACAACTTCATCTTTGGCAACGCTTTCACGGTCGAGACGGACCACCAACCACCAACCACTGGTGACAATCCTGAACAAGCCCACCCACGCCGCGCCAGCTCGTTTGCAGCGTATGATGAGGCAGCTGCAGCGGTACAATTTCTCTATTACCTACACTAAGGGTAAGGACATGCACGTCGCTGACACTCTCTCCCATGCACCTCGGGCATCTTGCGAACAACATCCCTATGAACAGGAAAATTTCACGGTTCTCGGTGTCGATTTCGTCTCTAGCAAGCAACTGCGCACATTGGCTGCACACACCTCCACAGACGACACGGTTCAAATCCTCTCTTCCATCATCAAAAAAGGCTGGCCAGACAGACAATCCAACACGCCCACAGAGGTGCAGCCCTTCTTCTTAGTCCGTGAGTGATGAACTGGTAGTTCAGGATGGGGTTGTTGTCAATGGTCACAAGGTGGTGATACCTTCATCGCTACGAAACGTTTACTTCAAAGAGGCACACAGCGGTCACCCAGGAGCCGACGCCACACTGGCACGCGCCCATAGCCTGTTCTACTGGCCGGGAATGGCCAGCTACATCCGGGACCATGTAGCCTCCTGCCCCGCTTGCAACAGCCTTGCGCCTCATCAGCAGCGGCAGCCCCTTCTGCAACAACCTCCACCAGCTCTGCCCTGGACGTCGCTGGCGGCGGACATTTTCGAATGGTGCGGGAAGCACTACTTCATTCTAGTCGACTCCTTTTCTAATTGGTTTGACCTTGACCAACTGACCTCCCTCACATTGGAGATGGTCATCCAGAAGCTGAAAAGACACTTCTCTACCTTTGGCGCTCCCGTCAGCCTGAGAACCGACAACGGTCGGCAGTTCACCAGCCACATGTTCAAGCTTTTCGCAGACCGATGGAACTTCCAGCACGTCACGAGCAGTCCCGAGTATCCACAGAGTAATGGTCTTGCTGAATGCGCTCTCAGATAGCCCCAAACACTTGCTGGAGCGAGCACAGATTTCAAAGTCAGACGTTTATCTCGATCTCCTGAATCTCAGAAATGTTGCCAGGGACGGAATCTCGAGATTGACGAGGCCTCTGGCACCGCATGGTTTCCCCTTTTACAAGAGAAGCACGATGGTCACCACTCAAGCCTCCTCCGGGTCATCGTCACGAACTTCATGGACATCCCATCACAGTTCAACCCAGGCTTACCTCCATCTCATCTTACAACCACTCAGTTCCAGATTTTGCAATGGTCCCCGCAGGGGACGGGGGCCTTCCCACCGCATTGGTCCGCCTCCACGTCGTCGGGTCGTGTTAGTAGACCACCAGACAGATCTGGCGAGTATGTTTAAGCATGAGTGCCCTTTCACATTTAACCTTTGGGGGGAAGGATGTAGATTGATGTTGCATGTTAACCAATCACACACCAGCCAGCATCTCTAACTCCACCCCACTGTAATACCTATACTGATACTATTTCTCAGCACCGACAGTTGGAGCAGCCAGGATGTTGATAACTAACCATCCTTCATGCTGTTAAGTTTTAGTACTGATTAAAGATGTGTTTGAATCATGTACTGAGTCTGGAAGTCATTTACAAACTTCAACCAAGTAAGTTTGTAATCCTAAGATAGACACAAAAAGCTGGAGTAACTCAGCATGGCAGGCAGCATCCCTGGAGAGAAGGAATGGGTGATGTTGCGGGGCAAGACCCTTCTTCAGATTGGTTAGGGATAAGGGTAACAAAAGATATAGACGGTGATGTGGAGAGATAAAGACCAATGAATGAAAGGTATGTAAAAAAGTAACGATGATAAAGGAAACAGGCCATTGTAAGCTGTTTGTAGGTTAAAAATGACAAGCTAGTGTGACTTGGGTGGGGGAAGGATAGAGAGAGAGGGAATGCTGGGGCTACCTGAAGTGAGAGAAATCAATATTCATACCACTGGGCTGTAAGCTGCCCAAGCGAAATATAAAATGCTGTTCCTCCAATTTGCGTTTAGCCTCACTCTGACAATGGAGAAGAGAGAGGACAGAAAGGTCTGTGTAGGAATGAGAAGGAGAACTAAACTGTCCAGCAACTGGGAGATCAGGTTGGTTCAGGCAGGCTGAGCGACGGTGTTCCACAAAATGATTGCCCAGTCTGCCTTTGGTCTCACTGATGTATAAGAGTCTCAGGTTGGTTCAGGTGGGAGTCACCCTACAAACAGCTTACATTGGCCTGTTTCCTTTCTCATCGTTCCTTTTTTGTATATCTTTCATTTATTGTTCTTTATCTCTCCACATCACCGTCGATATCTCTCGTTTCCCTTATCCCTAACTAGTCTGAAGAAGGGTCTTGACCTGAAATGTCACCCATTCCTTCTCTCCAGTGATGCTGCCTGTCCCGTTGATTCACTCAGGCTTTTTATGTCTATCTTCGGATTAAACCAGCATCTGCAGTTCCTTCTCACACAAGTTTATAATCCTCTTTGGTTACTGTTCAGGCACATAGAATAAGGAAAGACACAAAGTGCTGGAGTAACTCACTGGATTGGGCAGCATTTCTAGAGACATTTCGGGTCGAGACCCTACTTCAAACCCGGTGACATTTCGGGTCAGGTGTCTTCTTCATGTTATTCATGTTCTCCAGAGATGCTGCCTGAACCACTGAGTTAATCCAGCACTTCGTTGTAAACCAGTTTCTTGTTTCTACATAAAATAACTATTTGTTTTCTAGTTATTACATAGGAAAATATAGCTTGTATTATAAATACAAGGCTTGCTAGTATTTGTTCATATATTTCAAAATCAAGTTGAGGTGCATCGCCAAACTCGAGGCTGCAGCCGCAGTGTAATAATGTATTTTAGAAACATATATTGTTGGAATGCCTTTATGAATATTGCAGAGCAGCCTTAATGAGTGGACTATATGAATCCATTCCCAACCAACTCCAAGGAGTGGTTTAATGTCCTTTGCCTGCAGGTTCACAGAAATGAACATAGAAACTTGCATTTAATGCAACCTTCACAACTGGGTTTTTCATAAAATGTGTTAGAGTGAATAAAGTCCATTCAAGTTATTATTGTAATCTCAAGAGCATGCTATTTTGAGTATGGATTGCTGCAATTAGTTTCACTTTCACACACGATTAACAAGCGCTTTTGGAAAAGGTTGAGAGGATTTATAAACTCTGAGATTTTTTTTACTGTTCCTTCTCACCTAAAATCTACAGCCTTTTAAACTTTGGTTATCATTCTCCACCTAATTCTACACACAAGTTTTGAGCTTTTCTATGCTCCCCTGTGACTTCTCACCAGTTCTTGGTCATTTACTTAGGTTTTAATTTCAGAAAGGAAAATTACAATGGATATAAATCGATTTTCTGTGCATATTAGTGTATGCAGTTTAACCCGTTATGCAATGCAATGGGAAGCAAGTGCTAGCAGTTTAAATCCAGACTATATGAAGTCTTTTCTCACATTCATAATATTGTTTATTCAGTCCCATGAGATGCAGAGGTATTTGGCTATTTACAATAGCAAATATCGTAACATTCAATGTGGTATCACATTTAATTTCTATTTATCTCCCTCTTTTATCCTGACAAACAGGGGAGAATGCATTAGAAAAATGGAAAGGTATTTGAATTTGCCTCATTTCTTAATTAATTGAATTGAGGGTTATTTTTTGGTAGGTTTTCCATGTTACACTTTTTGCAAGTTCCTGCCAGAATACAGATGGATTCAAACTTGAGATGACAAATAAATATGGCTTACATTGTGCAGATGTCAATTTGAAGCAAGACATGGGATGGATACGTCTTCCTGTGTTCTGTAATAATAATATTTTAGAGACTGAAATGATGGTGACATTCCACATTATGGCACATGCAGAGACAATTCCCACCTCATGAAATGCACCTGATGAGGGTTAGCACCAGCTGAAGTTGAATGGACTGATCAGAAAAGTTTAGAGGGATATGAGCCAAACGCAAGCAAATGGGTCTAGCTTGGATGGGGCATCTTGGTCAACGTGGAGGCGTTGGGCTGAAGGGCCTGTTTCCATGCTGCATGACTATGATTTGCTATGACTCAAAGACTAAGCAAATGTTAATTTAAAGAAAGAAAATGTTGGAAATTCTCCGCAGGTCAGACTATGAAGAGAGAAACAGTCTGAAGAAGGGTCTCAAACTGAAACGTCACCCCATTCCTTCTTTCCATAGATGCTGCCTGTCCCGCTGAGTTACTCCAGCTTTTTGTGTCTAGCTTCGGTTTAAACCAGCATCTGCGGTTCCTTCCTATACAACTGCATTGATATATCAGTTTGTTTCAGACTGAGTTCTGAAGAAATGTCATTTACTCAATGTTTCACTTTTTATAACTCTGCCTGAATATTTCAAGAATTGTTCTTTTTATTTCAGATTTCTAGCAACTGCACCATTTTGTCTACTCACATTAATTTGCTTGCATGACTAGTTTTCAATTAAAATATTTTTTTGAAGCAAAATAGTAATTAATGCAATGACTGGAGATGTTTCACCTGAAAGCTGAAACTCAGACTTACCCACATTTACTAAATAAATCAAGAAACTCCCCAAAATAGTTGTTTATATATTAAATTATGCCCCTTCCTCAGACTGTACATATTTAAGTCTGTGCACATGTGTATATGTACTTGTGTGTAAATTTCATTTAAGCTGGCTCTGCAGACTCCTCCACATTACGTGGCAGGACAAAATCCCGGACATGGAAGTCCTGCAATGGGCCGGCATCCCGAGCATCTACACCCATCCTTCAGAAAGCCCAAGCCAGATGGGCTGGCCATGTCATCCGTCGGCTGCCAAACAGCTGTTGCACGGAGAACCGTGTCAGGGCAAGCACTCAGTTGGGGGGGGGGCAGAAGAAACGCTTCAAAGACTGCCTCAAAGTGTCCCTCAAAAACCTTAACATCAATCTCAATACTTGGGAGTCGCTTGCTCTGGACCGCCCAACTTGGCGAAGCAAGATCACCACAGGCATGCAGCTGAGAAGAAGCACACCACAGAAGTTCAGAGCAAACGTACCGCGCGCAAGACTCGAGCCGCTTCAACTTCTACTGCAGCACCCACCCAACTGCGTCCCATATGCGGGCGAGCCTTCCGTGCTCACCAGTCACCTCTGGATCCACAAACAAAAATACTGAAGTCGTGGTCTTCTTTGACTAGGAAGGACGAACAACAAATGTGCATCCAAAAATATGCACAAATGTGCTGAAAATAATTAATTAAGTAGTCCATGTTACTCACTTCTGGCATAATTTACCAGCTTCTTCTTTCAAAAGCCGGACAAAGCTCCTCTATCTCCAACTCAATGAAATATAGCACATCTTTATTGTCATTGTCTTATAAATGAACATTTACACTGAAACCAAAAGCTTTAGCAAAACATAAATACGTTCTCAATGCCAAGCACATGTAAAGGAAGGGAATTAGCTTGGCAAGCTGCATGAACCACAAGTATTAATCTAAGTCAAAGCAGCGAGGTTTTCTTTGGGATGACATTTAATATAAAGTGGAATAACTAATGTTGTCGCAGGAGCCAAAATGGCTTGCCAGAAACAACATTACACCTTCCTCTATCGTATTTACATGCTGTGTCTAGCAACCAAGAAACAAGGAATGTGTTATGTGGCTTCTGTAATTGTATCTGCAGGCCAGTGAAAGTTGACAGGCTGTGCGTTTGTGTGAAATGTATTGATCTGCACATCAAGAAAACTCAACGCTACGGGCAGCGCTGAAAAGGAGTCGAAGCAATCAAAATCTGTGCACTGCTATTACGGTGCATTCATTACGATGATTTACGCTTGTTTTTCATGAAGAGATACAAAAGCGACTTGATGAAGATGTACCTTGCATGTTTTCAAAAATGCATATCTTGTTTTATGCAGAAAAACGTTACAGCGTTTTTCTCCCACATAAGTCATTCGGAAGGATGATCAGTGGATTTCACTCACATTTGAGAATGTAATGTTAAGAACTTGAGAAACCATATTTTTAGCAATAGACAACATCAATTAATGGGGAAAATAATTCAATGGATATTGATTAGAAGCAACAAAAACATCACACTTCTGTCACTGCAAAGTACATTCATCCTTTTTTTTGCAACCAGAGAATTCCATTATAAGTAGCTTCATTTTTGTTTAAAGTCCTCAGGAGTTCCATGTAATGTATTGGTATTAGTTTTGGTTTATTAACATGGAAGTTAAGATGCATTAATTATCATTTTCTTCTGAAAATAAGCAAGCAAATCTGCCACATAAAATGCTGGAGTAATTCAGCACGTCAGGCAGCATCTCTGGAGAACAGGGATAGTTGGCATTTTGAGTTACTCCAGCATTTTGTGTCATTTTGAGTATTATCTGCTGTTCCTTGTTTCTACAAACCTGCCACATACTTGTTTTCACAATTGTGCCATTTTAGCCATCCTTGTGGACTCAACCTCATAGTATGGACAGAGTTACGTGGACCTGACAGGATTCATAAATTCATGTTATAGGAGCAGAATTAGGCCATCTGGCTCATCGTGTCTACTCCTCCATTCAATCATGGCTGATCTATCTTTCCCTCTCAACCCCATTCTCACGCCTTCTCCCCATAACCCCTAACACTCGTACTAATCAAGAATCTGTCAATCTCCACCTTAAAATTATCCATTGACATGGCCTCTAAAGGTACGTCTTTTTATTCTGAGGCTATGGCCTCTCTTCCTAGACTCTCCCACTAGTGGAAACATCCTCTCCACATCCACTCTATCCAGTCCTTTCACTATTTGTAGATACATCCCTTTAATTGAAGCATGTGAATCATCACAGCATATCCCGTGCCACATTCTTCCAATGCCACCCCACAACTTTATTTAATTCATTTTGATTGCATTCTGTGGTTGTGCATGTACACAGAGCCACTGGATTGCATTTTATAATATCTGCCACTCTGCTGTTTTCCACTTTGCACACCCAAACCATCTGCCTCATTCGAATATCATACCCTGCGTGCCAGTGGTCTTCCTCAATATCCTTCATCCAGGACTTGTGATATGATAACAATCGCGGTACCCCTCAGATAATGCAATTAATCAATTTATCAGTGGACAGTAGCCATAACTCTCAAATTATACAATGTGTAGTCTGTGGAAAAAAAATGAGATCATAGGGAATTGCCCTGGGTATATATTTTTAAAGTTAAACTTCAGATCACCTAATTTAAGCCCAAGTAGTTTTACTATGCAGCAGACGAGAGGGTAGCAGCTTTACTTTACAGCTTCAAAGTACAGTTGCAGATAATCAACAGAGATTCCGTTGTAGTAAGATTATTACATTAGCTTCCCTTTTGCATGTTTGAGGCATCCTCTCAAACAAAAACGAGGATGTTTGGGAATCACTCCAGAATCGCCATTTACACAATTCCAAATTCACTCCAGAGCCGAAACAATTACGGAACAGTCTGTTTTTCTCTGGGGCTGAGCCTGTAGACTCCAGTAGCATTTACTCCGGTCTGGATTCACTCTGGAGTTACAAAGCCCCATTGTGAGTTGAGATGTTTGTAGAATGTTGATAAAATTAGAAGCACATGCATGTTGAAACTTTAAAAAGTTTATTCGATGGATTGAATTAAAATTACAGTTCTTGGTTCCCGCAAAGCAACATAATTGTGATTTTTAAATACAGGCTATCTAACAACGTGCAATGTTTGTGGTCCCAAACATATCTGTGGGATCATTTTATGTTCAATCTACCAAACTAAGTGTGGTTACAGTCAGGAAATCAGAATTAACATCCCATGCAGTCTGAATAGGCACATTCTTCACTCTGCATTGCATGCATAAAATACAATAAGATTTCATTAAACTGTAGTTTTATGCTTACTTCAATGCACTTTTTGTATTTATAAAGGAGAGTTGAATTGGCTGCATTTCAAATTCAAGCACTTCAGTATGTATTGACTGGAATAATCCTCACTTGAATTTGTAAGTTGAGGAGTTGATTGTTAGGATGGAGATTATTATTGATCCATCAGCAACTTCCCATTGCTGTGTAACCACCAGGTAATAGCCTATTGAACAAGCGTGGCTATCTCAGGTGACATAGTTGCCTTAGGCAGTCAGAAAACCTATGGGTCAAAGTGGCCACTGGTATATTTACCTTAAAGTGCATCATTGGATGTTCCTCTGACAGTATCCTAATCATTGTACCTATAAAGTGAAACGTAAAAGCAATCTTTATTTTGATTTGGAAAGAACTTGATATCTTGAAAGTTGCAATCATATTGATTATAAGCTCAGTACATTTATTATTATTAATTATTATTCTTGCTTATACAGGGCCACACAAATTTCCTTAAGGCAGAATACATTTGAGTTTATGCTTCCCTCTGTAATTTATCTGCATCTGTTTGCTACATGAAGATCTTGTACAGTAGCGATGTATTATTGTTAACAAAATTCAAACACTGTGAAATTAAGATTTGTTCATGTTCACTATTGGGTAGACCTTTGCAAATAAAAATTGTTATTACAAAATATAAGTTAATCAAAGGAATATATTTTTTAATGGAACTATTGCTGACTGGTATGCATGCAACAAAAAGCTTTTCACTGTACCTCAGTACACGTGACAATAAACTAAACTAATGGTTGTCTCAACTTATTATATTAACAAGTCATTCCACACACCAAATTGTAAGGAACAGTAAAACAAATTTAAGGAAATAGAAGGTGATCTCCTGCTGCCTGCTTCATGGCCTAACCTTTTCAGAAAATATTGAAAGAGGTGGTAAAATAAACCACAGTATCTGTAAATTAATCCCTCTCACTTCTAGTCAGTTTTATTTAACATCTTGTATAGCAGCAGAGGCACAAGCACCGTTGCATAAATAATTGATTGCTTGGACAGAAACCAAGGATAACAATCAGAGGTGGTTAAAGAAAAAGTTTTACGAAAATAAAAAGTCCCACTTGTTCTTTGGATGGGGCTGGAGGAGGGTGGTACTGAATGACTGAATGGGAGGAAACCTGATCTCTCCAGCCTGTACAAAGAGGAAGGCAGACACATGAGAGCTGTTGAAATGTAGAAGATATGCATGCTGCTTATATTGTTATATAATATGCACGAAAGCCTACTACTCATAGGTATTACTGACTAAATAAAGTTAATCACAGAAGTATTTAGGATGATGTTAATCGCAAATCATTTTTAATACTGCAATAAAATATTGTATATATGCTTTTTAACAAATATTAATTCTCATGGTCTTTTCTTCCCTGCAAGGGTGCAGCAGGGTGGTGCAGCAATGGAGTTGCTGCCTTACAGTGCCAGAGACGTGGGTTCGATCCTGACCATGTGTGCTTGTCTGTACAGAGTTTGTACATTCTCACCGTGACCTGCGTGGGTTTTCTCCGGGATCTAGGCTTGGTAAAATTGTAAATTGTCCCTAGTGTTTGTCTGCAGAGATCGCTGGTGGGTGCGGACTCGGTGGGCTGTAGGGCCTGTTTCCATACTGTATCTCTAAAGCAAACTAAACTAAAAAAATGTTATTTCCATTTTTCTGCATTTTTTGGAAAATGTTCCTCTTAGGTTTAGAAACATAGAAAATAGGTGCAGGAGTAGGCCATTCAGCCCTTCGAGCCTGCACCGCCATTCAATATGATCATGGCTGATCATCCAACTCAGTATCCTGTACCTGCCTTCTCTCCATACCCCCTGATCCCTTTAGCCACAAGGGCCACATCTAACTCCCTCTTAAATATAGCCAATGAACTCGCCTCAACTACCTTCTGTGGCAGAGAATTCCAGGGACTCACCACTCTGTGTGAAAAATGTTTTCCTCATCTCGGTCCTAAAGGAATTCCCCCTTATCCTTAGACTGTGACACCTTGTTCTGGACCTCCCCAACATCGGGAACAATCTTCCTGCATCTAGCCTGTCCAACCCCTTAAGAACTTTGTAAGTTTCTATAAGATCCCCCCCCCCCCCCCCCCCCCTCAGTCTTCTAAATTCTAGCGAGTACAAGCCAAGTCTATCCAGTCTTTCCTCATATGAAAGTCCTGACATCCCAGTCTGATGAACCTTCTCTGTACCCCCTCTATGGCAAGAATGTTTTTTCTCAGATTTGGAGACCAAAACTGTACGCAATACTCCAGGTGTGGTCTCACCAAAACCCTGTACAACTGCAGTAGAACCGTCTTACTCCTATACTCAAATCCTTTCACTATGAATGCTAACATACCATTTGCTTTCTTCACTGCCTGCTGTACCTGCATGCCTACTTTCAATGATTGGTGTACCATGACACCCAGGTCTCGTTGCATCTTCCCTTTTCCTAATTTGCCACCATTCAGATAATAGTCTACCCTCCTGTTTTTGCCACCAAAGCAGATAACCTCACATTTATCCACATTATACTGCATCTGCCATGCATTTGCCCACTGTTACAACTCCCGAATGCAGGTACTTCAGAGCCCCGTAATATAGTCAAAAACCAGGCTCAGGTTCAAGAAAATAGTATTTTATTTTGTTAAAACCCAAACCTGATTCAAACAACCCAGTCAAGGACAAGAATAAACTAATAAACAAAAATAACAGTGCTCCAGCCAGCCTTGCAATGGGCCGTCGAACTGGAGTCTTTAACCTGCCTAAATGGAAATAACCCTGAAACAAAATACACAAAAACCCTCAGGTCAGTCCTTATCCGTCCCAATTCAATATTAATTGACAAATGTAGGTAATAATACACAAAGTTCTATGCCATGTGGCCAGGCCTCCTGCAGTTCAAACAACAGTCTGTTCATGAGTCAGGGTCGACGAAAGAGAGAGAGAGAGAGAGAGAGAGAGTTCTGGGAGACTCGTGGTATTTAAGCTTTCGATGAGTCACCCATCACCTGACGCAGCTTGGCCAATCGGGTACAGGAGCCCTTAACCCCTTGATTCCCGACTCCCAGCCACGGGGCCTGCCTCAGGAGAGAAACAAAAGAGTTAAGTACATAGCATTCACCAGAGGGGGGGGGGGGGGGGAAGTACCTAACACCCCCACCCAAAGATACTGAATAAGCTTCGGAAGAAACTATTCAATACTAAAACACTACTGGCGCGACAAGGCGTCAGCCAAGATATTATCCTTGCCCCTGATGTGCCTGAACTCCAGGTTGTATTCCTGCAGCTGCCAACTCCAGCTCATCAACCGCCTGTTCTTATTCTTCATGTTCTGCAAAAAAACCAAAGGGTTATGATCCGTGAACACGACGACAGGGACACTCGAGAAGCCCACATAAACCTCGAAATGACTCGGTGACATTAACACAGCAAGGGTCTCTTTCTCAATGGGGATTAAACTTCTTAGAGAAGTATGAAATTGGATGCCCCACCCCATCTGAATCATCCTGTATAAGAACCCCACCAACCCCACGATCACTAGCATCCACTGCCAGCTTAAATGGACGCTCAAAATCAGGTGCCGCAAGCACAGGTGTGCGCATCAGAAGACCTTTAGTATGATCAAAGGCGTGTTGACACTCAGCGGACCACACAAAAGCTACCTTCGGACTCAGCAAATCCGTCAAAGGAGCAGCCACTACAGAGAATTTTGGACAGAACCCCCTATAGTATACAACCATAGCCAGATACCTACGGAGTTCAGTCCTAGATGTTGAAACAGGAAATGCAACAATATGTCGCACCTTGTCCTCGAGAGCGCGAACCTGACCCTGGCCCACCATCTTACCCAGATACGTCAGGGTGGCCTGGCCAAACTCACACTTTCCCAGATTGATCGTTAGGTTTGCCTCCACTAGTCGACAAAATACCTCCTTCAGATGACCGATGTGCTTGATCGAAGACCTGGAGCACACAACTAAATCATCAAGGTATGCTTCACAGAAGGACAGACCAGACAATACCTCGTTCACTAGCCGTTGGAAGGTTGCCGGCGCATTGCGCATCCCAAATGCCATTACTACGATACAACGTTTTGAATTCTCCTGCAACCATTTCTCCTTCAGGACCCTCAACGGACCACAAACAGTATGAGCGAACACCAGGTCAGCAGGACTGAACCCTAAAGACTCCTGCACGACCTCACGCACTGCAAACATAACGAGATGAACCCCCTCATCCCAGTCTTTTTCAAACTCCAGGCAGTAAGTTGGAGCTCTTTCTCTCTTATTTCAAGCTCTTTCTCTCTTAAGGCCATCTCTTCCTTTTTCATTTCAAGCTCTGATTGGAGCATGAGCTCTTTCTCTTTTAAGGCCCTCTCCTCCTTTTTCATTTCAAGCTCTAACTCCTTCAATCGAATGAGGTTCCCCATTTCCTGACTAGGCTTTGTAGAAGATAGAGGACTGTCTGCACCAGCAGGCAATACCCCACTCCTCACCAACACATACCATAACTCCCACTTTATAGCCTCTTTCTTCAAATGCTTATCAATAGGCACCTTATAGGTCTCTGCCAGCATACACAAATGCTCCTTGGTACATTTATCTAACAACTCCCGACTAGGAGCCTCAGTAAATTCCTGCACTTTAAACTCCATATCAAATGTAGGACCAAACCACCAGCCAAACCCTGGGCACCAATGTCACCACAAACGGACGAGAAAAAAAAAACTCCTCACAACACAGAATTCCTCAGTCACCGCACAACACAGACTTCCTCAGTCACCAGAAGCCTACCAAAAAAAAAACCCAAAACTGTCTAGGGTCCTCAAAGCTTAGGACGAGCCCCCATTTTGTTACGACTACCAAATGCAGGTACTTCAGAGCCGCGTAACATAGTCAAAAACCAGGCTCAAGTTCAAGAAAATAGTATTTTATTTTGTTAAAACCCAAACTTGATTCAAACAACCCAGTCAAGGACAAGAATAAACTAATAAGCAAAGATAACAGTGCTCTAGCCAGCCTCGCAACGGGCCGTCGAACTAGAGTCTCTAACCTGCCTAAATGGAAATAACCCTGAAACAAAATACACAAAAACCCTCAGGTCAGTCCTTATCCATCCCAATTCAATATTCATTGACAAATGTAGGTAATAATACAAAGTTCTATGCCTTGTGGCCAGGCCTCCTGCAGTTCAAACCACAGTCTGTTCATGAGTCAGGGTCGACGAAGAGAGAGAGAGTTCTGGGAGACTCGTGGTATTTAATCTTTCGATGAGTCACCCGTCACCTGACACAGCTTGGTCAATCGGGTACAGGAGCCCTTAACCCCTTGATTGCTGACTCCCAGCCACGGGGCCTGCACTCAGGAGAGAAACAAAAGTTAAGTACATAGCATTCACCACAGGGGTGGGGGGGTGGGGGAGTGCCTAACACCACTCACCTAGCCTATCCAAGTCACCTTGCAGCCTCCTAGCATCCTCTTCACACCTAACACTACCCCCCAGTTTAGTGTCATCCGCAAACTTGGAGATGTTGCATTCAATTCCCTCGTCCAAATCATTAATATATATTGTAAATAGCTGGGGTCCCAGCACTGAGCCTTGCGGTACCCCACTAGTCACTGCCTGCCATTCTGAAAATGACCCATTTACTCCTACCCTTTGCTTCCTGTCTGCCAGCCAGTTCTCTATCCACATCAATACTGAACCCTCAATACCATGTGCTTTAAGTTTGTATACTAATCTCTTATGTGGGACCTTGTCGAAAGCCTTCTGAAAGTCTATATATAACACATCCACTGGTTCTCCCTTATCCACTCTGCGAGTTACATCCTTGAAAAATTCTATAAGATTCGTCAGACATGATTTACCTTTCGTAAATCCATGCTGACTTTGTCCAATGATTTCACCACTTTCCAAATGTACTGCTATCCCATCTTTAATAACTGACTCTAGCAGTTTCCCCACTACCGATGTTAGACTAACTGGTCTGTAATTCTCCGTTTTTCTCTCTCCCTCCTTTTTTAAAAAGTGGGGTTACATTAGCTACCCTCCAATCCTCAGGAACGACTCCAGAATCTAAGGAGTTTTGAAAAATTGTCACTAATGCATCCACTATTTCTGTGGCTACTTCCTTGAGTACTCTGGGATGCAGACTATCTGGTCCTAGGGATTTATCGGCCTTTAATCCATTCACTTTACCCAATACCACTTCCCGGCTAACCTGGATTTCACTCAGTTCCTCCATCTTTATTTGACCCCCGGTCCCCTGCTATTTCCGGCAGTTTATTTATGTCTTTCTTAGTGAAGATAGAACCAAAGTAGTTATTCAATTGGTCTGCCATGTCCTTGTTCCTCATGATCAATTCACCCGTTTCTGACTGCAAGGGACCTACATTTGTTTTAACTAATCTCTTTCTCTTTACATATCTATAGAAACTTTTGCAGTCAGTTTTTATGTTCCCTGCCAGGTTTAGGTTTAGATTTATTACTGTCACTTTTACAGAGGTAGAGTTACACACTTATGTTTGCATGCTATTCCATCAAATCAGATAATACAATACATGAATACAATCAAGCCAAACTCAAGGGCAAAAGGTAGAGCAAAGACAAAGATTCAGAGTGCAGATATAATCTATCAGCATTGCAGGGCAACAGTTCCAAAGAAAATGACCAATGTCTGCAATGAGGTAGGTTGCAGAATATGGACTGTACTGTAGCTTATGGAATGATTGTGCAAATGTCTGATAACAGAAAAGAAGAAGCTGTTTAGTTTAGAGATACAGCGCAGAGACAGGTCCTTCAATCCACCGAGTGACCAGAGATCCCTGTACCCTAACACTATCCTACATACTGTGGACAATTTACAATTTTTTACCTAAGCCAATTAACCTCAAACCTGTACGGGTTTGGTATGTGGGAGGAAACCGGAGCTCCGGGGAAATGTACAAACCCAGTACCCGTAGTCAGGATCGAGCCCGGGTCTCTGGCATTGTAAGGCAGCAACTCTGCCATGCCGCCCCAGACTGTTCCCGAGTCTGGTGGGACAAGCTTTCAAACTTCTGTGTCTTCTGCCTGACAGGAGTAGGGAGAAGAAGGAATGACCAAGGTGGGAAAGGTCTTTGGGGTATGTTGGCTCCTTTCCCAAGGTAGCATGAAGTGTAGATGGAATCAATAGAGGGGAGTCTGGACTGTGTGTGACAGGCCAGTACTCCATGGTTTCACACTGTGTAGCATTGCTTCACTTTTGCATATTGCATCTACATTGTTGGAGGAATCAGTCTGTAATTTAATCTGGGATCAGTGAAAGTTTCTATCCTATGTGGCTGCAAAGCAATATGCTGCCACCTCGTCACACAATGCCACAGGGACGTCTTAGAGCAATACATTTTTAAGGAAAATCTTGCCATCAGTTCAGTCAATTATCTCCCCATGATAATTACTGATGTAATTTAATGAATTAAACCTATGGGTATCAGATATAATACAAAGGTATAAAAACCAAGAATGAAGTAGGCAGATATTTATCCCTTCAACCTACTGTGTCCATCCTGACGATCAAGATTTTTACCACAAGGAAAATTGTCATGAGCCATCTTTTTAAACTGCAGCAGTCCATCCGATTGTTTGACAGAATATTCAATATCCAAACACAATAACTTTAATTAGCAGGTTAATCATTTTGGCCAAGGGGAGAAATGTATTAGCAGATATTTTAGGAACATTTTTGTCAGTTTTAAAACTGAATTCATTCCACGATGTGGTTCAAAAATAAACTATGATTAATCATTAATGTTTATTGAGAAGCCCCTTAACTCTTACATAAGAACATATAAAAAAATGTAATCTTTTCCATTTTTAAATGCCTCATTGAGCAGCTGTCAGTTTAAAGTTTTAAAGTATACTTCTGTTGAAGTAAGCTTGTCCTTATTTTGCGATTGATAAAAAGCAACACATTTGAAAATGATCAAATCAAGGGTGGTAGCTAGTAGAGTTGCTGACTCAGTGTCAAAAACAGGGGATAGATTCTGACCTTGGGTGCTGTCTGTATGGAGTCTGCATGTTCTCTCTGTGACAGCATGGGTTTCCTCCCACATCCCAAACATTTGCGGTATTGAGATTTAATTGGCATCAGCAAATTTCCCTGTGTGTATCGAGTTGATGAGGAAGTGGGATAAGATATAACTAGTGTGAATGGGTGATCGATGGCCGATGTGGACTGGATGGGCCGAAGGCCCCGTTTCCATGCTATGTCTCAGCAGCTTAAGCAGCATCCCAGTAGAACGTTAGCCATGTTCTCCAGGGATACTGCCTGACCTGCTGAGTTACTCCAGCACTGCGTGTCTTTTTTTGTTTGTAAACTGCAGTTCGTTGTTTCTACATACTTATCTAAATGTCAAGTTATCTTCAGAGATCTGTGGACATTTTCTCTGAGGTCCCTCTGTTTCTTTATACTACTAATGACTGCAAGTTCAATTCCACAAAGTTCAATTAGGATACAACTGTCAGATTCTTGAATCAACCTAATCGTACCTTGGCAAATGAAAATTGCAGATCACCTCTTGCACATCATGGATTGGTTTGCGAATTGTATGACGTTTGCACTGTCTTGTTTTTTGCACTGTCTTTTTTATTTCATTGATATAGAATCTATGTGTAATTGATGTATACTTTATGTATCAATTATGTTTTAGAGCATAGTCTATGCACATTTGATGATGCAAGCAAGATTTTAATTGTACTCGTAATTCACTGTACTTGTGTATATAAGAATAAACCTGAGTTAACATGACTAGACTTGACTTTCTATAATACTGAACAATCGGTATATGTCACCATTATCCTTTTTGCCTGATCCTATCCTGTATATTCCTCAACAACCACGTGCCGAGATTTGTGAGTTCCTCTTTTCTTTCATTGGGAATGTTTTGTGTCTGAACTTCCATTATGAACACTTGGCCAGCAATTTCCGGTCCTTTGGTACTGAATTACATCCCAGGCTAGTACAAATTGGCAGTATTCCATTGTTTTCCTCCACTGGTCTAAAAAGTTAAATAATCAGTTTCTACAAGTAACTAAATACCGTCACCACAATTTGATGATTCTTGCATTTTTTGCTGGTATTCTGTTCAAGTGTTCTGCTCTTGATAAAACTAAATATGAGGAAGTATCCAACACAGGATTTGTTAGTGTGTTCCTTGAGTCATTTATTTTGTGGGATTGGAAGACTGAACCAAAAGTTAATCAGTGTTCTTTGTTGCTAAATTAGATTTCTTGTTTTTTTTTTAAATTTACAAATCTACATTGTCTTGTGTTAACCTTTTTATTTCTGGCTTGAATGATTTTTATTAAAATATTAGACTAAATGGGACCCACAATATTCCACCTCTCCACCAATTCCAATATTGGTGGCCAGAGAGGGGGGGGGGGCTTTCTGGAGTGCTAGTATGGGTGTGTGGCCCGCAGGGACTGGTTTCCAGAGGGCTAGTATGGACATTGTGGGCTGAATGGATTCTTGGGCTGGCAACTCAGTCACTCAGGGCTGATGGGCTGGCAGCTCAGAAACTGCCAGAAATTCTGCCTAAAACAGGTGAGAGACTCCGTGAGGGAGTAGGGGGAGAAGATGGGGAATCCATTTTAGACATTTTTCATCTATTTCTGTGATGAAGGAGGAAAGTCTATCCTGGCCTGGATCTCACAGGGAGCCAAAGGAGGGAGGGAGAAAAATACTGGGGTGAGGTTTTATACTTGCAGGCAGAATACTTACTGATGGGCTGAAGGGACTACTCCTGGGCTAGTACAGGCCTGATGGGACTAAAATAAACTGAGTGAAATCTCAGTGAAAGGCATTTTTCTGGACTTTTCCTGGCTTGGCACAGGTCTTTTGGGGCAAAATGCTCTTCCAAGGCTAATACGGGCATTTTGGGCAAAAAAAACTTGTTTCACTGCAAATACTTGTGGGCCGAAATGAGTGCTTTCAGGCAGGCCAAACAACTCATCTCATTTTCATTTCATTTCATTTTACTTCTATTGCCATTTCAGTTTCAAACACAGGGCAGGCCAAACAACTTATCTTATTTTCATTTCATTTCCATTGCCATTTTAGTTTCAAGCACAGGGCAGGCCAAACAACTCATCTCATTTTCATTTCATTTCATTTCCATTGCCATTTCACTTTTAAGCATGGGCAGGCCAAACAACTAATTTTCTATCATTTCATTTCCATTGCCATTTCAGTTTCAAGTTCAGGGCATGCCAAGCAACTCATTTAATTTTCATTTCATTTCATTTCCATTGCCAATTCAGTTTCAAGCACAGGGCAGTCCAAACAACTCATCTCATTTTCATTTTATTTCATTTCCATTGCCATTTCAGTTTCAAGCACAGGGCAGGCCAAACAACTCATTTTATTTTCATTAAGGGCTAACCAATCATTTATTGCAAGTAGATTGCAGACTCACAGTTCAGTTGACTCACAGCAGACTCTCAGTTGTGGCCTCTCCCTTGCGATCTTCCAGAGTGACTGACTCACGTCCAGGCATCCGGGGTTTTATAGTCCTGTCCTCCCCAGGAAGGGGCGTTACCTTCATTCTAGTGATTGACAGGCGAGAGGACCAATCAGCTGATCAAGATTTTTTTTAACATTCATAACTTTCTTTTTCATCGATCGGAAAAATCCTCAGGGCTGCCTCAGCGGAGGAGGACTGAGTAAGATGGCCAAAAATCATAGCCATATAGGGTAGCGTTTTTTCTAAAATCAATATAGCGCAGTCAGGAAGTGGTCAAGATGAGACTTTTAGTTATATAGATATCACATTTGAAATCTGCTGCCTTGTTTAAATTACATATTGTGGTGCTACCTAAATATACAGTTGCTTTAACAAACTTGGCATGTTATTGCAACAACATGCATGAGCACTTTTAAATATTTTCAGTATGCTGCAGATGGTCTCATTTGAAAACCCATTGCAGTGAAGGTTTGTCTTGTAAAAAGTATAGACTCACCTCTAATAAAATTGGTGAAGGATCTCGCAAAATTTTGCACAAGATTTGTGAAGAAAACTGTTGGGCAACCAATGAAACAGAATTTCATGCTAAAATAAAGAATCAAATTAGAGAATCAAGAGGAGATTCTTGAGTTTTTAATTGTCACATATACCAACATGCAATGGTGACATTCTTACTTGCAGCAAGTTAAGATGCCAGTAAACCCAATACACATGGATAAATATACTAATCAAAAATGAACAACTATAATACTAGCAGAGAAACAAAACTGAAATCTGCAGTGCAATCAAATAAACAGTTCATAGTTGCTGAGGTTATTGTCGTGTAGTGTTCAAAGGCGCTGGTTGCTGGGAAGAAGCTGCTCTTGAATCTGATGGTCAAATTATGCTGGCAGAATATGCTGTGATGCATATGCAACTTAAGTCAGAGGTTGGTGAATCTGTGGAATTCATTGCCACAGAAGGCTGTGGAGGCCAGGTTTTTTTAAGGCCGAGATAGATAGATTCTTGATTAGTACAGGTGCCAGGGGCTATTGGGAAATGGCAGGAGAATAGGCTTAGGAAGGAGAGATCAATCAGCCATGATTGAATGGCAGAATGCTTGATGGTCTAATGGCCTAATTCTGCTCCTATTAATAGTAAGATTAAATGAGAACTTACCAGTTTGAAGTTTGATCTTTATTTTATGAGGAGTCGAGTTGAGGGACTACGTGAATAGAAGCCCGTACAGCCGTTGGTGCGTCAATCTTCAAAGCAGCGGAATGAATTCACAGCTAACAATGACTGAAGTATAATGGTAAGATGATAAAACTAGAACTACCAGATGAGATCTATGAGGGTGGGAGCGGAGGGCACGTAGTCCCTCAACTCGACTCCTCATAAAATAAAGATCAAACTTCAAACTGGTAAGTTCTCGTTTAATCTTACTATTTTACTTCGGAGTCACGTGAGTGACAACGTGAAGACTTCAAAGCACTGTGAATTCACGCCGCTGACCCAAATCCGACGTTCACACTGCCTGCATTGACTCAAAGTCGTTAACAATCAATCATGCATCAGTAACAACATTTGTTAAATGAATAACAGTTTATTTACAAACAAAATCATAACAAACCCCTCTAACTCAGGGGGAAAGTGTAACAGTACAAAACAGAATCAGCAAACACCCCGAGCCTTGAAATCGGCTTGTGATAAAACCTCTGAAAAGTTAGCTCACTGGACCATCCTGCGGCCGCGAGGATATGGTCTATTGGCACGTCCATCGCCCTTGCCGCGGAAGTTGATGCCGCCCTGGTGGAATGAGATTTGAATTTATCAGTATCAATTCCAGCACTTGCCAGGACCTGCTTTAGCCACCTTGAAATTGTTTGCACCGACACCTTACTGTGTGGTTTTTTGTGACTAATAAACAAAGCCGACTCTGTTCCTCTCAGAGGTTTAGTAATCTCAATGTAACAAGATAAATGCGAAACTACACACAAGCGATCATCTGCGGGGTATGCTGAAAACACAATCTTACATCCTGTCATGCCTCTTCTATTATGTTTAAGCAAATCATAGACATAAAATATAATGGCATCTGCCGACACATGCATTCTATCTAGCCGTAGCTTTTTGCAACGTTTGTACATGTTGAGCTGAAACCAACGCCATAAGCATGACCACCTTAATAGTTAATTTGGCTATAGATAGGCTTGTAACCGGAGCCCACTGGCGAAGAACCATAAGAACCTCACTCACATTCCAAATACCGGCATACCTGGGTTTAGGAGGATTAGAATTGAAAACTCCCTTCATGAATCGTGAAACTAACGGATGTGTCCCTACTGTATGTAATTCTGCATTCATAGGTAAATAAGAAGACAGAGCACTTCTGGCTGAATTGATCGCACTGTGACTTAATTTTTGGTCAAAATAAAGAGTTGACAAAAACTCCAATACGTCCGTGATCCCTGCAGTGTGATATACAATATTCTGCTGTAGGCAGAATTGCTCCCACTTCCTTATATAGGTGATATATTGCTGCTGTGTACTATCCCTGCAGGCCGACGTGAGAACATCCACAGTCCGATGAGACAGTCCTCTCCCCAGGTATGGCCTCCTTAAAATCTGCAAATTAACAGATCAATACGATCATGTAAAGGATGTTGATCCCCAGTGACTGGATTTACCAGTAGATTTTTATTTCTTGGGAATAATCATGTAAGGCTCCTTAGCCATTTGTAATACAACGGGAAACCATGCTTGTGTAGGCCAATCTGGCACTACCAATACCCCTGAAGCGGAGTCCTCCTTGATCTTTTGCAAACATCTGCTGATGAGACAGAATGGAGGAAATACATACACAAACATTCCTCCCCAATGCAGCAAAAACGCATCCACTGCTACTGCCCCAGGATCTGGTTCCCATGAAACATATCTAGGTAACTGATGATTTAATCGAGATGCAAACAAGTCAATATCTGGCAATCCAAACTGAACAATCATTTGGTTAAATACATCCTGATTTAACATCCATTCAATGTTGTCATTAAACTGACGTGACCTAGTGTCAGCTACAGTGTTGAATCTTCCTGGCAAATAAAGTGCTGAAAGCCAGATATTTTGGTCAATACACCAGCTCCAATCTGGTTAGCCAGTCTATCACAAGACTGTGACTAAACTCCACCCATGTGGTTTACATATGCCCACTGCTGTGGTGTTGTCAATCTGAACCTGCACATGCAAGTCCCTCCTTGTAGAACAATAAGCTTTGAGCCTATACCAGGTGCCCAACAACTCTAAATAATTAATCCCTCTTAATTGAAGAAGCGATGTCTCATCCACATTCCATCTGCCTCCACAACTAGAAGACATATCTGTTGCACCCCAACCCAGTGCACTTACATCAGTCTGTAATATCAGTGACGGTGGTTCCACCAAAACCTTCCTAAAACTTGTTGAAACATTTGCTATCCACCATTGTATGTCAGCAATCGCCCAGATGACAACTGCATAGGCCTATCAAAATGGCCCTTTGTATTCTCAGTGCCTGTTCCTTTGATCGTTGTAATTGTTGATAATGCAGAGGACCATACTGCACAGCTGGAAATGCTGCCACAAACTTCCCAATTTAACCTGGCTACTTGTCTAATTGCAGGCCTTTGTTCTCCAACGAGATTAACACAGTCCTCAATTAACTGATTCAATTTATCCCTGGGCAAAGTTACCAACATGTGATTGGAATTAATGGTAAATCCCAGATAATCAATAATTTGGACTGGTGATAATTTAGATTTATCTGGGTGAATAACAAATCCCATTTGTTCAAAAGTGATTTTAACAACTGAAACTGATGATTGAGTTTCAGCATGAGTCTTTCCAACAATCAGAATATCATCTAAGTAGGCCATTACCACATGCCCCTTAGCTCTAAGTAACGCTAACACAGGTTTTACCAATTTAGTAAATAATCTAGGAGCTGAAGTTAATCCATTCGGCAATGCCCTGAATTGCCACAGCTGAGTCATCCAAATACATTTCAAATATCTTCTATCATCCTCATGAATAGACACTGAGTAATACGCATCCTTTAAATCAATAGTTGCCATATAACACCCTTTGGACACTAGATGTTTGGCCGTGGTAAAGGTTTCCATTTTGAAATGCCTATAACAAACAAACTTGTTCAAACTCGATAAATCCAAAATAATTCTGCACCCCCCAGTCTTTTTAGATCTGGGAAATATATTTGACACAAATTGTCGACTTTGATAGACAGAAGGCTCAATTACCCCTTTCTTATGTAATGACTGAATCTCTGCTTGAATAAGCACATTTTCTTCATCTGAAAAAATAAGTTTACGACTAGGAAAATGTTGATTAGGTAGACTGTCCTTAGAGTAAAATTCAATTTTCACCCCTTCAATACTACTAAGTATGAACAAATCTGATGTCAACTGCTGCCATTGTTTGAGAAACAATTTTAACCTTCCCCCAATTTGAACAGGAACATCAATTAATTCATCGTCTGTCGATGTTTTCCTTACCTGCATCTTTCCTTGCGGACCTTGTTGTCCTCGACCTCTTGTGGAGAAAGGCACCTTCCCCTTCATGCTGGCAGCCTGCCAGTTCCGAAATTGAAGACCTGAACGACTCGTTCCTTCTCCTGCATCCACATTAGTTCCTTTCCAATACGGAGAAAACCTTTTGCCTTGCTTACCAGCCAGCTTAATGAGGGCCATAGTTTTAACATCTTCATGACATTCTTTGACCCTTTTTGCAAGGTTACCTCCAAACAACAGATTTTGTGGTGGTACACTGGTCGGTTTGCACAAACTTGCCAAATTCGGATTAAGCACTGGCCTAATAGCAGCCCTCCTGATGTTATTGATTTCAAAAAATGCATTACAAAGGAATCCCAGTCCGTCCTGGTGTGCTTCAACCACATTGCTTGGATCAATCACTTCCACCACAGCTGTAATACCTGCTGACAACAGTTTAAGCACTTTTTGAAACTTCATCTCCTGGGCCCTAGCAGGCATACCCTTCTGTGACCAAATTTGGTGATTAACCACCGTACCTTCAGGAGATCACAATTAACAAGAGCTTTATAGTTTTTTGCTGCTTCATCCATAGCTAGCTCCTGTAACTGGTGGGAGAGCATATACTGAATGGCTTCAGCCAATTCTCCATCAATCGCCTCTCCTGCCTCTCTAGGCTCAGCAAACTTTCCAGCAATGTTCGGAATTACCTCCAACCGAACTTCTTTACTGCTCTCCCCCAGCATAGAATCAGTGTCAGCAAACTGCACTTATGGAACATCCTCCTCACAGGCAGGATAGTTCTGCAGCCCTGGAACAGGTGCTGCTAGCACAAGCTCTCCATCAGCCTGGCTTGGGCACCACTCCTCCTCACGGAGCTGGTCCCTGTCGAGCATTCTTTGTAATAAAATCTCGACTTGGGAGAGCCGTGAGCAAACAGACTCTCCTAAGGAGGGTATAACCTCCAGGCCCGACTCATCTACGGGCCTCACAGACTTGCCAGTGGCCTTCCGCCCTACTGGCAAGCCTTCACTGCCCCCCGGCAGTGGGTCCGCAACCACTGGCTGTGTAGCCAGCACCAAACCAGGTGTACCAGATGGGCCTCCTTCCACAACACTCTCCTGGTCACTCTCCTTTCTACCCCCGGAGCGCCTCGCCGACACCTTCTTCACTTTCTGCAACATTCTCTAAGAACTCCAAACCGTCGCAGAAAATGACCTGTAGTAAAATTTTTTAAAACCTTACCTCCGTTTTTAAACTTACCGCTTGGAAGAGAGCTGCTGCTCCAACCGGCCGACTGCACCAGCGTCTGACGTCATGACGCACCAACGGCTGTACGGGCTTCTATTCACGTAGTCACTCACGTGACTCCGAAGTAAAATTACTAGACTAAGTGGGACCCGTTGGGTCCCATGGTCACACGGGAGGGCTGGTCCCCCGACGTAATATTCCACCTCTCCACCTCTATTCCGCCGTTGAATTATGGCTGATCTATCTCTCCCTCCTAACTTAATTTGATGGGCCAAATGGCCTAATTCTACTGCTATCACTTATGATCATATGACATAATAGTATTATCTGATCTGATTGAATAGCATGCAAAACAAAGCATTTCACTGCACCTCAGTACACATGACAATAATAAACCTAAACTTGAAGCTAAACAATGTATTCTGTAACACATGTAAACACTTTCTTCTACATGTCTGTGTACTCTGCACCTTTAGTTGAAATTGCAGATGCCAATGGGCTCTCCTTCTCTCCAGCATAACTCGATCCATAGATTGAAAGAGAATTCTGAACAACATCTTCAACAGCAAATTGTAGCCATTTATGTCATTCCTCTACAATTTCTACCAATCATTTACCTGTGGAAATTCCAGGTGTATGTTTATACTGTAATTTAGGGTGTACATTTTGAATGACTTGCTCCAAGAGCATTTCACTTCCACTTCAACAGCCCGATCTTTCATGGTATTGATTAGCTAGTCAATAGCATTGCAAGAACAACAGAACAACATAAAAGGTTTAAACTATTTGTTACTGCATCCAAGGGGGGAAGGAATTTTCTCTGTTAACCCTGCTAGAAAAGAAGACAAAATTGAGGGAAACAGAATATCACTGATGTCCCAGCTTCAAGCTGCATCCATAACCCACTGAACTGAAACAGACCAAAATGAATCAGTCTAAGGAAGGGCCCCGACCCGATACGTTGCTAATCCATGCTCTCCTGAGAAACCGCTGAATTACTCCAGCACTCTGTCTCTTCTATCCTTAACCCATTTCCCTGATCTCTCAGCTTCATAGGTCTATGGTGCAAAACCTGATATCGGCTGGAGTTTGTGCAAATGGTGATGGGAGCAGAAGCACAGAAATAAAATGAAGAGACTAGACCTAACAGTGATCGCCTCATTCTCAATTTTCAGATTTTCTGTTGGAAGTTTGTATTGAAAAGTTTGCTGATTTTTTTAAAGATCCTGGTCTCCCTTTATTACCTTCAACTAACCCATGATGTCCCAGAAGCTGATACTGGCTGCTGTCCTGCCAGAGGCTTGCATGAAGTGAAACTACTCACATCAGAACAGCGAGTGAGATGAATCCAGTTGACCGATGCTTTAATTTATTGAATAGCTTTCCACTCAACAAGCTCCAAGCTTCATATGTAAGTATATTGCTTAAATTGTTAGCACATGAATTTCAATTAATAGTGGTGTCGCAACCTGTTTACACTTCTGTTGGTATGTTGGCTGATGATAGATTAAATTATTAAAATATGGGCTTTGCCAATGTAAAATATCTGTAAAAGGGAACTTGGAATGATTTCATTCACATCATTCAGTGACCTGGAATCATATCATGGCACATGTGCTCCATATGGCATACATCAGAAACTAATCACAATGATAAATGCATTATGTCATCTGCTAAAACCATTACAAATTATTAAAACAAGACAAATGTTAAAGATAGGTCTCTGGTCCCGCAACGTCTCTAATGATTGTTAACATTTTAGTTATAATGTATTGCAGTGGTCAGATATTACATGCCACAGGCAGAATATATACTGAAGCCTTGAGTAGGACATAAGTGAATCAGGAGATCCGTGTAACAGGAGAGCTAGCTCGTCATTAATCAGTTTCCTATCTATCTCACACTCGTTAATTCAGTTCAGTAATTGGAAGTGACACGTTATCTCCCATTCTCTCGCACAGAAACACAAGCCGCTTATTCCTCTAACCAGTCATGTTGGCATTCAAATAGAGACATGTATTTATTAATTCAAAAACAAAGGCAAAAATTGAAATAATATTATTTTTCTTAACGAGGCCATAATAACTATTGTGATATAACAATGGCACCTTTCTGAGAAAAGGTCTTGACCCGAGACATCATTGATCCATGTTCTCCAGAGAAGCTGCCTCACCCGCTGAGTTACTCCAGCACTTTGTGTCCTTTTGTGTATTAACCAGCAGCTGCAGTTCTTTCTTTCTTTCTTTCTGTTGTGGCGCCTTCATGCCCTCATTGGTTTTGCATACAGCCGATCACCGCTGACAACTCGCCAGCAGCCTCATGAGCTCAATGACAACTCCAAGGTCAGATGCACTAATTGGCCTTATCTGCACACGGGTTTTGATTGGTGAGAATGTAGGTAAAAGGGGCTTCTGGAATAAACGTGACACATGGTGTCTGGCTCAGCTAAGTGCCGTTTGTTCTTTGCTTTTTGTTGTGGGATTCAATAGATCCTATACTGTAGCCTTTGACAGAGTCTATAGAACATTGGAAAATGATCACCGATGCATACGCAATTTCTCGGGCCACCTCCTTGGGATGCAGACAATCAGGCCCTGGGCATATATCTGCCTTCAGTCCCAACAGTTTACCCAACACCATTTCATGACTAATGTGAATTTTCTTCAGTTCCTCCGTCACGCTAAACCCTTGGTCCCCTAATATTTCTGGGTATTGTAGGTATGTTACAAAACTTACCTTCAGCGGCGCTGCAGTTCTGTCACTGCCAGTGTGGGCGACTTTGGCGCCTTTGAGAGGAGGGCGTGTTTAAAATGCTGTTTTCTCCAGACTATTCAAATTGATGTTTGTCAGGCTGTTTAGTTGCTGAAGTTTTTTTTAAAAAGCGCTGGATAATTTAATTGCTAAAGTAAATTGAAAATCATCTTCTAAAGCCATGAACGCCGACAACGGGATGGATCTCATGTACGGGACAAAGCAACGTACGCCATTTATTTTTACATTAAAAAAGTGCTTCTTAAGATGCCTTTAATCAAAATTTCACATAGCGAGAAGGTGGCTTGGGCCACATCCAAACCGGCAATATTTTCCCTGCCGATATGGGGTTTAAATTCACCGCAAATGCAACATTCCAAACGATTGTGATCCACAAAATCCCACTCGCAAAATGATTTAAATGGCCATTAATTTACGGCAATTAAACACTAAATTCCTTCCATTTGGCCTATAAATTCATGACACTGAGATTTAAAAACCATATTATATTGTGAATTCTAGTGTGAATGTTATTTGGACACATAGGCTATTTAAAAATGTTAACCTTATCTTAAGAAATTGATAGATGTTTAGATCTAGTAATTGAATTTTGTAATTAGCTACAATTAGGTAACTAACTAATTATATGCTTTAATTTCAGGTCATCCAAGTAAGATTGTTTCATATTTGTTTCAGAATGCTTCAATCGATAATAACTGAACATTTCATTCAGTTCTCTTAATTTTTAAGAAAGTTATGGGCTTTTAACTGTCCTTGGTCACAGCTTTTGAGTTAAGTCAATGGAAAAGCAATAGGGAACAAGATGCTAATTTCTGAGTATGAAAATGGCCATAACTATTTTAATACTGAAGATATGAAAGTGAATTATGTGTCAAATTAAACTTCTTTTTATGCTTTATCTGATGGGATAAATTGCAGACTTGATTTTTAAAATCTCAAAATGTTTGTAACATTGCTGGGTATTTGAGTAATTTTCCAGGATTTGGTAAATCTGTTAACTAAAGCAAGATAAGAACAGTTGTGGTGGATGTGGAAATGGGGTAATCCATGTACTCTGTTAACCAGAAAGATCAGAAATGTTCCTTTAACCTCTCAAGCAAACCTTTCATTGATCACACAGGATTTTTTGTTCAGCTCTTCAATTGTCTAATCAACTCTGCCAATCCTGTGCAAGCCACAATCGTTATCTCAGCCTTCTGAATTTAAGGCCTAACTTTTGCTTCAGTCAGCATAAGCTTAGCAGTGTTGAACTTGTCAAAGTTACAGTCTGGCAAACCACCTGAATAGAAGGGAACTTTCAAGCCCGCATCTGTCTGGAGTGAATGCAGCATCCCCTTGCCTTTTCTCACACCTGGCCGATGGCCAACTTGTCAATTTGGTCCACTGCCCTGTTAGAAACTAAATTTTAAAACATTATTAAAATCTCCTGCCACTAAATTGGACAGAACCTCTGCTTCTCTGGAATATCTGGATTTGTCTACAACCACCATCAGGCCTACAGTGTTCAAGGCTGATGCTTCCCATGACTTCCACACCTTACGTCATTCAGGGAATTTGCTTCCAACCTAAAGCAATATGTTTGCCCTCTCAAGACTTGCAATATTCTGCAGATCATAATACTAATGTAAACTATTTGCAGTTTTTCCACTCTGTCAATGCTAAAATATGCCTATTCCAAGTCTGGCTGACCCATTCATGAGCACGTTGCTCACACTCCATTCATGCTAATTCAGTTTATTAACAATTGATCCACCAACAGTATTAGAGTTGTACTCCAATTCTCTCTTCAGCTGTTTCAATGCATTCTTCAACAAAGCAAGCAATAGTAGTTTTTTTTTTAGAGATACAGCAATAGAAACAGGCACAGTGGACCACCAAGTCCACACTGACCATCGATCACCCCTACACATTTGTTCTATGTTATCCCAATTTCTCATCCAATCCATATACACTAAGAGCAATTTACAGTCCAATTGACCTCCAAACCTGCATGTCTTTGGGATGAGGGAGGAAACCCACACAGTCACAAGGAGAACATGCAATTTCCACACAGATAACACCCAAAGTAAGAATCAAACCCAGGTATCTGGCGCTGTGAGGCGTTATGTTACGTTTATGTCATCCCTTTTACAGTCCTAGGGCATTCCGAAATGTTTTACATCCAATTAAATACTTTTATAGTCAATTGAATATTGGATTACTCAGTCCCTGCATCATGTAACCTCTTATCATTCTCATACAATCTGAGCAAATACTGCTTGTCAAGCATTTCCTTAATTGCTCTTGAGATGCTGGTGATGGAGAGAGATCTATCCCTAATTGTCCAGTGGAATGGAGGTGTTTTTGTTTTTCTTTATTGCATGTAGTTGCTCAGCTACAATCCATGAATTTTGGTGTCAACTTTTAGAAACATAGGGAGTTGTATATTTTCTTGATATTTTGATATTTTCCATATTTTGCCAAATTTCAGTGTATTTTTCTGGAACATCAGAGTTTACATTTGTTGAGTGCACCGATATATTCACAGTACTTTCCTTTCAATTAAAGCCACAGATGAGGAAATTAAGAACATATCTTCCATGCAAAGTGATCATTTGCTCAATATTTAGTCAGAATTACATTTACTCTTAATTGGTTTATTTCTTATTCCCTAATTTAAACACTGACGATTCATCTAAAGTACATGCCAAATGTTAACAAGATCAAAAAGGATTTTAGCTAATGTACAGATATTTAAAGTGTATGAGACTAAGTGGGACCCGTTGGGTCCCAGCATCACACAGGAGGGCTGGTCCGCCAACACAATATTTCACCTCTCCACCAATTCAAATATTGGTGGCCAGTGGGGTGTGGGGGGGTGGGGGGCTTTCTGTAGCGCTAGTATGGGTGTTGTGGGACTGGTTTCCAGAGCTCTAGTATCGACATTGTGGGCCGAATGGATTCTTGGGCTGGCGGCTCAGTCACTCAAGCCTGTTATGCTGGCAGCTCACTCACTCACGGCTGGTGGGCTGGCAGTTGACTCACGGCTATTCCTTGAAATTCCATTTCAAGCAGGGTGCAAGGCCAACAAATTCAAGTTTAGTTTCTTACCACTTCAAGCAGGGTGCAAGGCCACTAAAGACAGCCTCCATCTTGCAGAGACTGAGCCATGCCTACACTTCTGGGTTATATAGTCCCTCCCCCCCTCCCACCAGAAGGGGCGTGGCCTTCATGGTGTGATTGACAGGAGAGAGAATCTCAACACTTTTTAAACACTAATGACTCTTTTATTTTTCTTCGGGAAAAATCCTCGGCACCTGATGAACCGAGTGAGACTGAAAGCCCTGTTTCACGGTGTGAGTCCACCCACGAGTGACCCCAAGTGAAAGAAAAAAATCAGACTTGTGGTTATGTACGAGATTCCAAGTTTATGTTCAAGTGTTTAACCGAGTTCCCACGGGTATGTCATTTCTGCGATGTTCCAAGTTCCTCTCCCGAGTTACCAAGTTCCTCTCCCGTTACTCTTGAGCCAACTGTGAATGAAGGTAACTGTGTGAGGGTGTGAGAAGTCCATGCCGGGTGCCAGCCGGCCGGCCACAGCTGCTGTTCTTTCACGTCAGTTGCACATCAGATTGTTGGGAGACGGAGCTCAGGGATCGCCTTCTAAGCTGCTTTGGTGCCCAGGCGTAAGTTGAGGTGGAGGGAGGTTGGGGGTGACACGGCTCTTGGGTTAGGCTGGGATCATTCTCTGAGGAATGATCTTAGTGCAGGAGACATGTGTAGGAGACGTGTACTGACTGTGTGGGCAGGCACTTTGTTAGTGATTGCCCACCAGTCTCAAAAGCCGCTGTGTCTCCCTGTCCCTGGGATAGCAGGGGGAAATTAAACAGCACGATGCCCCCCTCCCCTCCCACGCCAACACAAATTGCAACGATCCCAAGGCTTTAGGGTCAGAAACAGCAGGCAGGCGACAATCACCCGCCATAACGCGAGAGAGATCATGCGCTATTGTAGGTCTCCTTTGCACATTGGTGTTTCTGTCTATCTCCATCTCATTGTTGGCCCTGTCTATCGCCACCCCCATCCCAACCCCTCTGCTTCCCGGCCATGTGTGTGACCCCTTCCGTCCCCTCTCCAGCTCCCCGCCCATTGCACCGGGCGCGGGGGCTTCGCACCGTCTTCACGTCGGCGACGATCCCAAGGCTTTAGACGGAAGGCAGATCAGCGCGGGCCAGGTAACATCTCTGGAGAACGTGGATAGGTGACGTTTCGGATAAGGGCTCGTCTTCTGAAGAAGGATTTCAACCTGAAAAGTCACCTATTCCTTCTCTCAAGAGTTGCTGCCTGACCCGCCAAGTTACTCCAGCATTTTGTGTTGGGCATCAAACAAACCCTCGTCCAGTTGTTCTGCTCATTTTCCAGATCGGCTAATTGTTCCCCTGATTACCCCACCCCTCTCCTCACTTCTACCGCAGTTGCACTTAAATAACTGTAACTTTGACTTAATAATTACTGTACTTCCAATCTATTTATTTGAAATGCCAAGCAACATATTTCCTACTGCTTCCCCTAATTCCCATTCCTCGAGAAAGGGTTGAAGCATTAATTTATCACAAAAGGTCACAAAGTGTTGGAATAACTCAACGGGTCAGGCAGCATCTCTGGAGGAAATGGATAGTTGACGTTTCGGGTTGGGACTCTTCTTCAGGGTCTTTAGTTTAGTTTAGATACAGTGTGGAAACAGGCCCTTCGGCCCACCGAGCCCATGCTGACCACAATCACCCGGACACTAGTTCTATCCTACACACTGCGGGGCAATTTACAGACGACAATTAACATACAAACCTGCACGTCTTTGGAATATGGGAGGAAACTGGAGCACCCGGAAAAAATCTACGTGGTCACTGGGAAAACGTGCAAACTCTGTACGGACAGCACCAGTCATCAGGATTGAACTTGGGTCTCTGGCGCTGTGAGGCAGCAACTCTACTGCTGCTCTGCCAATGTGACATTCCAAGTTTTAGAATGAAGTTAGCCGCTTACAAATCCCATTCTCTGCCCAGCGTGTAGAATCATGAATTGCCAAGACACAAGGCACTGTAGATGTTGGTTCCTTTTAAAAAAAATCACGAAATCAAAGTTATCTATTCAAGAATAATGTAGTGTGGTTCGTTGGATTTGTCCATACTCAACTTAAAATTGTCCATAATCTATAACTTAGTTTTTTTAAAGCATTTAGTAAAACACTACCCTCCCCCCCCCCCCCCCCGCCCCCCCACACCCACCTTTCCCTCCCAACTCCAGTCCTGTCCCGACCCCCTGGGAAACTGAAGGGAGCGACAATCAACTGCCACGGATACAAATAATGTCATACACAAGAAAGGGCAGATGCTGGTTGACAAAAAGTGAACACATGGTGCTGGAGAAATTTGGAAATGTCATCCCGTCACCCATTCCTTCTCTCCAGAGATGCTGCCTGCCCGCTGAGTTAAAGAGTGCCCATGGTAGACTCACGAGTCACTAAGGTAAACGAACGGGCCACTATGTTATTACGACGAGTTTAAATGTTTCAATTTTTAACTTGAACAGTAAATTTGATTCGTGGAAAACCTCAAACATGTTTGAATTTTTTCACGAGTTAACAAGTTCCACAGGTACCTGCCGTTAGCGCCACGAGTTGCTAAGTTGCGCGCGCGAGTTCCGACGTTCCTTCTAGCATTTCCAAACTGAAGGCAAGACATCTTTAGCATTTCCAAACCAAAGGCAACACAGCTTTATCATTTCCAAACCAAAGGCAACACAGCTTTAGCATTTCCAAACCAAAGGCAACGCAGCTTTAGCATTTCCAAACTATATTTTCAAACCACATTAAGGGCACTGACAGGTCAGTAAAACCACTCACAGTTTAGTAGACATGTGTTCAGTGCTATTCACCGCTCAGACTGAGAGACGTGACCCTCTCGCTTCCCCCATCTTGCACAGACTGACTGATGCACTAAACACTTTTAGTTCCGGGTTTATTAGTCCCTCCGGAAGGGGCCTTCAGGAGTGAGAATCTCAACATTTTTTAAACACTAATAACTCTTTTACTTTACATCGATGGGAAAAATCCTCTTTTCCTGCACAGCGGAGGGGGACTCTGTGTAAGATGGCCAAAAATCACAGCCGTAAACAGGAAGTGTCAAGATGAGACTTTTAGTAATACAGATATCAAAAAGTCCACTCAAATAATAGTACTGGTACAATACAATCAAATACGGGTGTCAGGGATTATGGGGAGAAGGCAGAAGAATGGCGTTGAGGGGGAAAGATAGAACAACCATGATTGAATGGCGGAGTAGACTTGATGTCTGAATTGCCTAATTCTGCTTCTATAGCATGACCTTATGAATATTAAATGCAACTTTAACACATTTAAATTCAATGATCTCATACCACAAATTAAACAATGCAGAGCGAAAAGTTTCAAATGATCAACCGCAGGGCACTATCATAGCTTAATTTAAGGGCTATAAATGTCATGTATATTGTCAGGAAATCAAATCTCCACACAGATGGGGTAAAAATTGGCCCTGGAACATTTTCAGATGGATACCCAATGGTGCATACACAACGAGCCAGTTCCCAAATTAGGACAAATGATACTAAGCCAATATTTCAGACTTAACTGAAATGTACAATTTGGTAGTATTTTCCTTAATATTATGTTTCAATTATTTTGTTGGTTTTGGGCCAAATAGTGCTTGGCTTTAAGCCCCATGGATAATAATTATAATAGTCAAGGACCTCCAAATATATTGTTACATACAGACAAAATGCTAATGTAACAGTATGTCTTAAGCTCACTTGACTGTAATACTTTTGCTAAGTGAATATCTGATATGTGAATTTTCCATTGACTGAAAATCAATCTAGTTTTAATCTTCTCCTAATTGCTACTGTTAACTGAATGTGGGTAATTTGTGCACAGAACCCACATTGGTTGGAAATGTAATAGAGATGGGTGCATCATGTTGCAAATTGTAATGTGTGTATATTTAATATCTTATCATTAAAATTATATCTTAGGCCAAAATAAGACATACTTCGCTGACAACTTGCTGTAAGGTTCTCTGCCTGAATAGTTACATATGTTTGTTGGGGAAAGGCACACAAGAAGCAGTGTATATTAATATCAGATTCAAACTGGTTTCTAATAACTGCATTCTGGAAGGAATTTCTGGTGCCTTTATTCGTGAGTGTCAGAGAATAAATGTGTCAGATTTGCAAAGAGAGTTTGGAGTTACTAATGCAAGAGTAACAGAGAAACAAACTTTTCCTCTTGTTGATTAAGACAAAACTGAGCTACATTTTCTCAGGTAGTGTTTTGTGCTTTTGCTACTGCAGAGACAACACGGAGCTTTTAGGGATATCCAGATGACAAGGTGATATTTTCTCCTCATAGTTATTGTGCAATTTTTTCCGTCTGACCAATTAAATCTAATGTAGATGCAACAAAAGGGGCAAGGCCTAGAACTTTGTCAAGCATTATGTGTTCTCTTAATCTGTGCTAGAATGGAAATTTACATTTCCTATGAATGGTATTAAAAAAATAATAATCATGCTGTACCATACCTATAACAGTTTGGGTATTTTATGCGATTAATGCACCGTCTTGAAGATTTCATTAAAACTAACATCTCCCCAAGACGGCCTGAACCAGCTCAGAAATCAGGCCTGCATAAAGCATAACAAGTTTTTCATATTGTAGAACCAAGGAACTGCAGATGCTGATTTAGGCAAAAGGACACAAAGTGCTGGAGTAACTCAGCAGATGAGGCAGCATCTCTGGAGAACATGGATAGGTGATGCCTGGGGTCAAGACCCCTTCTTTACTCATTAATTACTGGGAACTGACATTTTATACTCCATCCCCAACTGTTCTGGAATGGACGAGGGAGTCTGGAGTTACAGACAGGTTGACAGACAAGTTTTTAACGACAATTCAATAGTTTCATGACCACAGTTATTAACATGAACATCTTATTCCAAATTGACTTAAGTAATTACATTTAAATTTGAAATGTTAACTGCTATTATTAAGGAAGTTATTGCAGCGCACTTGGAAAGAGTTAAGGTAATCAGGCAAAGTCAATATGGCTTGGCAACAAGGAAATCATGTTTCACCACTTTATTGGAATTTCTTTGAATAAATAACATGTGCTGTGGATAAAGAGGAATAAGTAGAAATTTGGGTTACCAGAAGGCATTTTTATATGATGCTACATCAAGCAATATTGAAGAATATATAAGCAAATTGGAGGTACTCATATTGGCCTGGATAGAAAGTTAGCTGGCTAATATGGAATAGTGATGAAATTTAAATTAGTCTTTTGTTTCTGGTGGGAAAGATGTAATGAGTGCGGTGCTGTAAGGATTGGTGCTCATGGCCAAGTGTGTTTACAATTCATATCAATGATCTAGATGAATGTACAGATTTGGCACAAAGATAGGCAGTAACATAAGTTGTAGTTTCGTTTAGCTTAGAGATACAGTGCGGAAACAGGCTCTTTGGCCCATCGAGTCCACGCCAACCAGCGGTCCTCGCACACTAACACTACCCTAGGGACAATTTTACAATTACAATTACACCAAGCCAATTAACCTACAAACCTTTACATCTCTGGAGTGTGGGAGGAAACCAGAGCACCCGGAGGAAACCCACGTAGGGCACCGGAAGAACGTACAAACTCCATACTGACAGCAGCCGTAAATTAGGATCGAGCCTGGGTCTGGCACTGTAAGGCAGCAACTCTACCGCTGTACCGCCCAATGAAACAAGGAACTGCGGATGCTGGTTTACGAAAAAGACAAAAGGCCCAATCTTCAACTAAACCAAGTGAGTTGCAGACACTAGGTTGCTAACATATACAAACAGAAAAACATATTTACGTAATAATATCTACCTGTCTCATGAAAATATAAAGGTCTTCCAATTTTTTTTCCTTTAACCAGTTTTACCATAAATATTTACATATCTAAGTTATTGTAATGAGAAATTAATTTCAATGTAGAAATATCTGCTTGAGCCAAAGCTCATCAATATATACAGTATGTTTTATTCCACTGTTGGAAACTGTTTTAAAGTAATAGTGAGAGTTAAGTCTATCCCATTACTTGCTTATTTTACTTCTTGTTGTCAATATTTGTTTCCTACAATAAACTTTCCTTTGCTAAGCCCAGAATCAACTTTCCATTTGCATAGTATTGCTCTTCCCTTTCCTGCGCTAATTCATATTGTATCTGATGCACTCCAGTGGAAGATAAATATTGTTAACCCTGATATGAAATTAATTTTCTTATACATTGCAACCAAAAGAGGAATGCACCCTGATAAATAATAGTTTTATGCAGCAGGAATACCCTAAAAGCATTAGTATATAAAGCATGTGCCAGAGGTCATAAGGTCATGTCATAAGTGATAGTAGAATTAGACCATTTGGCCCATCAAGTCTACTCCGCCATTCAATCATGACTGATCTATCTCTCCCTCCTAATCCCATTCTCCTGCCCTCTCCCCATAACCTCTGACACCCAAACCAAACTATCTCTCCCTTAAAAATATCCACTGACTTGGCCTCCATAGCCTTCTGTGGCAAAGAATTCCACAGGTTGGACATGTCAAAAAAACAAAGGACGACCATTGGGACTGCATTGAATACTTTGCATGATTTGTGTATGGTATGCGCAACTAAGAATTTAACTGTGACATGTCACATGTGATAATAAAGAATCAGTCTTTTTTTTAACTGAGTGCTTTCTTACCCTTCATAAAGTCTTTATTATGTCATCAATATACATTTCAAATTCTTTATTTTATCCATGCAAACCAGTGTGCTGATACTGATATTTTAGAAAGTGCATTTTCACAATGTGTGATTTATCTCCAGACGGAAGAACAATTTCTTCCCGGCTGTTAACAGAAAACTGAACTACCCTATCACCAACTAGAGAATGGTCCTGACCTACCAGTTATTCTTGGACTATCTATAATCGGACTTTACTGGACTAAATGTTATTCCCTTTATCCTGTACCTGTATGCTGTCCACAGCTTGACTGTAATCATATATAGTATATAGGTCATCATATTCCGCTGACTAGATAGCATGCAACAAAAAAGCTTTTCACTGAACCTCAGTACACGTGACAATTAACTACACTAAACTAAAACTAAACTAAAAAAAAATTATATTATGAAAGACAAAATGGCTGGTCTCGAATTTTCCAAGTTGAAATAATAGTAAATAAAATAATAACATAAAAACTATATATAAGCTAACTTACAATGGTTGAAATAGCAGTAAAGTATTAATTGGTTATATTTGTTAGATATAGAACTACAATAATTGCTCATGAAAACAATGTTTAAAATTATTTTTCAATAAGACTTTGAAATAGATCATTTTATAAGTAAGTTCCATTTAGGAAAATAATCAAGTCATCAATTATTTCAGCTAGGAACATTTTAACATACTCTATTAACCTCAAGACTCCAGAATAGCCTTCTCAAATCTTCCAATTTCCCTGTAACAGTTTTGAGAGAATGGTTCTGAATAATCCCTGTGCATTAGAAATAGATAAAAGACCCAGTTAAAAGTGAATTCTGAATCCTTGCCTTATTGATAAGTGCTAGGTACAGTTTGGCAGTGAGTCAATTTTCTAATGACTTTTCTCTAGTCTGCGATTATCCTTTGAGTAACTTAAGAAAATATGATCCCAAATGTACTTACAGGTTTGTACAAAGGTACCACACCTATAAAAAAACAATTGAAATGAAATATTCTTGGAATGGATCTTCTTAAACTTTGAAATTTAAACTTTAAAATTTAAAATTTAAGTTTCTTGCTGGTCCACTCCAGAGCCAACATCACAATCAGACACTTGTCAGATTCAGGCTAACTCAATCCATTTTAACCCAAAATCTAATACAATTCAATTGAGAAAACCACTCCCTTTGTTCTTTCCTAAAAATAAAACAATTACCAATCAAGTTTAGTTTAATGTCATATGCACAATATGATGGTACAAATGAAATGGCCAGAGCTCCTCATACACTGACCCAAACATCCCAGGATCATTCTCGTAAACCTCCTCTGTACCCTCTCCAATGCTAGCACATCCTCCCTCAGATATGGGGCTCAAAACTGCTTGCAATATTCCAAATAAGGCCTGACCAGCACTGTATAAAGCCTCAACATTACATGCTTGCTTTTATATACTAGTCCCTTCAAAATGAATGCCAGCATTGCATTTTCCTTCCTTACCACAGACTCAACCTGCAAATTAACCATTTGGGAATCCTGCACCAGTACTCCCAAGTCCATATTCACCTCCCCAACATCAGTGCTCCACGACTATTTTGTGTGAGGGACAGATTGACTTCTGAGAGCCACGTACGTGAAACTATCTTTATTTTAGTCATATATAAGTAACCAGACACTAATCTTGAGTCAAAACAGAATCATTTAATCAAAACCTGTATCAATTGCCAAGGCAGTGATGCAACGACATGTTCTAAAATTAGAAAGTCCACAGCTGGCTTGCATGGAGTTTGAAATCAACAAAGCGCATGAGATTAAAACTTGCAGCCATTTCAAAAGTCTGCTAAACTCCTGCATAGTTCTTGCATAATAATACCATTCAACTAAGTGGAAGTACATGATTTCAAAAAATTTCATTGTTATTATTTATCATGTTAGCCCTTGTTGATCTTCTAATTATTCTTTCTGTCTTTCCCATTAATCAGATTTGACATTATTTCCTATTTGAATTATTTTATTTTTAATTTTTGTCAGATAGTTTTTGCACCTATATTTAAGTCGATGTGTACTAGTAAACTTACTAATAAGAATTAGTGGAACAGAGAGGTTCCATATGTTATTTTACAACAGCCAGTATGATTGCCAATTTTATCTGGTGGATATAACGACCTAGCAACACATTTGGCTTAGAGAGAGTTTAATTCCCTACTTTACCATGTTAGATTACCTGATTTGTGCCATGGGGGTCCTCTCGGGGTCACGGATGGATTGGAAAGCTCAGTTCTATTCATGTCATGTGAACCCAATTCATTAAATAGGTTGATCTGTTCTGGGAACAAGTCTCTTTTTAAGTTAACTGAAGTGAATCAAGTTAATAAAGTTAATAATAATTAAGTTAGTAAAGTGAAAGCACTCAAAATGTGGGTAGTACCATGGAACTCCAGTTGATCGATGGTCGGCGTGGACAAAAGGCCAAAGGGCCTGATTCCATGTTGTATCTCTAAAGTCTAATGTCATAAATGAAACTTATCACTGATACCATTAGTCATATTATCAGTGCTACTATATAGCATTCATTTCAATGAAGTGTGAAAATGGCTGGTGTGTAAATACTTTAAAAGTGCATTCACAGGTGGGTAAAGCAATGAGCTATTGTGTCAACACTTAACAAATGATAGATTTTGGCTGGTCTGGAATCGTGCAGATGTGGTATCACCAGTCATTATTTTCAAACTGTATTGGTATTAAATAAATAAAACAGACATAGGTTTCTAAGATAAAAAGTGCTAGTTGTTTCGTTCGCCATTAGCTTTTCTGCATCACAACTGAACATACCAATGGCTTTCCCTTTCCAATCCTCAGCTAACAACATGAAATAATAGAACTTCTGAGAAATGATGGCTGAAATATGAAGATGAGCGAGATAAGTTGCTTTTTTAGATGATTATTTAAGATAGTGAATATGGACTGTATAAACATTCCGATTATATTTGTAACACATTCTTGAGTACATTTCGGGTCAAGACCTTCCTTCAATCTGAAGAAGGGTCTCGACCCGAAATATCACCCATTCCTTCTCTTCAGAGATGCTGCCTGAGTTACTTTTTCTGTCTCTCAGTACGCTCAGGCAGGGCATGGTACCAGCATGGGAAATTATGAGCCATATACATATACTGACCACTGTAAACCTTTCCCTTGGGCAGAGGTAGTGCTTGTTATGTGATGGTACCTGTAAGAAGTTTAAAATCTAGATAGAAAACTAGGATTATAAACTGGATTAAAAGGTAGTTCCTCCTAAAACCAGCCGAGTGTTCCCTAACCAGAAGATTTGGATGAACCCGGCATTCTTCTGAGCACCAGGTTTTGGGCATTCTAGTCTGGCGACGCAGTTATACATGAAATCCAGACCATCAGAAAGGCTAAAAAGCACTTTTGCTCCAAACTGGAGGATGAGGTGGATGCTCGGCAGCTGTGGGAGGGCTTACATGCCATCTCTTCCTAAAAGGCGAAATGAGAGGGCAGCTCAAGTGACAGCGAAGCATTACTTCCACACGAACTCAATGTGTTTGATGCACGCTTTGATAGGGTGAATACTGATGTGCCTTCCCTGCCCCTGTAGCCCCCGATGGTATTGTAATCTCAGTCACAGAGGCCGATGTCAGAAGATCCTTCAGGAGGATTAACCCTTGAAAAACATCTGGACCTGATGGGGTTTTGAAAACCTGTGCAGACTAACTGGAGTTTTTGCAGACGTCTTCAACCAAAGGCAGCATGATGGCGTAGCTGTAGAGCTACTGCCTTATAGCACCAGAGACCCAGGTTCAATCCTGACTGTGGGTGCTTGTCTGTACGGAGTTTGTACGTTCTCCCCATTAATCTGCGTGGGTTTTCTCCAAGATCTTCAGTTTCCTCCCACACTCCTAAGACGTACAGGTTTATAGGTTAATTGGCTTGGTATAAAATGTAAAATTAGCCCTAGTGTGTGTCGGGTAGTGTTAATGTGCAGGAAACGCTGATCGGCATGGACTCGGTAAGCCAAAGTGCCTGTTTCCATGCTGTGTCTCAAAACTAAACTCTCAGTACTGAAGTCTGAGCTTGCCCCACACATCTCCTTTAAACTGTGTCCTTCTTGCTTTAATGCCCTTTCGTCCTTGACATTTTGCACTCTGGGAAACAAGTTATTGACTGCCTGCGCTATCTCATAGTTTTATATGTTTAATATCATTTTATATATGATTTTATTTCTGTTTAAGATTGAATTCTTAGCAGTGTTGAAATCTGCTGTGGAGAACCACATTCATAAGGTATGTTTAGTTGAGGTCATGATGAGGACATTCAGTGAACTCTTGATCACTTTTGTAACAAGTTGCACTGGATAACTCCTGCTCATGTACACTGTGTAAATTAACTCCAGTTCAGTGGTTTCAGATCACTGCATCCCCATCAGAACATAACCTGACAGAACATAATCAAGATAATCCAAATACAAATATACAACAATAGTCCAGATGTTATTGATTCAACTGATGGTACTGTAGAAGGGTCTCGACCCGAAACGTCGCCTATCTCCTTCGCTCCTTAGATGCTGCTGCACCCGCTGAGTTTCTCCAGCCTTTTGTTTCTCGATTCTCCAGCATCTGCAGTTCCTTCTTTAACACTGATGGTACTGTATCTTTAGATTTCTATTGCACAGCCGCCTCACTTCTTTGTAGAATATGTTCAAATATGCATTTATTCATGCCAACCATTTTCCTGGTAATTAAATGCGAATATCACAATAGGTTTGTAATAATTATTTCGTTGTCAATACAAATCTCATCACAAAGCTACTTGAATCAAAAAAGGATAATGCTGAATAAAATCACTATCAAATTGTCCAATATTTTAAGAGGATAATGAAATTCTCTTAAATGACCTTAAGACTAGTCTGAGGGGTTTAAATGATAAAGTTCTTAAGTTTCAGGTTTCTGCTTTTGTCGTCTGATTGCTGAATTACCTTTTTCTCTTGTAACACAATATATCTCATTCTCAATGTAGCAAATTATGTATTATCTAAATTATGTTACGTGTATTCTTATCTAATTATGACAATTCCATCTGACTATGACTCTGCAAGAATCTGTTTAAATGCAATTCTTAATGCATCCATTATTGTAGGATCAATTTTAAACAGCCAATTATAAAGTATGTGCAAATTTTTTAAATCCTTGATTGAATATCACTGGAAATGGATAAAACTGAACAATTATCTGCGATAAAGTCTAGACTGATTCTGGTAGAATATGTTTCAAATAATTAACAACTGTAAAAAAGTATGTCGAATAGCTCAGTCAGGACTGGAATGTGGTTAAAGTTCATAAACAACAACAGGTATGAATGTTGATCACAACTCAAGGTGCTGGAGCAACTCAACAGCTCAGTCAGCATCTGGGGAAAGAATGGACAGGCGACATTTCAGATCAGGAGTCTTGAATGTAGATCAATTAATGATCAACTAATGCTCAATTTGCAGCTAATGCCTTTCTATTGAAAGCTATGCAAATCACATGGTTCATGTGGAACATGTGATATATTACGCGATGGGATGTAATTTGCAACTTGTGTGAGTTCAATATGATTTGCAGGGAACATGAGTCTGGATAAAACACAAAGAGCAGGAGTAACTCAGTGGGTCAGGCAGCATCTCTGGAGGACATGGATAGGCGACATTATGGGTTGGGACCCTTCTTCAGACCGAGATTCTTGCATATTCCAACATCTGCAGTTCTTTATGTCTCCTTGTCAGAGAGTAATTGAGTCATACAACGTGGAAACAGGCCCGTCGGCCCAACTTGTCCACACTGGCCACCATGTCTAATCCACACTAGTTGCACCCGTCTATGTTTAGCCTATATCCCTCCAAACCTATCCTATCCATGTACCTGTCTAAATGTTTCTGAAACGTTGCAATAGTACCAGCCTCAACTACCTCCTCTGGCAGCTCGTTCCATGCATGCACCACCCTTTATTAAAAGCGTTACCCCTTGGGTTCCTATTAAATCTTTCCTCCCCTCAAGTTAAACCTATGTCCTCTAGTTCTCAGTTCCCCTACATTGGGCAAGAGACTCTGTGCGTTTACCCAATCTATTCCTCTCATGATTTTATACACCTCCATAAGATCACCCCTCATCCCCCTATGCTCCAAGGAATAGAGTCTTAGCCTGCTCAACCTCTCCATGGAGCTCAGACCCTCGAGTCCATATAATTTCAAGCACATTGACCTCTATTAATCATTCACTTACAAATCCTAAATAATTATCCATCAAGGTGAAACTGCTTCATCTCAAGGAGAGAACAACTATGAATTAAAGTTGAAACACACCAAACCAAATGCAACACCAGCCACTAAAACAATAAATAAACAATAAAGGTGACCCGAAACGTCACCTATTCCTTCGCTCCATAGATGCGGCCTCGACCGCTGAGTTCTCCAGCATTTCTGTCTAGAATCATAGAATCATAGAAAATAGGTGCAGGAGTAGGCCATTTGGTCCTTCGAGCCTGCACCGCCATTCAATATGATCATGGCTGATCATCCAACTCAGTATCCTGTACCTGCCTTCTCTCCATACCCCCTGATCCCTTTAGCCACAAGGGCCACATCTAACTCCCTCTTAAATATAGCCAATGAACTGGCCTCAACTACTTTCTGTGGCAGAGAATTCCACAGACTCACCACTCTCTGTGTGAAAAAAGATCTTCTCACCTTGGTCCTAAAATACTTCCCCCTTATCCTTAAACTGTGACCCCTTGTTCTGGAGTTCCCCAACATCGGGAACAATCTTCCTGCATCTAGCCTATCCAACCCCTTAAGAATTTTGCAAGTCTCCATAAGATCCCCCCTCAATCTCCTAAATTCCAGCGAGTACAAGCCGAGTCTATCCAGTCTTTCTTCATATGGAAGTCCTGCCATCCCAGAAATCAGTCTGGTGAACCTTCTCTGTACTCCCTCTATGGCAAGAATGTCTTTCCTCAGATTAGGAGACCAAAACTCTACGCAATACTCCAGGTTTGGCCTCACCAAGACCCTGTACAACTGCAGTAGAACCTCCCTGCTCTTGTACTCAAATCCTTTTGCTATGAAAGCCAACATACCATTCGCTTTCTTCACAGCCTGCTGCACCTGCTTGCCTACTTTCAATGACTGGTGTACCATGACACCCAGGTCTCGTTGCATCTCCCCTTTTCCTAATCGGCCACCATTCAGATAATAATCTACCCTCCTGTTTTTGCCGGCAAAGTGGATAACCTCACATTTATCCACATTATACTGCATCTGCCATGCATTTGCCCACTCACCCAACCTATCCAAGTCACCTTGCAGCCTCCTAGCATCCTCCTCACAGCTAACACTGTCCCCCAGCTTCGTGTCATTCGCAAACTTGGAGATGTTGCATTCAATTCCCTCATCCAGATCATTAATATATATTGTAAATAGCTGGGGTCCCAGCACTGAGCCTTGCGGTACCCCACTATTCACTGCCTGCCACTCTGAAAATGACCCATTTACTCCTACTCTTTGCTTCCTGTCTGCCAGCCAGTTCTCTATCCACATCAATACTGAACCCCAATACCATGTGCTTTAAGTTTGTATGCTAATCTCTTTGGAGAGGTTAATAGTTTGTTACTAGTTCTTTGTTATTGTGAACTTGAAACATTCATCTGTACTATTTCTTTCTATGATCAGCTACAATTTTCAAAGGAGTCATTATTAAAAGGGATCATCATTAATTTGACCCTTCTGCACTTAGCTATTTCCATTCGTAGCATGTTGAATAGCTTGTGATATGTATAAATCTAAGGTGGGTGGAATTCATTCAATATCCAGAAACTGAATGTCCAAATTGAGACACTCTCTTGTCCTCTGTTTATTGACTGCTGATTAACTGGTGCTTGGCATGAAACCTATTACCTGTTCTCTAGTTAAAATAGAACATAACTACACGCGTGTGTGTGTGTGGGGGGGGGGGGGGGGGGGGGGGACCACCGGTGTTGAAAAACAAGGCCAGAAACTGGAGTACCGGGCATGTGGAATAAAATCACGAGTAATAATATCACAAGTCATCTGCACGGTTCTGGCGTGGGAAGCTCAGGTTAGATATTTAAATGTATCATTTTCAGAAACATTGCGTGGAAATGGACCGACATGCCTTTGACTATTAATAGAGGTCCAAATGTTATACTACCAAAATAAGCACGCCCGCGGTGCAGCTTTGCTCATCAATCATCCCACATTTCACACCGTAAATTTAAGTTTCGTCCGAATTTGGCTTGATTTTTTGTGGCAGGAACCATGAATTAATTTCAATCGCCCCCCCACCCCCCGACGTCTTATATCTATAGAAAAGCATTCATTTCATCCAGATGAGATGCTCGTAACATTCAGATCCCCCCCCCCCTCCTGAATTGGCGTATAATTTGCTTTTCCTGTAGTCACAGTTGCGCGGCACAACAACAAAAAATTGAAAAGGGAGCCAATTTTGACCCATAATTGCGCTTTTGGCTCTAGACGTTTTTTCTCCTATAGCGTTATTATACTGATCAAAGCAATTTTCCCCGGATGTTGTTATCCGTGTGGCCTCGTAATATGTTGGGTTTTGCCTGTTTTTTTCCGAAGAACATTTTTTGATGCCCATATTTACACTTTCTGTGAAAACTCCGCCCTCGGATAAAATGTAAATCCCAGACTGAAGAACAATTGTATAGATGAACGCAAATACAATCATAATCACACTTGGGCGAAGGGAAAATAAATGCTGACTATACAAAGTGAAGTCTGAATGAACCAAGTAACGCGTGCACGCTCCTATTTAAGATTATTTTCTTGATGATTAGGAGTGGTTTAGCCAATTGAAACCGAATTCAATCTTTATCTGAGCTTACGGTAAAAACAAACAGTTAAATTAACGGTATCTATAAACGAATATCAAAAAAATACTTTGGATATAATTTTCATTTAAAATGTTATTCGTCAATCATTGTCCTGTCAAAAAGATGGTAGGAGAAGAAGAGAAAACGAGCAATTAACTGCTCAACGGCATGAACATTGAAGTGTCCAATTTTAGGTCACTACAAAACCCTCCCCCTCTCCCTTCTCCCTTCTCCCCCAACCCTAACCCCCCCCCACCCTCCTCGCACTTCACCTGGGCTTGCACCTATTTCTCCCCTCCCCCTCGCCTTCCACCTACATTCCTTTCTCAAGCTTCACAGTTCGCAACTCTTCAATCCTTTTGTCTCACGTCTTCTGTCTTTTCATCTATGGCCTTTGTCCAACCATCTACCTATCAAGCCTCCTCCCCTCACCTGTATCAACTCTGTAACCTGCAATGCTTTGTCCTGCCCCTCCTCTCTCTAATCACTCTGAACAAGGGTCCCGACCTGAAACCGCACCTAAGCATGTTCCCCAGAGAGATGCCGCCTGACCCGCTGAGTTACTCCAGCACATTGTGTCTTATTTTGTAAACCAGCATCTGCAGTTCCTCGTTTTTCCAATTAACGGATTTGCCCCCTTTGTGACACACTCTCCCTTCAGGTCATCAGAAACTCCGTCGCCTAATATATATATAAATAAACTGCACTCGGCATAAAAAATATTTGTGAAAGAAGTCACATCAAGTAGCTTCCAAAGATAGCAAACATAAATTTAATTTTAGGCTGGGAAGCCAAGGTCCATTGAAAACAGAAGGGGATATATTTCTCAGGGAGTCCCCGTTATCTCGACCGAATGGCTCTGTTTCAACTCCCTTCAGTGGTTCACTTTGCAGCAGCCAAGACCACGACAGCAATTTGGACCCATCAGGAGGAGATAGATGGTGGGGCAAAGTGGTCCTAAAGTGGCAGGCGCACGGGCCCGGGAACCGCAGGATTAGTCCCCTTCCACTCATCCTTCTCCAAAAATGCTTCCCAAAACCTGCAAGATTAAACACATCCAGCGGTTATGTGATAGTTGGCCACTATCCAGTACCACAAATGTAATAGAAACAACACTGACTTTCCGAACCTACCAGCAAAAAAAAAAGCAAATAGCTCCAGTGCGCGTTCATTTACAAGAGGACGCTGTGTCGTATTTAGATTCTTTTACACGGATTCAAACTCAATTTTGATTATATGTTTGCTTATGGGCTGTTATTTGTAAACTACAGATCAAAAGTGCTGATTAGGAGGTGAACAATACATTAATGTTAATAATACGTTAAGGTTAACAAAACCATTGTGAACGCTCCATTATTTGAAGTAGGAAATTAAACATCAAATAATAATATGATCTGCTAAGCTTGTGGTCTCTGGTATACGGCTTGTGTTTGGTGTTATTAAAAATACAAATTAAGATTTTAAAATTCGATGTGTCACAGCAGCATGGTGCAATATGGTAAACAGTTTATCTACTGTTCAAGTTTCCCTGAATATAGGAACTATGTGAAGGTGCAACGAACCTCTCTCTGTGGACTTTGGAACAGGTCTGTCTGAATGCATTGTAAACCAAAGCTGCCTCTCGGGATGGGGAAACGAGAATGCCCATTGAGTATGAAGAGCCTTTCAAATGTTTTAATCGCTGCAAATCACAGCTGCACTTTGCTTATTGCTGATAAATAGTTCAGCCCAATCAGGTCGCGATTATAGTCATTTCTATGCCATCAGAAAATGATGATTACTGCTGAGTAACACTGGCAAAATCTGAAGGATCGGAGCCATGGCATTAATGGCGAATAATGTGAATATCTACCAATCCTCTCCACCCCCATATAGACATCGCAATATAGTTGGTGTAACGGTCATTGTTTATTTTGGATCGGTCACATTAGAAGTAATAAGTATTAAGTAGTAGTGCAATAAAAAATAATGTTTGTTAAAAATGTAGTGCCGGAGATTGATTCCAGTTGAAGGTTGACATGTTTAAAAATGATGAGAGCGATTTGATGTTATTCCAATTTACAACGATATTTTTTTTTAATGGATCGAATAACTGGATTTAATTTATTACATTATAATTTCAATTTCCCGCTATATTGAGGGGGATGTCTCCAATCTCCAATGCTTCCCGTCGCAGTTTTGTTCCGATCTCAAACTGCTACCTGTCCAGCTCAGTCCAACTGCTTGGTGGTTTGCAGTGGAAAATGCTAGGATGCAGATAAAATAATGTGGATATCATTGAGCCGTCATTGTGAAGTAATTGTCAATTGTCAACTGATAATTTTTGTTAAATCAAAAGTTATCTGTTTGAAAAGTTGCAACAACCCAAAAAATGATTGCGGTTTCAATCTGACTTTATACCATATTAATAAACGTTGAACAATACACGAACTATTGGAATACGAATGTTGAAGGTCACGTTTTGACTAAGCACGCGTGTAAACGAATGTTTAATTAAACAGGCTCTGCTTTTAACAGAGCAAATCTCTAAAAATGAAAATCAAGAGTCAAGTGTATTTAGTTGTCAAAAAAACACCAGATAGCAACCGGAACAATACAGATTTTAGAGGCACATTGGACGCAACGATAACAATAAATATGCAATAAATTCTCAGTTATTCAGAGTCAACTAGGCCATGAATGTGCAAAGGGCGTAGAACAATCATAAAGGCATTATCAGATTTTACACGACGTTCGCAGGGAAAGTGCACATTTTTCTAGGCAGATGTACATCCTCAAGTGAAAAATCACTGCTTTTTGATTACTCGTCGCGCAGTTCGATTAAACCGTCTAGATTGGCCCACACAACCTAATGAGTGGAATAAGCAAAGTCCAAATGAGAAGAATGGATTATAGTTGGAACAAAGCGCCTGCTTTACGTTTCATCATTCATAGCTAAACAGTAATTTTCCTTAAGCCAAGGTTACCCACTTTAACTTGACTCTGGCAATATAAACCATATTTATCTTGATTAAAAAGCACTATTTTGGTTTTGTGAATTAAGGGAAACCTCTCTACCCAATCAAATAGACCAGTTTCTCCGGTGGATCTAAATAGGACACTTGTTATTTATGCCTATCTTACACCATAGTAGTTGGTCTTGTTTTTAAAACGTATTAATTCGTTTCTAAATCGTGCAGTGCGGGTGTTGAGACGCCTGGATGTCTGCTCTGACGTTGCCATGTCTAGTTATTAGAGCTCCTCTCCTTCTATTACTCCACATTGAAGACTCAGCCTCCAATGCATTGCTCCAGGGCTCGCCTTTGTTCTTCCTATATCCATAATTATAGCTTTTAAAAGAGGGTACCTTTCCTTTTCTCGGTTCTTCTCCGTGTTATGACAACCACTTTGAATTGTCACCAAATGATTTACGTCTTGGACTGCACGATTTGCTAATCCAGCATGTTAAACGAATGTTTTTGCGAATCTGAAATGGTCCAAAAAAAAAACTCCAAACAAAAAGAAATGATGGTTACCTTCAATAACGAAGCAATGCCACCAAACCTTTGCATTTAGATTTCAATGTCCAATTGCGAAAATGTAATATGTGCACCTATGCGCGGGGGAGGGGATATTTTGAGCGAAATCTCGGTGTATTTTTCACGCTTCGTGTTTTAATGAAGTTATTTTAAGTTGTTACCTAATTCGAGTGCATGTCCGTGTAGGGTCATAATTTCAGGGTGTATTAAAATTAAATCGGTACAACTTGAAGAATTTGTAAAACTGGATTGACGTGGATTGACAAGTGAAATTTCACCCCAAAATAATCAGAGTTACATGTTATAACTAAAAAAAATAAATTCGGGAAGTAAGGGTATATGTAATGTATTTAACTGCATCTGCTGGTTAGAATATGCAATCAAGATTGTTTGTACACTTGTTAATGGATTTAGAACAATTATATTTGACGAATTTCTTATTAAAATAACTGGTGAGCGTTAACTTCGGAATTTTTTTTTTGAAAGTTTGTTTGACCCATTGGATTCTTCACCAAGTACATTTGAACCGTTCTTTATGATCGCTATTGAATGGGTTCCCTGATTTTATCAGCCAAGCTTTCTCACTTCAAACGTTATCGTTCAATGTATTCTGAATTTATCACCTTATTCTTAATAACACAACTCACGTATTTCATCTTACTAAGGTGCAAGCCGTCAATTCATTCTATATTGTATCTTCCCTGCAGGATTGTTCGTTCTTTTATAAAGAAATGTGAGTTTAAGCACTGATTGGAAAATTGCAGATGTGCCGATTAATTAATATTACAGGGTCGGACGTCTTCTGGGTGCACAATAATCGCGAAGAAAATATTCACTAAAAAAAATTACCCTTGAAACTATGAAACTGAAGGTGAAATGAAAGATGAGTTCGCCTTTTCTTAATATTTCTTAATTGCTGAACTATATTAATACATTAGGTTTGTATTTTGCAACTTGTAGCGTTAATATTGTGACAGATATATCATCTGTTGCCTCTCAGTGATATAGTGATCGGGTAAATAATATTTAATGCAAACACCGAAGAAAACGATTTATCCATTTTATTTACCCCTACGTTTAGGGTGTTGGATTGTACAACTTTCAGTGTGTAAGTCTTACACGCAAGCAAGGATACCAGGTAGATTGGTCATGAGATGGTCATATATGTCCAATGCAAAGAATACGGTAACTGTTCTACTTGAATGGGCATCTAAAGTTTATTCAACAGGAGGAAGAGCTCAGCGCGGAATAAAGTTCTAAAGGAATGATATAACGGACATTTAAGTCAACCGCGACACAGATGGACTGCCCAGGAAGATTTGTAGTGGATTCTCAATGGTTTAACTTAATTTGTTAAAACAAATAAATGATGTTATGGCTAAAAATGGAAAGAAAATTAAGAGTGTTGATTGAAATTGTGCCAATGTCAAATGTTTTTTTTTAGAATTCCAGTACCTGGATAATGCAACTCGCCCATACCTCAAGCTTTAACTTTCTCAATCTTCTGATGAATTGTTTGCATAACAAAGCAGCAGTTATTTGGCAAAGTGATGCTACTCTCAGTCGCATACCACAAACAACATCAGGCACACGGGGGGATGCAGCCATTGTGATCGATATCAATGCACGATTCAAAACTTCATGGATGGTTACTAAGAGATGAAAAGCAAGCGGCAACACACGGTACAAAATGAAAGATATGCGTGAACCGGGTGGAGAATCAGAATTCCACATGCCTCGAATGAGATAAATGTAGTTTATGTACGTTTGGGAAGATTGAAGTAATTAACAGGTATATGCGTCGGTGTCTTTCTCTCCGTATCAGAGGAATAAAAATAAGATTACACCGGAAAGAATAATAACTTTGTTCAGACACTGTTCTGCATAACGTGTGAGTTCTTCTAAGCGGCTGGACAACTCCGCTCGCTTTAAATCAAACATACATTAACCATAGGCATCCTTCGATTAAATATCTATGAACGCAGATTAAATGGACAGCCCTCCAGAGGCGAATGCGAGATGGAACACGGGGTGGTAATTTCTGCAGACTGTTTGTTAACATTTAACCCAGACCGGTACAAAACCTTTGCAAAAAAAAAAATCTATTTTAAAAGGAGAAACAAGGCGTATATAATATAGAAAGGTTTCAGAAAGAGCTGTGATTATGAGCAAGCATCCGAACGCTAAACCGCACATCAGAAAATGGTCAACAGAGCGAATGTGTGTAAGCAGGCAGGAAGCTGACATTGCTTCTCAATACAGAATAATTGCTATATTTTGGCTAACATACCCCATCAATGCAAATATCCTGCATTATATCCTGCTTATTCTTTTTTTTTTAATGCCAGTTTTCATATTAATAGACCTTTGCTTTTATTTAAGCCTGTCTCCCAGGCTTTAGATTTCAGATGAGCAATATTTCAGATTTCAAAATCGCTGCGTGCTTTACACTTTTAGATTAAAAAAATGAAAAGAAAATCGCGAAAATTATCCCCAACGTTCGTAAGATGGGTGCACCTGTTATATAATTAACTATTTAATAGCTCACTCCTCTCTTTTCTGGATGAAAACCTTTTCTTTGCCCGAGCTTTGAATGCCCGTCCTGTTACATTTAGAAGGCTGCAAATCATCTTCCCAGCAGGAGAAAACAAACTACGGAACGGAACAAGCTCCACACAATGAGATGTTTATTCATGGAGTAGATCTCAGGAATAATTACGGACCGCTGCAAGGCAAAAAAAAACTGTTAAATACTGACTACATCCCGCAGCGTTCTTTTATTTTACAAAACCAATTTTAAAAAATAGTGCTGAAAATCTCAACAAAGCAGAGATATCAGGGAACACGCTTCGATACGGGGGATAAAAGCACACAAAAAGGTGGTTTCGCTTTGCGTGTTGTTCACATAAGTTATAACTCCAAATTGTCCACCTGTCCTTTGCCGTTTGCTCTGCGTTTAAGGTATTTTGAGATTGCAAAAAGTGTCTCCAACGTTAAGCAAAATACCGTATTTGTCGCAAGAAAAATGTTCGAATCTGTTTGCGAGATGAATAAAATCGCAGGTAGAAGATAAAATACAAAAGAGAGAGAGAGAGAGAGAGAGAGAGAGAGAGACTCTTTATGTCGCCTCTTGATTATTTTATTCTGTGCCAAAAAAACGAGTGAAACATCCAGATTTGAAATGTCAGCTTCTGCACCAGCGAATCATGAAGACTAGACCCAGTATCCGTGAGTGTCGGGCTGCATTTTGATTTAGCATCAAGTAACTTAATTTTTTAGAGAATTTGGGATTATTTGGGTGTCGCATACATGCTTAAACTGGCGATTTAAACATTAAAAAAAACTTTAAATGCAACGATGATTCAATTAAATACAACGCAATAAAATAAATGCAATGACGTCTTTCTGTGGTATTGTGAATGAACTGTTTGAGCGTTTCGTATTGTACATTTCACAGACCGTCAAGAGAAAGGCTCGGATCGGATTTCTTTCTCGCGTGTTCCATTCCGAGGTTAACATGCAGAGCAAAACAAAGAAAATCTCAGGCTCCCCACATGCTTCCCGACACCTTTGGACCTCCTCCATAGGTGTAGGGGAGGCTAGGTAGCTCCCTCATTCATTTCCAACGTCACCCTTTGCTGTCACGGCGATTTCCTATCCATCATCTTTCACCGGCGCGCGTGTAAGATAAAATGCATTTTATGTTTTTAAACAACGCGCTGACATTTCGTTCATCATTTGTGCAAATATCATTTTCATTTGTTTACAATCTTCACCCCACCGTCACCTTGGCAATGTTATCAGCCTGTTATAATCAGATCAAGCGATTTTGTTTTGTTCAGTAGCCTTTCCTCTTAATACAGATTCGCGAATCGCCCGGTAATTTAGTGACACGCCCAACGCGGTATGAGCATAGCGAACAGCACGTAAAAAAACCACACAGAAATTAGTAAATGACCTGGGCTTTAACTATTCCTCCAACGGATGCATTCAGGATTCATCCAGCGTTCAGTTACCTGATCAATACGAGGATTTTCCCCACCGTGGCAAATACCTGGTGGTACACACCGAGCAATTGTAATTCCCCACACCAAAAGACAGAAGTGACAGCGCCAGACAACTCGTCGCTTGTGACAGGACTAAAGACATTTATAGTTGAAGTGGGTATCACATGAGAATCTCATTTAAATCGCCGCATTGATTAGCAGATAGCGGAAGAGACCGGGTATAATTAAGGGGTAAAGTAGGTAAATGTCCCGAATCACACTTTACAAAAAATACGTCGATTTTTGCGACTGCGAGGTTTTTTTGTCAATTGTGCATGGAAATGTTTACAACAACATGGAGTGACAGATGTAAGTGCTCTAACGAAATACAACTTAGAGCTCCTTGTTCTGCATCTTGCGTTATGTAACGCGTGCAATTTATATGTAGCCATTTTAGATTCCATTATCAACAGAGCAGTGAACTTATGCCTCCGGAGTGTTGCAGAACGAAACGGGGCGGTATTTTAAACAGGAAAGATCGCTAAAGCGGCAACTCAGTGTTCTTACAGTGGAAGTATTTTTTTAATCGTTCGCTACCCGTTTCCTTTTTCAGCGAGAGAGAGGGAGAAGTATAAGCACGTCCATTTGCGTTTGCAAAGCTACATTCGAATGATTGCTGCAGATCTTATATTTATTATTTGTTTACTAGTTTTTTTTTCGGGGCACGCCATAAAACAGTTTCGTAGCATGTTATAACGTGTTTATGAAATTGTCTGCTGATTATTTCGGATGGGTTGTTCGCTGATGGAAATGCAGCTTTCATTAACTGATTCTAATTAAAGTTAATTAGGATCGCCGCCGGGCAAGTGATGTAAGATTCCGCTGGTCCAATCGCAAGGCAGGAGACAGCCAATTGGATACGTTTGCATATCAGATCCATATGCATGAAGCTGCCATGCAAATCCAGAAGTTTTCCTGAATTTCACGGGGAATTCTCTCAACTTAACCCTCTTTTTTTATACTCGGCGGACAAGTGGGGAAATCACCTCTACTTGGGGGAAATTGAGGAGAAGACGCTTGGATTTGGTTGGCGATCAAACTCTGTGTCAGTTTCATGTGGCGCGTCAATTTCATGTCAGTTTCCTGCAGACTGATCGTTCCTAGTCAGCCCTGTGCACTTCCTCGTTAATAATGACTATGACCGCGATGGCTGACGGTCTGTTAGCACCAGACTCTTCCAAGTCGGCCTTTCTGGAGTTTGGACATCCAGCTCAACAGACATCTCCTGGCATGTCCCATGGACATTACCCGGTGCACGGCTTGCACTCCAGCGGACATTCTCAGCACGATGGTTCCTACTCAGGCGCCTCTTCCTATGGCAGATCGCTGGGTTACCCATACCAGAGCCCAGTTAGCAATCACGCACCTAACCCGTACATGCCATACCAGAATAACAACACTTTGGGTCACACCAGGTTAGACGACACAGGTAAGAGCCTTTCGGACACCAGTCCCCGTGTAAAAGCAATCGTTTTACATCATGACTTCCTTCGTCATTCTATCAAGTCAGCCCCCTCTTTTCAGAGACGCGATGCCGAGATTTGAGAGGCCTCTGTTATGACATTATTTGTGTGTTTCTAAAAAAAAATGTACTTTAATCGCGTTCTTTAAATAGACACGCGCAATTAGGGGAATCTGATGCTGAAATTCAGGCGCTCGGCGATACACCATTCGATCTCCTGCCAAACGCCTGGACAATTAGCCGACGCAACGGCGAAATAGCCATTGTTTGCCGAAAGGTCCACTTTGTTGCGGAAATTGGGAGGTTAAACGATCTGATCGGTTGCGGTGGATCGCTGTAACCGTCTCCAGCGAAATGCTGCTGGCGTGAAGAATTTTGAAATTTGACCCTTTTATGTATGTTTGTGTAGTACGCCGTATCGTCGTGTAGTTTGGAAGTCAAATACCGGAGCTCTTGCAACGCACCCAGTATTTTCAATCGATCAAAACGTTACTGTTTTCCTTGTAATAATTCACATTGTTAAGATAACCCTGCCCCCCCCCCCACCCCCCCTCGTGATTCGCAATTTGAGGGCCGTTTGATTCAACCTGTATGGGACGGTTATTAAAAAAAATGTGGTGGCCTTAAGGTTTAGTCTTTCTCATTTCCCTCCGAGATCACGAGAAGTCGACGGTAATCGAAAATGGAGAAATCCGATTGAATGGAAAAGGGAAAAAGATCCGAAAACCGAGGACCATTTATTCGAGCTTACAGCTGCAGGCTCTGAACCATCGCTTCCAGCAGACGCAGTATTTGGCATTACCAGAGAGAGCAGAACTGGCAGCCTCCTTGGGACTCACTCAGACACAGGTAGGAAGCCGACCAGAACAAATTCTCCCCTCTTGGATATACGAAGGTTCTTTTTTTTTTTAAAGAATAGAAAATACAATCTCTTTGTTCTTGTGAGAAAAATGCGCACACTCACACGCGCGCCTGAAAACGCATCAATATTTACCTAGGTCAGGTCTCATTTTTAAACTACCAACACCGTGTGTAGTTGAGTACTCATTGAATTTGCCAAGTTACCGTAATTAGCGATGACTTGGATTTAGAACTTCTAGCAACAAACGCGGGACCCTTGGCATTTGTGTGTGGTCTCGCCACCACTCAAAGCCCCCTTGTATTTGTACATTCATCAAACATGCAAACAGAATTTCCCTTCTCGGAGAAGGTCATGAAATAACCAGCGTGAAGAAGCGTCCCGATCCGAAACGCTGTCTGTCCATTTCCCTCCACTGATACTGTCTGAGTTCCTCCAGCACTTTGCTCCTTTCTCTTTGGTTATTTTAATCTTAATGTGTCATTAAACATGCAAGTTGAATGTGTGCGTGCAGCATCCTACCACTGCCCGCCGAAATGACAGAGACCAATTATCCGACGTTGCGTGGTGCCGTTTCTTGGTGTTTCCTTGTGGGTTTTTTAAATTTGATCCGCTACTATTAATCACTTAAATAACTGGAATTAAAAGACCAAATACATGTATAATTGCTTCTTAAAATAAAATCTTAGTCAACTTGTTAAAAACTAGATTAGTGCAGTCTGCCAACCATGCTGTATGATGCACCCATTTGATCTTGACACATGCACAGTGCCTTTTCAATACCCAAAACAAGATTACTAATGCCATTTTCTAATGGCCACAATTCTACATTGCAAACATTACTAAAATCAAAGAGGCTAACAATGAAAGATAGACCTTCCAGCCTTTCGAACCTTCTAAGAGTGCTGTGCATGAAACAAATGACAGATAGCGGGTTCACACCGGAGAAACACTTTTAAACACTGCTTAGTCTACAAGCTCGTTGTAGCAATGCACGTTCTACTCGAGTGCAAGTACATAAACCCTCAGTATGCGATTCAAGTACCAACCATAATCTGGGCAACCGCGAAGATTTTTTTATAAATCTATCATTTCACTTCACATTGGCCCTATAAAGTATCTCAGTATTCTCAGCAAACTGAAGGTCTATCTTGCTCCATTGCTGCGCAGGTCAAACTACAGGAGGTTATTGTTTCTTTTTTACGCGTTCAATTCTTCCTGATATTCCCAGTTTTTTTCAGTTGAAAATCTGTTCCTGACGTCCGCGTGTTCAAAATAAGTTGACCACACTGGGATTTCAAGTTCGTGTGACAGTCAATACTCGTATTGAATATGTGTTACTGAAGAAAAGATCCAGAGTCCCTTAACATGGGAACCGCTATTAAGGGCGCGCGACGCTCTTTCTTTCCGAGGAGAGGAGATCTGGATTCGAAAAATAACAAAAACACATTTAAATTTGACTATAATTAATTACCGTATAACACCTTCCTATTTAGTTTTTTAAAAATGCCTTTTAATTCTAATTAAAGCTGCCGGACGTAATTATTAGAAATAATGCATTTGTCTTAAAGATTAAATTTTCCATCTGATTTCGGATTTATAGTGTAACTAACTATAGTGTACCTTTAAAGTGTAGCTGTAGTAAATTATAGTGTATCTTTTCAAATAATATAAACGTCACTACCTTTCACATCTCAGCTACTGGTTGTGCTCAAATACTAACAATTGCTTGCGGAACATACAGAACATGCGCATTGCTTGACCACCAGAAATAAGCGCTGAAGTTAATTAATAGGGTCCAAATATAAAATAGACATTATGCAAACATATATGAAGGGCAGAATGAGGAGCATATTTCAAAGAGAAGCAGCCTTGAACGTTCACTTTTGATCTCATAGATTGCGTGAAACTTAAAAGGGACACACGAGTTCAATGCGAATGTGGTCCTTTAACAATAGCACCAGCAATAATCTAAAACGATGCTGCTGCCAAATACTGAGGCACATTCTTCCGAATCTGTGATACTTACTTACTCAACACTTAGTGCATTTGATTAGTCTGTTCCCATTGTTGTATCCTGTTACCTTCCAGAGATATATTATACAATCCATCTTAACGTTGCATATTTTCCTTATTTACATGGAATTGGGGGGTGGGGGGGGGGGGGGGGGGGGGGGGGGGAGATGTGATACAATCCCTTGTAGCGTTATATTTTAAACCAAAACTTGAGCTGAGTGCAAACATTGAAAAAAATGTCGCTATTATAAACCACGAAGGGAATATTTCCAATTTCGTTGGTAAGATAACTGGCCATTTACTGCAAACCTTAAATATCACCGGTCGCTTAGGCTTTAAAGAAATAATTTTCATCTCAGACTAATCCTTATCAACTCGGAGCCAACCCGAGCCTTATTAAAATGTCAACTTCTAAACGAAACTCTACACACGCGTATTTTAATACGGAATTACGGTTTGGATAAGATCACGAAGTTTGCGAATGTAAATGACTTTTTGCCTTCACAAATGAGATGAGCATATGCCGATCTATATTAAAATCGTAACAGCTTTCCTAAGAAGTTTACGGTTCCAGTAGATTGGGGAATCTGTACCCGAAATAAACAGCTTAACACAAAGTGCTGGAGTAACTCGGCGGCTCAGGTGACATCTGTGAATGACCGAGATAGTCAACGTTTTTGATCCAGACCTTCTGGAGACGGAACCAAAACCTCCACTAGCCATTCCTTCCACGGATGTCGCCTGACCCGCTGCGTTCCTCCATCACTTTGTGCTTTACTCAAGATTCCAGCATCTGTAGTTCATCGTGCCTCCCGAGTCATATTTTACGTGTCCTCTCCTTTATATGTCCGTATCAAAACTTTTTAAAATGTAGTTCCTTTAGACAATGCGTTTCATTTCCCACTGAAAGTTCAAAATTGAATTGTTGCAATTATTTGCTCTTGAGCCCGCTGCAAATCAGCTTGAATGGTCAAGCGCCACTGGTTTGAGAAGATCGTGGGAAATGGGTTATAGTATGTTGAAACCTCTCTATATTGCACACCCACCCTTATTATACATTAACAGTGTGGCTGCCTTGTTCCTTGCAATTTTTTTTTAAAATGGATTAAAGTATTACAATTTGAGATGGTTTATAGTTGGATCACCTATAAACTTAGACTGGTGACTAAGCCATACAACAATGTATTTTACATAGCAATTTGGACCAAGTGATCTCAGTGTTGACTTGAACTTAAACAGTGAAGTAAATAAGATGCCTCGTTTTTTTATTTTGTTTCAGGTGAAAATCTGGTTTCAGAACAAACGGTCCAAGTATAAGAAGCTGATGAAACACGGCTCCAGTGTACAAGAAGGTGACCATCTGCCCACCTCTGCTGCTCTGTCACCGTGCTCACCTAATATCCCACCAGTCTGGGACGTTGCCATGGCAAATAAGGGCGCCACTATGCCACCAAACAGCTACATTAACAGTTTTGGGTCGTGGTACCCACCGCCACACCAGGACACCATGCCGAGACCCCAGATGATGTGATTGACCAGGAGTACAATCTATCCCATGGACTTTCTAACATTTAATCAAAAAGTCACATGATTTGTGGTAGTCTTACGGACCAGAAACAATGACCGATTTGAGATACCAATGGCTATGTGCGTTCAGTCATATCCAAACAGGTTTGTCCTTGAAATGCACTGGGTACTTAGAGTCAAGCTTCTCTAATGAGTGCAACGCAAACCTTGTATGATGTTTGGAATTCTATTGGAGAAGTTTGATGCATCTGTAATCAACGTGAATTGCAAAAAAAAGGACTGATTTTATAGCTCTTCTCTTAAGCTCAATTTTAATGTTGTTTAATAAAACACTTCAGGATGCAGATCCTTCTCAGTTGGTTAAAATACAAAGGCTGTATTTCAAAGTGTTTACAGGCAGGCTGACCCATTCCTTGCGGAGGATGAATATCATATTAACCAAGTTTTATTTAATTATCATAATTCCAATTTGAGGCCTTGCGGCTTTCTAAACAAAACTACAAACACCTCTTTAGTTAAAGTATCAGACTGGAATTTATAGCGGTTCTTTTTGTGTGCCACAGATTTTGTTTTGGTCAGGGCAGAGTGAATATGATGAATTAAAACAAATACAGTTGCCATGATGTGTACAGTTGGAAATAATTGTTGGAAATACAATGTTATTTTCCCAGCATCTACAAAAAGCAAAAAAAGACAGACTAAAATTTGGGTCTTTGATCCTTAAATCCAAAAATCCTTAAAATTCTGGGGGGGGAAATGTGCTGTCTATTTTCAGATGCCAAGGGAAATGGTGCATTTCCAATGTTGTCAGCATTGCAAAAAAAAAAATGTCTGTACTTTTATATTTGCTTTGTATGTTAGAACTATTTTTGGAGATGGAGTCATAGAGTTATACATCACAGAAACAGGCGCTTCATCCCAACTTGCCCATGCCAACCAAGATGCCCCGTCTACACTGGTCCCACCCGCCTGAATTTGGCCCAAGTCTCTAAATAGCTTTCCTATCCATATATCTTACAAGTGTCTTTTAAACATTATAGTACTGCCTCAACTACCTCCGCTAGCAGCTCATTCCATATACCCGTGAAAAAGTTGCCCCTCAGGTTCCTATTACGTTTTTCCCCTCTTGCCCTAAACCTATGTTTTTTTTTTAATTAACAAAATTAAAAACAGAGGAATAGGTTTAAAGAAACTTTAAAATACCTTTTCCAATTTTAGTCCATTAATATTCAGACAGGACAAGTAAGTTGCACCATTACTATGCACAGTGGTTGCATCTGCTATGTGTAAGTTTAAATGATTGCGAATCAAGACTGCAAGTGTATAATAACTAATAAGAATATAATAAGAATAACTAAAGGCGGAAGGCCTATTTTGGATCGAAACAATGCAATTAGGGCAAGGAAGCTACCCTCAACCCATCACCACTAACAGCTACTTCCCTCCAGATCACCATCTCACACTCCCCCAATAAACTATACAATTAATAATGAAGTGTGATGTGTTATATAATCAACTGGATGTGGCTCCCATTTGAAATACAGCCTATGTAGGAAAATAAACCAGATATGTTTAGCTCATCCAAGCAATATGAAGGCAAAAAAAGATGTCTTGGAGAACAGAACGGTGGAACACAGTACATGTGTGTATATATTGTTAATTAGTTGTAAATAGTGCATATGTATTATGTCATTATTCTAAGTAAATCAGTGATATGCGTTCAAAGCATCTTATATACACTCCAACTCCGATAAACATGGCTACTCGATTGAATAGTAGGTTTCTCAGGATAATAGAAGCCGGAACGTGTTAGCATTTTTTTAAAGAAAAAAAAGCAATGCCGACTTACTGTGGATTTAACTCTTAAGTGTAAAGGAAAGGCAGTATGATTGCATGGAATTGATCAAACTATTTTACACCCCAACAAGATTTCTTACTTACGTTTCCCGGAGGTCAAACATAGACGTAAAGCTTACTAGATTTTTAAAATTATATAAAATGTTATGCGGTCACGTTAAAAAAAAGTGGAGGAGACGTGATTTTATTTTTGCATGACCACATATTAATTTGCCGAAAATAATTGGTGCATATCTGGAGATGTTGTTATTTGTCTTTCTGATTAAAAAGGCTTTGGACTTTTAAAATCCATCTGTTGTTTGGAGTTTGATAAACAAGGATCCAAGCGCCTTTGTTTCAGTAAACCTGGAATTGTAATAAATTTGCCGGGTTGTTAATTCAGTTCATCCAAGAGATGGATAGCATTTTTTTTGGTCTTGATTGTTGCATCTCTATATTTTTTAACGGAACATAAAAAAAATCTGACGCTATTACTTGAAGCTGGCGCGCTTATTGAATAAAAAAATCAAAGGAATTTATTTGGAGGCAAGTGTGAGGTGGGGTGTGTTTACGTATTTTCTATTTAAGAATAAGCTTTAAAGTGACGCATGCCATCTTTTAAGACCCTAAAATGCAATTGAGAGAAAAAAATGGAAGTTAGTACTTGTCACACGTTGAATAATTGCAGGTAATCACCTGTCTTTCCAATGTTCATTGCCTGTTTGTCTACTAAAACTTCCGGCTGATCTACTTCACACAACCTGCTCTGCTACCAACCGATGGTGTCACCGGCAAACAATCACATTATAACGAGTCTAAAACTGTATATTTAATTTCACTGTTGACAATCATATTGCTTTTGCGTTTCAGTCCAATTCAATCTTTATCTCACAGTCCAATTCAATCGCTTCATCACCTAAATGCTGAAAGTTATTTTGTTCCCGAGTCAGCATTCTGTGTCATTTTGTTCTGTTATTTGGAGGTTAATGCTAATGGCTATCTTCATTGTGTTCCATGTAAACTATTGATAAATAGGATATAGCACATGTTATAACCCCCACGCCCCACCCCCTCTCGCCACCATTAAACATATGCAATTGTTTAAAATGTGTGTTCCTTGACTGAATATTAATGAAGACTAAGAATCTGCTACAGTAAGCCTCTTGTTAGCCAAGTAAACACAAACCCATCGTGCCAAACGTGATTGATTAAGTAATAATATGCATGGACTGTCAGTCGGAACTAACGGCCTGAAAGCCTGTAGGCATGGGAGAATATGGTCGACAGTTTCCCTTAAAAAAAAAACCTTAAAGCGAATAAATCTATATTCCTTGTTCAAAGGTTTGACAGATACACCTGTGTCCTACATTCCCAATTAAGAAACGTACTACTTACCACGTGTCTCCCCGTGTCATGCCCCGCAAACTACAACACGTATTGAAATCCGCGGTTAGTTCTCCCAATTTTTTGTCAAAGTCAGTCTACAAGACAAGATAGTGTATTTACAGATTTTAATGCATAAAAGCTCCCATGTCAAGCCTCCCCCCGTAACATCTGCACTGCAAACCGTGTGCAAAGCCCACTTCCCTGCTATTTTAAGATTTTTTTTTATGCTTGTGTGAAAGGGGCTGTAATTAGAGCAATTTTGACTATAGCTCCCTGAATAAAGCGCTTTCCATCAAGATAATTACCAGCAATTTTCGGTCGCCTAAATGCACTGCTTAATATGTAACAATTCCGAGTGGGGGGAAAAAAAAAGAGAAATCAGGCAGATGCCCCGGCTGCAGTTTTGTTGCACAGATTTGAGTTGTTATTACCTAAATTACTTGCAGGTGTATATTGCAATCAACAAAAATACTGATAAAAGGAAAAGAAACAGGCTTTGGATCGATATAGAAAGCAAACCGAGAAATCTGCATTACAAAGGTATTTATGCTGTGGCAGTAACATTCTGTTTTTCGTACTTCAACGGAATATACGTTTGTCTGATCCCTGGTAATAGGCTGCAGCTATACCCACGGACAACCTATTGTCGAGAGCTGAATAGAAAACGGCCGAGTGTTAACTCCTGTTAACTCCTCACGTTCCATAACTTATATTCCTGGAGAAATGAATACAAGACTCCCCTTTCCTGCCCCATGGGCTCCAACGTTCTCCGGTTTCTCCCTCTCGCTCTCCCATCCTCCAGTAAACGGCAGAGTGGAATTTGGTGGAACAGAGTGGAACCAAAGGATCTGAAATAATCGTTGAGGCAGAAAGCGACCGGTGATTCCAAGAGAATGATTTTTTTTTTTACTTAACCATCCGTATGTAATTTAGGACCATTTTTAAAGATGGATAATTTTACACCATTGTGTTTCATATGCCACCTGATACACCTTCTATTGTGACACATTTATCTCAAAATACTGCAGCCTTAAAATTTACCCTCTTAAACGTTAGCATATTTTTCAAATGACCTGCCTATGGAGTTCAGTTCAGTCTCCGCACTTCTAGCATCAGGCCTGTAAGTAATTTTCAGGCGCTTGTATAATCAGCAAATAACGTATCAACAAACCCGCCTGATAAGAAGGGACAAATAATTCCTATGCAGTCAGTATACCTTTGGGGGTAACAGGGAAACAGTGCATCAGGAAATCGCAACTGGGTGTAGACCTTTCTTTTTTTAAAAAACGTGCATTTTGACTGATCTAATCAAGGTAGCCTATTAACTGTTTTTCCCCGTTGATCCCCAGCGGATTACAGTTATGGGATTTGAACACTTAGTCGGTATTCCTGACCATAGTTTTCACAAAACTATCCCAGGCGCGCCCTAACGGATAGACCATCGATGCGGAAAAGTTGTGGGATTATCAAAGATCACAAGCAGAATCAGTATGCCAAAACGTCAAGAACGCCTTGGAGGCAATGAAAAACATACCACATACAACCGCAGGGGTGAGCAGAACACACATCCTACTCGCAAACCGAAACTTAACATGTTGAACAGCAATATTGCTGGACATCCCCGCGTTTCCCCCCTCTCATTACTGAATATATAGGATAATTATATCTCTTAACTCTAGCCGAGAAAATATCTGTTTCAGAGCACACGAGAAGGATAAGCGAAGGGTAAAGGCTTACCTGCTATGGCTGGTTTTTACACAGAAATTATTTTTCAGCCGAAAGAATGACAATTTGTCAGCTTCCCCCCCCCCCCTCCCCCATCCCCTCTCCCCCTCTCCCCTCTCCCCTCTCCCCTCTCCTCTCCCTCTCCCTCTCCCTGAAATACATTCAACAAAAATGTAGGGAATGGAGCTAACAGCGGAGATGCAGCTACTCTGGTTAAAGCTCCAAGTGTGAATTAATTCAGCTATCAGCGTCCTCTTTATATTCTCAGCTCAATTAGCCTTTATTACTGGCCATGTTTACTCATCGAGAGATGGGATAAAATGTGTTGAATAGAGAAATTGCTCATCTTTGCAAATTATAGGTAATTTTAAAGCTTGAGATTATAATAATAGCAGTCCAATCTGGACAGCCTACGTATAGTCTTCCAAACAGCATAATTACTGGAAAGGTTTAGGAACTCCAGAGTACTGAATTCATTATTTACTCTTCTCTTTGACGAACTTGGGGCTGTTTGATGAATACAAATCGTACTGATATAATTACAGTTCGGATTAATTTTTTTTTATGATTGTGAGCCACTGGGACATATTCTCCAGTAAATCTCGGAAAGGATGCAACTTGTCCAGAGCCAGCAGTGGAGATCAGTTGTGCTTTATTTTTTCTCCTTTATTACTTTGTACACAACGAGAGAGGTTGGGAAAGTGCCCCCTTTAAGGTGGGGTGAGGAAACCTGCCTCGGACATACTTGAAATACTTTCCATTGTAATTGTTCCAAAAAAATATTTTTGAGGTCAGATTTAAGCTCCTAAAATGTAAATGAAATTCTGCTGTTCGCTTTGATGTCTAACGGTCAGGGTCTCTAGAAGTTGCAAATAAAATTATAATCCGCATCGCCGGATTTTTGTTTTCGGCTTTAAGAAAGCGAAAGTCTGCGTTGGAATCCTATTGTATTTCATCTGACAAGAATTGCTGAAGAAGTATTGATTTTAACCCAGAAAGGGTGATTTTGCAAAGTTTCCTGCTACTATAATGTATAGGATTTCTTGTGTTTTGTTTTCTACGCGGGGCTACGGGAAGACACTTGTTCGTGTGGATGTTTCTGAATGCAAGACATGTTCATCAGTCCGCAATGAGTTACACAGTGAATTGTGCCGGGTACAGTTCCTATACAGTATTTTAAATGTCATGTCATGATTTCAACGCGCTGTGATGTGCCATGCATCTCGTGTTTAACATACCGGCGAGGAATCGATATAGTGGTTGTTTCCTTGGGCATGAAAAATCATTTTATATATATGTATATATATTACACGCAGCATCTGTAGCCATCATGGCTCATAAACAATGAAATTGGAGCCTTGAACCAATTTCTAATTATAACCCCAACCTCACCGCCAACTAACCCCCACCCCAACACACAGGCGCGCCACCACCTTCATCTTTCGCCCTTTGCTACCAACCCCCTCCCCCCCCCCGTACAACGCTTTCACTTTCTTTCCTTTAAATGGGCGGGCTGTTTTAAAACATGGTTTTAACGCGTCTTTGCGATCTGTTCTTTGTAATTCTTTGTATTGCCAAGCTTCCTCGGTTAGAAACCGCGCTATCTCTACCATCTTAAAGGATCGCAGTCCACTGCTCCCTCTACCTGTCTCACGTAATATATTCCAGCATTTACAAACCTGGTCTCGGTTTTCAAAACAAAACTTTGTTCCCCCCATATCATACACATCCCTATTCCTTCCAACCATTAAACACCGTGTATAATAACGTTAAACTTCAACGCACTCTCAAGTACTACATGCTTACTTGCCCGCCGGAGTGTATAATTGAAAACAGTGTATTTACAGTATGTTCTATAGTCAATGTATCTGCTATAACTGTTATGGATAGTGACAGTTAATTGTTAATTTCTTACAAATCCTTTCAATTTTAACATGGAAAGCAAAATCACCTAAAAATAAATAAAAGTAATTCCGTCTCAAAGCACCCAATAAAACCAGCAAGGCTGTGGCATCCAGTTTACCTGCGCAGATTAAATCAGATGAATATCAAACACAAGCAATCTAATCTTGTAGGTGTATCTCAAACGTAAATTTTGTCACCGAGTCTGGTGGTAAAGTCATATGCATAATAGTCAGATACACTGTTTTCGAGAAAGAAAAAGAGCAGTGAAAAAATGACAGATTTCTATTCGATTTGACACAGTGGTATTATTCGATACACTGCTCCGCGAGTGCGCTTCATTTAAAATATAATTATTGCGGTAACCGGTAAGTGAGAATAAATGCCTCATGTATCCACCATGTTGGCATTTTAGGTGAATTTTAGGCTGCCTATGTTTCGGAGAAGGGATAACCGGTTATAATCGGAGACCTCTGGTGCTTTTGTTCCCGACAAAACCTCAGGACGACACAAGAGGCTGCAACTGCTGGAAAATCTCAGCGGGTCAGGCAGCGTCTGTGAAGGGAATTGACAGTCGACGGGTCAGAAGGGTCGTCTGTCTATTTACCCCCACAGATGCTGTCTGACGCGCTGTTTCGCCGGCAATTTGTTGGGTTTTTTTTTGCTTAACACCCCAAAATGTTTTAGTTTTCATTTCACATACCTTTTATAAAAAAATGTAGCTCGTTATAGGACATTTCCGGAAGTACTGCAGTGGCGACTAGAATGCATTTGACACTACATAGGGCGTCTGTAAACATTGCAATCTTCCTGAGATACTTGTATTTGTGATTAGGACAAGTCATAAAAGTATAACACCATCTAATCACAATACATCGTTCGCTTGTTCCTGTAGATTACATCCACACAGCCACGCACAAGACTGGACATATCCACCCATAGTTTTTTGATACAATGCAATCACAAAATTATAGTATTTTATTGTAACCATTCTGACACAAGCATGCTATATCTGAGAGGAACGTCCATGCACACAAGGGAGTTTTCTGCAAATCATCCACGACGAGGCCTACAGTGTAGTTACTTGGATAATGAGACGATATAATAACGGACAATGTCAGTGAAACAATACAAATGTCATGTCTGCATTTTTAATAAAGAGGACGGATAAATGACGAGTGATTTTAACTGCTGCTTCTAATTTATATTGCAGGGCTTCCACGAAACCACCGGTCTTTGTTCTTATCTGGCGATATAATTTAATTATTTAGACTTCTGTATTCGGGAACTCTCTTTCCCAAATGATTTTTTACAGGTGTCACTATCTACTGTGGCAGAGCCATTCATTGAGGTGGAAATAGTATTTTACTGGTCGCAAATATTCCTTTTAGATTAATTGGAATCATTGGCGTTATTAAAATTATCCTTACAGAGGACTGGCCACATCCTGGTTTAGTTAATATTAAGACTGTATAAACCAACACACGAAGCTCCTGCGCTGTACGCTAAATCTTCTTGGCCTCTCGTTGCTTCTGGGGCTTTAGGGTCACATTATGCAGAATTACGGCGTATCCTTTGCAAAAGGCACAAACATCATTCCAACTGCAATGAATGGACTGTTGTTAGGATTCCGTTATATCATTTTAATTACCACCCACGGTATTTAATCTAGCGTGTCTATTACGCAGACTTGTTCATTGCGAGCGCCAAGATATACAAATAACTGATCCACGAGCATCCCGGTTGGAGTAAAAAAAAAAGTGAGGACTTGTACTGCGATCTGTTGTTAGGACGCCGCGTTGGTGTGCCGGAACGCTGGAAGGATTACACGTACTCACGATCCGAGGAAGGTATTGTCATCGTTCACCTATACGCATAGATGTGCAAACCGATACAAATACACCCAGAACGCTTATAAAATGGACCACCCGCCGACCTGTTTATATGCGGATGGGAGTGTTGTAAATGCTCCAGTAAAAGCTTGTACCGAGCATGTCTTTACATTTTAATATATGTAGCGTCTTGTTAATGAAATCTGAATCGATTCTGAGTTAGTTATTTGGATCTCCAATCTTTATGCATTACCTGAGGAAAATGGCAATACTTGAAATGGTTTCCCACCCTAAACATTCGTCTGATGCATGGGGTATAACAGGATGGCTTAAGTTACAACCTCCCCCCCCCCCCCCCCCCCCTCCTCTGCTCCGTCGTCCCCTCCTCCATCCCAGCCCCGCTACAATCAAGTGGTGTACAGGTCCCTGCCATTGTAAAGGCGGGCGGTGTTATTTGTATTCGGAGGCTGAGTTTGGTAAGAAAGGGGTTAAGCCAGGCAGCTCCTGTTGTAGTCAGCCTGGCAATTGCAACAGCTTTGATGCACTTGCTGGTATGTGAATTCTAGCACGATATTAACCCCAGGCGATGGAGCAGTTTTTTTCTGGCAGTCGTGCCTAATAAAATCCTGCTCCACACAACTCAGTGTCTCCAGAATGTCTGCCCCGCTGTCGCCTATAGAGCTTTTGCACGCAGCCCTCCAACCAAACTGCCTTTAATAGCAGGAGATGGGTGTATTTTTTAACTATTTGCTATCCACATGCTGACCTTTTACGTAGCTCTTGACATTTTTTTCATCTAGTTACATTTCCTTGTTGTATTTTCGGCATTTGCTCCAATTTGTATAGTAAGCACGATCCAGGAAATGGATTAGAATGTAAATTGGAGAACTTTCCTCACAGTTTAACAGCAAGCATGTTTCTGGTCCTTAGTGAAATGCAGGTGCAACTTTGGGTCACTTTAAATAGGTCATTTAGTATAAACAGGATGAAAGTAAACACTACTAAAATGATACTCAATAAAATGCAACTTCGTGCAAAAGTATGAATTGTGATGTATAGTGGCTTTTAGACTTAATGGGGCATCACGTAAATATTAAGAGTTCATGTAGCGGTTTGGTTTTGGGTAACTATTCTTGTCAATGTATTTCATGGCATAAGATGCTCTTTTCTCAAAATAAGGTGAATAAAACAGGTCATGGAACAATGAGTTTTATTAACGTTATCCTGAAGAATATCATCAAACATTTAAAATATTTTATTACAAAACAGACCATAAGTTACAATAGAGGTTATTGTCCACTGAGTCTCCTTTACAAGCCAATTTGTTCCAAAGAAATGTAGGCTCTCTTTGAGGAATTCCTCGCAGTGCCATACATGTTCTTGAAAATGACCCGCAAGGATGTTTCTTAATTATTATTATTATACAATTGATGTGTAAAATGTTATATACATTTTATTTTAGAACAAATGATAATTTTAGACAGAATATCATAAATACAGTTCCTGTTATTTGTCAGAAAATTTGCACTCCATCATATTATCTCTTGCAAATTGAGTTTCTATTTTACGGTAAATTCCATGTTGTTTTATCATATTGCATTGGACATAATTCAAATTGATACCTTATATCTGCTACATTAAACAAACCGACTGCTAATCTAATAATATACAGGCAGTAATAATTTAACCACTCCAATAAACCAAAAAACCCTTAAATAACATAAGAAAACTTAGGCAAAGAATGTAGAATATTATTTGTTACTGAAATTGGGAAAATTAGTTCGGTATGCAATAACCATCTGACAACAAACAGAGTTACAAAATGCTCAGATTTTTTCTTCCTGATATACAGTTTTTGATATTATTTACAACTGATGTGCATCACTACACGTGCAAAAGGGGATGTGGGGTGTCTGTAATTGAATGAGTTATGCTGCTGACCGATTCTTCATGAAGTATGGGTGTCGAATTTTATTTATTCATTCTGTAAGGAGCTTTCACCCCTAGTGTTAAAAGACATTGGAGACAAGTAAGTTGACGTTGGCATTCCAAAAAAAGTAAAAGGCAAAATGTTCAAAGTTTTTGAAGTTAAAATAAAAGTTTTAATAGACTGCTCCAGTACTCTGAGCTGGGAGCTGGTGCAGTGAATTTGTTGCTGATAAGTGAGAGTCTGAAGGGTGTGTTGGGTACCAGTGATTGAAGTCTTCCAGGTAGTTCTGCGAAGAATGATGTGGGGTCTGATGCTGGAGGGGATTCCTAGTTGTACTGTGACTCTCCCAGATAGCCGGAGAAGGAGGCGAATTGCATGCCATTGAGTCACTATTGTTGGGACTGTGCTCCATTGTGAGTTCCCCATTTTTATATAACTTCTTAAATTTGGATCGTCTATTCTGAAACCAAATTTTCACCTGGAAAGATAGGAAAGAAAAATTAATTACAATTGGCAAGAAATGTTTTATTTTCAAGTACTAAGAACATGAACGAGTAAGCACATAAATAAGTAGCGAGAGATCCTACTATAAATTAATCTCTTGGATTTATGCACACCAAAGCAATTATTGTTGGGAGTATTTCAGTGCAATTAACATTCCTTTTGCTGGTCATTCTAGCAGTTAACATAGGTAAACTTCTAAATTGTGAAAATCCTACTCAATTGAGTTGCTTTATATTTCATGGATGCCCTTTAAGTAATCTATGGCAGTCTATCTTAAACAACTAAGAAGACATTTTGCAGGAGCCTTTGAAATACTTTGAGCGGACATATTTTGCTCCAATGTTACCTATATTTCTAATGTTTTCCAACAGAGAAGGTTGTTTATTAGTTTTTAAGCCACAACTTCTCAACTAAAACAGGTCATAAGTAATTGTGCATTTTAACATCAAATTTTGATTTGAGGGATATAATTCTCCAAATAGTTGAGCATCAAAGATATTAAGAGACTCTTAGTTCTATCCAGCCACTTGTATTGAGGGTATGGCCACTCTGGTTCAAATACAGGAGTGGGCAATACACTGAGTTTAATTAATGTATGGAATTCCATGTGTGGACATAAACTTAATGAATGTAATTATTTACTGAATCTTATTTTGTCATTAATCAGGCAACATGAATACACACTAATCCTGTTCTCTGCACCACTGCGCATGAATTTGCGCCACACTTGAAATGTTGCAGTCTTCCATTATCCCTATTTAGTTGGCACTTATTTTGTGAAGTTTGACAAGGGATAAGGGTTGACTATAGGAATAACTATATAGTGACATGGAGTAAAATATTTAAGGAAAATATCTGTGGAATTCTCTGCCTCAGAGGGCAGTGAGACAGGTTCTCTGGATGCTTTCAAGAGAGAGCTAGATAGGGCTCTTAAAAATAGCAGAGTCAGGGGATATGGGGAGAAGGCAGAAACGGGGTACTGATTCGGGATGACCAGCCATGATCACATTGAATGGCGGTGCTGGCTCGAAGGGCCAAATGGCCTACTCTTGCACCTATTGTCTGTGGTATTTAAGAGAGAATATTATCTCAGCTGGTACACCCGGTTAATAAAGGGAGGGCTTTTCCAACAACAAAAACGGGCGTGGAGTCTAAATCTACACTGATACTAACTTCATCTTCCCAGGGCAAGCCTTAGCCTGGGGGTACAGGGTGAAATACAAACGCAGTGGGCGCACCGATACTGCGAGATTATCGAGTCTTACCTGTGTTTGCGTAAGTCCCAGGGAAGCCGCAAGCTCCGCTCTCTCAGGCAGCGCCAGATACTGGGCCTTTTGGAAACGTTTCTGCAAAGCGGCCAGCTGGAAGCTGGAGTAGATCGTTCGCGGTTTTCGGATCTTTTTGGGTTTCCCGTTGACAATCCTCACTTCGGGATCCGGCTCTTCTTTCACTGAAACTGCAGCACAAAAACAAAAAGAAAACAAACTTTAAAACAAAGATTTCCCAGAATGGTCGACGTTTCACAACACTGCAGTCGGCAAATAATTTCCCCTTAAGCAAGGGATTTAATTTCACGCAGAATAAATCAAATGGAACAGAGAATTAAAATATGTTGGTGGTTTCCTTCAGGCGACAAGGATGTCATGTTGATTAATCTAATTGAGAAACATACTATCTCTAAACTCTGGGCTATTTTTCCATACGGCTACTGAGTTTAAAGTTTATTTCAATTGCAACGTTACAGAAAGAGGGAAAGGGCGGATAACTATTATCATTAATAATTACTATTATAAGATACGAGCGATTTGTTCTCATTTGAATATGGAATCCCTTTTCCAGTTTCCCATTCCGCTGCATTGATGCTCAACGTAATCGTATTTATTCACTTATAACTTGATATATTTACATATGTTGTGAGCCCATGGTACTCAGCATGGTATCCTGACAGAGTGAGAAACCACAGTGCTATGTCAAGTCGCCAACCTCACAACAGGGACACAAGAGTGGCAAGGATGCTTGGTTTAGGGATAATTGCAAACACTATTGAAGATGACACTAATATGACTTTGAAAATATCCGAAGATTTTTTTTGCACTGTTTTTATTTTGTGTATATATGTTTTAAAATTTTGAATAAAGTTTATTGGGGGGGGGGGGGGGGGGGGGGGCATCACTCGGACTCGTGAGGCCATCTTCGGAGGTTTCAAAGGTCTTTTATTGTCACGTGTACCAATTAAGGGACCGTGATATGCGAATCTTGTGTTGCTTATCGCCATTTTTCCCTTTGAGAATTTTTTAGTCTGTCAATCGTAGGGAAATGAGACTCATAATCCACAATCCATGTTTCTCATGAAGTCCCTTCGCATTCTCGCCTACCAGGACCGAATCTGACCAGAGTTCGCGAGTTCGTTCCGACCAGAAGCTAAAATGATGCCATGATCCTAACGCAATACCTGACCCACTTTTCCACCTCGCCACACGGGTTGGGTCGGGCTCCCTCTAGATAAAGAATGCCGCATTTCCCCACGCCTATGCAAAAATAAAAACAATCTTTGTACGTTGATAAAACGACGCGGAATAACTATATTTAAACAGTGCGCGCATACAACTGACAGTACATCTATTGATGACCGCCTCTGAACTTTACTGCAGCTTCCGATTGCTGCAATACTGCCATTTTCATAAATAGTGTCCTCGCTAATGGAATCCATGCGATGGTCGCATTTATCCCTGGGATCTTGGTTTCACCGAAGAATCGAACACTTGACTTTTCCTTTCTCGACCGGTGCCCTTGTGAACATGAATGTGGTTTCTTACTTAAAACTCAAATTCTTTAGTTAACGAAGTGTGACATTTACAGTGGAATCTCCCGACAAAGAGCCGCATACCCCGCCGCGAGGCTTTGGGTGCATTAATAACAGCGCCAGACTATCGATAGCTTCGCCTCTGGAGTCTATGCTATTGTACGATTCGCCTCTCTGTTAAAGTACTGCAGTCATTGTGAAATAATACTGAATATTCTGAAGAAGGGTCTCGACCCGAAACGTCACCCATTCCTTCTATCCAGAGATGCTGCCTGTCCTGCTGAGTTGCTCCAGCATTTTGTGTCTATGTTCAATATTATGCCAAGTTTCTATTGTAGATATGTAGAAACGAGGAACTGCAGATGCTGGTTAAGACACAAAGTGCTGGAGTTAGTCAGTGGGTCAAGCTACCTGACCTGTTGAGGTGCTCCAGCACTTTGTGTCGTAGTGTAGATATATTGATTAACAGTTCAATTATTTAATGACCGATCAGGCGTGATGTGACTGGTCATATGCAAACATGCAGCCTCTTCGCCGGTCACTGAACCGACGAAGCTCTTCCGTAACCTTTTGGAGAATCCAGCATTATTCAACAATTCGTTTGCAAATAGAGCGCTTCCCACAAACTCTCTGGTCGACTGGGTAATTCACGAGTCCTTACCTCTCTCAGCCGCGGATACTTGATGATCTCTGTGGAAATGGCCATACTGGCGGTACGAGTTATTGTAAGCGTACTCGGGCTTCTCCGAGTAAGAGCCAGGCCCCGGAAGATTGTTCAGGTTAAACTGGTGATACGGGTAATGGTTCACAGGTTGGGAATAGGCTGAAGTCGTGTAGTAGTCGTGCGGGGGATGACAGCTCTGCGGGTTATAGTAACCAACATCTGTCGCCGTAGACTCTGGAAGAGTTGGCGAATCTTTCGCGGGATGACAGCCCATCGAACTCTGGATGTCCGTCAAAAGACCCGGCAGCTTTTTCTCATAGCTCCCACTCATTCTTTCAAAACAAAAATACTTAACACACACAAAAAAAAAGACGATTTAATCTTTAAAGCTCAGACTATGCACAGATCACTCTGCTCCGTAGAGACGGGATCCTTGTAGCAATTGCAACTCAAGGCAAACTGATGTAACCCAACGAGCCAGCGCGGTTAAACCCCTAATTATAAGGAACAGAAGGGTGGATGCAGGAAGCCTATTGGTTGCAGCGATGTCGCCGGGAGAAGCTGCCTCAAGTTTTTCAGACTTCCCACGCTCGTGTTTGTGGAGCCAAGTCTATTATCACTCTTCCTCAACTATTAAAAGTGTCTGCCTGTCGGTGGATGCTCCTTCCAAACATACATTTTCAGAGGTTTGAAGAATTTAAAACAGAATTCGGAACAAGCTCCAACACGTTTCCTTATAACCCATCGGGTCGGCAACTCACTCACTTCTTTAAAGCACATATATGCCGGCCACTTTCTTGCTGTTAACTTATGCACGCTAGAAAGACTGCAAAGGAAATAGAAGCAGAATATTACACCAGCTCCTTCGAAATATCTGCAATTAGTCCTTACACTGCAATATTTCCAGGGATAGACACAAAATTCTGGAATAACTCAGCGCGTCAGGCAGCATCTCTGGAGAGAAGGGATGGGTGACGTTTCGGGTCGAGACCCTTCTTCAGATATATCTCCAGAGTTTGGAGTCATCGCAAACGTTGCGCTAAGTTCCTGGCCGAAAGGCTGAGATGGGGTTTTGAACACGATACTGATTTAGAATCTATATTTTTTTTGTTTATGTTTTCTGTTGTAATATTGTCTTCCATTAAAATCAATTCAATTTTGGAGGGGTTGTGATATGTATACCCATTTAATCTATAATCAGTGCACCGCTCACGTGTACCTTTATGCTATAATGTACACTTATATTTTATTTTTTTTTACTTGCAAGATTACCAAACTGCTGAATAACTTCCAATCCACCTCCAGCAATGCATCAGAGTGTTTTGGTTGCTGGGAGTTAGTTAGGTGTGGTCTAACCTGCGCTGCCGGTTTCTCCACGATCGCAGACGCCTGACACACACAAAAAAACAATGCTGTCTCCACCTTTTGCGAAACCCCCTTCCCACCGCGCGCCCAGGAGAAGCGAGGAAGCAGAGAGGCTGTGTGTGTGAGTCACGGACAGCCGCCAGCTCTCCGCAAATTCACCCCCGCGGAGTTACGCCAGCGACAGGCGCCGAGTTACTGTTGACTCGCCGTCACGGTGACTAATTGTTTACCTGACACGCCAGAGAAAAAAAGAATACAGACCGTCGGCAGGTTTTCTTTACACCTTTCAAGAGGGTCCAGAAAACTTAGTGGAGGAACATGAATAAGTTTGAAAACTGGAGAAATGTAACTATTGTATGACCATTTTTTAACTGGCCCATTAGATTCAATAATAGGTCAGGAAAACTAGCAACTACTACAAATCACAATATATACCCTGGAATATTTTACATAAAACTTAATGACATGCTTTACATTAATTTTGGGCAATGTCTCGTAATTTTATCTGAATGTGTCGAGGAAGGGCATGTTTGCTATCAATGTTTGCGTGTTACTTATTGATGCTATTCCAGGCTTACTGAGTAAGCTAGTCAAACAAAAATTATGGACAATTCAAGCCAGCAACTCTCAGATGCATTCTCTCTCCAACCCAGTCCCTATTTATTGTCTAGGAAGGAACTGCAGATGCTGGTTTACACCGATGATAGAAACTGAAGAAGGGTCTCGGCCCGAAACGTCACCCATCCCTTCTCTCCGGTCTCGCTGAGTCACTCCAGCATTTTCTGTCTATCCTATTTATTGTCTGTCTTATGTGACATTCTTTCATAAATCGCCGCAAAGAGGCGAAGCCCTGACATCAGATAGCGTCCTTAACCATCACGGGACACTTCAATAAGTTTACAATCAAAGACGCAGTTTTTGAACTGAAAATGGAAAACACCACAGCCAATTTTCACACAGTTAGCTCCTGCAGGCGGCAACGTAATAATATGACACGCTTCAACGTTACAGTAATACTCATTACATAGTAAGTTCATTTATTGTTAAAACATGGCCACTGTACTTAGGCTAAACTCTTCCAATCTCCTTATAAATAGTGGACGTAATATCTCCAAAATGGCAGATGCGATATTTTAAATAATTTTTAATTCATTTTCGATCCTAACGATGAATATGTTCAATGTTAGTGGCTTAAAAGCAGTCAACAGTTAGAACACACAGTTTCTCACATAGAGTGGCACATTTATGGCAGTCAACGAGTTAGGATTTTCTAGGTCACCTCTCACCCAAAAGAGAGCACCTCAAGCATTGCAGCATTCCCAGCCTGGATTTTACTGGTCTATTATTTCGAGTCACACTTGAACTCAATCCTTCTGACTCAGGCAAGAATGTTTACTAAATAAAATGTGGGAGAAGGAGCTGATTTTGCTTCCCTCATGTGTGGTGGGGACGCAATGGGATTCAATCGGTATACTTGTTATGAAACCCACATTAACAAATTTACTTAAATTGTTTCAGGATTGCTCTCATACCGACGTTGAAACCCATGGAAAATAAGCAGAGAGAATATTGAATTCTCAAATGATTGACACCAAATTTATTTTAATAACACACGTTTGCTGTAGGTGTGAAACGGGACACGACGCATTGATCATATTTCAATTAAATAACTATTTTACTAAACTACTGAGCCAAGCGCACAAGACAACCAATTTCTTAACCAGTCTCACAAGGTACGGCTGACAAGGTATAATTCAATGTACAATGGTGCCACCCAGTGTTTTTTCTTGGTAGAATTGCAAAGTCCAGCTTTATGTATGAAAATAATAAATAGGCACAAAGTGCCGGAGTAACTCAGCCGGTCAAGCAGCATCCCTGGAGAACATGGATAGGTGGCGTTTCGCGTTGGGACTCTATTTATGAATAGAGGTGGACTTGAGGATGAAGGAACATAACTGGCTGTAGATGCTGGAATCTAGCTAAACTCAATTTTTTAAATTGTGAATAGTCTTCCTGAAGTGAAAATCCATGTAAAATAATCTTGTTACCAGCATTTCATTATTAGCCAGCAGAAGTAATTCAACCATATTTAAATTGAACTGATCAATAATCAAATAACATTTATTATAATATAATTTATGACGTTTTAAAAATGGGAAGCTGGAATTATTGCATGCTTTTCCTATCACTGAATGATATAGTGAAAAACACATTCCACATGTGAATTGAAAATTAATCTGTTGTGTAACTGCTAAAGGCACTGCACAAAGAAGGAAAGGTTGCATGCTGAATAACAGGTCCATCCCAATCCGACCTGTTGTATTTATTGGACATGCCTCACACATTTTTTAAAATATATTTTGCTTTATCAGCATGGGTGTCTGGCAAAGTTAATACACACTGGGCCTGAGATGTGTATATGAAAGATACACACAATAAGTAGAATTATTTATCATACTGAAAAGGCACAGAACAAAGTCTCAGTACTGCTTACAAATTTGGTATGATTTGACAAATGCTATAATGTAATCAATAAATGTTCCTAAATCATGGATAGACACAAAATGCTGGAGTAACTCAACGGGACAGGCAGCATCTCTGGAGAGAAGGAATGGGTGGTGTTTCACGTTGAGACCCTTCTTCAGACTAGTCAAGGGAAAGGGAAACGAAGGATATATACAGTGATGTAGTGAGATATAGAACAAATGAATGAAAGATATGCAAAAAAAGTAATGATGATGAAGGAAACAAGCTATTGTTAACTGTTTGCTAGGTGCGAATGGGAACCTGGTGTGACTTGGGTGGGGGAGGGATGGAGAGAGAGGGAGTGCAGGGGTTACTTGAAGCTCAAGCAAAATATGAGACGCTTTTCCTAAATCATGGTTTCTCATGCTGAGTTCCTCCAGCACCATACGTTTTGCTCAAGATTCCAGTGTCTGCCATTTCCCATGTCTCCATTTCCCAATATCTCTTTTATTTACTATGTTTTTGGAGATCAGGCCTACTTAAGTGTTTTTTTTACAAGTAATTCATAGCAACCTCTTCAATCCAACTAAAATAAATAAACTTTCAGCTATGGATTCAAAAGCAAATTAATGTAAATGCTGGGCAGAAAGTGAAGAAAATACTCAATGGGGAGCACAGTCTAGATATTAGCCCAGAACTTCTGCAAAGCTGTTTGTTGCTGTTTGCCCACCAGTTAAACCTCAACAGCGCAGAGCCAAGCTGATGGGAAATTCCACAAAAATACTTTGACTGCAACATCTCAGGGTTGAACTAACTACCAAAGAACTCAAATATATGTGAGCTTCTGCATAGTTTTGGATTTGGAAAATTCTGCCCTTTTTTTGTTTCCAGAAAATTCAGGCCGTCAACTTTGTTGTTTTCCACATCCACACTTCTCAACTGGCTGTTATTTAGGCAGATTCTGTTTTTATTTTAGTGTATTGTGCGTTAATACACTTCACAAAATGAGTGCAGCATTGCATCCATTGAAATAATGAAGAAAAAATACTGAAAATGTATGTGAGATGTCAGCACCTGAGGAAAAATAGTTCCAATCATTATTGTCAGCATTTTCCAAATAATTCAGCTACCTGCAAAACATTTCTCAACTTCTTATTGGTATTTCAGACTCCTGAAAATCAAGTTTCCTGTTGCCATGGAGAAATTGTTCTGCTTTACATAGTGAACATGCAGTGGGAACATCGTAAGTAATAGACCACTTACACTAAACATCTTAAGCTGATGTGGAGTATTTTAACTGTGCCCTGACATGCACACAGAGGTCTGTGTGATTTAGGTGCAAAGTCACAAATTTCACTTCAATGAGAGGTGTAAGTACTTCCCCTAGACATATTCTTTATTGATTGAATTTTGCTTTGCTAAAATATAATTAAATTCAAGAACCACACATGGGCTAAAGCAAAATTTTAACATTATGAACAACATCTTATCAGATAACTAACTGTCCTAATGAGATCGTACTTGCACAAATCGTAATGTACATATCTAATAAATCACTCAGTGGCCGGTAATCTGGAACCTTTATTCTGAAGGGTAACTTTTTCACACCAAGGGTGGTGGGTGTATGGAACAAATTGCCAGAGGAGATAATTGAGGCAGGGACTATCCCCACATTTACGAAACAGTTAGACAGGTACATGGATAGGACAGGTTTGGGGGGATATGGACCAAACGCAGGCAGGTGGGACTCATGTGACTGGAACATGTTGGCTGGTGTGGGCAGGTTGGGCCGAAGGGCTTGTTTTCACACTGTATTGCTCTATGACTCTCTGAAAACATATTATCCTAGTTACACATCCTGCACAATGGGAGCAATTTACAGAAGCCAATTAATCTACAAAACTGCACATCTTTGGAAAGTGGGAGGAAACCAGAGCACCCGGAGAAAACCCACATGGTCACAGGGAGAACGTGCTAATTTACTAAATGACAGCCTCAAAACGTACATATTTACAAAATCACAGCGTCAAATTCTGAGTATAGCTGAAGGACAATGCAACTTGTGCAGCAGTTATGTTTATTTTCATGGCGGCCTTTGCATTATTCAGTTATTCAGTTAGCTTTTCTATTTGTTTTTTTTTTTAGATATTTATTAATGTTGCATTTATTCTTACCATTCAGAAAGATGCTACATTATAAAAAGGTGCAACTTGCATATTGGACAAAATTGGACATCAAGTTACAATCACCCACATGGATTATCACTATTGCAGATCAGCTTCCAGCCACCCTGTTAAAACAGGTTTCAGAGGTTAGCTTTCTCTGCCCAAATATTTTTACGTGTCAAGTCATATAATTTATGGGTTTTGAAGCAATCTTTAGAATCTGAGAATCTTACCTGAGTTGATCCTCTCTTACAAGAGGATTATTGTCTGAGATGCAGTTATTGGATGAAATGATAGTGGGCTTTAGCTACTTTCTAAAGAGGATATATATATATATATATATATATAGGAGGTTCTTCAGTATCACTGGAAGAGCAGAACCTGATCTTGGTCAATGCTTTAAAGATACAATTTATTTTTCTTTTGGGCTGCATAACATTTAATTGATGGAGATAAACACAAAGTGCTGGAGCAACATAGTGGGTCAGGCAGCATCTCTGGAGAAAATAACCAGGTGACGTTTCAGGTCAAAACTCTTCTCAAGGGTCCCGACCCGAAGTGTCACCTGTTCCTTTTCTCCATAGATGCTGCCTGACCCGCTGAGTTGCTCCAGCACTTTGCGTCTATCTTCGGAATAAACCAGCATCTGCAGTTCCTTCCAACATATTTAATTGAAGGATTCGCCTACATAAAATCATACAGGAAAATTCAGAAAAATCTAATTTAATAAATGTGAAGTACTTTGAGATTCCATGAGAGTATGATCCAAGTTCTTTCTTTACATTAGGAAACGTATAAGCAAATAAGCAGGTTAATTTTTCTTTGGTATCGTTTCTACAGGGAACATGGTACATTTATATCAAAGGGAATCCATAGTAGTAAATTACCTACTTACTTCTGATGTGCTAACCATCCATTAAGACAGACAAACAAAATAATTTCATAAAAACAAGAGAACTATACCATTGCCATTTCATAACATCACAGTGGGTTGGATCATGCTCTTTCTGAACCATGAGGCCTCCAAACGCTCTTTAATCGTACTTTAGTGGACTTTATCTTGCACTAAGCATTATACCCTTTATCCTCTGATTGTACACTGCGCACAGCTTGATTGTAATCACGTATAGTCTTTTCACTGACTCGATAGCATGCAACACCAAAAAAATTCACTGTACCTCATTACAGGTGACAATAATAAACTGAGCTAAACTAAAGTAAACTAAACTAAACTAAACTAAACTAAACTAAACACACAGCTACCCTAACCATCACCATGTGTGCTAGGGTGGCACAGTGGTGTAGTGATGGAGTTGCTGCCTTAAAAATGACAGGGACCTGACTACGGATGCTGTCCGTATGGAGTTTGTACGTTCTCCCTGTGACCGTTTATGGTTTTCTATGCGTGCTCCGTTTCCTTCCACATTCCAAAAACATGCAGGTTTGTAGGTTAATTGGCTTCTGTAAATTGACCCTCTTGTGTGGAATGCGTATCTGGGATAACAGAACGTGTATGGGTAATCGTTGGTTAGCATGGAGTCGCTGGGCCAAACGGCCTGTTTCCACATTATATCTCTAAACTAAACTAAACCTAATGTTCCATTCTAATGGCAGCACCTACATTTAGCAGCCCTGAATGTTACATACTCTATGGTTTCCTGCCACGGACTATTCATGACCTGGAGAGGTTCACGAGCAGTCAGATGGCCTCACCAGTTAGATCCTGAAACACCAGACACAAAGTGCTGGAGTAACTCAGCGTGTTAGGCAGTATCTCTGGAGAACATGGATCAGTGAAGTTTCGTGTTGGGGCCCTTCTTCAGACTGATTGTAGGTGGGGGGAGTGAGTGTAGAGGAAGTTGGGATGTCACCTCTCCATATTCTCCAGAGATTCTGCCTGTCCTGCTGCATTACTCCAGCACTTTGTGTCATTTTTGTTAAACCAGCATCTGCTATTCCTTGTTTCTGCATTAACAAGTTGCTGCCATTGAAAGCCTTTCCTATTTAAGTACAGTTCAAAAGGTTTAAATAATCAAACTCTACAAAAATTGTAAAAACATTTTTTTTAATTTAAAATGCATTGAAGTGATTGAAATTAATTTACAAAATACGTAACTGAAGAAAACAAAATAAATCATGCTGCATGTCTATATAACTCTGGTTTCCATCACATTCCAAACACGTGCAGTTTTGTAAGTTAATTGTCCCCAGTGTGCAGGATGGAACTAGTGTAAGGTTGATCGCTGATCGGCATGCACTCGGTGGACCAAAGGACAAAGCACGCTGGATGTCTAGACTAAACTGAACTAAACTAAACTTGTGTTCATTTACAGAGAATGAAGTGGAATGCCCAATGATAATTCACCTCTCCTTACCTTTTTAATTGAAGCTTATTGATCTCATTCAAGTAAATGAGCCACGTTGAGATGGTTGGCAGGGAACTGAATGGCCAGACTCACCAACACACAACTTCCAGCCTGTTCCTGACTTTCACATAGAGAAGCATGTCAGGAATAGGCTTCCTTTAGTTCTGCCAAAGAGCAAGCAACACACTCCAATCCAAAGTATTTTAAACAATATCTCTCTGGATGTTTCATGGAAGTGATTCAAGACCCTGTCAGTGCTTGTCTCCTATAATTCTTCGATCCAAATAATGCCCAATGCAAATGTACTGTGAGAGGATATTCTTGTATAGAACAATTTTCCTATGCGTTCACAGTTTTGAAATGAATAGATCAAATTCCATCTTTGGGATATTTTATATAGTTACATGGAATGAAATACCTCCTGTCAGTAGTTTTATAAAAAAATAAACTTGCTTCGAGCTTAAGACATTCTTTTTGTAAGATCATCACTCTGGATAACACCCAGTTAGTTTTGTGTACGTTCAAAATGCAAACTGATTTCTCAGAAAATATGCTTTGAGTTAGCCATTACTTTCTCCATTTGTCTGTCAGAGCTGCTTGTTGTTGCTCAACTTGTGAACACAGAGGTGGTGTGTGGGAAGGCAAGTGAGTGCAAGGCATTCTGTCAACAGTAGGAGGCTTACAGGTTTAATGGAATTTGTAATTCTTATTGCCCTAGCGCTGAGAGCTCAGCAAATGATTCGCTCTGCAACATTCTGTTGTCAGCTGTGAGACCGAACTTAAATATGATGCAGGCAACCCTTGATGCTGTTCACTTTGCCTTTTTGTTCCCTTGAACTTAACTATTTATCGATTGTTTTGATCGAAAGATACAACATGGAAACTGCCCTTCGGCCCACCAAGTCCACAATGAACATTGATCATCTCTTCACACTAGATGTATGTTATCTCACTTTTGCATCCATTCCCTACAAACCAGAGGCATTTTTACAGAGGCCAATTAACCTACAAACCTACACGTCTTCAGGATGTGGATGGAAACCAGACCATCGGAGAACACCCATCCTGCCCGAGGGAGAAGGTGCAAACTCCACACAGACAGCACCTGTGGTCAGGATTATACCTGGGTCTCTAGCGCTGTGAGGCAGCAACACTACAAGCTGCACCACTCTACCACCTAAGCTGACCAATTGCTGAAAATTGGATCTCCTGTGCTGAATCAGCACAGTATATCTCTCTGCACCAGGAGAGATGATATTGTTGCATGGGTCCTAATTATTGAAGGATGCAGATGCAATGAACCACAGATGCTGGTTTACAAAATTCATTTGAGGGCAAGGAGGATCACCGCATATTATTTGACTCCATGAGAAGCAACATTGAAACTGCTTTTATGTGCAGCCTTCAGTTCTGTCCTTAAGACCAGCTGGTGGAAGCTTGGGACAAAGTGCCGGGAACACATTTTGCCTGCCTGCACCCAGAAATTTGCAGTCAGAACCTTGCAACTGGTGCAGACAGCTGGTTTGCACATTTGAGCCACTTCCTCCCCCCGTGTCAAAGCGAGCTTGCTTCTCGAACCTCTTACAGAGCCGGTTGAAAATTGTGAAAGGCAGGCCTTGGGTTTTAATGGAGTGGCTAAGGTGTTTCCGCTCTCCCCACTTTCAATTGCCAGCTGCCCATTTATCAGGCGAGAAACAGACAGCAAGCAATTGAAACTTAGCCCTGAAATCCCCAGCAGTTGCAAACGTGCGTCCTAACCATATGGAAAATCAACTTGCTAGTCATAGTCGACATTTATTTAAAGTGAAACTGATCCTAAAAGTGTAAACTTCAAACTCCCTCTCATGGTGACAAATATTTTGTGCGGGTCAGATGAGCCCCTTTAGATCTTAGCTGGATGAAGGCCATATTGAAAGAATCAACTTGTCAGTCCCCGGGAATGTATAGAAAATAAAGCATTGCTGTCTATGTTTTGAGTCTCTTAGACGGGGTTACCGCAGGTTAACAGTGTTCTTCAAGGCGTTCTCATCTCCCTGCTTTGTCTGCAACACAATCTGTAGTCTGTCTTCTCCAGACGTTTCCCAATTTGATTTATGCTAGCAGTTTTCCACCACTAAAATGCAACCACTGCATAAAAGCAAGTGCATGCAAGTCAAAATAAGTCTTTGCCCGTGAGTGGGTAACACATTGCGTAGTTTTCCAGAGGGAGTAATTTTCTTGGTTCACAGGTTCCCATTGTTGTAAGAACCTCAGGAATAGGAGCAAGAGTTGGATGTACAGCAGATAGACACAAAATCCTGCAGTAACTCAGCGGGTTAGGCAGCATCTCTATAGAAAAGGAATAGTTGACTAGAGCTAGATGTGGCTCTATCTTTCAGCCAGAAAAAGGGTTCTGACCAGAAGCATCACCTATCTTTTTTTCTCCAGAGATGCTGCCTGACTCACTGAGTTACTCCAGCATTTTGTGTCTATTTTTGTTATAAACCAGCACCTGTAGTTCCTTCCTACACCTTTTGGATGTGCAGCACCTTGTTATAACCTTGCTTTGTAGTCAGACCATGGCTGATCTGATCTTTGATCGTAATTCCATTTTCTTACTGATCCCCACAAGGCTTCATTCCCACATAATTTTTCCATCTCTTTCAGCATTGGATATACAGAATGACTCACCATAGATTAGACATCTCTGAAGATTAACAGCCAAATGAGAGAAGAAACGTCTCCTCACCTCAGCCTGAAACCTAGCCCACAATCCCGAGACTGTAGCCCTTGCTCTATACTCCCCACATCCACACATCAACTGCTCCATCAAACCCTCAGAATCATGTCTCAATGTAATTCTCTAAACTCCAGGCAGAATAGGCACATCTGCTCAATCTCTGTTCATAGAAAACCTTTGTCAACCCAGGAATCAATTTGACTATGACATTTTTTACTCATTTTGACCTAATTCTTCATCAGTCTACACAGGATAAACACATGACCATGCCCTGAAGCTAATGGCTCCCAGCCTTTTCTGTCTGCGGATGAAAATGTATCAAACATTTGGGCTTACGGCACATATTTTAAGATGGCATGATAAATTAATTGATAATTCTGTCAAATGATTGAGTTTTCAAAAATGTTGGGCTTTCAAGCTTACTAATCGCAAATAAAAGCATTAAGTAAAAATCAAATTTAGTAATTTAAAACATAATTAAAGCAAAAAATAAAATAAATAATATGACAGCATTGAATGCTCCCACCAGTCTACCCACCTGTCCTTTGTGTGCAGTAACTTGTACAACAGCCCCAGGGTAGCAATGTCAACCATTCCAACAACTTTTGCCAGAATATTTCAGAATTTTATTAAAATACATTTTGGACCTTCTCACGGCCCAGTTTCAATCCTTTGCAGCACGAAAATTATGTCACGGCTGGATGTTGGGAACCAGCATCTTGAGCTCATCAGCTTCATTGATATTATTTCTTGGGTAAATATGGGCACAAAATTAAGCAGGCAATGGCTGCACAAACAGCAATGAAGTGAATGACGACTGGTCTATTCAGGTGCCATTTATAGACTCGATGAATAATAACCAGGACTGGACAGGGGGCTGAGATCAGGGTGGCAACCAGCTAGTCATAGAAATATTGTAGGATGGAACAACAGATGCTGGTTTAAACCATAGATAGACACAACATGCTGGAGTAACTCAGTGAGACAGGCAACATCTCTAGATAGAAGGGATGGGTGACGTTTTGGGTGGAGACCTTTCCTCAGACTGTCATACAAATGGTTATCTTAACTTGCAAATTCAGGGATGTATCAACATCACATTTTAAAGGCAGCTCAGCTGGCTATGCAGTCTTGGCGTGTGAACGTTGGTCGCATTTTTAAACCTTGCAGTGGAAAAAAAAATATTTATCCTGATCCAGAGGTGGGGAAGAGGAAGGGGGTAAGACACTGAATATCAAAGGGAAAAGAACAATGTGGAGCTGTAATGAAACTATATCTTGCCAATAATGTGAGGACCAAAGTCATTCATTTTTGAGACACATGGGAGGAAGATCTGAATATGTAAAATGTAAAGGTGATAGATGAGGCAAGTTTTTATCCAGAGTGTGGTGAGTGCCTGGAGTCCGCTGCCAGTGGTGGGACGGAGACAGATATGATAGTGGCATTTAAGAGGCTTTTAGACAGGCACATGGATATGCAGGGAATGGAGGGATATAGACCATGTGTAGGCAGATGAGATTAGTTTATTTGGCATAATGTTCAGCACAGACATTGTGGAGCAAAGGGCCTGTTCCTGTGCTGGTCTTTGTTATCTTCTCTGTTCTAATGGAAAATTAAATTCCCATCACAACTGGCACTACAGAAGAAGGCTGGAAAATATTGCTTCCTGCAGAAGGCATTTTAGATTTGGCCTTTTATGTTGCAATGGATTGCAAAGTTTCTTTTATCATGAAGTATATTATGCAATTTCTCTCTCTCAAGCCACCGTTATCTTTTATTTTAAGAAATACTTGAATTTTCATCTTATTTTTAGGATTTTGTGTTAGTCAAGGAACCTTTCAAATTCAATACAGCTGGTCAGAACAACCCCAATTTTTGCTTCCTGGAAGCCTGGATAGTAATGTAAATATTGAAAGCAACATTAATGTGGTCTTACAATAAGTTGCTCATCTTAAGGAAATGCTTGATTTGAAGGCTGACAGTGCATGCATAATAAGGTTGGATCATTTTAACAGAGAATTCTTATACAACTATCCTCATTTAAATATTTTGAATGTTTTTGACAGAATCTGTAAGGAAACACTTTAAGTATTTAATGTTAAAATCCACTCTAAATGTAATATAAGAATATTATAGATAGAAGCTGAACTAGGCTATCTGGCTCCTTGTCTTTGGTCGACCCTGAAAAAATCATGGCTGTCTTTTAGGTGTTCTCTCACACATTCCAATACTCCAGTCTGATAAAGGTCCCAACCTGAAACGTCCATTCCCTCTACAGATGCTGCTTGACCCACAGAGTTGCTCCAGCACTTTGTGTTTTGCTCATGATTTCAACACCTGCTGGTCCTTGTGATTCCAATATTCCTGAGTGTCCAAAACAAATAGTCCTTAGCCTTGACCAAATTAGATGATGGGGTCACCATTGCCTCTGGGAAGAAAGAGTTTATCTCCCTTGAGTAAACAAATCTCTCCAACGGGCCATCATATTTCGCTTGGGCAGCTTACACACCAGCGTTCTTTCTCCCCACCCACTTTCTCCACTTTCTCCACAGTCATGTCAGCCTACGTGTTGAAGATTTCTTAATCATGGGAAATAAAATAAATATTGACTTCTCTAACTTCAAGTAACCCTTGCTTTCACTTTCTCTCCATCCCTATCCCTTCTCAGTTCTCCCACCAGTCTGACTGTCCCTGATTACATTTTATCTATATTTGCTTTGTTGTTACCTTTTAGCTAACAATGATCTATTCTCTATTTTCTTTGATCTCCACCCCATGATGTCTCGTTCTCACCTTACACTTCCTTATCTCTAGATCTCCCCTTCCCCTGACTCTCAGTCTCCCAACCCGAAAGGTCACCCAGGCCTTCTCCCCTGAGATGCTGCCTGGCCCGCTGAGTTACTCCAGCATTTTGTGTCTATCTTCGGTTTAAACCAGCATCTGCAATTCCTTCCCACACATCTCTTCTGACACTATGTCCCATTGAGCCAGACATTCCCTTTTGTCCCTTTTTGTCAACAAATCTCTTCTCCCTTCTAATCATCGTATACCTCTTTTGTTCTTTCTCCCCACCCCCTTTCTCTACAATCATACCAGCCTACGATGTTGAAGATTTCTTAACCATTGGAAATATAACAAAGCACCATATGCATGAACTTTGGAATCATTTCTAAATAAACGTTGGAATATTCACGTGATTAATTAGAAGCTGGCTTACAATTAATAAACTTTATTTTTTTTAAACGTAAATTTTCTCAAGTTGTGAATTTTGTATACTAGAGAATAATACAAATGCTCTCCGACTTATATAAGGGTTACGTACCGCGGACCCTTGCGTAAGTCAGATGTCACACAAGTCGGAAATGGAAATGCTACCGCACATGTAAATGTATTATTCGACACGGAGACCAAGGGGGAGCTCTGACGTGGAGACAATGTGGGAGCCCTGACATTGAGACAATTTGGGACCTCCGACATGGAGACCACGGAGGAGCTCAGAAGCGGAGACGACGTGGGAGCATCCACGAGAACAGCTGACTGGCTTGCGGAAATGGCCACATGTGATGGAAGTAGTGCACTGCAACTGAGACTACCGAGACACCAAACTCTGGAGTAAACCAGTGAGTTTAAGGAATGCTTACATAAGTGAGAATTCACGTAAGTCGCCTGTTATGTAATTCTGGGAGAGCTTGTAATAACATTCACATGAGATTAAGTGGAAACTGGTTTAAAGTGAATAAACATTTTGAAAGTTGTATATTTTCTAAAGTTGTGAATTTTCTATATGAAAGATTAATAACGTGATTTGTTACCTGAGAATCAGTTACAACTAAATCTTACTTTGACCGGTGATATTTTTCTAGTATCTTACAATGAGACTACTTCTTACAAACCATACCTCTGCACCAATTCTCATGATTACCATTGGATATGGTGGTGAATGTCATCTTCATAAAACCTCTGGACAGGTTGGATCACTAACAGCGAACATATTCTGACAGTGCAGAAACCCCAAATTGCTGCCAGTTTCATGGAATAAGGGCGTTGAAAAGCCAACGTTATGCACCACATAATCTGTGCCATTGATTAAAAACAAAGTAATATTTTACTTTTTTTTTCAAAAAACAGACAGGGTTGTTGGAAATCTGAAATGGAAATGGGAGATACCTCATGGACTATTTATAGCTATGTTACAAAATTTTGAGATTTTAAAAATCAAGTCTGCAATTTATCCCATCAGATAAAGCATAAAAAGTTTAATTTGACACCTAATTCACTTTCATATCTTCAGTATTAAAAAAGTTATGGCCATTTTCATACTCAGAAATTAGCAACTTGTTTCCTATTGCTTTTCTGTTGACTTAACACAAAAGTTGTGATCGAAGACAGTCAAAAGCCCATAACTTTCTTAAAAATTAAGAGAACTGAAAGAAATTTTCAGTTATTATAGATTGAAGTATTCTGAAACAAATATGAAACAATCTTGTTAAAGAAGGAACTGCAGATGCTGGAGAATCGAGGGTTACACAAAAAGCTGGAGAAACTCAGCGGGTGCAGCAGCATCTAAGGAGCGAAGGAGATAGGCGACGTTTCGGGTCGATGACCTGAAATTAAAGCATATAATTAGTTAGTTACCCAATTGTAGCTAATTACAAAATTCAATTACTAGATTTAAACATCTATCAATTTCTTAAGAAAAAATTAAAAAAAAAAATTAAAGCCTGTGTCCAATTAACATTCACACAATAATTCACAATATAACATAATTTTTAAATCTAATTGTCATTAATTTATAGGCCAAATTGAAGGAATTCAGTGTTTAATGCCCATAAATTAATGGGCATTTTAAACAGCTTGCGAGTGGGATTTTCTGGAACGCGATGGATTAGAACGTTGCGGTTGCGGTGAACTTAAACCCCATATCAGCAGAAAAATTTCTGCCAGTTCGTATGGGGACTAAATCACCATTTCGCAACATGAAATATTGATTAAAGTCATCTAAAAAAGCAGGTTTATATGTAAAAAATAAACAGCTTTCACTTACCTGTCCCCTACGTAAAATCGTTCCCCGTTGTCGGCGATCACGGCATTAGGAGCTAATTTTTATTTTACTGCTGCGATGAAATAGTCGGGCTATTTATTTAAAAAAATTAACTTACCGGCAGTCGGAACGAATCTCCAGAAATAGATCGCACTCCGACAAAAGAAAGCTCCGGGTGGCAAGGGAAAAACCACATTTTAATCCCGTCCACCCCCCTTAAAGGCGCCAAAGTCGCGCACATGGCCAGTGACAGAACTGCAGCATGGCTAAAGGTAAGTTTTGTAACATACCTACTATTTAGAAACAAAAAGGTTAACTTTAGGTTTTAGAGATAGGCTCTTTGGCCCACTAAGTCCATCCTGACCAGCGATCACTCTTTACACTAACAGTATCTTACACACTGGGGATGATTCTACAACTTACCAAAAGCCAATTAATCTACAAACCTGTAGGTCTTTAGAGTGCGGAAACCGGAGCACCCGGAGAAAACCCACATGGTCACAGAGAAAATGTGCAAACTCTGTACAGACAGCACCGGAGTTAGAATCAAACCCGGGTCTCTGGTAACTACGCTGTGCCGCTGTGTCACCCTAACACATATGGTGTGGGTCAATGCTTTATATCAATAATGTTTGATTAGAATAAGCCATGTTGGCAATGATGCATGGGGCATAATATTAGCAAGAGCATGTTTAATGTCCTTACCTATTTTCTCCCTGTGGGCTGCTTTAAATGTGAGTTGAAGATTACTTTCTCCGAAGAACATTACTGAACTAGCTGAATTTTTACTGAACAACACTCTTCTCTTGATCATGTCTTCTGTCATTATACTGCCATCTCACCAGCTTGCTGTAAATATTTCAGGACAAAAAAAGCTTCAAGACTTGCAGTAACTTCCATGTGTCACTCCGACTGATGATATTTTTAGTACCTTGCCACATCTATCCTGATGTGGTTGTTTATAGTTGTATCTTAATTTATAAACCTTATTGTTACACCAATTGATGCAGCCTTTGACAGTTTTATCCGTTTTATCGTACTTATCCGTTACAAAAAGTCTCGACCCGAAACATCACACATTCCTTCTCTCAAGAGATGCTGCATGTCCCGCTGAGTTACTCCAGCATTTTGTGTGCATCTGCAGTTCCTTCCTACACAAAAAGTATAGTCTTCCATATCATCTTATTTTACTTTTAATCGGTGTTGCGGGCTTTCTTATTGTAAAGAGTGAGAATTTCAGTTATGATCTCCACAAACAGTGATGTTCGATTTTTTGTCGAGGTGCCCCCAATTGTGTCGAGACACCCCCAATCCTCCCACACTCCAAAGAAGTGTATTTGTAGGTTAATTGGCTTTGGTAAAATTCAAAAATGTTCCTAGTTTTTCCCTTGCCATCCGGAGCTTTCTTTTGTCGGAGTGCGATCTATTTCTGGAGATTCGTTTTTTTAAGTCTCTCATTTTGCCTTGGGCTAAATATCTCACAGACATTAACACTAAGGGAATACCATCACATTTCCCTTGCGCCCAGGTTGTCACCATTGAGTCAATGACCTGGAAAGCCCTATTTGGATGGCATGGAAAACAAAGCTTTACCCTGTACCTTGGTACACGTGACAACAATAAATGTACACCTAAAGCTAGCATGTGGACGAGCAGCTCTCGGAACAGGGAAGCTGGAACTCACGGAAGGTGGACAAACTGATATTGGACAAGTGGAAGATCCAATCCACATCTGGGGCTGAAGAAGGTTTCGACCCAAAACTTCACCCATTCCTCTCTCCTGAGATGCCGCCTGTCCCGCTGAGTTAAGGGCCTGTCCCACTTTCACGAGGTAATTCACGAATTCTCCCGAGTTTTCCCCTTGATTCAAACTCGCAGAATGTTCGTAACAAGTCCGTCGGAGGCCGCAGGAGTATGTAGATATATTGTAGCTGCTTGTTATGATAGCCGTAGGTACTCGTAGCATCAGGTAAGTCGGGACGTTTTTTCCAGCCTGATAAGAAATGTCCACGAGTAAAAAAATGATCGGGATGAAAGAAATTGCAACTTTTTACTCATAAGTAGGGCATCGAAATAGTCGTGGAGATTCGTAGACATACTCGTTGGCGTTCGTAGGTGTTCGTGAACATAGTCGTGGAAGGTCGTAGGAGTTCGTAGATTACCACAATCTTGATTTTCTTTTTAAGTCCTTTAAATTCGGCAGAGGTTTTGAATTAAGTCCTGAAAGTGGGACAGGCCCTTTACTCCAGCATTTTGAACCTATCTTTGGTGTAAATCAGTATCTGCAGTTCCTTCCTTCACATTTTGTCTGCTCCACTGCGAAAACTCCTCAAGGTATGCTCTCTTTGAAGTTCTCCTCCTCTGTCCGAGGAGAGTTCTGCAACAGCCTCTCTCTCGCTGCTCCCCCACTGTGATTCCTCCTGCCCTCCAGCTCTCTGACTACCTTTTAACCCAGACTCACTATTCGCTTATTTAGAGTGAAGAAGGGTCTCAACCCGAAACATCACACATTCCTTCTCTCCAGAGATGCAGCCTGTCTCGCTGAATTGCTCTAGCTTTTTGTGTCTATCTGCATCAAAACTAGCCATGCCAGACATTTAGTCTGAGATCACAGGTAAGTGACATGATGGAAGAATAGATGGTACTGACCAGAGGCAGACCCATTGATCAGTGATTGAATATTCAACATCAGTGTCAGTCCAGGGAAAAAGAAACAATAGAGACACAGACTGAATGGAGCCTCAGTTTTTTCTCCTGTACCTTACTTGGAGGGTTGCTCTCAAAGCCTTGCCCAAACTCACTTTTACTTGGGAAAGGTCTCGACCCGAAACGTCACCCATTCCTTGTCTCCAGAGATACTGTCTGTTCCACTGAATGACTACAGCATTTTGTGTCTATCTTCGGTGTAAACCAGCATCTGCTTCCTACTCATTATCCTTTGAAGTGCCAAGCAGTGGTCCTCCCACCTTTCAATACAATTGATTAAACAGAGAGTAGTTTTTGGAAGACTACTGCAAGGTTATTAACAATTAACAATTAACCATTAACAAGCCAGAACAGTGATAATTCTAGATAGATAAACTAAACTAGTACTGGAGTAACTCAGCGGGTCAGACAGCATCTCTGGAGAAAAAGGATGGGTGACGTTTTGGGTCGGGACCCTTCTTCTTCAGACAGTGGTAACTCTGCCTGGTAGCCAGTGAAAACTCCACCTGAAAGAAGACACAAATTGCTGGACACAACTGTGGGTCAAAAAGACTATCATTTCTTTGACCACACATCTATCAGGCACTGGTCAGCATGGAACATCCTGCAGGCACTGTGGGACAAGGACTCAAAGGATCATATGGCATGTTTTTCCTGAGCTGACTGCCCATTTATTTGCCTGCTGAAATGCCTCATCGCCAGAACTCACCAGCAAGCACCTTGTTTGGCTGGAAGTGAACGGGGGCCACCCTGTCAGATTCTTCTTCTTTCTATCGATGTACGTTGCCCTCGTTTCAGCTGCTACGGAGATGGTTGCCCATCTCCTCACAGAGTGTGGATTAGTGAAGAGGGTCTGGAGAACTCTGCAGAGTCCTTGCCGCTGTTCATTTTGAGCAGCTCTATAACAGAGGACTCGCTGATTTATGGCTGCTCCCAGGGATACGTTCAGAGATGGACATCAATGCTGCTGGAAGATCATGAACTTGGTAAAAGACACTCTTTGGTCTGCCCAAAACGTTGGTCTCCCAGGAACAAGATATCTGTCAGGGAATGTTGCCGACTGGCCCATTGCAGTCCAGACTGCTGGAGTAAGTGCTGGGGGGGACTCACTGAAGCTTGGTGCAGTCACATCAAAGGTTGGTGGGGGAACATCACAGTCTACGGTCCTTCTACTGCTGGACATTGATTAACCGTGTGTAGAATGTGTGAATAAAGATGCATTTGCACCAGGATCTGACTCGTGTCCTTTTGTTTGCCTTGAAAGTGAGGAGAAAGCATACTTCAAAAGATATTGTTTGAGGTGCTCAAAAAAAGTAGGATCAACAAGAGTAATAATGTACTGAATGATTTCAGATTCACCAGTGCTGTTAGAAGCAGAAAGATGCTACCTGACCTGCCGAGTTCCCCCAGCACTTTGTCTTTTGCTCCAGATTCCTGCATCTGTAATTTCTTGTGTCTTTTGGTGAACATGAAATTAAATGTTCATGAAAAAGCCTACCTAAATAAGCCTGCTATTAATGAACCAGAGTATGGAATTATGACTGCATGCCTCCATTCTCCTTCCATTACATGTGGACTCAATGTGACTTGGGGCCCACTCTAATATGATTGATTCTGACCACCCGAGAAACAGACATGAAGAGTCAAGCTTATTCACATGCTGAGAATGAAGTGAAGTGCTAAATTATAATTTGTTTCATGGAATGAATCTCGCTCAAATTTCAAAGTTTAATTTAGCGATACAGCATGGAAACAGGCCCATTCGACCCATCAGTCACCCTTTCACAGTAGTTCACTTCAGTTTAGTTTATTGTCATGTGTACCGCGATACAGTGAAAAGCTTTTGTCGCGTGCTATCCAGTCAGCAGAAAGACAATGCATGATTGCACCCGAGCCATTTACAGTGTATAGAGACATGATAAGGGAATAACATTTAGTGCAAGGTAACGCCAGCAAAGTCCGATCGAGGGTAGTCTGAGGGTCACCTAAGAGGCAGATAGTAGTTCAGTACTGCTCTCTGGTTGTGGTAGGATGATTCATTTGCCTGATAATAGCTGGGAAGAAACTGTCCCTGAATCTGGAGGTGTGCGATTTTCACACTTCCATACCTTTTGTTTAGTTCTATATTATCCCACTTTCTCATCCACTACATGGGGACAATTTTCAGAGGCCAATTAACCTATAAACTTGCACGTCTCTGGGATGTGGGAGGAAACCAGAGCGCCTGGAGGAAACCCACGCTGTCATAGTTCAATGTGCAATCTGCATATAGACAGCACCCACGGTCAGGAATGAACTTGGGTCTTTGGTGCTGTGAGGTTGCAGCTCCACCCGCTGAGCCACTGTGCCGCCCAGGTTTTGATGCTGTGAAGCCCATTTGCCTTTTCTGACAGTAATGTTCTAGCTTTGATGGGCACTTTTGTGACTTATTTTGAATGAAATATTAATAGAATATTGACTGGCCTTGAGGGGGATACGACATATATTGCCTGAAGTAGATTCATATTGCCCGAGTCGAAGACGAGGGCAATATGGATCTAGTGAGGGCAATATAATGTCGTATCCCCCGAAAGAGGACAGTCAATATTGTTATTATTACCCATATCAGACATCTAGAGGAAAATCTTCCATACAATACCCAATATGCATTGCAACATTGTAAATAAGGGTACTACTTGCAACATTGTAAATAAGGGAACTAAAACAATTTAACATTTATGTATCATTTACGTAATTTAATATTTGAAAAAAAAATCCACAATTGCTGGGAACTGAAGGTCGAACTTTTAAAGTTTTCACCTCAAAATGCAACTGTTTCTCGAAAATTTTCAACACCAAACCAAAGTTTTCAGTTCATGAAATCCAAAAGTTTCTTCATGCAACAATGAACATATCTACACTGTACAAGTTTGATTATGCTTTTAGTTATTGTTGAAGTAATTAATTGTTACTGTGCAGTTATTAAGCACAAAAGGTGTCTGTTGCACTTGCATGGTTTGCCGAGTTGTAGTGCTGGTACTAGATGTAGACCTGTTCCTAATTATGGATCCAGAGGCAGAAGCATTGTTATTGTGATTTTCTACAATTGCTACTTCCTCAGTGACTTCTGATTGAGAAGAAACCTCCAGACTGACAATTGAGAACTTGGTAGTTCCAAATCAAAGTTTACATCAAAGTGATCAATTCCAGTTTTGCTGCCATTTAGTTGTGGAATAGAAGTCTGATTTTGTTCAGCCTCTGGTGGCACGGTTACAGTCGCGGCTGGCGCTGGCCGAGTCAGCTGCTGATGTCCACCAAGAGCCCGCGAAATTGAATCAGACATTGCCATTTTGGTGTTATTACATACACGCCCTGTGTAGGATGACAAACTTAACTCGTTATTGTGTCCAGACACCTGGCAGATATCCCTGTTAGCAAAGCCAGCCTTATCGAGAATTGCAATGCAAGTTGCCCTCAAACAGTGATTGGTATAGATTCTCGAAAGTCCAGCCTTTTTGGAAATTGATGACATCATTTCACCAAGGGTGTTTTTTCCCCATTGAGGTTTTTTTGTACCATGGTCCGGATTGTGCACTGACGTTTTGGGTGTTTGGAAGAGTTTGTCATTGTCTTTATTCAATTTATCGCGATATTTCTTGTAGGAGGCAACAGGACAGTGTGCTTGACGAGTAGCATACATACGCCCTCCATCTGTCCTCGAGGACAAATTGTCCTCCCTTGTCTTCTTGGTTAATTCATCAACGACCTGGGAAACGTATTCACGGCCATTAGCATATTTCTTGACTTCAAAATGATCTTTTTTTAGATCCTTCAAATTTTCCCGTCCTCTACGACAAAGAAATAAACTGAGTTCAAACCATACCTTGGCCTGAAGACCAGCTGGCGAGTCTTGATCAAAAACTGACGACTTGTAGATTGTTTCAATATCTGCGAGATCAATGGCGTCATGATGCTTCACATCACCCTTGCCAATTTTCTTTAGTTGTACAGTTGCTGCCTTAAATGCTACATTCGCATTAGTGAATTCCACATCCTTGGTGATATCAATAATTTCAGAATGAACTGACTTTAAAATGTCTATTGATACCTGCACGTATGCTGTGTAGTGAAGTTGTTTTGTAGTGAGATCCATCAGCTCGGCGGACTTCCACGTAAAATTTAGCCAAAATGGACGCCAAAGTCTTCCTGTCTGCCGTTTGAATATCGACATCTAGACCCTTCTCCATCAAATATTCCTTGAATATTGTTACTGCTTGTTTCGTTGCCTTCTTCGTGTTCTGCGCGTCTTTGTTTTGTAAAATCTCGTCAAATTGCTGTTCGTCAAAAGTCGCGAACCTCTTCTCGCAGGAGGCTGCCATTTTGTTTGTTTTGCCGAGAAACAAATTCTAAATTTCCCACGCAGCGTCACATTGCCAAGTTCCCGGATGTGAGACCAGGGGAATATAAGACTATATTTACCGCTGTTTTAACACGTAAAGTCCATAGGCGTTCGCAAGAAAGGGGAATACAAGAAAATATTCCCCTGTTAACCCTGCTGGCACTCAAAACGAAGGGAATACAATTTTGTAAAAGCATAGCTCAGATGTGTGATATGGGTAATAATAACGTTTATCTTTTTCAGATAAATGAACAAATCAAAATCGTCTTCGTTATTGTTTGTGGACAGCAATCAGAAACTAGTTTGGTCTCTGGACAAATATCCACTTAAAATGCTAATTTATATAAGTCTAGAGACATAGAGGAATGGGCAACAGAGAATCACAGCTTGCTTGTTCCTGTTCTGAAATGAATGATCAAGTTTACACTTCCCAGTAGAGACAAGTCAGGCTGATTCTCTATGACTGAACTGAGGGATATGTTAGTGTTCAGATATTGCTGAAACTCAGCACAAACTGTTGGTAATTATGTTTTGTATTTCTAGACTGACTTTCTAGTTGAATTCTTAGAGAAACTACTGTTTGTCAACACAATCAGCAAGCAATAAGAAACTTTGTTAGTGGAAAATAAGATTGAACCATGCAATGGAGTGTTGAAAATACCAAAGTTCCATGCAGCATTATATTTAACATTTCCAATTCCAAAGCAGAAATGGGATCCGGAGATTCTTTGGAGATTGGGGATACATTTCTTCAGCAGGCAATGCGAGGCTTGGCAGTATAAATTCATAAGTTCATAGGTTATAGGGGCAGGATTAGGCCATCAAGTCCGCAATTAGTTGATCTATCTTTTTCTCTCAACCCCATTCTCCTACCTTCTTCCCATAATCTTCCCATAATCGCTGACACCTGTACTAATCAAGAACCTATCAATCCCCGCCTTAAAAATATTCACTGACTTTGCCTCCATAGCTATCTGTGGCAATGAATTCCACAGGTTTATCACCCTCTGACTAAAGACATTTCTCCTCATCTCCTTACTAAAGGTACATAATTTTATTCTGGGGCTTTGGCCTCTGGTCCGAGACTCCTCCGCTAGTGGAAATATTCTCTCCACATCTACTCTATAATCACTGCAATAAGCTAGAAGCAAGTCAGGAGCACATGTCATGAGGGGAAGGGAGGAAGAACTCGTGGGAGAGAATGGTAGTGGAAAATTGTTATCATGGCTTTGATGGAGGATATGGAATAGTGGGAGAGTGTTATTATGAATGGGAGGGGTGTCTGGAAGAGTTAAAGAGATTGCTAGTCTAGGAAGATGGTGGCATATGGAACAATAATTCCTTGAACCATAACAGAGATTGGGTTAATAAACATTCAATTAAGGAGCATTAAACTGATCAATATGATAAAAAAAGACCAACCCAGGTGATGAAGTAGCTTGCTATTTTGTGCAGGACTAAGGGGACATTTTTTACCACAATTTGCTATAATTTTGCATTGGCCCAAGTTATAAACCATCTTCACACATGGAATAACATACATTTCCAGACTTTTCCTGTCTGGTTTGCACCTTCTCTGTCCTTGTGGAAAAGAAGTTGTAATTCTGTTCGCTGAGTTCAGCGGTTTAAAAATAACTTGTTCATATGACGTACATACACCGCTTTGGAACGGAGATGGTGATCTGGGCACTGTTGGGACCAGTGGAAGTTACACTGTCTCCAAGCAGCAGGTTAGTGTCACACCTACAATGGCCCAAACCTCCTGATTATCAAGGCCTAATGCAATGGTTGCAACATTGAAGGTGTTAAATTCTACAAGGTGCAGATCAGAAGTGAATCACAGAGAACAAAAGAATATACCAAGAATAAAATGACATTTTAGGGTGGCACAGTGGCGCAGTGGTAGAGTTATTGCCTTACAGCGTCAGAGACCCCGGTTCGATCCTAACTACGAGCGTTGTCTGTATGGGATTTGTACGTTCTCCCCGCGACCGTGTGAGATTGCCCCAGGTGCTACGGTAGATTAATTTGGCTTCGGTAAAAAAAATGTAAACCGTCCCTAGTGTGTAGGATCGTGGTAGATTATGGGGGGGGTCGTTGGTCGGCGCTGACTCGGTAGACCGCGCTGTATCTCTAAAACTAAAAACGAGACTACAGGATCTCATCCCTTGATTTGGATGATCTCACTTTGAGAGCTGTAAAAATATTTGAATGAGGAACCAGAAACTGCTTTAATTTGTGGAAGAGGCCCATGACAGAAACATCCAACTCCCTTCTGCTATCCAGATAGATCACTAGATTTGTTTGGGATATCCTAGCGTCTAGCGGTCTGCTTGCTATCACTGTACAGATGTGGTGCGTTGCGAAAAGATAACTAGAAACCATGACACCCAGACAGCTAAGTGGGAGGATGGATTGAAGGAAAATCATAGGAAAACACATTTTAAACAAAGGACCATATAGTATTTATTTTAATCTAGCACAGCATCAAAATTCCTCATTACTTACAAAAGTGTTACCATGGCAACAGCTTTCTACAAATGTTAGGCTGGTTAGCCATTTGTCTCCTTAGAATATTAATATTGAGTTTGAGGATTTATTTTATGTCTGGTGGTATTGAAGGCTTATGTATGGAGAAACATCTACAAATTTGGAGTTAATCGCGAAATTCAGGGAAAATCATAACTCCAGACCTCCAGTCTTTATCATTCAGTTTTGAGCTCTGATCCAGTTTCATTCATTTTTTGCTGGTTTAATTAGCCTGTAACATATAACTGCCCAGTGCATGAGAGAATATTTAATTACTTTGTGATGCAAGAATCAAACTGGACTAAGGTTTCAGTGTTGAAATCAAATTGATGCTATCAGTACTTCTTGGTACAAATCAAATGTGATTTCCCCTTGAAATACAAGGATTTTCTTTATTTTGTTTTCTCTCTCTTTTTCTGCTATTTCAGATTTCATTTGTGTTCTGCTGATTACATTTTTTCTCCAGACATATCATTACCTTCTCTCATCCAATGCACTACCATCAGTTTGCCAAGGCCTGCTGGATCTCCCGGTTGCCAACCATTTTAACTCCCCTTCCCATTTCCATTTCACTCTTTCTGTCATGGACCTCTTCCACAGCCAGAGTGAGGCCACACACAAACTGTAGGAACAACACCTCATATTCTGCTTGGGAACCTCACAACAAAAAGGTAATACCATTCAATTCTCCGATTTCAAGTAACACTCCCTTACCCTCTCACTTTCCTGTGCCTCCTCCACTCTGGTGCACGCAATTTTTTCTAAATAACCACCCCTCTTTCTCCTTTGTCCCCCCATTCCCTTCCACCTATATTCCTCCCCAGACTTTACTTTTCACTCCTCTTCTCACCTTATCTGACATCCATTTGTCTCTTTTCATCTCTAGCATCTGTCCCGCTATCTGTCTATCACCCACTCGATCACTTGTCAGTCTTTCTCTTGCCATTTATCCAACACTTTTCCAGCTTTCTCCCCCTGCACTACAATCAATCTGAAGAAGGGTCCTGTTCCAAAACGTTCATAAATGCTTCCTGACATGCTGAGTTCCTCGAGAACTTCATGTTTTGCAAAGTTTGGCAGAGTACAGTTCCTCTCTCCACTTCTCTCTGCCTCTCTCAACCTTTCCTGCAGCTTCCTTTCTAACTTTTCCTGGACGAAAGAAAAGGTGATCAACCTAAAATATTAACTCTGTAGATACTGCCTGACCAGCTGAGTATTTCCAGCAATTTCAGTTTTGTTTTTGTTTTGGATTTCAATTAGCTTTGGTATTTTGCGAATGGTACATTTCCTTGGTCTTCTTTGGACGTCTTTGGAAGTCTTCAATTGTCAAACTCATGTGTCAAACTCTTGTGTGAATTCTTCCTATGTTTTAAAACTGACTCTATAAACGTTAAACTCTAAAAATAGTTTGTCTTGCTATAATTCTGCAATTTATTTCATGTCAATTATTACAGTGCTTAATATTCTCTTAATAACTCTCCAAATCTGAATTTGACAAATTCTCAATTTTTCTGCTCATGCTATCTGTATTATTTTACCCTCCTTTCAACTATTCATCTCTTTTTATTATACATTTAAATCTATGAAATTCCGGTTCTTCCCATGTTCAAATTCATGAAATGTCTCTATTTTTGTAACATATTATACTGCAGCTTCTTCCCTTCATTGTCTCTCATTTATGCCCATCACTTGGAGACTAGAGGTTCCAATCAGCCAATCTATTTGGAGAAGGGCCAGGTTCAATACGATGAGAACAGAAATGTAGTCCAGTTTAGTTGAGAGATACAGCGCAGAAACAGGCTCTTCGGACTACCGAGTCCATGCCACCCAGCAAGCCCCGCACACTAGCACTATCTTACACACAAGGAATAATTTAGAATTATACCCAACCAGTTAATCTACAAACCTGTACATCTTTGAAGTGTGGGTGGAAACCGGAGATGGACACATGGAGAACGTTGACCCGTAGTCAGGATCGAACCCGGGTCTCTGGCTCTGTAAGGCAGCAACTCTACCACTGGACCACTTGCCTCCTCTAAAATGGCCTAGTAAAATTGAAATCAAAGGTTGACAGGCAAAACTGTAGGTTTACAATTGGAGAATACATAGTAACAGAAGTAAGTGCAGGCCATTTGGCCCTTTGTGTCTGCAGTACAAAAGACCATGGCTGATCGTTCACTTCACTGCACATTTACTACACTGACACCCATAACTTGTTTCTCTTCATATCTTTGGCCTGAGACTTCTATCACCAGCCCATCATTTATGTGTATTAAATTATATTTTTGTTATTGGAGAACTGATAATGGAAAACAATTGCATGCTTAGTCCCTTTTTAATGTCATTTAAATACGTCCATCTCTCCACTGTGGATATAATGTGTCGATACAGAAGCACCCAGATATCTGCAGTGCTTCCAAAAGCATGTTTGGATGTCCATTTGAGCACTGTTTTCACAAGGATTTATGTGCACTTAAATTACTCAATTCTCTATTTAATAAGGATATATCTGTGTTGACTTTACACTTGTTCCCATTTACAGAGGAAATGCCTAAGATAACTTTGCTCACCTGCTGTAAATGGAGTTGCTTTATATTTGCTCTTCCTAATTTGATCGGTCTGATTCAGATATTGCCAAAAATGAATTAGAGATTGCCCCTCATCCTGTTGAATGTGTGGAATGTATGATCTGACCTCATTGAACAGCATTTAAACAAAAACAATACAGTGGTGCAGAAGGTGGAGCTGTTTCATCACACCATCGGAGATTTGGGTTCAATCCTAACCTCGGTTTCTGTCTGTGTGGAGTTTTCCTGTCTCCCAACAGCAGCATTGGCTACCTTTGGGTGCTCCCTTTTCTTCCCACATCCCAAAGACGTGCGAGTTTGTATCATTGTAGGCGCTTTGGCCTCTGTAAAATTTCCCTTGGTGTGTATGGAGTGGATGAGAAGTTGGAATAACATAGAGCTAGTGTGAACGGGTGATCGATGGTTGGTGTGGACTCGGTGGGCTGAAGGGCCTGTTTCCATGGTGTTATCTCTAAACTAAGCTAAGAGCTTTTCCTTGCACTTCAGTACACATGACCATAATAAATTAATACCAATACCACCAGAGTCTAACAGTGCCGCACATTGTTGATTTCTGCATCATGCTGGTTAATTGGTAAGTGTTGTAATCATGTATCCAGCCCTTCCACCCACTAATGATGTCAGCATTTAAGCATTCCCTTAGAGAGATTCATAGGGAAACCTCTGGCAGTATTGAATCTCACTGCAAAAGTCAGATCATTGCATCAGACTCAGCTAGACAAGGTGGCATGGAGCAAATTTGAAACAAATATTAATGATAACTGACCTTATAGTTTCTTAAGAAATAATAAAGAGAACATATATTTACAGCCATTTAAATAGAGAGATGGCAATGTCAATAAAGGATTTTTCCTTGTGTAAATGAGGATGTAATTAAAGTCACCACATATATATTCCTGTGAAAATTGCAGAGAATTGTGAATGCAGCCTAGTCCATCATGCAAACATGCCTCTCCACCCCCATCGATCCACACTTCACTCTGTCCCGGGAAAGCAGCCAACATAATCAAGGAACAGGTAGACAAAAGTACTGGAGAAACTCAGCGGTGCGGCAGCATCTATGGGGCGAAGGAAATAGGCAACGTTTCTGGCCGAAACCCTTCTTCAGACTGATGTAGGGTGGGGAGGGCGGGAAGAAGAAAGGAAAAGGAGGAGCCAGAGGGCTGAGGGAGAGCTGAGGGCTACCGGAAATTGGGCGGGAAGAAGAAAGGAAAAGGAGGAGCCAAAGGGCTGAGGAGACAATAAGGGCTACCGGAAATTGGAGAAGTCAATGTTCATGCCGCTGGCATGACCACTCGCCCTCCTTTCATTCTCTCCTCTCCCCTGTCCAATTGAATAGAAGATACAAAAACTTGATAGCACATTTCAAGAACAGCTTCTTCCCTGCCGATACCCTTGAATTGACCTCTCATGTGCTGGGAAGAATTCCCGATCTTCCAATCTACCTTGTTGCAACCCCTGTACTTTATTTCTACACTTTCTTTGTAGCGGAAACACTATATTTTGCAATCTGTTTGTTTTCTCTTTAGCACTCTCTGATGTACTCATGCATGGAATGATTACCTGGGTTCATTCAAATTTAAGTTTTTCATTGTATTTTGACATTTGTATGTGTATCTTCATAGGTGATCCATTCCCTGGAAAAGGTCCCTTAGTGTAGGACTCCCCCATGAGGGGTAAAATTGTTTATGGAATCATATACATTTCGATAACATCCATTCTACCCATTGCCATTGATTGACAATTCAACTGGTCCACCACTTAAGGTCCCCATCCAACCACATCTGGGACATCACATGGTGCAGCAGTAGAGATGCTGCCTTGCAGTGCCAGAGACCTGGGTTCAATCCTGACTCCAGGGGCTGTCTTTACAGAGTTTGTATGTTTTCTCTGTGACTGCGTGGGTTTTCTCTGGATGCTCCGGTTTCCTACCACAGGTTTGTAGATTAATTGGCTTTGGTAAAATTGTAAAATTGTCCTTAGTGTAGTGATAGTGCTGGTGCACAGGGATCGCTGGTCAGCGCGGACTCTGTGGGCCGAAGTGCCTGTTTCCGTGCTTTATCTCGAAACTAAACTAAACATCTATCTCCCACCTGCAGTGTGAGAAAGCTGTCACTCAAATTTTGATTCATCCATCATTCACTGAGGGTTTGATGCGCATTTACCAGCTGTCTTCCTGATTAAATATTACTGATTGAATGCTGCGTTATCACCTTCCCCTCAGCTACCAATGGGCCATTCTATGTTTCCTTATTTGCATCTGCTTTGAACTGTCATTTTCACACCTTACCCTTCCATATCTCCAGACTCTCTCCCCCCTGACTTCCAGTCTCGACCCGACCGAAGAAGGGACTCGACCCGAAACGTCACCCATTCCTTCTCATCATAGATTCTGCCTGTCGCGTCGAGTTATTCCAGCATTTTGTGTGTATCTTTGGTACATTTACTCAGTCTTTAAAAAAGGTGTATATAATTCCTAGAAACGGGGTTGTTAACAACTGCCAATTGATAACACCACAAATGAATACTTGCCTCACATTAATCTTAAATGTTGAAAATAAACTGACAACCTGTACTTAAAGTGCTGCACAGGTGTTTGTTTTCGACCATGATAGCTGGAATATTTTCATTATTCGGACTGACTTCACAACTTCACAGCTGATTTTCTATTTTGTGTGTGCTTCTAGCCACCAAATTAGCAAAGCTCAGGAGCAATAGAGGTGCCTTTAACCTGTTCACCTGCTCAAAGCTCTGCTATTGGAGTCAAATTAAATGTAAGCAAGGAAAAGGTCAAAATAAGGACAAAACTATACTTAAATGCCCCAATGCCAGAAATACCGTAAAGCACATCCATCATCTTTCCTTAGTTACTTGAACAAAAAAACAAATCTCTTTGAACATTGTAATTTCTTTGCAGAAATTAAGTGTAATTTTTAAGAAGGCTGAATATGTTGAACAGATTGTCTGTTCGATCAGCTGGCGGCTTGCTGCCAAAGCAATTGAGCCTCCCGCAGGGAAATCTTCCAAACACCTACTAACACGTCTTAATAAATTTAAATAGTATTCCGATTTTGCCTTGTCCTCTAGCTGGCAGTCCAGACTAATGCATAGCAAGCCATTATGTAGGAAAATGTAAGAAACCGATGCAAATTAAATTAAATGGATCGAAGATTTTACTCTTTTCTCCTACTTCATTGAAGCATCCATTGGCTCAATGAAAGGCTCCATTGCATAACAGAACAAATAATTTAGTTTAATGTTGAAATAGCAAATATCTTTCAGACATATATTGATATTCTGAATGCGATGTGTAGAGAGCCATTCTGAAACAAAATGAGATGCCAACCTTGTATGCTGCATGCTTGTTAGCCAACATGAACAATATACAGGAGACAAATGTACGTAATCTAACAAGCAACAAATATGATTTGCAGTACTACCACATCTAGTAAAGATTGATAATGAATAACTATAACTATAATTTTGCTATGTATGAACATATACATATACATATACATATACATATACATATACATATACATATACATATACATATACATATATAGCTCCGGTAGTCTGAAAAAATCTGCCTTAGTGCACAGATAGGCATAATCAAAGTCATGAAAATAAAATAAAAGCAGATGCTGGAAATCCGAAATAAAATCAAGAAATGCCGGAAACAATCAGGCAGGATCTGTAGAGATTAGAAAGAGAGAAACAGAATCTTTCAAGTTGGAGATCCAAAAGCTCTGGGGAAATGTCTCTGACCTGAAACATTAGCTCTCTTTCTCTTTCCATAGATGCTGCCTTACCTGTTAATTGTTCTATTTTTTTCTGATTATATTTCAGATCTTTTGAGTTTAATGGCAATTCTATGCCTTTCAGATATGTGAATGGAAAAATTAATTTACATTTGTTTATTTGGCTTCATTTTAATGTTTTTAATTAGATGCGTCATATGATGTCTTTGATTTATATTTCAAAAGTAATGATTAATTTCATTAAATTATTTACTTCAATTGTAATGGTGTTAAAAATATATTACAACTCTCTTGCAATTTTTGCAGGTGGCAAAGACGGGGAGGGATTCTGCTCACTCATGAAGTTTTGGGGCTGGGAGCTTCTCATTGGGACACTGAAGGACCTGTCTCCACATTATTGGAGTCTCAGAGGCTTTAAATGAGCAAGATTATCTCTCTGCATGTGGTCCAGATAGTACAAGAACAGGGACTTGATGTGATGACTAATTAAGATCTGAGTCAATATGTTTCGATGAGATCTATTGAGAAAGGTTTGATACTTGATACGTCAACTGATCTGTGCTCTCTCGATTATACTCTCTGACCTACTGAATGTTTCTGTATTTTCTACATTTGCTTTACGAAGACCAGAGAACTTGATTGTTGCTTTGCACATGGTGATGTGAGCAGACTGTCATTTTTTTATTTGAAGTGGGTTATTAAGTTTGATCTCACTATTTATGTCCGGAACACAAGGGGAGCTGCCACTTCATTTCACCACTCTGTTTCAATCTAAAACATCTGTACAAGTAAGCAATGGTTTGCACACTGTTCTATCAATACAAAGAACTTTCTTCCAGAGAATGTCATCCTTTGGAATCTCTTTGAAGGCAGAAATCCAAACAGTTCAGCGTTATGTGCTAAATCTAAGATGACATGGCTAGAATTATCAACAACTGTCAGAAAGAATGTTTTCAACAGATCCATATAATTGAGATTGGCTCTACAGCTGCCATAATCAGCCCCTTTTCAACACCATGAGCACTATTGTAAAAATTACCATATGTTTTTGTTTCAATCCAATTCCTACTAACTCAGAATTCCAAGTGCAACATAATATAATTTTTTCAGTTGTATTTCATTGGACTTAATTTAGTTTAGTTCAGAGATACAACACTTAAACAGGCCCTTCGGCCCACCGAGTCCATGCCGACCAGCGATCCCTGCACACTAACACTATCCTATGCACGCTAGGGACCATTTACAACTATACCAAGCCAATTAGCCTACAAACCTGTACGTCTTTAGAGTTTGGGAGGAAACCAGAGCTCACAGAGAAAACCCACGCAGGTCACGGGGAGAAGGTACAAACTCTGTACAGACAGCACCCATGGTCAGCATCAATCCTGGGCCCATGGCGCTGTAAGGCAGCAACTCTACCACTGTGCACCGTGCCACCGCAACCAAAATAAACTTACATTAAATTTAACTTTTATATTCCATAAGCATTTTTCATTTTTCTCTTCGATCTAATGCCAATTTCACTGTGGCTAATTTTGTCCGTATACACCTTCACAAATTGCCTTTGGACATTTTTGGAGGTATGACTGGCTTTACAGCTAAGTCGTTGTTTTTTGGGTTACACTTGCATTATTGCAGGACCCATGCTGACTACACATCACCACAGACATTGCCCCATTTTTTACAAAAATATCTTGGGTGTATCAAAGGATGTAGCTTTTTTTAGAAATGGGTGTGTTAGAAACAAGAGAGCCACAGAAAGCACTTGGAAGAGACAGTCTAGGTGAAGTCTCAGAAAGAGGGTGTGAAATCTATCATGATTGTTGCTCAATTTAAGATAATTATGTATTTTTCGGACTAACACTGTTAAGGCTCTTAACAAGCTATGGAGAAAGTGTCACCATTCTTGTTGCAAAGTTAAATAGCAGTGTGAAGAAGAGTCTCGACCCGAAATTTCACCTATTCCTTTTCTCCAGAGATGCTATCTGACCCGCTGAGTTTAGTTACTCCAGCTTTTTGTATCTATCTTCGGTTTAAACCAGTTCCTTCCTACATAAATAGCAGTTCACTCAGCTGTGTTCGATAGCTCCTACTGGCTTAGGCAATCTTACAAACCCATGTGTCTAGTCTGGATCTAATTATTTGTATATTTTTAACATGGGTCTTGCAACTTCCGGAAAGTTAGTTACTTCGCCGGTCTCAGAGCTAGCTCTGTTGCTGTAAAGTGCTTCCAAATTCTCGAACGAAGAATACAGAAACCTCTGCTTTCCACCCATGCCCAAAAACACCCAACTAGAATTAAAGAAATATCTTGACGTAATATAATCATGCGCTTCCCCCACTTCATTTCGTTGAAATCTTGGCTGGAGTTAGTTGTTGATTTTGGGCATCTAAATATTTAACTTGTCTAATTACGAAGGATATGAAAACTGAAAGTTAATTTTAATGTAACTTTATATTGGTAAGTCTAATGAAATGTAAGTGGAAAATCTTGTTAGATAGAGGAGGAAGATGAAGAGAAGAGATTTATAGGTCTGTCCCACTTAGGCGACTCTTTAGGCGACTGCCAGAGACTAGTTATAAAGGAATTCACCTACGACACCTGGCGGCAACATACGGCAGCACCTACGTCAACTTACGACAGCAAAAATTGTCGCCACTGTCGTCGAAAAATTTTCAACATGCCCAGAAAATCACCTGTGGGACACTCAGGCGATTTGTCAGGTGACTGCTGGCGACTGTCAAGTCGTAGCAGGTCACTGGAAAACCGGCGACTGGAAGGTTGACTGTCAGAGTGGAACACACACACACACACACACACACACACCGCTTCCTTCACCAGCCAGTTGTGCAGGTGGGGAACAGGGCAAGCGGGGTGAGCGCTGTCTGAGTGAAATCCACACAGTGCAAAGCCAATGTGATACAGACACACACCACAATGAACAGGAAGGTTGACGCTGTAATTAAGATGAAAGCACAGTGTATGGGAAGGGTCATGTAAGCCCTTTAAAAGAGGGAGAGAGAAGAGAGAGAAGGGGGGAGAATGGGGGAGACAACTTTTAAGAAGCCAGAGATACACGGCTGTGAAGCTCGGCGGACATTAACATTACCGGTCGGTTATCCTTAGTTCTGAAAACTACTGTTTACGTTTTTTTTTCCCAATGAGCCAATGAAATTCACCGGTCAGCACCGGTCGGCACCGGTCAAACCTACGAGAACCTAAATTAGCGGCGACCAGAATGAAGCCGTGACTAGTTCCGAGAATATGGGAACTACTCACGACCATGAAGGCAAGCAGCGTCTCTGGATTAAAGGAATGGGTGACATTTCGGGTCGAGACCCAAAAGAAGGTTCTAAAGAAAGGTCTCGACCCGAAACGTCACCCATTCCTTCTACCCAGAGATGATGCCTGTCCCAGAGTTATTCCCGCATTTTGTGTTTATCTGAAGTAAAATGTACAGTAGTTGAACCACTATAAAGCAAGAGAAAAGAAAAATAAGTTAATTAAATTGTCTCTCAAGGTATTTACCTCAAGCTCATACTAACACTGTTTTCTGACCACATGCCCCTTGCCTTAAGCTTAGGTTTGTACAACTTCATCAACAGATCTGAATTATTCTGCACTGCTTAACCCAGAACTGAATGCATTCAACAATTGCCACTACCGTTTGATATTTCACAGTGTTAATAAGTTCTTTACTTCTTCACACACTTTCTAAAAATGTCCCTTTATATTTTCACAAATACAGGTCATAAAATCTGGGGCATATTAAGAATGCATAAGCGAATTTTCAGGTAATTAAATGTGTAAAATGTATCCCTCTTTGTGTTATGTTCAGCTTGGCATGATCAGCTTGCAGATTTTCTGTCTGCATCACTCATTTACCACCTCTCCCTCTCTGCTTATTACTTTGGAGTTTAGTACCTTTTGAGTGTGAGTTGCATGGTCAATTTAACGACTGAAACCTCAATGTCACTGCAGCATGACTAACTGCTGGCAGCTGCCAAAACCTTCATTGCAGTTTTTCATATGATGAAACAGTTTCCAAACAAGGAACTGAATGAATCAAAATGGTTCAATTGAAATTCTTGGGCATCTTTTTCAAACAATGCTCAGGTATTTTAATGTTCCCATTTGGGAGCAAGTGAAATAAAGTGCCATTCTGTTATGCCATTTCAAATGAAGTGGATAATTTCATACTTCCTCACATAATATCCCAACTTCCTACCCAATCCTTGATCAGTCCTCATCCTTTTATAATGTCCACATGTTTTCATCTATCCTATGTTCCCACCCAAGTTTTTATTATGGAGCCAGTTTGGATGTATTACATTTGTTTCACTCCTTTATTAATTATAGTTTGCAAATATTCAGGGCAAATGTAGAATATTGCAACACTTCCTGAGTACTACTTCCACCCACAAGTGTTTTGTGTTTTCCTGCCATATTTACTACCAAAGCCAATTAATCTACAAACCTGTCCACATTTTATGATAATATCTTAGTTTCAATTTCACAAGGGCTATACAGATAAGAATTGTATAGATGTAAGAATTTTGCCTCATGTAATTATCATTTTCTGAAGTGGAAAGTCAAGCACAAGACTAGCATTTGTGTTTGGTTGTCTTGGATGTACAGTGGGTCCTAATTACAATTAATAAAATCAAATTAGGGGGTCTAATTTTAAATAAAAGGTGCAAGGAATTGCAATTGCTGGAATCTTGATCAAAACATAACATTCTGGAGAAACTCAATAGATCAGGCAGCATCTGTGGAGGGAGTGGACTGTCTGAAGAAGGGTTCTGACCTGAAATGTCACCTGTCCATCCCCTGCATAGATACTGCCTGACCCGTTGAGTTCCTCCAGCGCTTTGTGTCTCAGTTTATTTAAAAAAATCATTGATCAGAACTCGTGAGGTCTGGATGTAAAGAATTTCCTATTTTAAGTAAGTAAGTTTATTGGCCAATTATTCACATACAAGAAATTTGCCTTGGTGCTCCGCCCACAAGTAACAACATACAGTGACAGTTACGAATGACTCAGAAAACACTAAACATTAATAATAATAAAACATTAATGATAAAACACCATTGATTAAGCATGTGAACCAACAAAATACCAGATCAAAGGAAGGCTACAGATTTTTGGCTGTTGAGTAGAGCAGCTACTCGTGGATAAAAACTGTTTTTATGTATGGTTGTGGTGGCTTTGACAGTCCGGAGTCACCTTCCAGAGGGAAGTGATTCAAAGAGTTTGTGGCCAGGTTGAGAGGGGTCAGAGATGATCTTTCCCGCTCGCTTCCTGGCCCTTGCAGTGTACAGTTCATCAACGGAGGGAAGGTTGCAGCCAATGATTTTCTCTGCTGATCAGACGATTCGCTGCAGCCTCCAGGTGTCGTGCTTGGTGGCTGAACCAAATCAGACCATGATGGAGAAGGTGAGAACAGACTCTATGATGGCGGTGTAGAATTGGACCATCATTGCCTGTGGCAGATTGTGCTTCCTCAGCTGTCAGCAGGAAGTACATCCTCTGTTATGCCTTTTTGACTGTGGAGTCGATGAGGGTGGACGCGATCTCGCTGGCCCTCCACTCCGCTCTGGACCACTTGGACAACAAAAACTCATATGTCAGGCTGTTATTCATTGACTACAGCTCGGCATTTAACACAATCATCCCCTCAAAGTTGGTCACCAAACTCGCAGAACTGGGTCTCTGCGCATCCCTCTGTAATTGGATCCTCGACTTCCTCATTCACAGACCACAGTCTGTTCGTATTGGTGGAAATGTGTCAGACTCGATAACAATCAGCAAGGGAGCACCTCAAGGCTGCGTGCTCAGCCCCCTGCTGTACTCACTCTATACTCATGACTGCGTAGCTGGTCATAATGCGAACTCAATCATCAAGTTCGCCGACGACACCACTGTTGTGGGACGTATCACTGATGGGGATGAGTCGGAGTACAGAAGAGAGATCGAGCGACTGTCCATATGGTGCCAGCACAATAACCTGGCCCTCAACACCAGCAAAACCAAGGAACTGATTGTGGACTTTGGAAGGAGTAGGATGGGGAACCACAGTCCTGTTTATATCAACGGGTCGATGGTTGAAAGGGTCAAGAGCTTCAAATTCCTGGGCGTGCACATCTTTGAAGATCTTTCCTGGTCTGAGAACACAGGTGCAATTATTAAGAAAGCTCATCAGCGCCTCTACTTCCTGAGAAGATTACGGAGAGTCGGTCTGTCAAGGAGGACTCTCTCTAACTTCTACAGGTGCACAGTAGAGAGCTTGCTGACCGGTTGCATCTTGGCTTGGTTCGGCAACTTGAGTGCCCTGGAGAGGAAAAGACTACAAAAAGTAGTAAACACTGCCCAGTCCATCATCGGCTCTGACCTTCCTTCCATCGAGGGAATCTACCACAGTCGCTGCCTCAAAAAGGCTGGCAGCATCATCAAGGACCCACACCACCCTGGCCACACACTCAACTCCCTGCTACCTTCGGGTAGAAGGTACAGGAGCCTGAGAACTGCAACGACCCGGTTCAGGAATAGCTACATCCCCACAGCCATCAGGCTATTAAACCTGGCTCGGACAAAACTCTGAACATTAATACCCCTCCATCTGTTATTTGCACTTTATTAATTTATTAATTAATATGTGTATTTAAGTATATAATTGTAGTCAATGCCTACTATGTTCTGTTGTGCTATGCAAAGAAAGAATTTCATTGTCCTGTCAGGGACACATGACAATAAACTCTTTTGACTTTTGACTCTTTGACTCTTTGATGGTAGCCCCCCCCACTTAAGGTCCTTGGAGATGATGGCTCCCAGGAACTTAAAAGACTCTACAAATGTGACTGTGGTGTTGTTGATGGTGAGTGGGGTGAGGGGAAGTGGAGTTCAAGACCTTGGACTTTAGAGGTACAGCATGAAAACTGGCCCTTCGGCCCACTGAGTCCACGCCGACAATCGCTAACACTATCCTACGCACTGGGGACAATTTACAATTTACCAAAGACAACTGTCATACAAATTGGGATGTTTTTGAAGTGTGGGAAGGAACCGGAGAACTCGGAGAAAACCCATGTGGCCACAAAGAGAACTGTACAGGCAGCACCCATAGTCAGGATGGATCCTGGGTCTCTGGCACTGTAAGGCAGCTACTCTACCGCTACGCCACTGTGTCACCCTGAAATGTCATTTTATTCTTCTTTTATTCTTTCATTCTCTGTAATTCACTTCTGATCTGCACTTAACACCTTCAACCACTACAGTTTCTCTATTCTTTCATATATTTTAAGGAGAAAAAAAAATACATTTAATTTACACAGTTCAAAAAATCTGGATCACAAGAAGAATGCTTACATGAATCTTTAGGTAATAAACTGTGCAAAATGCATTATGGTGAGCTCAGCATGATCGGCTTCCAAGTGTTCATTGAGACAACCACAATTTAGAGACATAAAATATCTTTTGTTGAAAGACTTTTCTGCCTTTGTTTCTGACAAGCTGTTTGAATGAGTCATCCGATGAACTGTCAAATGTAGATGCGCCATGTTTTTAAAAATCTGCAACTATTAGAAGTTCTGAGCCACAAGGAATAGATTTTTGGCAAACAGATTTGTTCCCAAGTACTCCGTGGGAATGAAGAGGCTTTGTGTTTGCCATAACTTTTCAAAACTTTCATTTAAAAGCCCTCATTTGAAAATGTATACTAATATATATGTATACATATATATACATATATATTTTGTTTTCATTTATACAGCACGGAAACAGGCCCTTCGGCCCACCGGGTCCGCACCGACCAGCTACCCCGCACATTAACTCTATCCTACACCCACTAGGGGCAATTTTTACGTTTATCAAGCCAATTAACCCTCAAACCTGTACGTCTTTGGAGTGCGGGAAGAAACCAAAGATCTCGGAGAAAGCCCACGCAGGTCACGGGGAGAACGTACAAACTCCGTAGAGAAAGCACCTGTAGTCGGGATCGAACCCGGGTCTCCGGCGCTGCATTCGCTGTAAGGCAGCAACTCTACCGCTGCGCCACCGTGAATGGTATGTGGAAATGTAACCGAGTAAAATTAGTAACATTTTTTACTTCACTGAGTGAATAAACTTTAAAATCACATTTTGATGACATATTCTCTTTTTTTCAAAACATTTATCTTCTACCAGTTCCAATATCACCTTGTGTGGATATTATGAAAAGGGTCTGTGACTTGATCTGCTGACTGTTACTTTTTCCATTGAGGTTGCAGAGCAATTTCTGATTTTATTTCAAATATTCTGCTTCAACTTGTTTTTTAATTAATTTTTAACATCACTTTATCAATGATAAATTCTGTGAAATAATTCTCGTGATTTTTGGGGGCTATTGTCCAATTATCACTTGGAAGTTGTTATCCATGATTTCAGAACAGGATGCACAGCATTGGAACAGGCCCATCATGTCTGTGACAAAAATGATGCCAAGTTAAACTAATCTCCTCTGCCTGCATGTGATCCATATCCCTCCATTCCCTGCATATCCATGCATCAGTCCAAAAGTCTCTTAAAATCCACTATTGTATCTGCTTCTACCACTACGCAAAGCAACACATTCCAGGCACCCATCATTCTCTATGTAAAAAATACTTGCCCTGCATAACTCCTTTAATCTTTGACTCCGCTCACATTTATAACTTTTTGCCCTGTAGTCTTTGATATTTCATATATACCTGGGAAAACAGGTGTCTACCCTTTCTATGCCTCTCATTCTTTTATATACTCTCCCCTCATCCTCCCCATTGCTAATATCCTCTAATCCAGGCAGCCTTCTGGTAAACCTCTTACACACCCTCTCCAAGGCACCCACATCCTTCCTGTATTGGAGTGACCAGAACTGTACACAATACTCCAAAGTCCACTTGTATTGTTCTTCTCATTTAGTTTAGTTTGGTTTGGAGAAACAGTATGGAAATAGCCCCTTCAGCCCACCGATCATGCCAACCAGTGATCCCTGGACACTGGCTCTATCCTACACACACTAGAGACACTTTTACAATTTTACCAAAGCCAATTAACCTACAAACCTGCACGGCTTTGGATCGTGGGAGGAAACTGGAACATCCAGAGATAACCGAGACAGGTCAAAGTAGAACGTACAAACTCCATGGTCAGGATAACACCCGGGTCTCTGGTGCTGTATCACAACAACTCTAACTCTGCACTTCTCTCTTTGGAAATGGAATTTCAGTGGATTTCAACATCCCATGTGTTTACATCGATTTTGGGCAACGTGATAGGGGATGTTCAAATATGTCACTGCCCCACTTGGTTACAGAAATGAACATGACAAATTTAAAGAAATAGGAACAATCTTACTTCACCTGCTGGGTTACAGCACCATGATTCCATAGACATCTTAAGTCTAAAATGTGGGCACATTTGTATTTATTTAATCTAGTTTTTATTTAGCTTGTCCATCTAGTAATGAAGCAATTTCTCTTGTGCTCTATTGGAGAGACACTTTAAATTCTTTGTTGTTCTTCTTAAACCTACAGCCTATTGATTCAAGAGCTGTTATCCATGGCAAATTACATTACCGCATCTACCATGCCATTTTGAGAACTACATATATCTGGGAGCATGTGGAAATTGTTCCGGTGTGATCACTCTGTAATGGAATAGTTACAATCCAGTCTCTGACAGACGTGTAATGGGCAGCAGCAAAGATTGTTTTACAGGAGAGTTTAGTTTTGTTTACTTTAGAGATACAGCATGGAAACAGGCCCTTCGGCCCACTGAGTCCTCACCGACTAGCGATCGCCCGTACACTAGCTCTTTCCCAAGAGCGGAACTCGCTATAAAAACATGGAGGGGACGTGTCCCCTTTGGTCCCCCCGGGTTTTCCGCCCCTGCTCTTTCCTACACACTGGGGACAATTTACAGAAGCAAATTAACCTACAAAACTGCACGTCTTTGGAATGAGGGCAGAAACTGGAGCACCCAGGGAAAACGTACAAACTCCATACAGCCAGCACACATAGTCAGGATCGAACCCGGATCTCCGGTGCTGTAAGGCAGCAACTCAACTGCTGCGCCACTGTGCCGCACAGTAAAAGGTGAAAAGAAGAAATATATTATACACCAGTAAACGGTACTTTTGCTGGGGAATTATCTTGTACTATTACATGCGACTTCACTCTCAAGTGTTTTGAAAGTCAACAGCTGTAACTTACTGGATACTGCAAAAAAAGGGATATGTGTCAATATCTTGACACAATTCACAATTTTATTTCACTCAAAATCGACAAAAATTATTAACAAAACTCGAAACATGGCGGGAGATACTTCATGTTTAACTCTGCAATATCATTTACTTTTTCTACTCAAAGGAATTTAAATCCCTTATAATAGCTTACATTATCTATCATTATGCACACATTATGGGGATTTATGCTCCATGCTACTTAGACAGCAACAGAGGAAGCAATTTACGTTTAATGTTAAATAGAACTAAGTAATAATGGTTCAAAACCATGTTTGGGGATTAAGGTCAAGTTGCTATATATTCTGGTAATTGTTTCAGGGTAAAAAAAAAGGTGCATTCTCCAAATTTTATCTTTCAAAAGAAAATATCCCCAGGGTAGAACATGAAGTAATGACGTGCTGCCATTCTCTTTTACACTGCAGGATTTATCTGATTAATATCCATCCATGAATTTAAGAAAAATGTAATTTGCAGTTAGCATTTTATTTCAGAAAAGCAAAACAAAACAGTATTTGAAGATTTTATGGCCGAGGGCAGTTCTTGGTTTCTTGAAGCTGGATTTGAATCCTGCACATGATTGCTTTCCTGTGGATTTTCAAAAGGTTAGACTTCAACTATGTTCGAGCAAACTCAACTGTTTCCCAAAAGACCGAAGTGAAGAAAAGCACATAATTGTTTTCGGGCATATATTGGTCTGAATCTCTTCGAAGGACGAAGGATAGTGAAAACTACCTTCCGGAACTACTATCTACCTCGTTTGTGACCCTCGGACAATCTTTGATTGGACTGTACTGACTTTACCTTGCACTAAACCTTATTCCCTTATCATGTATCTGTACACTGAGAATGGCTTGATTGTAATCATATATTGTCTCTTGCTGACACAATAAAAGCTTTTCACTGTACCACGGTACACATGACAATAAACTAAACAGAACTAAACTGAACTGATATCTTCAAAAGATGGAGGGATAGTGAGAATTCCCCTCCGGAATTACTATCTACCTCATTCTAGACCCTCGAACAATCTTTGATTGGATTTTACTGACTTAATCTTGTACTAAACATTATTCCCTTATCGTGTATCTGTACAATGTGAATGGCTCGGTTGTAATCATGTATTGTCTTTCTGCTGACTGGACAGCACACAACAAAAGCTTTTCACTGTATCTCGATTCACGTAACAATTAGCTAAACTAAGCTGAAGAACCTTTTAAGTTTACCATTAAAGATGATTTTAAAACAAATCTATAGGGTTTAAGGGACTCTAGGGCGAATAAAGTATGACAAGTGCAGTATTAGTGTAAATGGGTTGGCATGGATTCGGGTGGTAGGGAGGGGGGTCAAAGGACCTGTCTCGAAAATGCAATGGATGCTCGAAATACAAAATAAAAAAAGTTGATGAATGTACATTGCTCAATCTCAGTGTTTTTAATCTCTAAGGGAAGATGCCATGCTGACATTTTTTTCATATATGCTGAAGATGGACACAAAAGACTGGAGTAACTCGGTGGGTCAGACAGCATCTCTGGAGAATAGGTGACATTTCAGGTGGAGACCCTTTTTATATCCTGTCAGTTTATGGACAGAATTGAGTGGAATGCAACCCACAGCCTGGAATCATAGCCCAAGCATCTTGCCTGTCTAAACTTATCTGGCTAGAAGCAGAGATTCAATGTACTGCCCCACTGCACTCAGAGGTCATCCACTGAGAAACCTCAGCACCAGGTAGACATCTGCTGGTCTCTCAATGAAATGTTGTAATGGATTTTGACTGAAGAAGCCTTACCCGTTAAAACACTTAAACACAGAGCATTGGAACAGGCGTTTTTGGCCCAGAATATCTACGCTGAACATGATGCAGTGTCTTGTAATGGGCCTTCAAATATCACTGATATTTAGGTTTGTTTGCAAAGTAGATAAGATTGATTTAGATAATCAAAAAAAAAGTTACGAATTTTTTTTAAAAACATTAAAACATGCCAAAATAAGTTGAAAACATTATTGAAAACAATACAAATAAGCAAAAGAAAATAAACTTTTTGGTTATTTCCTTACAAATTTTCCAAACTAGGTATCTCATATCAAATAAAGAGTGTCTCTGTTTACATCGAGATTCGAGTGGCAGCTTTGTTGGCATGTTTTACACAATATATCCATATAAAGGCGTAACTTAATTGTCCTGAAGAAGGGCCTCGACCCAAAACGTCACCCATTCCTTCTCTCCAGAGATGCTGCCTGTCCCGCTGAGTTACATCAGCTTTGTGTGTCTATCTTCTGTTTAAACCAGCATCCTTCCTACAAACTGAATTAAGATGGTACTTTGGAAATCAATGCTTCAGTTGTACAATGAGTATTCAAGGATGCCCAATGAGATTACATGGGGAGGCTGAAGTATTTCACGAACAAAAATCCTTAGTGTCAACCAAATGTTTGAGTTTGAAGTGTTCTCTTTCAATGGTTTTAAGGGTAGCTGATTGAAACTGTATGGGTTGTTGATTTAGCTAATACTGGTTCCAGACAAGGAAACGTTTCCATCTGCCCAAGCAACATCATTAATGCCTGTGGTCTGGTATCACATGACTATTTCTTCTCAACGATGTAACCGCACAAAATTTAGGGAAAGCCTCATTTACTTCAATATTTCCTGCAAAACCAACAGTCAAGTAACCCTTGCTTTCCCTCCCTCTCCATCCCTCCCCCATTCTAGTTCTCCGACCAGTCGGACTGTTGACCTGATTACATTTTATCTTTGTATGCTCCATTGTCACCTTCCCCTAGTTAACAATTATTCTACATTTTCCTTGAACTTCGTCCCTTTTGATGTCTCATTTTCACACCTTACCTATCCATATCTCTGTGTCTCCCTCTCCCCTGACTCTCAATCTGAAGAAGGGTCTCGACACGAAACTTCACCCATTCCTTCTATCCAGATAGGCTACCTGTCTTGCTGAGTTATTCCCGCATTTTGTGTCTATCTTCCGTGTAAACCAGCGTCTGCAGTTCCTCCCGACATGTCAAGACTATTCTGTTAGTTTTAACATTTTTACTTGGATTTATGTTTTGTCTAGGTTTGAACAATTTATTTTATATTCCCTGTGGAGAAGGGACTTTCATTTCACACGGGTACTGGAGGAGTGCTTTCAGCCATTAGCAATTAAAGTTGTGACATTATGTATTGTTGTAAAGCTTGTGTTAAAAAAATGAATCTGCCATAAGTGATTTATTTTGAAAAAAGCAGTTGAAAGTTTATTTTTTATATAACATCTTATGATTTAGGACCTTTAGTCCAAAGCGACTATCACCTGAAGCACAACATGTTCCAATGCCAGAAATTTCATTTAGTTTCAAGAATAGCTGTTTGTTGTGTATGAATGCCCTGCCGATAATAACCTGAAGTAATACATTTAGGAGTGAGCGCATTAATATTTTCATTCATATGCAAATATTACACACTGTTAGTGCTTACAAGCTTTCATCTTAAATGCTTTTAAACCTGGTTACATTTTCTCATTTAAAAGTAGTTCTAAATGTAACATAAGCAAATATTATAGCAAACATCTTTCTGTCAAAAACTAAGTGTACATGAGTAACCTCCCAGATAAAGGACAATGGAAGAATTAGCTGGTGGCATCTTCCATTGACTCCATCTACACTTCACCCTGCCTTGGAAAAGCAGTCAACATAATCAAAGACTTGACCCATCCCGATCACTGCTTATTCTCTCTGCTGCCATCAGGCAGATGGTACTCTGTTATCAGGTTTCTGAGCGATCCTTCCATAAGTTAGGGTAGTGTCTGATTCACCTCTACCCCAGTGCGGACTTTGGACTCTGTCAATGGAATATATGCACTACAACGTTAAGAACTATATTTGCCACTCTGTATCTTTCCTTTTGCTCTATCTATTGTACTTGAGTTTGACTTGATTGTATTTTTGTGCAGTACATCTGATATGCAGAAACAAGGAATTGCAGATGTTGGTTTGTGAAAGAAGACACAAAGTGCTGGAGTAACTTAGTGGGTCAGGTAGCATCTCTGGAGAACATGGACCGGTGAAGTTTTGTGTCGGGACCCTTCTTCAGATTGAATGTGGGGGAGTGAGGGGGGGAGAAAGCTGGAAGAGAGGAAGGGCAGGACCAAAGCCTGGCAGATAATTGGTTACAAGTGAGGAGGGTTATTTGAGAGACAGACAGTTGGACAAAGGCCAGAGGTTAAAATACAGAAGCTGTGACAAAAGGATTGAAGAGTTGAAAATTGTGAAACTAGAGGAAGGAATGTAGGAGGGGCAGAGGGGAGGGAAGAAATTGGTGCGAGTCCATGTGGGCACAGGGAAGGGGGGGAGGGGGCAAAGAAGGGGGGGGGTATATAGGGAGAAGAAGGGAGGGATCTCACACCTTTCGTCTCACACCTTTTATATCATCTCTGGCCTTTGTCCAACCATCTACCTATCAAACCTCCCTCACCTGTGCTCACCTATTAGCTGGCACAACCCCTCCTTCCCCTCCTCTCTTCTAGCTTTCTTCACACCCTCCCCCCCCCCACAATCAGTCTGAAGAAGGTCCCGACCTGAAACCTGAGGTTGCGGTCAAGGTTCCAGTACCTGCAGTTCCTTGTGTCCAGATTGATTGACCACACTTAAATAGTGGGCCCATATTCCCAAATGCAGCTAGGTTTTCCAGGCTTTGGGAAATCCACTGCACCATGCAGTAAGACAAATGCCTTCACAGCTCTACTTGCAGCTGCACAACAGCAGTAGGCCTGCGGTCACGGTGCTGCTCTCAGAGTGGAAGTGAATGGTGAATTTGCATGTTAATCAAACCCTGAAATGGCACAATTATGAGAATGATATTTTTTGTACGTAGCATACATCTAAATAACCTCCAGCTACTGCACTTTACTTGGGAAATGAATCTTTCTTTCTTGGGAGAAGCTGCAGGTTCTATTATTTCTTGTCTCTAACCATATTTTATTTACTGAGAGAATTGACTGTTCGAATAATGCAGCAGGGTAGTAACAGAGAATAAGGATATTTGGCCTATTTAGTGTACGGATAGGATTGGATAGGAATATTTTATTGTCACATGTGACTAGGCACAGTGAGATTCTTTGCTTGCATAAAAAATGTATACAAATAGCAGCCACCTACAGCGCTAACAAATTTACAAAGCACATGGGCTCCCCCTCTTGTCCACAGCGGTTCCCCCCACGCCGGGTTCTCCATTGTTCTTCCCCTCCCCCTCACAGTGGTTCTCCACGCTCTCATCGACCATCGACTGTGAGGCCCCATCGTCGTGAGGCATCTCCACCGCCGGCCTCTGGTAGAGTAATGCCATCAGTCCAATTCCCCTGTCTTTCTTCAGTGTGCTGCACATTGCTCTCCCAAGTTCCATTCCAATTCTCTTTTTAAAGTTCTTACTGGCCAAGTTACAAATGAACAGTATCCCCATCCCCATCTCATTGGCTGTGGCAGTGTTTTCAATAACTCTGAGCCTATAAATCTTCCTTGCAATGATTGCTTTCTCAGCATCAGGTCACTCTTAAAAACTTTCATTTGCCTTGTCCTTGTCGATCCTCCACTACAATCTGAAGGCCCTCTTCTTCCTCTGATTAGGAAGCCCGCAATTTACCCACCTCCCTTGATCCTTGCTCCCCATCGGATGACTCAGACACATTTCCCTCATTCCTGCTCCATCGGCAACCCTTCCTTTGCCTCGTCTCTCCTGGCTTCTTCTGCCACCTCTGGTATTCTCAGAATGGCTTCCACTCCAAGAAGCCACCAGCCTGCCCATCAGATGGGAACCCAGCAAAAGGACTTATATGAGTCGTACCACAGTCAAATTCTGGAGGACGTTGGGGAAACCCATTATTCTCCTCCATCTGAGGCCCTCGACACCCACTCTTGCCTCAGAGTTTCCATCTTAGTCTGAAGAAGGGGCTCGATCCAAATCATCACCCATCCCTTCTCTCCAGAGATGTTGCCTGTTCTGCTGAGTTGCTCCAGCATTTTGTGTCTATCAGTTTCCAACTCCAGGTTAATAACTACAGGGTCATCATAGAAGCTTGAACTAGAAACTAGAATTAGCAGTGAATTTCCAATATGAAATGTCAACAAAGAGCTGTATTGCATTCATAACAACTCATGAAAATAGGTGCTGGACTAGGCCATTCAGCCCTTCTACCTTGCCCTGCTGTTCCATATGATTATGGCTAATCTAACATCATCGGCAACACCTCTGTAAAAGCTTTCTGAGGTGCATGGCTTACATCTTAAGACACAAAGTGCTGGTGTAACTCAGCGGGTTAAGCACTATATTAAATAGTAAATTATCTCAGTCTTTTGAATTTGGGTTTTTATACAGTCCAAGTCAAAGTAGTTAAAATTACCTCTTGTCAGAACTAGCAACTGCAACTTTGAGATTTCTGCATTAATTCCCACAGAAATCCCAGTGATGGTATAAGTTCCACAGTGTAATAATGGGAAATGCTACTAGTTTTCATCATCAATGTGACCACAACAGATGGCCCATAATTGTTTTAACTGCACCACAATGTATGAATTTCATTTATCAAAATAAGTTGGGAAGCTCATGCTTAATCCAGTTTAGACTCGAAATGCTGGAGTAACTCAACGGGACAGGCAGCATCTCTCAATGGAAGGAAAGGGTGACTTTTCGGGGTGAGACCCTTCTTCAGTCTAAAGAAGGGTCTCGACCTGAAACGTCACCCATTCCTTCTCCCCAGATGTGCTGCCTGTCCCGCTGCATTACTCCATCATTTTGTGTCTATCTTTGGAGTAAACCAGCATTTGCAGTTCTACACGCTTAATCTTGCTTGTTCCACTCACCCGCCTCTGAGGTTGCCAACTTTCTCACTCCTAAATAAGGGATTAAAGTTCAAAATAAGGGACAAATTCCCGACATGGTGGTCCCGTATGGGATAAACCAATTTAGCCCAATATAAGGGATGTCCCGGCTAATATGAGACAGTTGGCAACCCTACATGTCTCCTTTTCAACACCGTGAGTCACACTCATATTTTGTCACCTTGCCAGTCCAATTACCTGGGATTCTCAAGGCAAGCCAAACCATGACTAGGTGTCAACAGCAGATCATGAGGCCTCAACTGGACAAACCTGGCAGCCTTATGAGGACTCACTATCATCAGAGCCATTGGTCGCTTATCAACAACTTCAACAGCAGCTACTTAAATCAACAGAGATCATTGGAATCCATTTTACAGGCTTGAGTGCATTTTTGTTAATTGATTTGCATCAAAGAAAAACAACGGTTTTATTTTTATGCTCCAATTTTTCTGTATCAAATACTCTAAATCTGTAGGCTCTCAAGTATTTCGCATAAATTTCAATCTAGAAGATTGTGTAAGGCATACCAAGATTCAAGAGTAATATAAGTCTGAAGAAGATCTCAAACTGAAACGTCATCTGTTCAGTCCATCCACAGATGCTGGAGACACAGAAACTGCAGCTGCTGGGATCTTGAGCAAAACACAAAGTGCTGAAGGAACTCAGCGGGTCAAGCAGCATCAGTCTGAGGAAGAGTCCCGACCCAAAACGATCATCTGTCATTTCCCTCCACAGATGCTGCCTGACCCACTGAGTTCCTCCAGCACTTCCAGCATCTGCAGTTCATTCTGTCTCTAAAATCTTTTTCAGTTCTTCCAAGCAAATATGAACTGTGAATTTTCCCAAAAAGGGCAGATTAACTTTTCTGCAGATTGGTGTAAACTCACTAATAGAAATATGGAACAAGTCAGTATGTTATTTGTTTAGGAAAATCTTTATTTAATCGTCAGTAAATGTAATGGTTGACCTATAAAATACCCTCCAATACAATATTCTCCATCTTCAGGAACCAGACCATGCTGTGGAATCTAGTTCCAGTTTCTGCAGCTTATTTACAGAAACAGGTATGAGGAGAGCATATCAGATAATGTAAATCGTGCAATCACCACCAGAATGTAAGAGGTAAAACAAGTGTTTGGACATTCCAGCAAGCCATATATGAATAAACATGCATCAAGCTATCAATTCCTGTGCTTAATTTAATATTATTTCAATTCCTACAACTTGTTTAATGTTTCATACACTATACTCCTTGAAATAATCCAAGAAAGAGAAAGAGAGCAATATCAGAAATTGAGTTTAGGTCAAATCAATATTTATGTCTGTTTGGAATTTGAAGGAATATCCTTGGTCCGTACAGGCAAATCCAGCTTCAGAATGTGTAATTCTGAAGCACTGAGGAAAATGGTCAGAACATGAAGGAATGCAAAGTTCAGATTCAGATGTCAACAAGCTGAAATATCTGATTTCTGGATCCAATTCGCCCATTGACGCTGGTCTAATTACTCCTCTGTTCACACGTAACCTAATCCTTGGGGGTTCAGAGGTATGCAATGTGAATTAATACAAACCTACAGATAATTGATTCAATCCTTCTGTCACAGGACCCCAGATTACTTATTTCACAACAAAAAGCTACCTAGCATTCCTTGTGCATTCAAATTGAATAATTCCCAGATCCCTGCATTTGGGATTTAACAAAATTCCAAGTATATTTTTAGCAGTTCTGGTGAAGAATGGAATATTATCTTGACCTGTTGAAATGTCATTTTACAGCACAATTTAGACCTGCCTGAATGATAAATAATCGCACAAGATCTTGCATGCAGTGTATGCACGTGTCTGTATGTGGTTTTGTTAATGTGTGTGTGTTATCTGCGTGTATGCATGAATGTGCAAGTAAGTCCACATGCATTTTTGTCTAAATGTATATTTGCCTGTATGTGAGGCCATGTATCTTCTAATTGCTTCGAATTAATTCATTGCAATTCTCTGTCACTGGCAACCCCAACAATTTGAAAAACGACCAATGTTTTCTAGTAGTGTGCTGAAGAGCCGTTTCTTATAGCCCATCACATGGCCCATGGGATTTATCCGATTTGCAATGAGTTTTAGTTTAGTTTAGAGATACAGAACAGAAACAGGCCCTTCGGCCCAACGAGTGCACGTCATCCACCGATCCCTGTACACTATCGCTATCCTTCACGCACTAGGGACAATTTACAATTAACCTACAAAGCTGTACGTCTTTGGAATGTGGGAGGCAACTGGAGCACCTGGAGAAAACCCCACAGGTCACGGGAAGAACATACAAACTCTGTACTGGCAGCACCTGTAGTCAGGAACAAACCTGGGTCTCTGGCAGCATCTCTACTGCTGCCACCCAAGTTCAATGTGAAATTTTGGAAAGCATCAGACAAAAACAAACTAAAAATTAACTACTGTTGAAATGACTCATATAGTCCTAAAATACCAAGGCAAGAAATAGTAATGGAGATATCAATTCGCTGTGAATAAATACTATCATCAATCTATTATTCTGCAGTTTCCTCTCCATAACTAAAACCAGAATCAAAGCCTAACAATGATGTTGAACTGGAACTGCTGACAATGTGTGAAATGACCATGCTTTACCCAGCAGGTGTAATGGCTGCCTCTGGGGATTGTTCATGTTAAAGCATAGAACCATTCTACTCACCGTGTAGAAATTGTCCTTCTTGTAGAAATATATGATGGAGTAGCATGTTGAGAACACAGAGGAGTGATGTACTGACATAAAACCATATCATACTTCACGCATTAGAATTTTGACTTCTGGGACTTCAAATATCAGCAGAGATGTCTTGAGAGCACAGATCACAGACACAAGAACAGCTTCGTTACTGTACCTGCCCCCATAAGCTAAGGGGCAGTTCTGCTCTTCCATGCTACTTTCATCACAGACACTGGACTTTTTTTTCAGTAACTATAATGCCACAATGCTATAAAACGATATTCTGCACAATGATATATTCCCCTTTGCGCGACCTGTTGTACTAGCGTAAGGCTTGATTGTACTCATGTATAGTATGATCAAAGCTGGTCATGAAATTGCATTTGAAGATTGTACAAAACACAATGCCCAAACAGTGGCAGCAGACATCTACATTAGGCTCCAGCTGCAATCGTCAGATACGATTTATTTGATGACTATGTTTTCCTGCACAGTACACGCCAATGCTATTCTACACAATAAAAATTCTAGGCTATTGGAATAGGTATCTTTTCAGTACTTTAAAATTTCCTTTTAACAATTCAGCTCCAATTCTTAATTAATTTTCCGTTAAAAAGGTCAGCCATAAACAAGTGAACCACGTAAATTTGTGCAGACCTAGACATTTACAATTAATTCAAACTTGCTTCTGTTGGACAAAATAAGCTTCTAACTAGGTCCCAGGCCATGGAATTCTGCTCTTGTAACCGTTTCAAGAGTCAAGAGTGTTTAATTGTTATATATGTACATATGTATTTGCTGGAGCTTAACTGGTGTGTAAATGTAATAAGCACAGATGATATATAATAATCAAATATACTACAAACTAATAATCGTAATACAAGGCAATGATAACAGTAAAAAAACTCGTCCATACTGCACCCAAAAACACAATCCATAGAAGTTCATAGTTTCCGGTTAGTGTTGTGCAGCGTCCAAGAGCCTGAGGTTTGTTGGGTAGAAGCTGCCCTTGAAGCTGGTTGTCACAGTTTTCAAGCTCCTGCATCTTCTGCCTTTTGGAATAGAAGTTGGGAAGTCGTGTTACAGCTGGACAAGACATTGGTGAGGCCACATATGGAGTACAGTGTTCAGTTTTGTTCACCATGTTATAGGAAAGATGTTGTCGAGCTGGAAAGGGTGCAGAGAAAATTTACGAGGGCCTGAGCTACAGGGAGGGGTTGAGCAGGTGAGGGCTTTATTCCTTGGACTGCAAGAGGATGAGGGCTGATCATAGAGGTGCACAAGATCATGAGAGGAATAGATCACGTAAATGTACAGAGTCTTTTACCCAGAGTAGGGGAATGATGAACAAGAGGACATAGGTTTAAGGTGAGGTGGGAAAAATGTAATAGGAATAATAGGAACCTGAGTGGTAACATTTTTACACAAAGTGTGGTGAATATATGGAACAAGCCACTGGAGGAGGCAGTTGAGGCAGGTACTATTGCAACATTATGAAACCTTTGGACGGGTACATGGATAAGATGGGGTTAGAGGGTTTCGAGCCAAGTGCAGGCAGGTGGGACTAATGTAGATGGGGCATGTTGATCTGCATGGGCAGGTTGGTCCAAAATGCCTGTTTCCACACTGTATGGGAGGAGCAAATTAGAGCATGGCCAGTAGAGTGGCCATTTGATGATATTAGTTGCCTTTTTGAGAAAGATGCCAATGCAATACAAGAAGGCCACCTCTGTCTATTTACTGCTGAGTTTGGGCCTCATTTGGGCTCCTTAGTAATCTATCCTAGCCTGATGACAATTATGAAGAAGGGTATGAGAATAACAGATGTATCTGTATTAATGTGTGATGTGTTTGTATGTTTCTCCACAACTGTACTTCACGAGTGATAGACACCTTTTGATATAACTATAATATAAGGTCATAAGTGATAGGAGCAAATTAGGCCATTTGGCCCATCAAATCTACCCCAACATTCAATCATGTCTGATCTTTCTCTCCCTCCTAACCCCATACTCCTGCCTTCTCCCATAACCCCTGACACCCGTACTAGTCAAGAATCCATCTATCTTTGCCTTAAAAATATCCATTGACCCGGCCTCCAATAGACAATAGACAATAGGTGCAGGAGTAGGCCATTCAGCCCTTCGAGCCAGCACCGCCATTCAATGTGATCATGGCTGATCATCCACAATCAGTACCCCTTTCCTGCCTTCTCCCCATGTCCCTTGACCGCTATCTTTAAGAGCTCTGTCTAGCTCTCTCTTGAAAATATCCAAACCCTTAATAATCTTATATGTTTCTATAAAATCCCTTCTCATCCTAAATTCCAGAGTGTAAAAGCCCAGAGCCCTCTGTGGCAAAGAATTCCACAGATTCACCACCCTATCTAATATATATAATAATTATATACAATAATTTGTTAGCTTTAGTCTGTGCAGTATTGGGGGACATTTTCATCAGCCCAATTGTTAAGGAATTGCAATAATTGCCCAGAATTTCTGGTATGGGCTTTTGCCTGGGCATAAGTAACATAGACTGTAAATCACAGACTTCTATTTGTATATTTTGGGATAGAATTTCCACTTTGACCATAATTGGGAAACTGCTCCCAAACTGCAATTTAAACTTCCTTTAAACCTTATTTGCATAATTACAAACGTAAACCTTTCTATGATCCAGTGTAGCCAGGCTGAATAATGCAGTGTGATTATTTTAAAAAATGAAAAGAAAATATTGCTAAATCTCTATAGATTGTATATTTATATTAATCTATGTAGGAGCCTCAGACTGTTTTTTGAGTTTCATCAGCAAAAATATTTTTATTAATGAGTTTGTGCAGGTTTCACCTATGATTTTAACAATTTTTACCGAATTCTTACCAAACCACTCAATAGGTTTGAAGTGCATATAACAATCCCAATACATTATCTCTGTTTTAAACTTTAGACGTTGTTTATCTGCAGCAGCTAGATGTGAAGATAGAACCACATTAATTTACATTAACATGCCAACTTTTTACAATAAAGTGAAAACATAATGTCAATTTGATCTGTCAGACAGTTTGCTGTTCGTAATGTATTTTCAGAACTTTTTCTTGCATATTTGCAGGGCAAAACAAACAAAAAACATAAGCCTCAGTCGTCTGAAGAAGTGCCCCAACCAAGAAAACATTGTTAGAACTCATTATCACTTATCCCACACCCAACAATGGACATTGTGGGCTCCACCTTTCCTTAATCATCGTTTCTTTTTGCATATCTTCCACTCATTTGTCTTAAGTACCGTCTCTTTCCCCTTTCCCCTGACTCAGTCTGAATAAGGGTCTCGATGCGAAACTTTACCATTATTTTTTCACCGGAGATGCTGCCTGCCTCTCTGAGTTACTTCAGCTTTTCGTGTCTGTTAAGAAATATTGCCTGTCCATTCCCTCCAAAGATGCTGCCTGACCTACTAGGTTCCTCCAGCACTCTGTGTCTTGCCTCGGGTGTACAGCTAATTGGAAATTATCTGCTTTATGAAAATGATGAGTTTATCTTTTTGGAAGCTATTGTGCTCAATTTCCACCTGTCCCTGAAATTTGAAGCATCTGCAATATTTCAAATATAGCAATTATTTAATGTTCTACCCTCTGCCTGAAACCAAACTTTGGTTGGTTTGATTTCTCTGCAATTTGTTAATTCACGTTTTAGGCTTTGTTTTAGAGATAGAGCATGGAAATACGCCTTGCAGCCCACCATGTCCACGATGACTGTTCATGCGAGTTCCATGTTATCTCAATTCCTCATCCATTCCGTGCACATTCGAGGCACTTTTTTGTAAACTTTGGCCAATTAACCTGAAAACCCGCAGATGTGGGAGAAAACCAGGGCACGGAGGAAATCTATGCGGTCGCAGGGAGACGATGCAAACTCTATACGAGGATCGAGCCCAGGTCTCTGACGCTCTGAGGCAGCAGTTCTACGAGCTATGCCACTGTGCTGCTCGAAAAGTGTTATTAATTAATCAAATTCTCCGATGCTTTAGAATGACTGCATTATTTTAATCACAGCGGGTACAACACTCCGTAACACTATTTTATTATGAATTGCAGCCATGATTTTGCAGTGATATTATCCAGTCATGTTACACCCACTTTGAGCACCAGATGGTGCTGGAGCCCATACAATCACAGCTTACTTCAAAAGAAGACACAGAATGCTGGAGTAACTCAGCAGCTCAGGCAGCATCTCTGGAGAACATGGATAGGTGACATTTCAGGTCAGAACTCTTCTTCAGACTCAGAAAGTGAGTATTTGATTCACTCATTTTCTTCCAGCAGCATTTCACAGCCTGTCCTTGGTCAGTAACATCAAGCAGTCTACATTATCATGTCAGTGTATTGTACGCTGTCATTAAAATAGATTCAATTGACAACAATAGGACAAATTTCAGACATGGAGTACAAAGTACTAGCTAAGACCTTATTCCTTTATTCTTTGGAATGCAGGAGGCTGGGGGTGATTTTATAGAGATTTATAAAATCATGAAGGGAATAGACAGGGTGAATGCACAAAGTATTTTGCCCAAAGTCATGGAAGCAAGAACTAGAGGACATAGGTTTAAGGTAAGAGGCGAAATAGTTAAGAGGAACCTAAGGGCCAATTTGTTCACACAAAGGGTGGTGTGCATAAAGAACAAACTGTCAGTGGAGGCTGTACAACGTTTTAGTTCAGAGATACAGCGCGGAAACAGGCCCTTCGGCCCACCGAGTCCGCACCGACCAACGATCCCCACACATTAACACTACCCTGAAACACTAGGGACAATTTTACATTTACACCAAGCCAATTAACCTACAAACCTGTACGTCTTGCGAGGACACCGAAGATCTCGGAGAAAACCCATGCAGGTCACGGGGAGAAATATACAAACTCCGTATAGACAGCACCTGGAGTCAGGATCAAACCCGGGACTCTGACACTGTAAGGCAGTAGCTCTACTGCTATACCACCATGCCACCCATAGAAGACATTTAGAAGACATTTGGACAGGGACATAGATAAGAAAGGTTTAGAAGCAGCAGGGCAAATGCAGGCAGTCTTAGATGGGGCATTTTGGTTAACATGGATGAATTGGGCTAAAGGGCCTGTTTCTGCGCTGTATAACTCTATGACACTACTATCCCCATCATTTAACAGTATTGACAGGGAGTGATTATTTAAGTGGTAGTGCACCATAAAAATCTTGCGAGGTCTGTGCAGGAATATAATCACAGAAACAGGCCCTTCGGCCCACTGCATCCATGCCGACCAGCAATCCCCACACATTAACTCTATCTATGCACATTAGGGACAATTGATAATGATACCAAAGCCAATTAACCTATAAACCTGTACATCTTTGGAGTGTGAAACCGGAGATCCTGGAAAAAAAACCCACGCAGGTCATGGGGAGAACGCACAAACTCCATATAGACAGCACTCGTAGTCAGGATCAAACCCGGGTCCCTGGCTTTGTAAGACAGTAACTCTACCGCTTCATCACCGTGCCACCCACTGTCTCTTTGAACAGTGACTTCCAAATATCAACAGCTCTGTGTATAAAACCTACCCCTCAAAACTCCTTCCTTACAACACAATACTATGCCTTCTTGTTTTTGATATGCCTGAAAAAATGTCTTGTCTCTTGTCTCTTGTTATTTAAAAATGCATCGACTGGGTCATCTCTTGTCAGGGAAAACAAGCCCATCTCATCCAATTTCTCCCCACAACTGGAGCAGCTGGGCTTGTATACTCTGGAATTTAGAAAGATGAGTGAGACTCTTATTGAAACATATAAGACTATTAAGGGTTTGGACATGCTAGAGGCAGGAAACATGTTCCCGATGTTGGGGGTGTCCAGAACCAGGGGCCACAGTTTAAGAATAAGGGGGCATTTAGAATGGAGATGAGGAAACACTTTTTCACACAGAGAGTTGTGAATCTGTGGAATTCTCTGCCTCAGAGGGCGGTGGAAGCCGGTTCTGTGGATACTTTCAAGAGAGAGCTAGATAGGGCTCTTAAAGATAATGGAGTCAGGGGATATGGGGAGAAGGCAGGAATGGGGTACTGATTGTGGATGATCAGCCATGATCACATTGAATGGTGGTGCTGGCTCGAAGGGCCGAATGGCCTACTCCTGCACCTATTGTCCATTATTGTTGTTTACTACTGTAAAGTCCTGCAATTCAGGCAACATCCTGGTGAATCTCCTCTGCACCCTCTCCAGTACAATCACATCCTTCCTAATGTGTGGTGGCCAGAGCTGTACATAATATCCTAGCGCAGTCTAACTAGTATTTTGTAAAGTTAATGGTGGATGGAGCAGGGGATAGAAGCAGAACTAAATTGTGGACGAGAGTTTCAACATAGGGAGGAATGAGGCAATGGGAGTGACGGGTGAGGTTAAGGTGGTTGTTGTGATGGAGAGGCCATGGGGTCAATAGTTCAACTCATGGATCAATGGGATGCAGGCTGTGATGTGACTGGGAAGGTCCATGGAATTGGTCATGAAGGAATTGCATGGCTGAAGGCCACAGACAAACAGACTGAAAACAACATGGTTTGGTACAGCTGGTGTTGTCAATAGATACGGGGAAGCTGCAGTCATATCTTCAGACATCATTACTGAGGAAAACAATCCCAAAATGACACAGTGGCACAGCAGTACAGTTGCTGTCTCACAGCCCGAGAGACCCATGCTCGATCCTGACTACTGGTGCTGTCTGAACAAACTTTGTACGTTCTCCCTGTGACCAGGTGGGTTTTCTCCGGGTGCTCCAGTTTCATCCCATATTCATAAACATACAGGTTTGTAGGATAATGGGCTTTGGTAAATTTGTAAAAAATTGTTCCAAGTGTGAAGGATAGTGCTAGTGTATGGGGATTGCTGGTTGGCGCAGACTCGGAGGACTGAAGTTGCCTGTTTCCGCACTGTATCACTAAACTAAACTAAACAGAAGAGAGATAAAGAAGGAGGTAAATGTGATGAAGAGGGCCACATGGCTATTGCAGGGACTGCCTCACTGTCATTGTACAGGAAGCAGAGGAGAGCTGATGACAGATGAGGAAAGTCCTTCAACTGAGCATCTCTCGTTTCCCTGATCCCTGACCAGTCTGAAGAAGGGTCTCGACCCGAAACGTCGCCTATCTCCTTCGCTCCTTAGATGCTGCTGCACCCGCTGAGTTTCTCCAGCTTTTTGTGTAACAATGGAGGAGAGCTGTTGGAATAGGAAGTGACAAGTTGTCCCAAAGACAATACAATTCATTTATGACGGACTATCTCCAACACCTCTCTCCCCTTTGTTGATCTCACGGTCTCCATCGCAGGAAACAGACTATTGACTGACATCTATTACAAACATAGAAACATAGAAACATAGAATATAGGTGCAAGAGGAGACCATTCGGCCCTTCGAGCCAGCACCGCCATTCAATATGATTATGGCTGATCGTCCGCTATCAACAACCCGTGCCTGCCTTCTCCCCATATCCCTCGACTCCATTAGCCCCAAGAGCTCTATCCAACTCTCTCTTAAATCCATCCAGTGATTTGGCCTCCACTGCCCTCTGCGACAGGGAATTACATAAATTCACAACTCTCTGGGTAAAAAAGTTTTTTTCTCAGCTCAGTCTTAAATGACCTCCCCTTTATTCTAAGACCGTGGCCTCTGGTTCTGGACTCACCCAACATTGGGAACATTTTTCCTGCATCTAGCTTGTCCAGTCCTTTTATAATTTTATATGTTTCTATAAGATCCCCCCTCATCCTTCTAAACTCTAGCGAATACAAGCCTAATCTTTTCAATCTTACAAGCCTAGTCTTTTCAATCTATACAAGCCTAGTCTTTTCAAACATACTGACTCCCACAAATATCTTGACTAAACTTCTTCCCACCCTGCTTCCTGCAAAGACTCTATCCCCTACTCCCAATTCCTCCGTCTACGCCGCATCTGTGCCCAAGATGAGGTGTTCCATACCAGGACATCCAAGATGTCCTCATTCTTTAGGGAATGGGGGCTCCCCTCTCACATCATAGATGAGTCCCTCACTCATGTCTCCCCAGTACCCCACAGCTCCGACCTTGCTGCTCCTTCCCTTAGTCACAACAGAGACAGAGTCCCCCTAGTCCTTCCCTTCCACCATCAGCCATTGCGCATAATCCTCCAAAATTTCCGCCACCTGCAATGGTATCCCACCACTAGCCACATTTTCCCATCATTACCCCTTTCTGCCTTCCACAGAGACCGTTCCCTCCACAATTCCCTGGTTAACTCATCCCTTCTCACCCAAACCACCCCCCTCCCCAGATACCTTCCCCTGCAACTGCAGAAGATACAACACCAGTTGCCATACCTCCTCCCTCGACTCTGTCCAGGGACCCCGACAGTCCTTTCAGGCTAGGCAGAGGTTCACTTGCACCCCTTCCAACCTTATCTACTCTATCCGTTGTTCAAGATATGGACTCTTATACATCGGTGAGACCAAACGCAGACTGAGTGATCGTTTCACAGAACACCTTCGCTTAGTCCGATGTGTTCAGGTGTTCCCTGAACCTACCTGATCTCCCGGTTGCTGGACACTTTAATTCTCCTTTCCATTCCCACACTGACCTTTCTGTCCTAGGTCTCCTGCATTGTCAGAGTGAGGCTAAACGTAAATTGGAGGAACAGCATCTCATATTTCGCTTGAGCAGCTTACAGCCCAGTGGTAGGAATATTGATTTCTCGCATTTCAGATAGTCCCGGCATTCCCTCTCTCTCTATCCCTCCGCCACCCAAGTTGCACCAGCTTCTCATTTTCACCCTACAAACAGCTAACAATGGCTTGTTTCCTTTATTATCGTAACTTTTTTGCATATTTTTCATTCATTGTTCTTTATTTCTCCACATCACCGTCTAGATCTCTCGTTTTCCTTATCCCCAACCAGTCTGAAGGGTTTCGACCCGAAATGTCACCCATTCCTTCTCTCCAGAGATGCTGCCAGTTTCGCTGAGTTAACCCAGCTTTTTGTGTCTATCTTCGTTTATAGATATGTACCTTTAAGTTTTCTAAGTTAGGATGTAAAGGCACATCCAGTTTGAATTCCACTTGGAATATTTTGGAGGACCAAGAATCAAGAACTAATGTGTGAAAAACCAAGGTCCTTTTATATGAGGGAAAAAGTTTTAATGAATATAATATAAAAATAATAAGATGTGCACATGGGACATACGTCAGTGTGTGTAACACTCTGTACACATTTGTATGTCTGTGCATGTGTGTATGTGTGTGTACACTAGTGCACAATCCAATCTGTTGACCTGCAGCACTGGCCAGAGTGTATGTAGTTCTATCGATGATTTATGCGTGAAATCAAACTTTCTTAACATCGCTTTAATACATTACTGCTGCCATGGAATTTTCTGTGGTCTGGGTAGCACAGTTTACTTTAATGATTTTCCATCACTCAGCATTCACTAGGTTTAGCTGTTTTCTGTTGCAGTTTTATGAGTCAGATGACATAAATTCTTTAGAACTCAGCCTTGGTGAAGCTTTGAATCGCTCTGCTGACTACACAGCTCTGTTAAGAAACCTTCCAAGGTTTCACTTTACCAAGCTGCATGAATTAATACTGGAGCCAAGGCCGGCAACTGCTGCTGTTCAGTCGTGAGCCAAGGGTATGCACGTTCCTGCAGCAATGTGCATGGACAACATTGCTTGTTTATACAAATAACCCTTCTGATGGCCACAAGGCCCTAGCCCATTGCTTGCCTTTGTAGAATTTCACTCTGGAAGCTTTATGTTCAACATGTCACAGCTCAAAAGGCATTGTAGATTTTGTACAGTTTGAGATTCACAAGCATTTGCAATGACAATGGGGATACAAAAAACTGCAGATGCTGGAATCTTGAGTTAATACACAAAATATTGGAGAAACTTAGTGTTTCAATAAATGCAGCCTAAAACCCCTGTCTCACAGTGTGAGTTGGCCCACGAGTGACCCCGAGTTTTCACTCGTGGTGGTCACGTACGATGAACGTAGCGGCAACGTCGGAACTCGCGCGTTCAACTTGTCCACTCGTGGCGCTAACGGCAGGTACTCGGGAAACTTGTTAACTCGTGAAAAAAATCAAACATTTTTTTTTCCACGAGTCAAATTAACTGTTCAAGTTAAAAAATGGAAACATTTAAACTCGTTGCAGTAACGTAATGGCCCGTGCGTTTACCTTAGTGTCTCGTGAGTCTATCGTGGAAACTTTTTTATAATCTGAAAGGGACTGAACTAAAGTAGTATAATTTGTATATACATATTATATATATTATATATATTTCAATTCCAAACCCCGAAGCAATTGAGAGGCGATTTCTTGGGGCCATGTAATTTAACGTGTGTCTTTGCTTTTAAAAGAGAAGCTGTTTAATTGTTTACGCTGCGCTGTGTTTCGTGTTGGGGAGAGTGCTGCTGTTACAATGCTTTCGATTCTATACTGCCCTCCCCCTTCCACAGAAAAATGCCTAAATTTTTCTTTGTGCCCGCTCTCCTGGGAGCAATCCAAACCAGGGGAACAATGAACCCTCAGAGACTTCGCGTTCCTTGCTCCTATATATGGACCTCGCTCGCTCGCAACTGTATGAGCGCTCGATCAACCAGACATCGGCCAACACGGAGGCCTGATTACTGAAACTTGTACCAGACCACATCATCTTCCTTCCGACCACCCGTAACCACGGCACCACACTTTCAACAGAAAACTTAATATTTAAAGAATATATTATGGGACATTGGATTGTCTGAAGAAGGGTCCCGAGCAGAAACGCCACATATGTGTGTGTGTGTCTGTGTGTGTCTGTGTGTGTGTCTGTGTGTGTGTCTGTGTGTGTGTGTGTGTGTTTGTGTGTGTGTGTTTGTGTGTGTATCTGTGTGTATCTGTGTGTGTGTCTGCTGTCGGGTCCCGGCGGCCGCTCAAAGTCAGTCACCCGAGCTGCTTCCTTCCTCTGAAGTGGCGGCCAGTCCTGCTGTCTGTGTGTATCTCTGTGTGTGTGTGTGTGTGTGTGTGTGTGTGTGTGTCTCTGTCTGTCTGTGTGTATGTGTGTGTGTGTGTGTGTGTGTGTCTGCTGTCGGGTCCCGGCGGCCGCTCAAAGTCACCCGAGCTGCTTCCTTCCTCTGAAGTGGCGGCCAGTCCTGCTGTCTGTGTGTATCTCTGTGTGTGTGTGTGTGTGTGTGTGTGTGTGTGTGTGTGTCTGCTGTCGGGTCCCGGCGGCCGCTCAAAGTCAGTCACCCGAGCTGCTTCCTTTCCTCGGAAGTGGCGGCCAGTTCTGCTGTCTGTGCCCGGAGCGCTGCGGCTGCCACCCAAGCTAATTCACTCCCCGGCCACAATAAAACCATATAGCAATGACAGCACGGAAACAGGCCATCTCTGCCCTTTTACTCCGTGCTGAACACTACTCACCTAGTCCCATCTACCTGCACTCAGACCGGAGCGTGGCAAGTGGGTTACTGACCCCAATCCCCTCCTTCACAACGCCAGACTCCCCAAATACTATGAACTGAGCTCTCCCCCCACCCCGGGAAAGACAGTATTTAAAAACATAAAACAACAAGAAATGCACTTACCACGTTATTGGTTGCTGGAGGATGCGCATTTTCCCTTTGTAGGTCATATCAATAGATGCGGCCGCGCTGAAATAAAGCCACAGGATGGAGATGTATTTTAACATTGTTGCTTTATTAAAACATACCTTCATTCACGGTTGGCTCAAGAGTAACGGGAGAGGAACTTGGTAACTCGGGAGAGGAAGTTGGAGCATCGCAGCAATGACATACCCGTGGGAACTCGGTTACACACTTGATCATGAACTTGAAGTCTCGTACACAGCCACGAGTCTGTCACTCGGGGTACCTCGTGGGTCAACTCGCACCGTGAGACAGGGCCATAATTAAGGTCCCAATAAGCTGCAATATGACTTCCTGACTCTTGTGCTTAATGCCCCGACCAATAAAGGCAAGCATGCAATATGCATTCTTTACCACTCTACTGTGTTCCCACTATCAGGAAGTTATGGGTTTGGACCCCAAGATTCTCTGTACACCAATGTTGCCAAGGATCTTGTTGTTAACGGTATATCTTCCCTTTACATTTAGAGTAGGTATATATGCTAATTTATCTATAACATATATGGATAGGACAGGTTTAGAGGGATGCAGGCAGGTGGGACTAGTGTAGATAGGACATGTTGGCCGTTGGTGGCAAGTTGGGCCAATGGGCCTGTTTCAACGGTGTAAGACTCTATGATTCTAACATATTCATTCCGCAAGTTATTTTTAGTTAAGTCTCTCTGTATGGAGTGGTTTCAGATTACAACCTTTGGTGCTGAGATAACCCTTGCTGCTTGGATGGCCATCATAATTTTGCAATATAAAACTTAGGTTTGGAACGTATCTGAACATGATTACATTTATGGAGTTTTGCCCTCACGCAAGCAATGATCTCGTTATTAGGCTGGTTACAGAACAATACAAGAGTAATTCATCTTGAAATATACTCCAAAACCAGCTGGATATATTGCTTGGAGTGTTTAGTTATTTTATTTTAGAGATACAGCATGGAAACAGGCCCCTCGGCCCACCGAGTCCACACCGACCAGCGATCCCCACACATTAACACTATCCTACACACGCTAGATACAACGTACGCATATACCAAGCCAATTCACCAACAAACACATATGTCTTTGGAGTGTGGGAGGAAACCGAAGATCTCGGAGAAAACCCACGCGGTCACGGGGTGAACGTAGAACTCTGTACCGACAGCACCCATGGTCGGGATTGAACCTGGGTCTCCAGCGCTGCAAGTACTGTAAGGCAGCAACTCCACCCCTGCGCCACAGTGCCGCCCCTACTTGGACTTTCTCTTTGTTCTGCAATGTGCAGAAAGGACTTCTGTGATTGTGACTGTGCAGAGCAAGGCTCATTCAGCGCCATCCTTATTACTACAATAAAGCCACAGTGAAAATCTATTCTTAAGTAAAATGAAAATAAATCCAGAAGCAACAGCCATTTTCCTGACTGTTCAGTGATTTATTTGGCAGATCCTTTCAAAAGAAAAATTGAAGCTTATGGAAATAAATTACAATGAAATGTCATAATTCAGTTTGGCTGAGTGTGTAATTAATCGTGATTGAATGTCAGAAATATGAATGATGACAGCCTATAATAAAACAGATCTACTTATTTGCATTTAAAGTTGTAACAAACATTCTTGCAAGATCGCAGCGCCTGCAGTTTTTTGTGTCTCTATCTTTGTAATTTATCTTATTTGTGCTTAGTAAAACTATTTGTCAAAATGCACTCGCATTCGCCTCTCTGACTAATTTTTTATGCTACATTAAAACTGGGTCTTGAGACAGCAGTGAAGCCCTTAATATTCATTAGTTTACCCATTTGCCACCATCATTTACTCCCCTCATTTACCTTTGTAGAGCCTAGCCATGTAAATAATTACTCACACTAATTTAAAGGGTTGGTCCGGAATGTAGAGTATGGAGAATATGGCACCCATCTTAATCTGCAGTAGAATTCACTGCCTTTGTACATGCAAGAGATTTTTTCTTTAGGATTAAAATGACTAACCTGTGGGACGATGTGCTTCATTAAGTATCTCTCACATGCTTTTTATAGCAATTATAAACACTTTAACTCCCCCTCCGATTTCCACACTGACCGTTCTGTCCTGGGCCTCCTCCATTGTTAGAGTGAGGCCCAGTGCAAATTGGAGGAACAGCACCTCATATTTAACTTGGGCAGCTTACACCCAGAAGTCTCTAACTTCAAATAACCCTTGCTTTCCCTCTCTCTCCATTCCTCCCCCTGCCCAGTTCCCCAACCAGACCAGTCTGACTGTCTCAGACTACATTTTATCTCTGTTTGCTTTATTGTTTGTTACCTTCTCCCAGCTAACAATGATCTATTCTACATTTTCCTTGATCTGCATCCCCTTTGTGCTGTTTTCACATGTTACATTTCTTTATCTATGTATCTCCCTCTCCCCTGATATCAGTCTGAAGAAGGGTCTCGACCCAAAACGTCACCCATTCCTTCTCTCCAGAGATGCCTCCTGCCGTGCTGAGTTGCTCCAGCATTTTGTGTCTATCTTTGATCCAGACAATATTCTCTTTGAGCAAAAAATAAACAGCTGGAAGATCTCAGTGAGACCTAGTGTATGCTGGGTGACTGCTTGGTTCGAACCTGTGCTTTGACCACTATGGTGATCTTGAGCTTCCATTTGCAGATGTGGCATGACCCACTGAGCTCTTTCAGCAGCTTGGATTTTGCTCAAGTTTCTAGCATCCACAGTCCCTTGTGATCTGGGAACAAATGTTTAGTTTAGTTTAGTTCTGTTGATTAGAGATACAGCGTGGAACACAGTCCCTTCAGCCCACCGTGTCCATGCCGACCATCCATCACCTGCATGCTAGTTCTATGTTATCCCACTTGTTAAGGATAAGGGGGAAGTCTTTTAGGACCGAGATGAGAAAATCATTTTTCACACAGAGAGTGGTGAATCTGTGGAATTCTCTGCCATTTTTAATGCCATTTTAATCTATTTAAGAGGGAGTTAGATGTGGCCCTTGTGGCTAAAGGGATCAGGGGGTATGGAGAGAAGGCAGGTACAGGATACTGAGTTGGATGATCAGCCATGATCATATTGAATGGCGGTGCCGGCTCGAAGGGCCGAATGGCCTTATCCTGCACCTATTTTATATGTTTCTATGTTTCTATGCATCCTACACAATAGGAGCAATTTACGAAAGCTTATTCTTACAAATCTGCACAACTTTAGAATGTGGGAGGAAACTGGAGCACCCGGAGAAACCTTTGTGTTCACAGTCAGAACACACAAACTCTGTACAGACTGCAGCCATAGACAGGATCGAACCCGGATCTCTGGCTCTGTGTGGCAGCAACTCTACCACTGCGCCACAGTGCCACCCTGGTTAGTATGGTTAGGGTTCATATGGTTAGCATGTTTTTTCAATACTAACCATATTAGAGAAGTAGAGGCAGTGATAAGAATTAAACTAAAGGCATTTTCAAAGAAAGCTTTTTTTCAAACAAATAGATTCTGATACATATACAATGCTGATTAACTTATTGATACTGCAAGGACAATTAACATAATGCTCACTGAGGCTGTTAAAACATTGTGGAGCGGCTTTAAACCGGCACACTCAGAAATTATGGTCAGGCTGAATTTTAGTACTTACAGTTATAAATCTGGAGAAACTGTTGAATAATAGCAAGATTAAACGAGAACTTACCTGTTCGAAGTTTGATCTTTATTTTATGAGGAGTTACGATGAGGGATTACGTGAAGAAGCCCCACCAGGCGCATGCACGTCATACTTCAAAGCAGCAGCGTGAAAAACACAGAAACCAATAGCCGAGGTAAGATAGTAAGGCCTACAGAAGACTAGAACTACCAGATGATCGTTTAGATTATGAGGGTAGGGAGCGGAGGGCAAGTAATCCCTCATCGTAACTCCTCATAAAATAAAGATCAAACTTCGAACAGGTAAGTTCTTGTATAATCTTACTATTTTACTTTGGAGTCACGTGAGTGAGTACGTGAAGATTTTGAAGCTCTGTGTTTTTCATGCCGTAGATTCATTCCATATGACACATTGCTTCAGTTGACACAGTAGTGAGTAAATAATATTATTGATCATTGCTTGAATTATTCAATAACTATGCTAATAATGATAATAACAATGAAAGTAATAACCCCTCTATCCCAGGGGAAGTTACAACAATGATATGAAACAAAGCAAACAAATTGAACAGAACACAACATAGCATGTGCAAACCCTGGCACTGTGACAACAGGTTTATCATAAATCTAGAAAGTTACTTCTTTAGACCATCCTGCGGCCTCTAGAATTTGGTCGAGCGGCATGTCCTGTGCCTTCGCCGTGGACATTGATGCCGCCCTTGTGGAGTTGAGATTTAACATATGAGTGTGAACTCCAGCTAAATACACAACCTGTTTTAACCATCTAGAATAGTTTGTACTGTCATTTTTTTTTTCTTTTTTTATTTTGTAAATGAGCATTGGTGTCTCACAATCTCGGAGACTCTTAGTTACTTTAATATATTGTCAGATGCTTAAACAGACACAATGTTTGGTTGACAGGGTATGCTTTAAAGATTACCTTGGTTCCAGTCTTCCCTGGCTTGCTTTGCTTGCTTAGATCATAGACATAAAAAGTAATTTTATCTACAGACAACTGCATACAACCTAAGCGCAACATTTGTAATGTTTGTACTCCTTGTGTTGATACTAATGACATGAGCATAACCACTTTAAATATTAAGTTCTGAAAAGACAGTGACGTAATTAGAGCCCACTGCCGAAGCAATGTGAGAATTATACTGACATCCCAGATTTCTGTATATCTGGGTTTGGTAGGATTTTATTAAAATTCCTCTCATAAATCGGGATATTAACGGATGAACCCGATAGATTGGCGTTCTGAAATTTGTCCTAAATAGGAGGACAAAGTACTCCGAGCACTATTAATGGCACTATATCTCAGGTGCAACATAGCAAGGAACTCCAATACATCCGATATGTTTGCAATATGATAAAATATCTCTGACTGTATACAAAGATTTCCTATTTCCTTATATGAGACATATATTGTTTCTTAGTGCTATCTCTCCAAGCTGCAGTTATAACATCCATTGTCCTATCCGACAATCCATTAGAACCTGCAGATTAACAATTAATACGATCATGTAATGGATGACTTCTCCTGTACTGGATGTACCAACAATTACTGCAGCTGGGGATTGTCATGAATGGCTGAGTCATCATTCAGAGCACCAATGGGAACAATGGCTGTGTAGACCAGTTTGGAACCACCAAATGCCTGCGGCGGAGTCTTGCTCTATTTTGGTGACATTGCCTAATCAGGCAAAATGGGGAAACAGAAGATTATACTTCCCCAATGTAGCGAGAATGCATCCACTGCTACTGCTCCTGGGTCTGGCTCCTATGACATATTTAGGCAACTGGAGATTTAATCTGGACACAAACAGATCAATATTTGGTACCCATACCGACTGACAATCTTTTTGAACTTCTGGATTTACCATCCATTCTGTATTGTTATTGAACCGTGATCTGTTGTCTGCCACAATATTGTCTCTCCCACAGCTGTGGTATTGTCTACTTGTAATTGAACATGTAAGTCATTCATTGTAGAACAATAATCTATCAATGCATAAAACGCCCCCAATAACTCCAAATAATTGATACCATGTGTTAGGAGAATTAATCGTATTGGACAGTTCATCACCACCTCAACTGGTGGCGCTGTCCTTACCTCCCATTCCAAGAGCACTCCCATCAGTTTGTAATACCACTGAAGGTTGCTGACCAAAATATATTCTAGTAGCTTGTGCAACATTGAGAATCCACCATTGCAATTCAGCTAAAGCTTTAGTCGGTAACTGCATGGACCTATCAATGACCTGCATGCTTTAAAAAAAAATAAATAAAAAAAATATATATATATATATATATATTTTTTTTATATATATTTTTTTAAATTTATTTATTTTTACTTTTTATTTTAAGTGCTTGTCCTCTGGCTCTCAGCAGACTTTGATAATGCAGAGGACCAAACTCAACAGCAGGAATGCTGCTACCATTTACCAATACCCGTAGCTACTTCTCGGATGGAGGTATAAGGTCTCTCAGCGAGACAAGTACAGACATTTGTAATATTCCCAACCTTATCTGTTAACAAGATACTGACATATCATTACTGAATTAATAACAAAACTCCAAATAATCAATTGTTTGGGATCGCTGTAACTTAAATGTTGTTGGATGGGCAGAACCCTAGCCTTTCAATAGGCTTATGGTTGCTGAAACCAGTTCTTCAGCTGTCTCCTGAGTGGCATTTATAATTAACATATCCTCTAGATAAGCCATTACAATGTGATTCTGAGCCCTCAGTAACACCAGTGCTGATTTCAATAATTATGTGAAAAGCCTGAGAGCTGAAGTTAACTCATTAAGTAATTCTTTAAATTGCCTCAGCAAACCCATCAAATTAACTTAAAGTACCTGCGATAATGATGCATTGGTACTGAATAATAAGGTATCTTTTTTTTTTTTTTTGTCTATAGTAACCATATAGTAGCCTTGTGATAACAACTGCATTACAGTGTTGAAGGTGTATTTTCTACCTGACGAGTTTCTGGTGCAGCAACACCAAACCAATCAATATTATGCAGCATCATTCATTATAAATAATTGTAATCTTACACCCAACCAGAGGTTGTACCCCAGAATTCTATGTGTGATGGAATAAAGTTACTTTACCTCCTTAATTGAACCAGAATTGTTTTGGCAATTTTTCACCCATAATTAATCTGGTTATTGTTTGTCCTACATAGTCCTGCATTTTTGGGTATAATGTTGGCCAAATGTCAATTTTCATCATACAATTAGCTTCGAATAGGCACTGCAGAGTAATGCAAGCCTGTCTTTATAGGTTTTGGACATTTATCGACCCTTGTATGTTTTCCCCCGAATGCAGTGATGCCAACTGAATATCAGCTAGAGGACATCCTGGAAACATATTTCCTGCCCTCGCATCGTAACACTCATGGGTGCCCAAATTACTGAGTTTACTGTTGGCACCCTGAGCGAGGCACAATAGACAGGTGTTAATATATTTACTGTTTCAGTCATAACAGTTTCTTGGAGCAAGTGAGAAACCAAATAATGTTGGCAGCCAGGTCTCATCCATAGCCTCACCAGTCCATACCAATATAGCAAACTTGATGCTACATCGGGAACACCCGGAGCGTGGCTCTTGTGCTCTGGTGTATACACATAAGTAGGGACACCAGCTTCAGGGTCAGTCTCCTCCTGCCCTGATACTCCCGAGTCTTGCTCTAGGAGACCTCATCCAGACCTAAACAAGGCACTGGAGAGTCAGATTCCCATTTTATTTTTTATTTTTTTCCTAACAGGCAGCATACTCAGTGTATGGAACTCCTTCGGAGTCTGCCTGGGAATCTCTGGGTCTTTGGATCCTTGACTGATTAAAGTTTAGAGCATTTTAGTCTTGCTCTAGAGAGACCTCATCCAGACCTAAGAAGGCACTGGAGAGCCAGATTCACATTTTTAACAGGCACCATACATAGTATATGGAACTCCTTTCGAGGCTGCCTGGGAATCTTTGGGTTTTGGACCCTTGACTGAGTAAAGTGTGGAGCATTTAATCCATTTATAGTCTCCCCACATTCTTGTCCTTTTTTGGAGAAGAGTAACTTTATTTACATTTCCTTGTGTATTTGTGCATAATCATATAAGTTCATGTTTAGAATTATAGATTCTGACAGGCACATTCTACGTGCAGAATATTTATATTACTCTCACTTTTACACAGTTCCCCAATATAAGGGTTGATGTGGCTGTATTGGGTATAATACTTTGCACCCATCTCTCTGCCTCTGCTGGCCCCAGAATCAACCTTTGTATTTACCTGCTTGTACTCTCAGAGCAGGGGCGAAAGTTTTAATAATGCACATATCATACACATCAACTAAGGAACTGCTAAGGAAAATCTGGCAATACATACTCTGAGCAGACCTTATATGCTTACCTATCGTTGTGGCCTCAGCCCGAACGACTCTAGAGCAGATGGAGGGTATTACCTACGAAATAACGGCCACCGGTATCGGAACCGGCACCGCACTTATTTATTTTGCTGATTGCTGTGATGGGGCCGCAAACTGCGTGGCCCATGCTTGCTCCTCCCGCTGAACAGGCTCCTGTTGACTCACAAGCCAGCCTTACGGAGCTTAAATCTCGCTGGAAGTTTTAAAAACTTACCTGCGAGGTTTCTTAATTACCCACTCTGCAGCTCCGTTGAATGCAACATGCGTCGACGTGATGACGCACATGCGCCTGGCGGGGCTTCTTCACTTAGTCACTCACGTGACTCCGAAGCAAAATTGGTCATGGCATGGTCATTTTAAAGAGTTCCTGGACCATGCAATGCAGAATCTTTGTGGGCTTAATTATGAACACATGCAGTTAAGCTTCTTAAGACACATGAGCTTACATTGGATAAAGCACGTAAGATTGCTATTACAATATAACATTACAGATTGCCACGGAGTTCCATTCATTTCAGATGTGACTATATGTTTCATGCATTTTCATCTAGCCAAGACTATAAGATCCATAAGTCTGAAGAAGGGTCTCACCCATTCCTTTTCTCCAGAGATGTTGCCTGACCCACTGAGTTACACCGGCATTTTGTGTCTACCTTCGATTTAAACCAATATCTGCAGTTCTTTCCTACACTATAAGATCCATCCTCTTTTCAAGAGTCAATTTCGTTCAGACCGAAAGGTCTGAATGACAATAAAGGATTCTATTCCATCCTCTTTTCAAGAGTCAAGAGTGTTTTATTGTCATATGTCCACGATAGAACAATGAAATTCTTACTTGCAGCCCTGGAATTGGATTCCATGTCCAAATGATTCAACTTGATTATCATCTCACGGAATTGGACAACTTCTCATACGAATGCACAGCGCTAGAAATATGACCAATAGGATCCTGCACCATGATAGAAAGGGCCATAGCCACATTGTGGTCAAACTCTGTGATTCAGCGGTCACCAAAAGAACTGAAACCAGACAGTGGGCCACGGTTCTACTCCAGTACCATCGTAGAACAGTGTCATAATCCCCATTTCACTCTGCCTTGAATGGAGAAGCAAAATTATCTGATCAGACCGTGAAGGCGAAAATAAAGAAATAGTGGTAAAATACCTAGTAGGCAACAAGTGTAGAAATAAACCCACCATAACACAATATTAATATAATCTGTAGCATTGGGAGTTGATGCCCGGTTCTGCAGTGACCACACCGACACTTGCAGTACGGTGAACTTATTTAATTTATTTACCATGGCAGGAAAGTCCAGGGCCACATGGTGGCGCTGTCCCTCGCTGTCAGGGCACATGTAGGGTGGCTCTGGAGATCTGAGGCTCGTCTCAGCAGCTTAGTCCTGATCTTCGAAGAAGGATGTGTGGTGATCTCATGCTTCTCTCTGCAATTTATGCTTGCCTCAAGAGGAGGGGCTGGCAGTCTCAGTTTTAAAGGTTTCAGAGGTTTCAAAGGTCTTTTATTGTCACGTGTACCAATTAAGCTACAGTGATATGCGAATTACCATACAGCCATACTAAAAAAGCAACAAGACACACAACTACATAAAAGTTAACATAAACATCCACCACAGCGGATTCCCCACATTCCTCACTGTGATGAAAGTCAATAGAGTCTAAACTTCTTCCCTCATTTTTCTCCCGCGGTCGGGGCAGTCAAACCATCCATCGGGGCAATCGAAGCTCCGACAGCCAGCGGTTGAAGCCTCCGTGTTGGGGTGATCGAAGCTCCCGCGTCGCGGTGGTCGAAGCTCCTGCGTCTTGGAGTTCCCGAAGTAGGTCTCAGACCAGACACCGCGAGCTCTGTGATGTTAAAGTCCGCAGGCATCTACAGTGGTGCTAAGAGGTTGATCCCTGACAAAGGGATCATGGGCTCCACAATGTTAAAGTCCTGTAGGCTTCCCTCGATGGAGATCCTGAAATCAGTCTAAAGCAAAAGCCTCCAACTTCTTGTCAGGTTTATCTTGGCTGCTCAGCTTTGGACTTGAAGAGGAGGCACTGGAAGTCTCAGAATTATCCTGGTGGCTCTTTGCCCCTATGTGTGGGTGCTGTCCCTCATTGTCCATGGGCAAGAAGAGACACCACTGGCATCTCAGGCTTTCCACAGCCACTCAGTCTTAGCCTTAGGTAGAAGTACATGCTGTCTAGAGCTTCTTCCGGGCAGTCCAGAACTACACAGTGGCGTTGGTGGATTGTCCCAGTGGCTCAGTCTCACAACCTGTGACAGGGCCCCCCTACCAGTGCTAGTTGTTCTTTGTCAGCTCACTCAAGTAGCCATTCTTCCCATGGACACCAAGGCAATAATCTGGGAAGAGGTGATCAACTATGGTTGAAGCAGGAACGGGGTACTGATTCTGGATGATCTGCCACGATCATATTGAATGACGGTGCTGGCTCGAAGGGCCAAATGACCTACTCCTGCACCTATGATCTATGTTTCTTTGTCTATATCTATGTCTATGTTTCTATGTCATAATCAAACTGTAGAGTATAGAAACAAGGAGCTGGTATACACTAAAGGACACAAAGTGCTGGAGCAACTCAACGGGTCAGGCAGCTTCTCTGGAAGACATGGATAGGTGACGTTTTGGGTCCGGACCCTTCTTCAAACTGTAGAGACCTGATTAGAGTCAAATCTTTAAGAGTGACAAGGGTTAACAATCACTGGACCATTCACATTTAATATTGTGCTGTTTTTTTGCAAATAACGTATTCAGTGAACACTGGTGAACTGTTTGAGGCAGGTCTCAATGCATTGCATGTCCCTTCTGTCATTCACTTGTCACTGTTATTATGGGCATGTGACATAAGAAACTGCAAATTTTAGAATCATTATTGTATCACTTGAGTGGAGATTTCACTAATGTTGTCAAGCCCGTGATAACATTATGCCTGTGCTTGTTCTGTCTGGAGTGAACTACATACACTGTTGTGACTTGGTGTCAATAATTAATTTTTTGTCCCATTCTTCATTTTAGTTGAGTTTATTTTAGTTTAAAGATGTAGTGCGAAAACAGGCCCTTCTGCCCACCGATGCCACACCGACCAGCACACACTAGCAGTATCCTACACATGAGGGACAATTTACAACTTTTACTAAAGCCAATTAGCCTACAATCCTGTACGTCTTTGGAGCGTGGAAGGAACCCGGAGCATCCAGAGTAACCCCACACCATTACATGGAGAACGTACAAACTCCGTACAGACAGCGCCCATGGTCAGGATCGAACCCAGGTCTCTGGCGCTGTAAGGCAGCAACTCTGCCGCTGCACCACCGTGCCACCCTTTTCTCTTTTTGCTCATCATTACTTTTTTTCAGTAGATTTCTGGCAAATTGGAAGCAAACAAAATATATACATTTTACTGGACATTGACATTGTAATTCTATCTCTTGTCTTTGTGGTAACTAAACCTTCCTGGCTTTTAAATATTCCTCGGAGTCATAGAGTAATTCAGCTAAAAAACAAGTCCAATGGGGACTGACATAGGATGAAAGAATGGGTCGACTGGGCTTGTATTCACTGGAATTTAGGATGAGAGGGGATCTTATAGAAACATATGACATTAGATGCATTAGACAGGCTAGATGCAGGAAAACTATTCCTGATGTTGGGGGAGTCCAGAACCATGGGTCACAGTTTAAGAATAAGGAGTAGGCCATTTAGGACTGAGATGGGGAAAAACGTTTCCACCCAGAGAGTTGTGAATCTGTGGGATTCTCTGCCACAGAAGGCAATGGAGGCCAATTCACTGGATGTTTTCAAGAGAGAGTTAGATTTAGCTCTTAGGACTAACAAAATCAAGGGATATGGAGAAAAAGCAGGAATGGACTACTGATTTTGGATGATCAGCCATAATCATATTGAATAGCAGTGCTGGCTCAAAGTGCCGAATGGCCTACTCCTGCACCTATTTTCTATGATCCTGAGCTCCCTCAACACCTCTGAACACTCTCGTTAGGCATACACTTTACAATCAGTGGTTGAATGTATGCCACACTACACTTCGCAGATCCCAACATTTTGGTGTGGATGCCAACAATTAAGTACTGATTGATATTAATTCCAGTTTCCAGCACTCAGTTTGTAGCAGGCTATGTCTTTGTCAAGAGATTGGTCAATAGTTGTTTATTTGTCACATATGCAACTGCACGCTGAAATTCATTTTGCATATATTACACATGACTTGACTTGAATTGGTTGGTCAAAATGAAAAATCTGCTATGAAAATAAATTGATAAATTAGATGGTAAATGTTTCGAAAAATAAAATCTCTGAACCAAAGCTTCAAGGATAAGTGCCAGACGTAAAACTTAACATTTCATGAAATACCTCTGAAATATGTTTTAAGCGATTGAATGCAGCAGTTGTGCTTGGCATAACCACTTATGATTTATGAAAGTGAATATGTATTATACTAATTATTTAATACAATTACTCGTAGATAGAATTAAGAAAAGCCTATAATTTCTGTTGGCTGAGAATGACTTGTAGCGGCAGAAGATTTTTGGTACAGTCAGATTCCAACCTTGAATTATTTCAGTTTCCACCCTTTTCACTGCTTAACCTTTCAGTAAAAGCTTCCAATTGTTGGATAACAGCTTGGGAAGGTACCAGTCTTTAGCTGGAGAAAAAAAAACTTTTGAACTGGGCATTTCAGAAAGAGAACCTTTCAGAAATGCTTTTAGGGGCATATATCTACCAATTCACTTGTATGGACTGAAAAGAGAATGAGAGGTACCTCAGTGTCGGGGAGAAGACTCGTGGCAAAACTTTTCATACAAATGGATATGCTCTGAAGATAGACACAACGCGCTGGAGTAACTCAATGTGTCAGGCAGCATCTCTGGAGAAAAGGATGGGTGACCTTAAGACTGAATATGGGTTCTGACCCGAATCATCACCCATCCTTTTTCTCCAGAGATGCTGATTGATTCCCTGAGCTACTCCAGCACTTTGTGTCTATCTCCGGTATAAACCAGCATCTGCAGTTCCTTCCTACACAACATATATGCTCTGACTGGTTTCTTTAAGACCTAGATATCCTAGTCAGTGGAGGCTCCTTCTCATCCACATGATTATTACGCAACTATTTACTATGCACCGATTTGACAACTTGAATTTAATGCACAGAGACATTCAAATCCTTAATAGCAAGAATGTAAATTATGAAATATCCTATCACATAAGTAAGTAAGTAAGTTTATTGGCCAAGAATTCACATACAAGGAATTTGCCTTGATGCTCCGCCCACAAGTAACAACATGACATACAGTGACAGTTACGAATGACTCAGAAAACACTAAACATTAATAATAATAAAACATTAATGATAAAACACCATTGATTAAGCATGTGAACCAACAAAATACCAGATCAAAGGGAGGCTACAGATTTTTGGCTGTTGAGTAGAGCAACTACTCGTGGATAAAAACTGTTTTTATGTCTGGCTATGGCAGCTTTGATAGTCCGGAGTTGCCTTCCAGAGGGAAGTGATTCAAAGAGTTTGTGGCCAGGGTGAGAGGGGTCAGAGATGATCTTGCCCGCTCGCTTCCTGGCCCTTGCAGTGTACAGTTCATCAATGGAGGGAAGGTTGCAGACAATAACCTTCTCTGCTGATCGGACTATTCACTGCAGCCTCCAGGTGTTGTGCTTGGTGGCTGAGTCAAACCAGACCATGATGGAGAAGGTGAGAACAGACTCTACGATGGCCGTGTAGAATTGGACCATCATTGCCTGTGGCAGATTGTGCTGCCTCAGCTGCCGTAGGAAGTACATCCTCTGTTGTGCTTTTTGGACTGTGGAGTCGATGGTAGTCCCCCACTTGAGGTCCTTGGAGATGATGGTTCCCAGGAACTTAAAAGACTTCACAGATGTGATTCCAGAGTTGTTGATAGTGAATGGGGTGAGGGGAGGGGGAGCTCTCCTAAAGTCTACAATCAATTCCACTGTTGAATTGAATTATCCTTGAATTATCCTTAAGAGCATTGATCTCTTAAGACAGTTCACATGAAAATTGGATCAACATTACATGGGATATCCTGGACCAAGCTCTGCCACAAACCATAGGACAAAATGTGATAACAGACTAAGCTTACACCCTGCATTAATCTGCTGTCAAAGCTGCCATCAGATAGTGAATAAAATATGGTGGCAGCAGCAGAGTTACTGCCTTACAGCACCAGAGATCCAGGTTCGATCCTGACTGTGGGTGCTGTCTGTACAGAGTGTGTATGATCTCCCTGTGCCTGCATGGGTTTTCCCCAGGTGCTCCAGTTTCTTCCCTCAATCCAAAAACATGCAGAAACATAGTTAATTGGCTTCTGTAGATTGTAAATTGTCCCTAGTATGTAGGATAGTGCTAGTGTACAGGGTGATGGCTGATCAGCATGGACTCAGTGGGCCAAAGGGCCTGTAACCACACTGTATCTCTGAAGTAAAGTAAAGTAAAAATGTAACTCCTTGCTGTTCTGATACTTAGAAATATTGTTAAAAAAAATATCAATTAAAAAATTGTTAACCATTTAAAACATGAAAAAAAATCTAAATAATATGAAATCACGAAAAATAATTGGGAAAATATAATTAAATAAATGCAAAAAAGTGCACATTACCAATAACCTTTTATCTCAATGCTGTTTTGCATCAAGGCTAAAAGCCCTGTCCCACGGTACGAGTTCATTCCAAGAGCTCTCCCGAGTTTGAAAAAAATCAAACTCGTGGTAAGCACGGGGAAAGAACGTTGCGGGTACGTCGGAGCTCGGGGACGTCTCTTAGCGGCTCGTAACGCTAACGGCAGGTACTCGGGAAGACTCGCTAACGGAAGGTAAGTACGGGAAGCGTCGTGAAGATTTTTCAACATGTTGAAAAATGTCCACAAGAGCCCCGAGTACCGACGAGTGGCCATTACCATAAATCTCCGAGTTCGAATCAGGGCAAACTCGGGAGAACAGTTGGAATGAACTCGTACCGTGGGACAGGGCTTTAACTTAGCCCAAAAATGTTTACAATGATTTTCCCAGCATAAGTCCCATTTACATTAATCCTTGTTTTCTGGCAAAATACAATAATTGTGAAAATCCTAAAAAAAAAACCTGCCTACAGCATACCAGAACATCAAAAAAACCCTTGAGTCCACCTTCTCCTGATGGTATACCCGGTCGAGTTCTCAAAACCCGAACAGACCAACTGGCAGGGGTTTTTGTGGACATTTTCAATCTCTCACTGCTGATGTCTGATGTTCCCTCCTGCTTTAAGAGGGTATCACTGGGAAGGTTTTTGTTGGAATGCAGTCCTCCACAGATTTCCTTATGAAGTCTGTAACGACTGTGGCGAATTAATTTAGGTCCATTGCCGAGTCTCTGAACATTGCCCAGTCTACAGACTCCAAGCAGTCCTGGAGTTGTTCCTCTGCCTCCCCAGACCAGCTCCGTGTAGTCATCACCTCTGGGGGTGCGCTCTCCAGTTGCTGCCTGTATGCAGGAAGAAGCAGCACTGCTGAATGATCGGATTTCCCGAAGTGAGCGTGAGAGAGAGGGATAGAGTGATAGGCATCCTTGATGGTCGTATAGCAGTGATCAAGGGTGTTTAATCCTCTGGTGTTGCAGGAGACATGTTGATGGTAGTTGGGGAGTGATTTTTTCAGGTTGGCTTTGTTGAAGTCCCCGGCTATGCTGTTAAATGCCTCGGGGAAGCTGTCTGGTGCATGTTGACCACGGCGTGCAGCTCCCCCAGTGCCAGACGGACATCTGCCTGGGGTAGGATGTAGACCGCAGTCAGGATGATGGAGGTGAATTCCCTCGGTAGGTAGGAGGGGCGGCTTCACCGCCAGTCAGTCAAGGACGCCGGCAGTCGCCGAAAAAATCACCAAGTGGGACAGGCCCTTTACAGTGCCAGAGATCCGGTTTCGATCCTGACTACAGGTGCTGTCTGTATGGAGTTTGTACGTTGTCCTTGTGAATGCGTGGGTTTTCTCCGGTGCTCCAGCTTCCTACCATACCTCAAAGATGTATAGCTTTGTATGTTAATCAGCTTCAGTAAAAATGTAAATTGTCCCTGGTGTGTAGAATAGTGCTAGTGTGCGGGGTGATCACTGGTCGGCACAGACTCAGTAGGCCACAGGGCCTGTTTTTACGCTGGGAAATCAAATGGGGACCTGCTGTGTGTGGGGGAGACGTTTTAGAATCCTCAGCCCAGGGGATAAGTCTGCGTTCATTTGTTTGTCTGTTTGTTCGTTCCGGTTAAGGCGCTGTGCACATGGCAGCCGGCCAACAGTCGCTTGTTTTTTATTTTGTTTTTAACTTTTAATTTAATTTAAATTTCAAGTTTTCGTGTACCTTGTTGTGTGTTGTGACTGTTTGCAGATCAATTTCCCTCTGGGGATAAATAAAGTTTGATCGTATTGTATCGTATCTCTAAAGTCTAAAGAACTTAACTTCCACATTCAACCATGGTTGGAATTGAAAATAGGTGACTGTACACAGAATACTGTGGTACTTGGGGCCAACATCATGAGTCCAACATAACTTAGAAACTGAGCCCAATAACATGTGGCACGTTAGGACCTGGGCCCTTACTGTAATTCTTCAGCTACAGTTTTCACTATGCAGGCACTTTGTGTTTTACACGTGTTTGATTTATGTGTTTTTTGAACAATGTGCTTGTTCATTTAATATGAGCTGATGAACTAACATCTGATGAAGGGTATCAACCCGAAACATCACCTATTCCTTTTCTCCAGAGATGCTGCTTGACCCGCTGAGTCCTAACCGTTAATACCGCTGCCATCATCGCCATCATCACGTGGCCACTGCCCCCGCCCGCCTCAACCCTCCGAAGGCCCTCACCGTTTGCCTCAACCTTAGAGAGTGCAATTTTGACTATGAACTATGCATGGTACTTTCAGCAGTGCCAAGGCCCAGCAGTTTTCAAGGTCTGAGATGTAGGAACCAAGGGCAATTTGGTCCTACTTCCCAATACAGTGGGCCAAGGGGGGTATCATGCAAAAGCTGATGTCATCTTGGAAATTGTGTCGGGCAAGCATGGAAATGCAGGGGGATGCTGAGTATGTTGGCGGTGCAGGGATTAAGTCACCAAACTAATAACCCTTGTGTCGACAATCCAGAGACCCCAGGTTTCACCAACACAGCTGTGGAATTTAGTTTCAAAGAATAGCCTGGAACTTGTACGACAAGAACAACAGCAGGTCTCATTATGGTGACCACAAAAACCATTGGATTGTTGTAAGATCTTGTTTGCTAATGTCCTTTGGGAAATCCGCCCCCTTAAATGATTTGGCCGTGATGCGACTCCAAACTCACCCTTGGCTTCAACCTTAAATAGCTAATTTAGAGATGGAATGCTGTGGTTTAGGACCACCTTCTCAAGGATAGTTAGAGTTAGACAATTAATGCTGACTTTGCCAGTGATGCTCATACCCTGAAAAAGACAGTTTGCTCCCATATTTCCTTCTGTCATACACAGTGGCCATTTTGGAAATTGAGTCCATGATAGCTCGCTTATCAATCCCATTCTCCAACCAATTTTCCCTCTAAACTATTCTTCATATATTCCCTTCAACACCCCTCAAATTCTCTCACACATCAACACTTCAGGGGCAATTTACTGTAACCAATTATCCTGCCAACTCATGCATGTTTGAAATGTGGCAGGAAACCCGAGCACCCAGAGAAAATCTTTGCTGTCACATGAGAATATGGAGACTTCACATTGACAGCACTGGAGATCAGGATTTACATAGACAGCACAGATCATTGGCTCCAAGAGACAGCAGCTCTACTAGATGGAGGTATATGATGTTCTTGGATATGCCTTGACTATATTTGAAAGCCCATTGAATGTTTTGTAGCAAAGCATTTAGCACCTTCAGGCTTAAGTTCTGCATTGACCTCCACATATTTATCCTCCTACTGGCTCCCTACAAATGGTTACTTTTTATTCAAGAGATGTAGACTTCATAGGCTGAGCCAATATTTAGTAGCCCATTCATGATCAGAACATAGAATATACGTAGAGCTGTAGAGGACAGGAACCACAATGGTCCACACGTCTGTGCCAAACACGATACCATGTTAAACCAATCTCATCTGCTTGTTTGTTGTCTATATCCCTCCATCTCCTGCCTGTTCATGTGCCCTCTTTAAATGCCTCTCCAATGGTACTATTGTACATGCTTCCACCACCTCCCCTGGCAGCATGTTCCAGGCGCCAACCATTCTCTGTGTAAAAAGCTTGCCTTGCAAATCTCCTGTAAACTTTCCCCTTTTCACTTTAAATCTGTGCGCTGTAGTCTTTGACATTTCTACCACGGGAAGAAGACTTGGACTATCTACCCTCCATTTCTGTGAAGGGAGTCCATAGTGTGATAGGCAAAGCCATGATAATTATTGGGAAGGATACATTTGGTGCAATGCCTGTATCTGTTTGAATAACCAAAGTTTAAACACACATCAAGATCCCTGTAGACAATTTTTAGTGCTCTCCAAACTAGCGTCCATTGTATTGATCTTCGATCAAATCTTTGATTTTAGACAAAAATATTTCACTACTGTCCCTTTCCAAGTTTTACTTGCTTTAACATTGTATCTTGAGATTTGTAATTTATAAAGAAAATCTGTTGATCTAATCCAAAATAGCTCATTCTCTTCCTGAAGTGTCAAGCCATCCAAACAGTAATGTCAGCCTGTTCTAATCATGGATAGTCATTCCTTTGAAGCGATACGAATGAATTGGAGGCAATATTCAATGCGTTTATGCTAGTGTACAGCTATGTCCGAGATTCAGACGTTTGTCAGAGATAGACACAAAATGCTGGAGCAACTCAATGGGTCAGGCAGCATGTGTAGAGAACATGGAAAGGCAACTGTCTGTTCATTCATCTGAATATAGGACATAGCTGTACACTAGCATAAACATTGCATCTAATTCTGCATCTAATTCATTCCTAAAGCTTCAAAGGAATGACTATCTATGATTAGGCTGACATTAATGTTCAGATGGATAGATGATGTTTCAGGTCCTTCTTCAGTCCCAAGTTGAAACATCACCTATTCATTTTCTCCACTGATGCTGCCTGACCCTCTGAGTTACTCCAGCATTTTGTGTCTATCTTTGGTATTGAACCAGCATCTGCAGTTCCTTGTTATTAGGCTTTTACCAGATATGCGTTTGCAGATTTGAATTATAGCTAGTTTAATTAGATAACCTACAGATTAACTAAATGACCAACTTTGATAAGAGAAAGGGGTTTTAATTCAATTCCAGAGCATGGGAACCAGATAGCTGATGCAGAGGGAAGAGGTTGGCTGTGCTGGAGTCAGGGAAATGTAATGCTTAGGGTGATTCAGATCACGAGGCTTAAAGAGGCCCAGTGCAGAGAAATTAAACGCCTGGATATGAATGATCAATTTGAGGTCATGGGGAATATAAGAAGAGGTGATGAGTGAGCCAGATTAGGAGAACAACAGAAGGGAGACCATGCAAAAAGAAAGACAATTGTGCAAAAAATAATCAGAAAAAAATAATAAAATCCACAGTAGTGCAAGAAATGGATACACTTGGACAGGCACATGGATAGAAAAGGTTGGGATATATGCCAAACATGGGCAAATGGGACAAATGGGGACATGGTAAGATGGGTTATCTTGATCACAGTGTGTACAAGTTGGGTCGAAGGGCCTATTCCGTGCTCTATGCTTCTATGAATCTACGACTCTATGACAGGTAAAAGAGAGGAAACTTTCAATGTGATGTTGTAATAGCCTGCTGGAAGTATCAGAACCGCATCGATGTTTTTCTGTACGTCATTTATTTCCATATCCAATGACAGGTTGTATTCTGAGTTATGCCATGAAGTACACACTGAAAATCATTTCCAACTAAATATCGGATCCATTAAGCCTGCTCTTTTAATGCACTCCACCTCAGTATGCAACAACATTTGATTCAATTTGATTCCTTTGATCAGTATTTACTGCCAAGCCCACAGACAAAAATCAGAGAGACTTTTGGAGTGCAGCTGTCATTCTGCGGCTGTACGAAAACACTGTACGCTTCCTGGAAAACAACTCAAATAAAGCCAAAGATAAGTAAAATAAATCATGTTTATCTTTTGTTTTCAAATACAAAAGCCATTTGTTTGTCAAAATTGTTCTTTTGCATTAACTAATTGTTTTCAAAAGAGGAGAAAAAGGCCATGTGTGCCATGGAGAGTAGAATCTTCTCCAGCATGTGATGCAAATGAATACTTTTTAATGATATTTTATATTTTTGGAACGAGATTTAATGCATGTTGGGATGAGCAGTTGGGCAATGCTTCTTTTAATGCCCCTTCTTTTAAGTCCATACAATCCTTGATTAGTTACAGTTTTGAACATACAATCTTAACTCAATCTTCCAGGACTTCCTTGTGAATCCAAATTGCTCTGTTTTCCACATCAATTGACCATGAAAATCACAGATGAAATCAATGAATAGGGTGCCGTAATTTATTGATCAATGGAATTTGAACGTTGATTTAGAATATCTTTTGAATCTGACTGGATAATTTTACATAGAAGCCTTTAAATCCCTCATGAAATCCAAGATCAATTCAACAAACTTGCAGTTTTATAGGATGTAACATTTTAGCAGCATAGCGGACTAATCGTTGCACAAAGTTCTTCCCTGAGGCATATTCAGTCAATAAAGTTAACCAAGCATGTTATCAATATATACATTTCAGCAGAATGACCATTACATGTTATGTGGTAATATAGTAATACATGGCTTCATCATAAATTTGACCATTAGTAGTTCGCCCAATGCCTCCGATGAACCTAGTCTTGGTTTTGAATTCAATGCTCTGAATTTATCCATCTATAAATTATTCTCCACCTCAAATGCCATTTCAAGTTGTGATGAATGAAAGCCCCAGTCAGTTTTGTGCAAAGCCCTCTGGCAATTTTATTATGCCTCAGGTCTAAAGCACTGTATGGAATAAAATCGGGTTTATGTCTGAAAGTGCACACAGGGCTGCATTCCTCTGTAATATTTCTTTATTGTAGAACCAGTGAGGGAATTTGGGTCGGATGTGGATTATGGTAAAGAAGGATGTAGTTGCAGAAGGAAATATCCCTTATTATCCACATGTCCCTCATCTGTCAGTTCTTATTTCTATGTCATGCCTTGAATTGGATTAGAACATGGTCTGAAGAAGGGACCCAACCCAAAACCATCGCCTATCCATGTTCTACTGAGATGCTGGCTCACCCAGTGAATGACTCCAACACTTTGAGTATTTGCTTGATTAGGATTCCTGTTCATCTTATGCTCACAAATGTGAAAGTAAGTTGATAAGCATAGTTAATAGGAGATACAAGGAACTGCAGATGCTGGTTCACAATGAAAGACTCAAAGTGCTGAAGTAGCTCTGGGGAACATGGATAGGTGACATTAATGGTTGGGTCAAGAACATAGTTACTAGAATCATTTATAAGACAATGCCATCAGGGATGTCTTTGATATAATGTTTCAATACAATCTTTGAGATGACAATATAGTCAGAGATGACAAAGGTCATTTTATCTAGTTCTTCCATAGGAAGCTGATGGCTGCTCCTTGCAGTTTCCAATGGTTTCTTAAAGTATTGTGCTTCCATTTGCTGCATTTATTCTTGTAGCTATCACTCCTCATGTGAAGTAAAATCCCACCTTTCAATCCTATATCTGTCTTTTATTGGTTGAGCATTTTCTTCCCCACACAATTTAAAGTAAGATTTTTGTTTTATGGAGACTCAAGAGACTGCAGATGCTGGAATCTTGAACAAAAAACAAAGTGCAGGAGGGACCCAACAGATCTGACAGTATTTGTGAAGGGGAATAGACAGATGTTGTTTAGGGTCAGGACCCTTCTTCATATTATCGTTTTCATACACTAAACTATCATTTTGAAAATTACAACTCTTGATGCCAACAAAATTATAAAATTATAACAAAATTACAACTCTCACTATTAAAAAAAAAGAAAAACAGAATTTTCCAAACTTTCCTCCCATCTCAAACTTTTAAGATTAAGAATAAGTTCTCATGACCAGTTTATCCACTGCATTCAGCGTTTGACTGCATCCCTTTTTAAACTGGGCATAATTCCCAAAGTATATTGGAGGAAACCACATACTGAAGATGTAAATGAAGCACCAGTTAATGTTATTAGATAGCTGTCTCAGAAAATTAAAACGGAAATAAATAAAAAAAGAAAACAATCAAATAAATTGCTTCTATTTAAACAAGATAGAGTTTTCCCCAGAGACGCTGCCTGAACGGCTGAGTTATCCAGCATTTTGTGTCCATCTTTGGTATTAACCAACACTGCAGTGCCTTCCTACGCAATATAGATTTAAATGCACTTCTCTCATGGGGTGGTAGCATTACTCAATACATATTTACTTTTTTGCATCATGCATTAATTCAAATGCAAAAACTAAATGCCAGGAAAAGAAGTTCTATAATTGAGGAAGAGTTAAAGTGCATCTTGTGATTTATATGAAAATGGGTCTGATGAAGAAAATATTATTGTCAGAGATGAAGAGTGACTTCTGCAAAGCTGGTGAATATTAGCCAATTTCCCTTTTGGGTCAGCTTTGGTATCATTGTACTGCCTGATGAAAATAAGATAATGGAGCACATGTTCATTAATACACATACAGGACTGAACTCAATATTTTCCTGCTAATCTGCGAAAGGGTGGCACAATGGCACAGCAACAGAGCTGCTGCCTTATAGCGCCAGAGATCTGGGTTTGATCCTGACTATGGGTGCTGTTGGTATGGAGATGTACATACTCCCTGTCACCACGTGGATTTTCTCCTGGTGTTCCAGTATCCTCCCACACTCCCAATATGCACACTCCACGTTTGTAAATTAGTTGATTATCTCTGGAGTGATTATCTCTGGAGTAGAAGCTTTGCTTTGAGTTTAACTTGCTAACGTTTAAAATTATTGTGTGACAAAGGCAGGAATTTGGACTTCAGTACAGTTCTACTTGCAATGAGACTTTTTTTCCCCAGTGACATTGAACAAAAGCATTAAATTGAGCAAAGCAGAAAATGGTGGAGTAACCCAGCCGGTCAGGCAGCATTTGCGGAGGTAATGGAGAGGCAACATTTCGGGTTAGGACTTCAGCAGACTTTTGTCTGAAGGATGGTCCTGACCTGAAATGTCACCTCGCCATTCTCTCTACAGATTCTGCCTGACCCACTTTGTGCTTTGCTCGAGATGACAGCATCTGCAGTTCTTTGCGTCTGTATCAAATTGAGGATCACTTTGCTTTGCATTTCTATCTCTGCAGGAAACCACATAGGGTTTGCCTGAGTCAGTTAATTTACAGTCTTTCATGTGGTGACGGAGAAGAAATACCGAGGGAGAAGTTAAACCAGCATGAAGGATTATAAGTGTAGGAAAGAACTGCAGATGCTGGTTTATATTGAAGATAGACACAAAATGCTGGAGTAACTCAGCAGGTCAGGCAACATCTCTGGAGAAAAACAATAGGCGACAATTTGGGTTGGAACCCTTCTGAAGAAGGGCTCCGACCCGAAATGTCATCTATTCTTTTACCCCAGAGATGCTGCCTTACCCGCTGAATTACTCCAGCGAGAAGGATTGCAAGTTTATGTTGGCTTCTAACCCAGTTTAAGGAAATTGGAATGGAAATGTTGTGCATACCTGTTATTTGGTTTGCATTCCTTTGAAAAGCAATCCTTGTTAAGTCAATTTAAGCAAATTGTGTTCTGTTGCCAAGTTCAAGTTCCCATGAAGAAGTTTACACTGGATATTTTCATTGGCTTTGCCTCTGCAATTAAGATGCCCCATGCTCAAATGTCGTAGAGCCGATTCATTTTGGGGGATTATTTTGATAATGTTGTTTGTTATTCGGTTTATTATATGGCACACAAATTATTAACCTACAATGGAAACAATTGTTTTTAACATTTAACATATTAATGAATGTAGACTGATTCAAAGAGAAGTCAATATGACAAGAGGCACACAATATGAAACAAATAATGTGAGAAGCCTTTGTCATAAAACCAGAATGTGATTTTGGTTTATTTTATTTATTTATTTTATTTATTTAATTATTTATTTCGAACAGAATAAAGCAATAAAAAGCGAGTGTGAAACACCATACAAAAAACAAAACAAGAATATTTATAAAGTGTCATAAACAATATCAAAAATAAATGAAATCGTATGTGTCTGACAAGGAGCAGGAAGAAGCCAAAGCTTACTAATTCCCACCCCCTTATTCAACTGCTTATAATTATCTTACATAAAATTAGCAGCTATATTTACACCATATGTACACCAAATTATTTACATTTATATACTAATCAAATATTTACAAAGCCATACAAAAAAAGAGAGAAAAAAAGAAAAAAGAAAAGAAAAAAACCCTCATATACTATACAGTATCTCTTAGTCATATATACAACCCATCACCCTATAATCACCCTTTCCAATACAATCAGTATAACAAATATCCCACTCACAATCACCTATCCTCATCCCAATATCCTTTAAAAAAATGTTTTTGTACATCTTTTTAAACTGAATTATGGTTGTGCTAAGTTTTATCTCCTGTTCCAGACCATTCCACAAATTCACCCCACAGATTGCTATGCACATACTTTTAAGAGTTGCTCTGACATTGAGTTTTTTTTTTTAAAATTATGTTCCCCTCTCAAATTATACCCACCCTGTCTTTCCCTAAACAGTTTTTGTATATTTCCTGGAAGTAAATTATTTCTTGCTTTGTACATGATTTGTGCAGTCTTAAATTAAACCAGATCGGTGAACTTCGGTGTATGTGACTTTAAGAATAATAAATTGGTATGTTCAAGATATCCAACGTTATTGATAATTCCTATTACTCTTTTTTGTAATGTACATAATGGCTGTAAGTTGGTTTTGTAGGTGTTACCCCATATCTCCACACAGTAACTCAGATATGGCAATATGAATGTATTATACAGAGTATGTAATGATTTGTGGTCCAGAATGTGTCTTGATTTACCCAATATTGCTATAGACATATTGCTATATTGCTATAATTTTAAATTATAATTTTGACAGTAACTTCTATCGTGAATGGGAAAAAGCATGTTTTTGCATGTGGTTCAGGCCTGTTCAATGACTTGAATTTGCTGGTGATTACATGGAAGTATTAACTAAATAAAACGTGTTTTATTATGATTTTATGTTGGCGATTGATGGACCATTAAATGTAGTGAAACTTTGCAGAACGTTTAATAACTAGGACAGAGCAAGCTGTACCTAGTGGTAAAGGCGAGGGAAAGTTGTGCAGCTGGTAGACCCACCACTTCTGTTGCTACTGCCCTATAGATGAGAGTGTTCCAGCTCAGACTCACCTACTGTATAAAAGAGATTGTCCTCACACAGTTGCAAATATCAGCTGTAATCTGTTACACACACATCAGATGATTAAACATAGACAAGATTCACAGGCAAACACAATCAGTTTAGTTTAGTTTATTGTTGTCACATGTACCGAGGTACAGTGAAAAGCTTCTTTGTTGTGTACAATCCAGTCAGCGAAAAAAACTATACATGATTATGATTAAACCGACAGCAGTGTACAAATACAGGATAAAGGTTATAATGTTTAGTGCAACATTAAGTCCAATAACGTCTGATTAAAGATAATTCAAAGGTCTCCAATGAAGGTATATGGGTGGTCATGACTACTCTCTCGATGGTGAGAGGATCAATAAAGCTATTTGCAATTACAGATACAACCCAATAATTTGGTAAGCAGTGATGAATGCCAAGTAAATAAATGAAACTAAAAGCCTGACACAAATTAACTACCCATTGAAAGAACATCTTGTGATAAAAAAATGTTTGGATTACTTTTTAGATCCTCTTCTGATTGTTAAGATTAGATCTAAATGTGTCCTTCAACATTCAAATATTACAAACTATTTTATTGCTCTACGTAAATTGTAAATGCATCACCACCAGCATCTGGAGTTCCTAATGTCTCAATTTTACTGCTCCAGTGCAAAACCTCCTCAACCTGCACCCACTTTGAAGAAAGTCAGTCTGAAGAAAGGTTCCGACCCGAACCATCACCTTTCTATTCCCTCCAGTGTGTGTGTGTGTGTGTGTGTGTGTGTGTGTGTGTGTGTGTGTGTGTGTGTGTGTGTGTGTGTGTGTGTGTGTGTGTGTGTGTGTGTGTGTGTGTGTGTGTGCGGTTGCTTGCGTGTGTTGTGTGTGTTTTGTGTTGGCCTTTTGATATCCTGGTTCCAATTATTCAACCTTAAATACAAAATGTGCCATGACTCCAACTATACATGCCAGTAACTTTCATTATATGTGTATTATTATAAGGAAATTAGACCTGAATCATAAACTGCTTATTCTATAACATTACCTATTCTATAACATTGCACCAAATCTTAGACCATTCTCTTTCTGGCTGGAACAATCCACTATTCTATATTTGTGCATTCTAATTACTTGTTTTATTAGTTTAGTTTACCTCAGCATGAACATTTTAAGAGTGCGTGCATATATCCAACCTTGCAATTTTTAACATTCACCCTGCTTCAGCAGTGAATAAAGTAAATTTGGAAGACAAAGTCTCCTCCCATTTGTACAGTAGTTCCCAAAAATAGCATGTCTTTCCAAGATGATCTTCCCACCCTCACAACATTGGCAAGAATAACTTAAGGTCTGCCTGACTTCTGTCTGGCCCTGCTTTAACAAAGATTCAGTTGTAGTGAACTAATCTATCCCATCTTTGTGTGAATGACGAAGTGCTGACTTAGCTTTCTTGCTACATCTATATATGCGTGGGATTTGCTGATGTAGCGTAATGGCCCCGTCTCTCCTTTTTTGGCAGTTTGGTTTCAGGCTCCCCTGAGTATTTTTGAAAGCCAAATTCTTGTGGGAATAATGTTGTAAAAAGAATAATAGAACAATTGAGTTGAATCACCACCAAATTAACACGGGAAATATAAATGATTGCGTAACTCCATAAACATTTTCTTGTGACACTTGAACACATGAAAAACACAACAACAGGAAACACCGTAATGAAGTTGATAGGAGAAAAAACAATATTTTTGTCAGTGGATACACAAAAAGCTGGAGAAACTCAGCGGGTGCAGCAGCATCTAAGGAGCGAAGGAGATAGGCGACGTTTCGGGCCGAGACCCTTCTTCAGACTGGTCAGGGATCAGGGAAACGAGAGATATAGACGGTGATGTGGAGAGATAAGGAACAATGAGTGAAAGATATGCAAAAAAGTATCGGTGATAAAGGGAACAAGCCATTGTAAGCTGTTTGTGGTGTGAAAATGAGAAGCTGGTGCGACTAGGGTGGGGGAGAGATAGAGATAGAGATAGAGGGAATGCCAGGGCCCCAGGGCTGAGGGAGAGGTGGGAAGGGGAGGAGACAGCAAGGGTTAACAGAATTGAGAAAATTCAATATTCAAGCCCAAAGGATGCAGACTCCCCAAGCGGAATATGAGGTGCTGTTCCTCCAGCTTGCGGTGTTGCTCACTCTGGCCGTGGAGGAGGCCCAGGACCGAGAGGTCGGATGTGGAATGGGAGGGGGAGTTGAAGTGCTGAGCCACCGGAAGGTCGGGTTGGTTATTGCGGACCGAGCGGAGGTGTTCGGCGAAGCGATCGCCAAGCCTCCGCTTGGTCTCACCGATATAGATCATCTGGCAAATCAACTGGAGCAGCGGATGCAGTAGATGAGGTTGGAGGAGGTGCAGAGGTGAACCTCTGTCGGACCTGGAAGGACTGCTTGGGTCCCTGAAAGGAGTGGAGGGGGGAGGTGAAGGGACAAGTGTAGCATTTCTTGCGGTTGCAAGGGAAAGTGCCCGGGGAAGGGGTAAGTGGGAGGGGAGGGAAGAATGGAACAAGGGAGTTGCGGAGGGAGCGGTCTTTGCGGAAGGCAGACGGGGGGGAGATGGGAAGATGTGGCGGGTGGAGGGGTCACGTTGGAGGTGGCGAAACTGGCGGAGGACTATATGTTGATATAGTCTACCATTGATATAGAACTACCATTCCTTGACCTCACCATCTCTATTGCAGGTGATACACTCCTGACCGACATCCACTACAAACCTACTGACTCCCACAGCTACCTGGACTACTCTTCCTCCCACCCTGCTTCCTGTAAGGACTCCATCCCCTATTCCCAATTCCTCCGTCTACGCCGCATCTGCTCCCAGGATGAGGTGTTCCACACCAGGTCATCACAAATGGCCTCATTCTTCAGAGAACGGGGATTCCCCTCCCCCACTATTGATGAGGCTCACACCAGGGTCTCCTCCATACCCCGCAACACTGCCCTCGCTCCCCATTCCCCCACTCGCAAACAGGGCAGAGTCCCCTGGTCCTCACCTTTCACCCCACCAGCCCAAAATACAACATATAGTCCTCCGCCAGTTTCGCCACCTCCAACGTGACCCCTCCACCCGCCACATCTTCCCATCTCCCCCCCGTCTGCCTTCCGCAAAGACCGCTCCCTCCGCAACTCCCTTGTCCATTCTTCCCTCCCTCCCACTCTACCCCTTCCCCGGGCACTTTCCCTTGCAACCGCAAGAAATGCTACACTTGTCCCCTTCACCTCCCCCCTCACTCCTTTCAGGGACCCAAGCAGTCCTTCCAGGTCCGACAGAGGTTCACCTGCACCTCCTCCAATCTCATCTACTGCATCCGCTGCTCCAGATGCCAGATGATCTATATCGGTGAGACCAAGCGGAGGCTTGGCGAATCGCTTCGCCGAACACCTCCCGCTCGGTCCGCAATAACCAACCCGACCTCCCGGTGGCTCAGCACTTCAACTCCCCCTCCCATTCCCATCCGACCTCTCGGTCCCTAGGGCCTCCTCCACGGCCAGAGTGAGCAACACCGCAAGCTGGAGGAACAGCACCTCATATTCCGCTTGGGGAGTCTGCATCCTTTGGGTTTGAATATTGAATTTTCTCAATTCTGTTAACCCTTGCTGTCTCCTCCCCTTCCCACCTCTCCCTCAGCCCTGGGGCCCTGGCATTCCCTCTATCTCTATCTCTCCCCCACCCTAGTCGCACCAGCTTCTCATTTTCACACCACAAACAGCTTACAATGGCTTGTTCCCTTTATCACCGATACTTTTTTGCATATCTTTCACTCATTGTTCCTTATCTCTCCACATCACCGTCTATATCTCTCGTTTCCCTGATCCCTGACCAGTCTGAAGAAGGGTCTCGGCCCGAAACGTCGCCTATCTCCTTCGCTCCTTAGATGCTGCTGCACCCGCTGAGTTTCTCCAGCTTTTTGTGTACCCTCGATTCTCCAGCATCTGCAGTTCCTTCTTTAAAAATATTTTTGTCAGTTTTCATTTTAAAACAATCTTAATATCTCTTGTTTGATAATTCATTTGTTACGGACCATTTCACATTCTCACTGTCAATCAGAAATACATTTTTATATCTTACCTATAATTTTAACCTAGAATGAATCAATGCAGGAAATTTAAAATAAGTTTAAGAATGAAATAGGAAATTACCGGGATAAAAAGAAAACTTATGTTGTTCCCATATCTATCTATACTATTACTAAAACTCATCTTGACCACTTCCGGTTTGCGTATTTTTTTAATATGCGCAAAAATGGTAACGTATATCGATTTTTTCGTCACACTCACCGTTCTCCTCTCCTCCAGGCCACCAAGTTTGTTGTTCCAATCGGTGGAATAGAACAAAAGTTATGAAGGTTTAAAAAATCATGAGATCAGCAGATTTGGTCTGCTCACCATAAAGGTAACGCCCCTTCCGAGACCTGCGGAGAATAAAACCCCGGAGGCGGGGCTGAGTCTGTGAGCAGCGTGCGGGCAGAGAGCAAAGATGATAGAGCTATCATCTTTGGCAGAGAGCAAGTTGAACCGGAAGCCTCTGAGTGAAGTCGGAGTGGGACCAGGAGCTGCTGCGTGAGGCTGAAAGCTGAAGGTGCAGGATGAGCACAGTGCGAGCTGCATCTGCGACCACCCCCCCTTCGCCCCCCTCCCCACACCCGTTCATTACCCACCCCCCCCCCTTCCCCACCCCCTGTCCCACACACCTCCTTCCCTGTAATGGCCTGTTTATATTCTATGCAACCTACATAATCCTATAGAATGGTTAGAAAAAATGAACACAACATCATTTGATGCTACATCTAGATTTAGCTCATATTATGTCATGTCTTTCTTTAAACAGTAATTGTTTAGCTTGTGCGCACATTCAACATATTCTGCATATAGTTTGGAATATAATTCATCCAGTAAATGGGCAGCATAGTGGCTCAGTGGCTGAGTTACTGCCTTACGGCACTGGTGACCCAGGATTGATCCTGACTACGGGTGCTTCTCTGTACAGAATTTGTTCATTTTCCCCGTGACCTGCGTGGTTTTTCTCCAGGATCTCCGGTTTCCTCCCACACCCCTAAAGCCATACAGTTTTGTAGGTTTATTGGCTTGGTATAATTGTAAATTGTCCCTAGTGTGTAGGATTGTGTAAGTGTGCGGGAATCACTGGACAGCGCAGACTCGGTGGTTTGAAGGGCCTGTTTCTGCGCTGTATCTCCAAAACTTAAACTATAAAAACTTCAGCTAAAGATCAGTCATTCTTCTACAAAACCATGGCAGTCACACATTCAGCGTTCTGAAATCATATAAATTGCTTAGTTTTACAAATCGTGGAAAAGAAATATAAAATATAGAGCGGAAAAGGAGACAATTTTAGCCGTCTCTCGCATTTCAATCTGGAACTGAGCCATTTGGCTCAATACCAAATTCTTGCTGTAATGCAGCAAAAGTCCACCAGTCAATCCCAGGATCGAATGAAAATTTACCTGATTGATTTATTTTAAAAAAAAATCACAAGCAGGTCCATTTAGATATCCACACTAAATGAGACATTGCCATGACAAAAATATCAAAATTATATTTGTCATTGGACCTGGTGTTTTTCCATATTAACTCCCAGACCTATATGTCGCGATGATATAATACTTCTCTCAATCTGTCAGCATCTGCAGATCATGACTAGACATCCTACTGTAGGCTACATGGTGGTTCTGTATTTACATGTCCTTGCAAGAATAAAACCACACAGAGAGTGGAGAAAAAAATGGACCTGGAAGAGTGGTGAAGAATAAATAAGCCCAGTGGCTGGGTTTATTTGAAATTAGCAGCCAAGGTTGAATGCTAATAACTTCATAAGTTATAGGAACAGAATTAGGCCATTCAGCCCATATTTTTAAGGCAGAAATAGATAGATTCTTGATTGGTACTGGTGTCAGGGGTTATGGGAAGAAGGCAGTAGATTGGGGTTAGGAGGAAGAGATAGATCAGTTGTGATTGATGGGTTGAATAGACTTGATGGGCCGAATGGCATAATTCTGCTCCCATAATATATGTCCTTATGACCCTTAAGTCTACTCTGCCATTCAACCATGGCTGATCTATCTTTCCCTCTCAAGCCCATTCTCCTGATACTCCCCATAACCCCTGACACCCTTTTTGTACAAAGACCTTATATTGGACTTACACAAGGGCTTCTTATAATGATGACCTTTTTGGGTTTGTCTTCACCAAAGACAGATGTTGTCTGCACTCTGCCATCAATCTCATATCCCTATGTTCACAGTCCTTTGCTAATGGACTATTAAAGTAGAAGTGTGGGTTCCATTGCGTTATGATTGGGTGTGACTAGGTGTGTGAGCTTATTCTAGTGCATGCCTCGAGCACTCATCTTGGCTTAGGAGCCATCATTTGCTTCCGACAAAAGATTTACTTTGCGTGAAGCATTGATTGTCGAAGGTTGATCCCAGTGGAATATCTCAATCGCTACTTCTGCTGCAGTCAAGAAGCCCATGCCCTCAGATTGCCAAACAATCCATTATTTTATTATATATTCATTTTTTTCAATATATCAAACTTTATTTATGCTATAAATTATTGAATTTATATAAATTATTGAATCAAGCTAATTTAATTTCAATATGCCAGTTCTTTACCACATGTTATAATGATTAAGTTTGGTGTCAATATTCATTTGCCATGATGGAATTACTGAATCTCAGTCACTTGGTGGTGCATTATGTTTCCTAGTATCTGGGACTATGTCCCAACTTGTCCCAGTAACATGGAATCTAGCACTCTGTCCTGTAGAATTGTGGTGGCGTTTGCATCACTATTAATGCACCCCACTCCACAAACCACAGGTACATAGATATTTAAAAATTGGGAGAATCGGATGGCAGAGAATGGAAAATGTCCTCTGATTCAGCAAAATGGTAGTTTGACCAAAATGTCACTGCAATACAGATGATATAATGGTGCTGTCACTTTCGAGAGAATACTTCACCCAGTCTAGCTCTTGTTTGGTGGGATCCATCATCAGCCTTCCCCAGCCAAGCTAGACCCTCAGTTCCAGTTGTAAACATGAGGAAATAAATTAGCCATGATTTCTATACTAATTGTACATGTATATTTTGAAATTGTGATCTCTTGTTGCACTTAAGAGATTTTATCTAGTTAAACAGTGGATAATCTTGTTATCAGATAAACATCAATTCACTAAATATTATTATTTTATCATTTATGTTTAATGTTTTATGTATCATTCTTAACTGTCACTGTATGTCATGTTGTCACTTGCGGGTGGAGCACCAAGGCAAATTCCTTGTATGTGAATACTTGGCCAATAAACTTATTCATTTATTCATTCATTCATTTATTCATTCATTCATCAATGTGGATGGCACGTTGGCGCAGCAGTAGAGTTGCTGCCTTACAGTGCCAGAGATCTGGGTTCGATCCTGACTACATGTGCTGTCTGTATGGAGTTTGTACGTTCTCCCCGTGACCTGTGTAAGCTTTCTCCGAGATCTTCGGTTTCTTCCCACACTCCAAAGACGTACAGGTTTGTATGTTAATTGGCTTGATATAATAATGCAAATTGTCCCTAGTGTGTGTAGGATAGTTAATGTGCGGAGATCGCTGGTTGGTGCGGAATTGGTGGGCCGAAGGGCCTGTTTCCATGCTGTATCTCTAAACGCTAAACTCAAAATCACCTTTAGATCTAGCCTTTTTAAAATAATCTTCAAGCTTGCCATGGTAATTGTCATTGTGACTGGTAATTAATCCTGTGGCCCTCCTCCAAGTCTCTTTGTTGTTCATCACATCAAGAATCCACAAATACTTTATTCTATGGCAAGATTGTTCAAATAACATGGCGGGTTTGTCAATAGTTAATTGTTCTAATGGCAATACAAATGTTGCTAAATGTTTTTTTATAAATAAGTTCTCGACACACTACACACAATTCTCCTTCATTTAGATGAGTGATAAATAAATGGATTAACTTTTCTTGGCTTCCACTCTTTCTTCCCAGGAAATAATGCTGCAGCTGTCAATAAATATTCATAATTATTTACTTCCTGCCTCACCCTTGGCTATGAGCCCTTGGATCCTTGCTACTAATCTAATGGGGCTGCATCATCTCATCCTTTATACAATCCGAGCACAAAACAAAAAAATTAACTCAGCTACTTTCTGGGAACTTGTGGTATCTGTAGTGAAGTTTGCTCCGTGTTTCAATATCACTGATGAAGATAATGTAACTGGTCCTGGTTCACAAGAAAGCCGTGATTTAAGGTTTTCAAAAGCATATGTATCAACTTGAGCCTTTCGAATCAGATGGTGCATTTAAAGATCGTAACGCCCTTATGTAGTCATGATGTTCTGATGCAAACGAATAATTAGTGTGTTATTTTTGCGATCACTTCTTGTTGTGAAAATATAATCAAGCCGTTCCTTCCAAGCTCACAGCTCACTAATTACAGCACGGAATCAATGGAAAAATCCTTGATAAATTTATCTGCAGGGTTAAAAGTGAACTGCGGGAATGAGGTTTAACAAAGTTGATATTTAGAGATTTCAATGATCTTCACCTTCTTCACTATATTAGAGTGGATGGGGGAAGAATAATGTATCATAGGGTCTCTCTATCACTGTCAAGCACTTTTATTGTTCAATAAAAATGGACCACAGTTGTGAATTATAATTTTACACTCAAAACCTCTGTGATGCATATCACCATTTTACTTTGGAGTCACGTGAGTGACTACGTGAAGCCCCGCCAGGTGCATGCGTGTCATTACGTCGATGCATGTCGGTAGGAACGGGCTGCAGAGCGCAGCTCCACCAGTGGTGAGTAACAGACCCCGCAGGTAAGTGGTTTAAACCATTTCCTAGAGTCTATTTAGGCTCCATAACGCTGGCTGGCTAGCCAGGAGGAGCTTAAAAATGGAGAGCAGTGGGAGGAAGTTGGTGCGTGTTAAGCGCGGATCCCGTATTGAAGCAGGTCTACAATAACGATCGGGACAGCAGATAAGTGTGGAGCCGGTTCCGATACCGGTAGCCGTAGACCCAGCCGTTAATGAGCCTCCAGCTGCTCCAGTGTCGCAGGGCACTGAGGCCAATTCAGTGGGCAGGAAAAGTAAGAGGAAGTCTGTCAGGCCCGTTATATCTGACGAGTCTGATGAAGAAGATTCTCCTCCAGACAGGAAAGCCATGTGGCAAAGAATGGAGCAAATGGAGAAAATGCTCCAAATCCTGATCAACCAAGGGTCCAAAGACCCCAGAATATGCCCAGGCAGCCTCCGAGGGAGTTCCATATCAAGAATATGGTGCCTATACAACATGGGAATGTGAATCTCCAGAGCCTTGATTAGGTCTGGAAGAAGTCTCCTACGAGCAAGTCTCGGGAGTACCAGGGCGGCAGGAGACTGACCCTGAAGCTGGTGTCCCTGCTCATGTGTACACACCAGAGCACAAGAGCAAAGCTCCAGGTGTACCTGATGTAGCACAATCGTTTGCTATACCAGAAGGAAGCGGTGAGGTCATGGAAGAAAACCTGGCAGCCAATATAAACTATTTGGTTTCTCACCAGCTTCAAGATACTGTCCTGGGTGAGACAGCAGAACTTTATAAAACACCTGAGGATTGTACTTCACTCAGGGTGCCAATGGTGAATCCGGCAATTTGGGCACCCATGAGTTCAACGAAGTGAGGACAGGAAATACGTTTCCAGCGGGTCCTCAAGCTCATAGCAGCTGGCATCACTGCTTTTGGGAAGCAGGTAGAAGGGTGTGCACTGTCTAAAATTCAAAAGGACATGTTGGCTTTATTTTGTAATTCTTATTTCGAAATCAAGTGCATGAGGAAAATCGCCATTCGGCCCATACTGCACCCTAGATTTGCAGGTTTGTGCAAATCAAGTAATATTCAAGCTCCCGATTATTTATTTGGGGAGAACCTGCAGAAGCAAATCAAAGAAATTGATGAGCAGGCAAAAACAATCAGCCTCATGAAACCTTTCATCTATGGCCAAAGAAAACCAACCGGCTGGATGAGAAGGGGGTTTGATTCCGGAGCAGGAACAAGCAGAGGCAAGGAGTGGTGAGAAGGTATTATTACCCATCACAGCCCAATGTCAACACATTTGTTGGAAGAAGGAGACCATCATGGTCATTTGCTGAGGTACAAAAACTTCATTCCATCACAGAAAAAACTTTTGGGGAACAACCTCCGGTTAGTGGTAAATTACAGTTGTTTTATGATGAATGGTGCTGTATAACATCTGATCAGTTTATATTAAATACTGTGTCAGGTTCTACAATAGAATTTATGGCAGGAGTTGATCCACCTGTACAGAATAAATCTAATCGGGTTTTGGTGTTTTCTGCACCAGAAACGTCTCAGATAAAAGAAGAAGTTAAAAATGTATTCGAAAAAAGAGTAATTGAAAGAACGGTGAATCATCCGCAACAATTTGTGTCCAATATATTCCCCAGACCAAAGAAAGATGGGGGATGTAGAGTCATTCTGGACCTCACAAAATGGAATTTGTATGTCCAGTATAGGCATCTAGTATGGACACCTTCAACACTGCAAAGACAGTTGTTGTCGCAAGGCTGTTACATGGCTACTATAGATTTAAAGATGCGTATTATTCAGTGCCATTTCATCATCATTATCGTAGGTACTTGAAGTTTAATTGGATGGGTCAGCTGTGGCAATTTAAAGCATTACCTAATGGGTTAACTTCAGCTCCCAGGCTGTTCACAAAATTATTGAAACCAGCACTGGCATTACTAAGGGCTCAAAATCACATTGTCATGGCTTATCTTGATGATATTTTAATTGTTGAAGGTGTCCATTTTGAAATATCTATACTGGACATATAAATTCAATTTTGTGAGATCCAGAATGACTCTACAACCCCCATCTTTCTTTGGCCTGGGGAAAATATTTGACACAAATTGTTGCGGATGATACCCCGTACTTTCAATTACCCCTTTTTTAAGTACATTTTTTACTTCTTTTACCTAAAAATGTTCAGGTGCAGAAAACACCAAATCCCGATTAGGTTTATCCTGTACAGGTGGATCAACTCCTTCCACAAATTCAATAGTAGCACCTGACACAGTATCTAATATAAACCGTTCAGATGTTATACAGCACCATTCATCATAAAACAATTGCAATCTACCGCCAATCGGAGGTTCTACAACAGTTTCCTCTGTGATAGAATACAGTTTTGTACCTCAGCAAATTACCTTGATGGTCTCCTTCTCCCAATATATGGATTGACATTGGGCTGTGATGGGTGATAATACTTTCTTACCATACTCCTGCCTCTGCTTGTTCCTGCTCCTGAATCAAACCCCCTTCTCATCCAGCCAGATTGTCTCCTTTGGCTAAATATAAAAGGTTTCATGAGGCTGATCATTTTTGCCTCCTCATCGATATCTTTAATTTGTTTACGCAGGTTTCTCCAAATAATAATCTGGAGCTTGAATATTGCTTGATTACACAAATCAGCAATCTTGGGTGCAGGATGGACCAAATGGCGATTTTACTCATACAATTAATCTCAAATTAACAGTTACAACAATGCCAACATGTCTTTTTGAATTTTGGACATAGCATGCCCTTCCAACTGCCTCCCAAAAGCAGTAAAGCCAGCTGCAATGAGCTTGAGGACCTTCACATTGTTGAACTCATAGGTGTCCAAATACTTGGATTCACCGTCGGCACCCACAGTGATGCACAATTAATAGGTGTTTTATAGAGGTCTGCTGTCTCCATCATGACAGTCTCCTGAAGCTGGTGAGAAACCAAATAATTAATGTTGGCCGCCAGGTTTTCTTCCATGACCTCACCGCTTCCCTCTGGTATAGCAAAGGATGTGCTACATCCGGTACACCTGTACTTTGACTTTTGTGCTGTGGTGGGTATTCAACACCAAAAACATCACCTTCAGGGGCAGTCTTTTGCTGCCCTGGTACTCCTGAGACTTGCTCAAGGAGACTTCCTCCAGACCTAAACAAGGCTCTGGAGGTTCACATTCCCATGTTGTAAAGGCACCATAATCATGATATGGAACCTCCTGGGGGGTTGCCTGGGAATATTCTGGGTCTTTTGACCCTTGGTTTATAATTTTTTTTGGAGCATTTCTCCATTTGGTCCATCCTGAGCCACAGGACACGTCTGCCTGGTCCTGCCTTTTCTTCATCAGATTCACCTGATATTTCAGGACCAGCAGACTTCCTTTTATTTTTCCCCATTACTGGAGTTTCCTCCATGGCCTGTGGCTGTGGAGCGTCTAAAGTCTGATCAATGGCTACCGGTATCGGAACCGGCTCCGTACTAATCTGTGGTCCCGATCTTAACTGAGTTCCACCCGGGATGCGTGCTTCCCCCCCACGCCTATTTTTTTTTTTTCACCGTGTCCATTTTAAACACTTCCCCAAACTCCTCCTGGCTATTCCAGCCAGTGTCACGGAGTTTCTACCCAGCAAGTAATTTCAACTCACTTACCTGCGGGTCTGTTACTTACCGCTGGTGGAGCTGCGATCTGCAGCCCTTCCCTACCGACATGCGTCGACATAATGCCGAGCATGCGCCTGGCAGGGCTTCTTCACGTAGTCACTCACGTGACTCCGAAGTAAAATAGAATAAACTGTCAATAATACAACTTAGGAGATAGTTCCATAGGTCAGAGAACATAACTATTCATCTAGTCCTGGATTCAAGTTTCAGTCAGGCTTCGGCCCAATCTACCCCTTCAAATAATCTATAAATGGACACCATAGTCTAGTAAATAATTCTGGTTTGTCAATTAAGACAAATTCAACTTTTCCCAAACGTAAGGTCTCCGACATCTCCATAATCCACATTTTGATTGTGGGGGTTGCTGGGTTTTTTTCCAAAATTTTAATATTAAATTTTTCCCAATTATTATACTTATAATCAAGGAAATGTCTTTGGTTTGTTGTAAGTTTTAGGTATTGTTCTGATATGCCCAATATTATTAATTTAGGATCGGGATCCAGTTGGGTATTAACAACTATGGAAATAATTTAAAAAATATCCATCCAGAAATTTTTAATTTTTATGCAATTTACAAAAGTATGGGTTAAATTAGCCGCAGAGTATTGACATTTATCACAGGTAGGAGAGATATTAGGAAAAATTCTATTTAATTTTGTTTTAGAATAATGCAGTCTATGCAGTACTTTAAATTGTATTAAAGAATGTCTGGCATTTAACGAACATTGATGTATATGTTGTACATTTTCATCCCAAATATCTTTCGTTGTGGGTTGAGCTAATTTATTTTCCCATGCTGGTCTATATAATTCCGTCGACAGAATCTCACCGTCTAAAAGAGTATTATAAATGTAAGATTTGACTGTATTGGGGTGTTTATTCAAACATTCATCTAGAATCTCTGGCTCTCTAGTTCTGTATCCTTGTGTATATGATTTAACATAATCTTTAAGTTGTAAATATCTAAAAAAAAATTTGAATGTAATCCATAATTCTGTTGTAACTCCTGAAACGAAAGGAAAATACCTTTTCTATCAAGATGTCCCATCTTTTTAATTCCATAATGTTTCCATTGTACAATACCTTTATCCAACACTGAAGGTTTAAATGAAGGATTATTTGCAATGGGGAGAGAAAGTGATAAATTATCACATTTTAATATCTTTTTTAGTTGTTTCCAAATTCGAATACCACTGTATATTATTGGATTCTCACGATATTTTTTAATTCAATTTTGTGGGATTACGTGAAGAACCCACCAGCCCACATGCGCATCAATCTTCAAAGCAGCAGTGTGAAATCACAGATAACAGTTGTTGAACTAAATATAGTATGCTTTGAGAAACTAGAACTACCAGCTGACCTTTATGAGAGAGGGTTGGGAGTGGAGGGCAGGTAATCCCTCATCGTAACTCCTCATAAAATAAAGATCAAACTTCAAACTGGTAAATTCTCATTTAATCATACTATTTTACTTTGTGAGATTTCAAAGCTCTGTGATTTCATGCCGTGGAAACGTGTCCATGCGTCACACACTGCATAAATTGACCAGGGATGAGTGAAATTTAAATTGTAATCCCAACTCATCTGGAGGAATTAAAAAATAGAGCCTAAAAATAGTGTTGGCAAATACCCCCGGTCTGGCAATGGGTTGTTATAACACATTTGGAAATTCAGTTGTTTGACTGTCCTGCAGCCGCTGGGATGAGGTCCAGCAAAACATCCATAACCCTCGCTGCTGATGTTGTTGCAGCCCTGGTGGAGTGAGATTTGAAAACATCAGTGTTCATTCCTGCACAAGCCAAAACCCGTTAAATCACCTGGGGATGGTCCATACTGATACCTACGTATGAGTTTTTTGTAAATAACAAACATTGCTAGCTCAGAGCCTTTAAGGCTTTAGGTGACATAATGACTGTATAAATGTGTGACCACACACACAACCAAAGGTCCATGGGGTATGCCATGAAACTAGTTTCAGACCTGACGCCCCCGGTTTACTCTGCAAGGGTAAGTCGTGAACATAAGTATCATATTATTTCAGCTGTAATCATCCTGTTCAGTCGTAGCTTATGCAACGACTGGACCCATTGCGCTGAACCCAGCGCCATGATAATAACCACTTTGTAAGCGATTTAGACCGAGGACAGGAATGTAGCTGGAGCCCGCAGGCGACATAGCGTCTTGCTGGTTTTTGAGCAAGCACCGACAGATGAGGCAAAATGGAGGAAAGACATAATGAACATTCCTCCCCAGTGTAGCGAGAATGCATCCATCGCCACTGCCCCTGAGAATGGCTGCCAAATTTTTGCAACTGGTGATTATTTGGTGTTCCATCAATCCACAATGTCATTAAATACTTTGTGATCCAACATCCATTCTGTGTTGTCATTGATTTACGTGATGTTACACCAGCAGCAAATGAGGTTAGGTAAACTATCACAGGATATTTAACTTGATTGAACCCATGTGATTAATATATGCCACCACTATAGTGTGTCAACTTGTAGGTAAGCATGCAGATATTCATATTCGCACATTAAACCTTTAACCCATAGAATGCACCTAGTGATTTTAGGTAGTTGATACCACATAACTGAGGGATTCGTAACTCATGCACATCCCTCCGCCTCTGTGACTAGAGATGGGATAGTAATTTCACATCTTTGAGCACTAGCATCAGTTTATAACATAACTGAAGGTTAAATGACCAAAGTACTGGAGCAATGCTGAATACTGTTTGTCCATCATTTGACATAGCTTCAGCTGTTAATAGCATAGATCTGTTAACAATGACCTACATGGTATTTGGGAGCTTGCTCCTTTGCGCGATGTAAGTTCTGATAATGCAAAGGCACCAAATACGCAGCTGGTAAACAGCCACTAAATTGCCTATTACACTGGCCACTTGATGAATAAACAACAAGATAGTCACAAGATTCCATTAATTCTAATCTCTTCGCCCAGCACGGAGTCACTGACAATTATTAGAGTTAAAGGTAAATCGCAATCTATAACTTTAGTTGGTATCAACTTAATTTTAACTGGATGGATGAGAAACCCCAATTTCTGAAAATATTAATTTTGCGGCTGAAACAGCTAATTTAGCAAGATTCAGCGTTTAGAATATCATCCAGATAGGCCATAAATATGTATTTTTGAGCTTTGCGCAGCCCAAGCACTGGCTTGGTAATTTGGTAAACAACCTGGGAGATGAAGTTAGCCCGATTTGCAACGCTTTAACCAGCTAAATTTCAAATATCTCCAGTGAACCCTGTGAATGGGAATTGAATAGTATACATCTTTTAGGTTGATGCATGCCATAAAGTGTCCTATGGAAATCCGTTGTTAGACAGTAACAAAGTGTCCCATTAAAAAGTCTATACTGCACACGTGAATCTGAGTTAATCAAGGGTGATCCAACATCATCCATCTTTTGAGTGTTTGGATATCTGCTTGTACACCCAAACCTTTTGTTTGGAATGAATATATGTCCAATTTGGTGTATGTTGTATGGGTGGCAACAAGTTAAGGAAATTCAATTCGAAATCCTTGTATACTGTGCAGCATAAACTGACCTGATGTTATTCGTTGATATTTGTGCAAAAACAGTGTAATCTATTACCACACGTAACTAGTCCACACACCCCGTGTTTCGGAAAGAACCAGACCCACCTACCTCCATGGTTATCAGTGGTCTCATGGTGCACCCAAAGGCCCCTGATGCGGATTCTGTTTCCGTCCTCAGGTTTCTGATTGCATCCTTGAATTTGAAAGTTAGGACTGCTGGGGTGCGTGGATTGCACATTTTCCCTCGGAGCCGGCTTGGGTATTGGCCTTAAAGACCTCTGCCCAGAGAATCAGCTTTCAAGCTGCCACGAGCTTCAGTGATCCACTTACTGCTGATGGAGTCATAGGGGTGTAGTCGCCGCCATGGTGAGGCTTTTGCTCGTCGTAGGTACCTTGACTGGTCCGACAGCTTTACTTCCTCACCGGTTTTTTGCCTAGGTCTTCTCCACGGAGAAGATTCCGCGGCTGGACTTTGCTGGCCTCGCGATCCATAGTCTCCCCAGATAGCGCTGTTCACTGCCGGCATTTTGTTCCTGGAATGCACTCCCATATGTTTCACGGACATACTTCGGAGTTGGGAGTCAGCCACACACTGACTGCTCGCACTACCCTCCACAGAGAGGGAGATTTGTAAGCAGCCCTGCAATGGCGCTGCTGCAGGCCCCCGACAAGACCTGCGCTGATATGGTCCCGTCCACGGACCATATCAGGATGGAGCATCTCCTCAGTGGGATGAACGCCCTACGGACGCATCCATGCTCCACCTGGGAAAACGTCCGAGAACGTACCCATGGAGGGAAACCCTCCTTTTTCTTCACGCAGCTGGTGTGTCGTGGAATGTTCCCCCCCCCCCCCCCCCCCACGACATACCACCGAACTGCGAGTCAGCCCAAACTGACTGCTTACGCTATCCTCCTCAGAGAGGGAGATATAATGCAGCTCTGCACCAAGCGCTGCCGGGGCCCCCGTGACCCACGCCTACGCTCCCCTCCTCAGAGAGGGAGATATAATGCAGCCCTGCACCAGGCGCTGCCGCAGCGCTGATATGACTCCCCTCCTTGGAGTATATCATGGTGGAGCATCGTCTCCATGAGATGCTCTATCCGGGGAAGAACGTCCAAAGACGCTCTCCACTGCAGGAGGCGAACCCTCCTGGCCGTGCTTGTCTGAAGTCCACCGGCCTGCTGAGCCGGGTCTCCCCACGGGGCTGGGATTCCCCGCGGCTTTCATAGCCGGGTTTCTCTTAGCTGGGTGTCCCCACGCAGCCGGGATACCCCGCGGCCTCTGTAGCCGGGTGTCCCCGAGCCGGGTTTCTCCTTGTGGAGCCGGGATTCCCCCGCGGTCTCCATGGCCGGGTTTCCCCCTGAGCCGGGTTTAGCTTTGCGGAGCCAGGATATCCCGCGGTCTCCATGGCCGGGTTTCTCCGAGCCGGGTTTTCCTTTCCGGAGCCGGGTTTCCCCGCCGTCTCCGTAGCCGGGGCTCCCCGAGCCGGGTTTCCCCGCGGAGACAGGATTAGACCCCGGACTGACATCCAGCAGGAACTCTGGAAAAGAGCTTCCTGCAAAAAGCACAACCTGAAAAATAAGTTCAAAACTTACCTTCAGTTTTTTTGAAACTTACCTCCCAGTAAGTCGTGACACAATGCAATTGACGTAATGGCGCGCATGCGGGCTGGCGGGTTCTTCACGTAGTCACTCATGTGACTCCGAAGTAAAATTATTTTTGTGGTGGTCTTATAATTTACCAGAGAGAGAAAATTTGCAGCAAGAAGCTGATTGCCTGACTGGATTAGTTTGTAAAATAAATGTGTTGTTGGATGCTGTTGGTTTTTGAGGCTTCCAATTTGATTCTGGGCTTGTGCCTGATGACAGTGACACCTCTGATTGACCACTATTTAAGTGAAACTTGCCAAACAACAGCGTGTTTAACTCAGTCATGCAAAAATGACAGCCAGCTGCTTCAGCTAATGCAGAAATTTAGAAATGTTCTCTCAAAGCCAGGAAGGCATTATCAAGTAATATCAACAAGCATGGAGCAACAACACAGCTGCTGAATGGAGACATACGAGTCTGCAGATGCTAGAGTCTTGTGCAAAACACAAAATACTAGATAAACCCATTGGATCAGGCAGCATCTGTGGAGGGAAATGAACAGATTACTTTTTGTGTCACGACCTTTCCCATTCTGAAGAAGGGACCTGACCCAAAATGTTGCCTATCTATTCCCACCACAGATGCTTCCTGAATGTCTATCTGAATTCCTCCAGCTCTTTGTGTTTTGCTGAGTTGATGAATAATTTGGATTGGGTCATTATCTACTGCACCACCTCAATGTAACCTATTTCCTGATAGACATTACCATATGTTTGCATACATGTATGAATGCATACACACTCACAGAAACACATATACATATGGCAATGACAATGATACATTATTGTCACATGTACCAAGGAACAGTGATATTCTTTGCTTTGCATACAATCTGGTAAACTCATTACTATAAGTGAAGCACAATCACAGATAAGTACATAAGTGTGATGATTGTAGTGTAAGACTAGTAGTCTTTACCAGGGCAGAACACAAAGAATCAGCACGTTTATGGTAGCAACCTTTGTTATACATACAGACACATGCAAATGACAGGCATATGTATCAAATAACACGTGGAACTATTTTTTTAAAACTGATTCATAAATTATTAACTTCTGTCTATTTGTTTTAATTGTTGGGGATGGGAAAATCTATTAATGTGGAGAATATATTTGGTGCTAATCAGGGTAATTGGTGCCATGCTGTCATGTTGAGTTCTCTTTGACACTGAGGCTGCTTTGATGAAAACTTATTTGCTCTGATGAGTAAAGATGACAACCATCCTAAACTGAGGTTTTAATGTATAAAGTGCAGCACGGTGGCGCAGTGGTAGAGTTACTGCCTTACAGAGCCAGAGACCCGGGTTTGTACGGAGATTGTATGTTCTCCCTGTGGCCTGCATTAGTTTTCTCCCAGTGCTCCGGTTTCCTCCCAAACCTCAAAAACGTAAAGGTCTGTAGTTTAATTAGCTTGGTAAATTTATAAAATGTCCCTAGTGTGTGTAGGATAGTGTTAATGTGTGGCGATCGTTGGTCAGAGCCCTGTTTCTGTGCTGTATCTCTAAACTAAACTAAACTAACCTTCAAAGAGTTAATAGTTTTTAACCACAGAATCTTTCTTTATTTCTGAATTTCCCTAAAGGGAGAAAATATTTTACTATACTAACATCAATCCCACAAGGAAAATAAATTTAATTGCTTTGTTAGTGCAGATGTTTCCAGGATTTGTTTAGATGTAAATAGCTGGCGGTTTCCTTTGGTTTAATATGTTTATCCACACATGCGTGACCAATCATTGTTCACAGTTATGCGTTAAATGAATAATAGGCAGTTCCATGTGCTCACCACTCAAAAGTTTATGTTTTCATTCCCTACAGTGCCTGTATCCAAAGATTAAATACTCAATGGATTCAGCTCCATAACTATTTATTTAAAACTTCAAGTCATAGAGTCATACAATATGGAAACAGGCCCTTCGTCCCTTCTTGACCATGCAAACCAAAATGTCCCATCTAAGCTAGTCGTATTTGCCCATGTTTGGGCCAAATCCCAATAAACCTTTCCTTTCCATGTACCTATCCAAGTGTTTTTCAAATGTTGGTATAGTACCTGCCTCAACTACCTCCTTTGGTGACTGATTCCACATACCCACCAGCCTCTGAATGAACAAATTCCCCCTCTGGTTCCCATTAATTTTAAACCTATGTTCTCTGGTTCTTGATTCCCCCACTCCATGTAAAAGACTCTGTGCATCCACCCAACCTATTCCCCTCATGATCCTATACACCTCTATAAGATCACCCCTCATCCTCCTTAATTCCAAGGAATAAAGTACTAGTCTGTCCAACCTCTCTCTATAGTTCAGGACCTCGAGTCGTGGCAACATTCTTGTAAATCTTCTCTGTGTTCACTACAGCTTAATGACACCCTTCTTCTTGCAGGATGACCAAAAGTGAACATGGTACTTCAAATGTGGCCTCAACAATGTGTTGTACAACTGTAACTTAATGTTCCAGCTCTTATGCTCAATACTCTGTTTGATGAAGCCCAATGTATTGAAAGCCTTCTGGACCACCCTAACAATCTGTAATACTACTTTCAGGGAACTATGTACCTTCATTCCAAGTTCCCTCTACTGCACTACATTTGCCAGGGCCCTGACGTTTGCGTGAAAGTCCTGCCCTGGTTAGACTTCCCAAAGTGCACCATCTTGCACTTATTAAAACACAATTAGCCATTCCTTCCCCATTTGCCCAGCTGATCGAGATCTTGCTGTATTTTTTGATATCCATCTTCACTGTCTGTGATACCACCTGCTTTAGTAACATCTGAAAACTGAGCACATCTCTGAGGCACACCATTTGTCACAGGCTTCCAGTCCGAAAAACAACTTTCCACCGCCACCATCTACTTCCTCTCATGAAGCCAATTTTGTACCAGGTAGCTCTCTGGACGCAATTTTCCAGAGCAGCCTACCAAGCAGAACGTTATCAAATGCCTTGTTGAAGTCCATATAGACAATGTCTACAGCCTTGGTCTCATTGAGCTTTTTGTTTAATTCAATCAAATTTGTAAGGTATGGTCTCCCACAAATAAAACCATGCTGACTATCCCTAATCAACCCTTGTCTATCCAAATGCATGTATAAAATATATATGCATCTTTCAGAATCCTCTCCAGTAACCTACCTACCACAGATGTTAGGCTCACAAGTCTATAGTTTCTAGGTTTTTCCTTGCAGCCCTTCTTAAATAGAAGCAGAACATTAACCACCCTCCAGTTATCCCAGCCAGGACTCCTGATATTTTTTCTCTCGCTTCCCACAGCATCCTTGGATATACCTAATCAGGCCCTAATGCTCCAGAATGTCCAGCACCTCCTTGACTGTAACATAGACTGTCCTCAAGTCATCTCCATTAACTGTGTCAATTTCCCTTGCCTCCATGTTTTTCTCCATGGGGAAAAACAGAAATACACATTGAGGACCTTGCCCATCTCTAGTGGCTCCATATGTACTATGGATGATTGGTTTGGTTTTGGATGGCCCCTGTTCTCCCTCCAGTTACCTTCTTTCCATGAATGCACTTAAAAACTTCCCTTCTAATGTACAGTTTGTAATCAATCCTCATAAACTATGAATTCATTCATTTATTTGATTTGCTCCTAATATATCTATTATCTCCCATATTATTTGAATGTGGTGATGATTTTGCCTCTGTCGACCTTTCAGGGAGTAATTTTCGGAACAAAACGCAAAGTAGTGGATAACTGCAGTGGGTCGGTCATCTAGCAACTGGAGAGGGAATGGACTGCTGACGTTTTGGGTCGGAACCATTCTACTGACTGAGTATAGGGACAGAGATAGCTGGAAAAGAAAGGTGGAGGTGGGACAAGGCTTGGCAAACACACACATGTAGGCGGCCATGGTGGTGCAGCGGTAGAGTTGCTGCCTTATAGCGCTTGCAGCGCCAGGGATCCGGGTTCGATACCTACTGCAGGGGCTGTCTGTACGGAGTTTTTACGTTCCCGCCAAGATCTTTGGTTTCCTCTCACACTCCAAAGACGTACAAGTTTGTAGGTTAATTGGCTTGGTGTATGTGTAAATTGTTCCTAGTGTGTGTAGGGTAGTGTTAATGTTAATGTGAGGGGATTGCCGATCGGTGGGCTGGGGGACCTGCTTCCGCGTTTGTATCTCTAAACTAAACTAAAAAAACTAGACAAACACACACTCACACGCGCGTACTCACACACTCACACTTACTCACACACTCATACACACACTCACACTCACACACATACATTGGCTGGCAAACATATACATAGGCATAAAATCAGACACACACATATGTCTTCAGAGCTTATGATTTGATTAAAATTAAATCCTTCAGTTTTATTTTCATTCCTGAGATTAAATAACCATGAAAGTCATTCATTTTTCAGTATTTTTTTTACACACACATTAAATTTAAAAGGTGTTGTTCACAAATAAAAATATTGAACAGTGTAAAACACAAGTGAACAGTAAAATATAGTCAACATGTGTCTCAGAACAACCTGCATCAACTGCTGACATCCCCTCAAGGCAATGGAGAATCATGTAGGCTATATAATGGAAAGTTGAAGCAATCTTACCAAGTCCCGTAAAGGCATGTAACTGGGTGCTTGATTTATCAGTTACACAGGATTTCCTAAATCATTTAGTGAAAAGCAACTAAATTATGTTTCCCCTTCCCGATGCTCTGTAGGTCAAATAGCCATAAAATACATTGGCCCGGTATTTTCCCAGTGCTTCCAAGTAAGTGCTATGCATTTGTTATGTGCTGAATCATTGAGAGTTTTGATCACAGGCCTACTGTTTAGAAAAGTAATTATGGCCATGCAAAGGCTGAGATGCTGCTGAATACGCCTTGGCAGCACAGCATGCAAAGGGGATCATGTAAGTCCTCAGCCTGACGCTGGGCCAGGGAAGTTGTAGGGCAAAATGATTAAAGAGTGGGGAGGAGTGTAGTACATTGTACAGCGAGCCAGGCTGAACTCAGCTGTTTCAATACATCAAACTATAATTACAATGTGCAAGAAGGAACTACAGATGCTGGTTTAAACTGAAGATAGACACAAAAATCTGGAGTAACTCAACGGGGCAGGCATTTGGAGAGAAGGAATGGGTGAAGTTTCGGGTTGAGACCCGTTAAGAATAACTCTATATCAAAGGGTTATTACACCATCACCCATTTTCAGTTTTTAGTTTTTTTGTGTTAGAGATAGAGTGCAGAAACAAAATTCAGTCCATCGAGTCCGCACCAAACACCGATCCCCATACACTAGCACTATCCTACACAATAGAGACTATTCACAATTTTTACCGAAACCAATTCACCTACAAACCTGCACGTCTTTAGAGTGTGGGAGGAAAAGGAAGTAACCAGAGAAAAACCTATGTGGTCACAAACTCTGTACCGACAGCACCCGTTGTCAGGATCAAATCCGGTTCTCTGGTGCTGTAAAACAGAAACTCTACCATTGCATAACTGTGCTGCCCTTGTGCCATTTTGTGACAGGACAAACACTACACCATTTTCTGACTAAACTTCTGCAAATGTTTATGGATGTAACAAGTAAAATGGATAACGAATGTAGTGTGTCTGGACTTTCATAAGGTCCCACACAGGAGATTAGTGGGCAAAATTAGAGCACATGGTATTGGGGGTAGGGTATTGACATGGATAGAAAATTGGTTGGCAGACAGGAAACAAAGAGTAGGAATTAATGCGTCCCTTATAGAATGGCAAGCAGTGGCTAGTGGGGTGCCGCAAGGCTCGGTGCTGGGACAACAGCTAATCACAATATATATTAATGATTTAGATGAATGAATGAAAAGTAACATTAGCAAATTTGCAGATGACACAAAGCTGGGCGGCAGTGTGAACTGTTAAGAGGATGCTATGAGGATGCAGGGTGACTTGGATAGGTTGAGTGAGTGGGCAGATGCATGGAAGAGGCAGTATAATGTGGATAAATGTGAGGTTATCCACTTTGGTGGCAAGAACAAGAAGGCAGATTATTATCTGAATGGTGTCATATTGGGAAAAGGAGAAGTGCAATGAGACCTGGGTGTCCTTATACATCAGTCATTGAAAGTAAGCATGCAGGAACAGCAGGCAGTGAAGAAAACTAATGGCATGTTTGCCTTCATAATGAGAGGATTTGAGTACAGGAGCAAAGAGGTCCTTCTGCAGTTGTACAGGGCCCCGGTGAGACCACACCTGGAGTATTGTGTGCAGTTTTGGTCTCCTAATTTGAGGAAGGGCATTCTTGCTATTGAGGGAGTGCAGAGTAGGTTCACGAGGATAATTCCCGGGATGGCGGAACTGTCATATGATGAAAGAATGGAATGACTGGGCTTGTATTCACTGGCATTTAGAAGGATGAGAGGATATCTTATAGAAACATATAAAATTATTAAGGGATTGGGCAAGCTGGATGTAGGAAACATATTCTCGATGTTGGGGGAGTGCAGAACCAGGGGATACAGTTTAAGAATAAGGGGTAGGCCATTTGGAACTGAGATGAGGAAAAACATTTTCACCCAGAGAGTTGTGAATTTGTGGAATTCTCTGCCTCAGAAGGCAGTGGAGGCTGATTCACTAGATGGATTCAAGTTAGATAGAGCTCTGCGGGCTAGCAGAATCAAGAGATATTGTGAGAAGTCAGGAACAGGGCGATTGTGGATGATCAGCCATGATCACATTGAATGGTGGTGCTGGCTCTAAGGGCTGAATGGCCTACTTCTGCACCTATTTTTCTATGTTTCTATGATTAATGCAGATTCCATCTTTTGTTCAGGTTGGTAGCTTCAGAGTGTAAACAATCTAAATGAATTAGTGATAGACACAATCACTTAACACATGAACTAATAACATGTGATGATATGTGAAAGCATCAGCCACTAACTTATCACTAATCATTCCCTGCTCAAACCAAATGAGCAGATTAAAAAATTGGATCATTATATGATTTTTTTCATTGTAGAAGATATAAAACTCACACAGCATTTTATTTAAATGTTGATAACTATATGATTTATGTTATTGTTATAGGGGTTTATGAATAAATGGGCGAGGGAAGACAATACTAATTGCAAATCATCAATTATCACCTCCCTCTCAATATCATATTACAATATTATAAAGGTACGTGGTGCTGTTTTATATCCTGCATTTGCTGTATTAGCTTATCCCTGTGAAGGCTAAGTCAACATTAGGTTCTGTTCCCGACTTAATTTATAATAGAGAACAACTATGTTGGACATTTTGCAGCTTTCTCTACACTTGAATAGTCTCTGAATAAGTAGGATTCGGCGTCACAGAAATCGGATGAGTGATCAAATATTTGACCTTGTTCTTGGGAGATATCTTCTCACCCATTTGCTTCTCCTCATCAAAAAAATAATGCCTGCAAGTAATTTTCCCCTTGACTAATGTTTTCAAAATGTTTGCCAGAAACATAACAAACAGAAAGGGAAAACTGCTTCCAATTTTTTGGAGTGTTCTTTCACTATCCAACTGTTCTGAAATAATTTAGAATTAATCTGTTTATACTCTTGATCAAAAGCTGCTGCCGTATCCTTTGTACTTCCATATTCCATAGCATTTTAAAAAATTCGACCAAAAACATAACTTTTGGAGCAATATTATTATTTGTTCATTATACTCTTTTTTTTTAATAGTTATAAAATAAAAGTATAATGAAGAGAAATAATCAGCTAGAAATTGAACGTGCACCCATAATTGAACAATGGTTATATAGTGCAGGTAGATGGGACTAGGGGAAAACAAATGGTCGCCACGGACTGCAAGGGCCGAGAGGGCCTGTTTCCGTGTTGTAATTGTTATATGGTTAATGCACAAATGCGGCACGGTGGCACAGCTGCCTCTCAGCGCCAGAGACCAGGGTTCGATCCTGACCTCGGGTGCTGTCTGTGTGGAGTTTGCACATTCTCCCTGTAACTGTGTGGGATTCCGCTGGGTGCTCCGGTTTCCTCCCACATCCCAAAGACGTGTGGGTTTGTAGGTTAATTAGCTTCTATAAATTGCCCCTAGTGTGCAGGGAGAGGATACAAAAACACTGGTGTTGACACATCATCGGTGGTTGGCATGAACTTGGTGAGCCACTGGGCCTGTTTCCATGTTGTATCTCTAAACTGAAAAAACAGGGACGGTCTTGAATCACATTCACTAACTGAGACCTCCCAGGTTATTGTGCCACTGTTCTGAATTGCTGTTAAGTTTGTATTTCCAGCAGTTCTGCCAAAGGGAGTATGGTTAACCAATGTGAGTAATTTGAGATTCCCTTGGGAAGATACACCTTTCTGTTTTGGTGAATAAAAAGGTACTAAATTGAGAGATGAAATCCTAAGGAGTATTTAGGTTTTGTAGTAGAATGTCTGCTTAGAACCTCTGCCTACATACAGTATATGCATTCTGGTCTGGAAGATTCTCAGCAACAGTATTTGCAATAAGTCTGCGGGGTTTTGTTTATGTTTCTTGGTCATTATGTGCACGTTTCTTGGTCACCGAGAAATAGGTGACGTTTCAGGTCGAGACCCTTCTTCAGATTGGTTAGACTGGTAAAACAATTAGCTCAAAATCATATGTCCAAATAAACGTTAAACCGCCTTAGACTGCCAATACGTAAGTATTTCCTTTGCCGATGTGATGATCATACCCTACAGCCAAATCTTTAGTTTTTGTTCACGACATTACAGAATGCCTGCATCTGTCTCTGTATGGCCTTAAAGCCCTGTCCCACGGTACGAGTTCATTCCAAGAGCTCTCCCGCGTTTAAAAAAATCAAACTTGTGGCAAGCACGGAGAATGAAAGTAGCGGGCACGTCGGAGCTCAGGGATGTCTCTTAGCGGCTCTTAAAGCTAACGGCAGTTACTGGGGAAGACTCACTAATGGCAGGTAAGCACGGGAAGACCTGTGAAGTTTTTCAACATGTTGAAAAATGTCCATGAGAGCCCCGAGTACCGACGAGTGGCCATTACTGTAAATCTCGAAGTTCAAATCGGGGCAAACTCGGGGGAGCTCTTGGAATGAACTCGTACCGTGGGACACAGCTTTAATGCTCTATTTGCCTCTCTTGAAGCTCTCTCCCTTTCTCTGTCTCGACCCAAAATGTCACCCATTCCTTCTCTCCAGAGATGCTGCCTGTCCCACTAGGTTACTCCAGCATTATGTGTCTATCTTTTCTGAATTGCACAGAGCATCTGCCATCCTTGTTGTGCAATGCATGAAATATTGGCAGATACATTATTATTGCACAACCAGCACGGGTGCACCTCAAGGCTGCGTGCTCAGCCCCCTGCTGTACTCACTCTATACTCATGACTGCGTAGCCAGTCATAGTGCGAACTCCATCATCAAGTTCGCTGACGACACCACTGTTGTGGGATGCATCACTGATGGGGATGAGTCAGAGTATAGAAGAGAGATCGAGTAACTGTCCATATGGTGCCAGCACAATAACCTGGCCCTCAACACCAGCAAAACCAAGGAACTGATTGTGGACTTTGGAAGGAGTAGGATGGGAACCCACAGTCCCGTTTATATCAATGGGTCGATGGTTGAAAGGGTCAAGAGCTTTAAATTCCTGGGCGTGCATATCTCTGAAGATCTTTCCTAGTCCGAGAACACAGATGCTACCATTAAGAAAGCACATCAGTGCCTCTACTTCCTGGGAAGATTACGAAGAGTCGGTTTGTCAAGGAGGACTCTCTCTAATTTCTACAGGTGCACAGTAGAGAGCATGCTGACCGGTTGCATCATGGCTTGGTTTGGCAACTTGAGCGCCCTGGAGAGGAAAAGACTACAAACGCTAGTAGTAAACACTGCCCAGTCCATCGTCGGCTCTGACCTCCCTTCCATCGAGGGGATCTATCGCAGTCGCTGCCTCAACAAGGCTGGCAGTATCATCAAGGACCCACACCAACCTGGCCACACACTCATCTCCCTGCTACCTTCAGGTAGAAGGTACAGGAGCCTGAAGACCAACAACCAGGTTCAGGAATAACTACTTCCCCACAGCCATCAGGCTATTAAACTTGTCTCGGACAAAACTATGAACATTAATAGCCCATTATCTGTTATTTGCACTTTATCAGTTTATTTATTCATGTGTGTACAGTGGCTTGCAAAAGTTCTCATACCCCTTGAACTTTTCCACATTTTATCATGTTACAACACAAACGTAAATGTATTTTATTGGAATTGTATGTGATAGACCAACACAAAGTGGCACATAATTGTGAATTGGAAAGAAAATGATACATGGTTTTCAATTTTTTTTACAAATAAAAAACTGCAAAGTGTGGCGATCAAAAGTATTCAGCCCCCCTTTACTCTGATACCCCTAAATAAAATCCAGTGCAACTAATTGCCTTCAGAAGTCACCTAATTAGTAAATAGAGTCCACTTGTGTGTAATCTAATCCCAGTATAAATACAGCTGTTCTGTGAAGGCCTCAGAGGTTTGTTAGAGAACATTAGTGAACAAATAGCATCATGAAGCCCAGGGAAAACACCAGACAGGTCAGGGGTAAAGTTGTGGAGAAGTTTAAAGCAGGGTTAGGTTATAAAAAAATATCCCAAGCTTTGAACATCTCACGGAGCACTGTTCAATCCATCATCCGAAAATGGAAAGAGTATGGCACAACTGCAAACCTACCAAGACATGGCCGTCCACCTAAACTGACAGGCCGGGCAAGGATAGCATTGATCAGAGAAGCAGCCAAGAGGCCCATGGTAACTCTGGAGGAGCTGCAGAGATCCACAGCTCAGGTGGGAGACTCTGTCGACAGAACAACTATTAGTCGTGCACTCCACAAATCGGGCCTTTATGGAAGAATGGCAAGAAGAAAGCCATTGTTGAAACAAAGCAATAAGCCGTTTGCAGTTTGCCAGAAGCCATGTGGGGGACACAGCAAACATGTGGAGGAAGGTGCTCTGGTCTGATGAGACCAAAATTGAAGATTTTGGTCTAAATGCAAAACGTTATGTGTGGCGGAAAACTAACACTGCACATCACCCAGAACACACCATCCCCACTGTGAAACATGGTGGTGGCAGCATCATGCTGTGGGGATGCTTTTCTTCAGCAGGGACAGGGAAGCTGGTCAGAGTTGATGGGAAGATGGATGGAGCCAAATACAGGGCAATCTTGGAAGAAAACCTGTTAGAGTCTGCAAAAGACTTGAGACTGGGGCTGAGGTTCAACTTCCAGCAGGACAACGACCATAAACATACAGCCAGAGCTACAATGGAATGGTTTAGATCAAAGCATATTCATGTGTTAGAATGGCCCAGTCAAAGTCCAGACCTAAATCCAATTGAGAATCTCTGACAAGACTTGAAAATTGTTGTTCACAGATGCTCCCCATCCAATCTGACTGAGCTTGAGCTATTTTGCAAAGAAGAATGGGCAAAAATTTCAGTCTCTAGATGTGCAAAGCTGGTAGAGACATACCCCAAAAGACTTGCAGCTGTAATTGCAGTGAAAGGTGGTTCTACAAAGTATTGACTCAGGGGGGCAGAATACTTCTGCACGCCACACTTTTCTGTTTTTTATTTGTTAAAAAATTTGGAAACCATGTATCATTTTCCTTCCACTTCACAATTATGCACCACTTTGTGTTATCACATAAAATCCCAATAAAATACATTTACTTTTGTGGTTATAACGTGACAAAATGTGGAAAAGGTCAAGGAGTATGAAAACTTTTGCAAGCCACTGTATACATTTATTTAATGATATATGGACACTGTGATCTGTTTTAGAAACATAGAAACATAGAAATTAGCTGCAGGAGTAGGCCATTCGACCCTTCGAGCCTGCACCACCATTCAATATGATCATGGCTGATCATCCAACTCAGTATCCCGTACCTGCCTTCTCTCCATACCCTCTGATCCCCTTAGCCACAAGGGCCACATCTAACTCCCTCTTAAATATAGCCAATTAACTGGCCTCAACTACCCTCAGAGAGTTCCAGAGACTCACCACTCTCTGTGTGAAAAAAGTCTTTCTCATCTCGGTCTTAAAGGATTTCCCCCTTATCCTTAAGCTGTGACCCCTTGTCCTGGACCTCCCCAACATCGGGAACAATCTTCCTGCATCTAGCCTGTCCAACCCCTTAAGAATTTTGTAAGTTTCTATAAGATCCCCTGTCAATCCCCTAAATTCTAAAGAGTATAAACCGAGTCTATCCAGTCTTTCTTCATAAGACAGTCCTGACATCCTAGGAATCAGTCTGGTGAACCTTCTCTGCACTCCCTCTATGGCAATAATGTCCTTCCTCAGATTTGGAGACCAGAACTGTACGCAATACTCCAGGTGTGGTCTCACCAAGACCCTATACAACTGAAGTAGAACCTCCCTGCTCCTATACTCAAATCCTTTTGCTATGAAAGCTAACATACCATTCACTTTCTTCATTGCCTGCTGCACCTGCATGCCTACTTTCAATGACTGGTGTAATTGAAAGTAGGCATGCTGGTCTCGCTGCATCTCCCCTTTTCCTAATCGGCCATGATTTAGATAATAGTCTGCTTTCCTGTTTTTGCCACCAAAGTGGATAACCTCACATTTATCCACATTATACTGCATCTGCCAAACATTTGCGCACTCACCCAGCCTATCCAAGTCACCTTGCAGTCTCCTAGCATCCTCCTCACAGTTAACACTGCCCCCCAGCTTAGTCATCCACAAACATGGAGATATTGCCTTCAATTCCCTCATCCAGATCATTAATAAGGAACGAGGATTATTTTGTAGTCAATGCCTACTATGTTCTGTTGTGCTGAAGCAAAGCAAGAATTTCATTGTCCTATCAGGGACACATGACAATAAACTCACTTGAACTTGTTGCACATACATAGATTTTTTTTTACTTTCTGCACCTCAGAAACACAATCTGTCTCACTGATTCCCCTGAACCATGCGATGGTGTGGGGCAATGGCAGTATGGGACACCAGGAGAGCATATCATCAAGGCAGGACTGCCCAGACACATTGAAGCTTGCCATGCGCCGTTTCCCCATGCTTTCCCTCAGCTCCATGGCAACATTTTAAGCAGCTGTTGCCTCGCTGCCATGGGGAGAGGTCATTTCATGTCTGAAAACTTTCCCAGTAATCAGCACTGCAGCTATCCAGCAACCACAGACCTTTCAATGTGCCTTTGGGGAAACACGTAGCCATTTCTTTCCAAGTTGGATACACAATTGTGCACTTTCAAAGAACATTTTAATATGTGCCTTGCATGTCTCGTGACATTTTAAGGTTGATAAATGAGTCCAGTCTAAGGTCTCAGCACCTGTACCATAAGAACGAGGAGCCTGCCCTTTCCTCCGCTTTCCTCAAAGGCTTACCAAATCCTCAAAAGGAGATGATATTCCAGCGTATTGTAACAAATAAGCACTTTGAGGAGCATGCACGCATGAAGGGAGAAAATGTGGGGTCATTGTGAATTAATTGGTTTATAAGGGATCAGCTGGCTTTCGCTTGGTTGCCTGATTCCTTTCCAGAATCTAACAACGGGTTAGTTAGATTTTCCCAAGAACTTTGGTGTCCCTCAACACCAGTACAGCACAACAACCGACTCTTCGGCATACTGTGCCAAACAGGATGCCAAAACAAACTCTTATCTGCCCGCACATAATGCATGTCCTTCTTTCCCTGCATATCCATGTGTCCATCCAAAAGCCTCTTAGCAGCCACTATCATACCTGCCTCCACTACCACCCTTCATCTGCACGAGGGACATTTGGGTTAAGTTAAAATGTTAGCTATTACTTCAACACTTGATCCAGTACGAGGACAATGAAACCTACAGATTGGTAGATCACCTTTGTGTTTCCATTGACCGACTATCAGTGAAGGATGAATATTTTTAGAATGATGTACTACAAAAATTGTCATCAAATATGTTTTTAAATAGCTACTAGGAAACGCGGTTAAGATTTTTATTCCATTTGAAAATGTTGGATAATATCCATCTTAATCATAAAAACCAACCAGGCTTAGGAGGTTTACTTGAATGATTACCAAATATTAATAGACAATTAACCACTCCCTAGGGCCTTACAGCAAAATAGTTTATTCACAAACTCTTACGTTAAAACTAGAAGTTAAGAGGTTGCAAAAAGCTTCCCACCACAGTAGCATTTTTGCCTTTTAATCTATCCTCAGATTTGCAATTCCTTTTGGCAAATACACTTAAACACTCTCCATGTTAAAATTCCCCGTTATTCTGAAAGAGAGCAATTTGATGAAATTAAGTCATGCAAGAAGAAAATGAAAAATATGGGAAGTACTATGGAGATAGAAAGTAAGATTGATCATTTAAAAAGATTGAAAAACACTAACAAATACCATAAAAGGGAATTGGGTACATATAGTCATCATAATTAGGAAAAAAACAACTCGTGGATTAAGGGAGAAATCTATCTGATCATCTAATTTTTATTCCTTGGTTTTTCTTTGAATATTTGCCATGGGCGACATGGTGGCACAGTGTTAAGAGTTGCTGCTTTACAGCGCCAGAGACCCGGGTTTTATCCTGGCTACTGGTGCTTGTCTGTACTGAGTTTGTAGGCTCTCCCCATGACCTGCGTGGGTTTTCCCCAAGAATTGTGGTGTCCCTCGACACTCCAAAGACCGACAACTTTATAAGTTAATTAGCTTGGTATAAATGTTATACTGTTATAGTGTAGGATAGTGTTAATATGCGGGGATTGCTAGTCGATGCTCGGTGGACCAAAGGGCCTGTTTCCACGCTGTATCTCTAAACTAAACTAACAAATATCAGGTTGTATTTAATATTAAACTCCATGTATATCCTTCTGCCAATCTGACACTTCATTGGCCTTTTACAGTTTTGCTTTTCTAAATCTTTGTGTTAGTGTGAGCTGCATGTTGTCCTCTTTTGCCCATGTCACCGATATCAACCCAGCTGTGACCCTAAAATTCTACTTGTCTTTCGTCAGCCTGTCACCTGAGCAACATCCTATTCCACTAATCCATGCTTTAAGTCTACTGGCCACAATTTAATCATACCATCACAGTTAATCTTGCCATTACCACAAATATATGAGACAAACCTTTGTGGACCCTTATCAGTGGTCTTCTGAAAACCCACTAACACAATATAGAGTTCATTGGGCACCTACGAATTATCCATAGGAACATTTGATCTTATTTTAGAACATGGAGCAGTACAGCACAACAACCGACTCTTCGGCATACAATATCTGTGCCAAACAGGATGCCAAAACAAACTCTTATCTGCCCGTACATAATGCATGTCCCTCCATTCCCTCTGCCCATCCAAAAGCCTCTTAGCAGCCACTATCATATCTGCCTCCACCACAACACTTGGCAGCACGTTCCTGACACCTACTACCCTCTGCATAAAGAAACATGCCCCCGTACCTCTTTTTTTTAATTCGTCCCTCTCACCTTAAAGCTATGTCTTCCAGTATTTGACATTTAATCCTGTGCCTGCTGCTTAAAAATTCATTAGTGCCAGGAGTACAAAGTGTTGGCCATTTATTTAATGAGCCTTACACATGAGCAGGTCTGTTCTTTTTGGACTTACCGAGGGTGGAGGCACAAATAAAAATGCATAAATCTTGGGCTGGAGCTGGAAGGATAACAGGGAGAGATGGTGGCCGTGAGGTAAACAGTGGATATCAGTAATCAGGGACATTGGGATCCAGAATTATTGTGTGGGAGGTGGGCATGTGGTAGTTGCTTGGTTGTTGTCAAGTGGAATCGGAAAGGGTCAGGGATTGCGGTGTTGGCGATGGATGTTGTCAATCTCTTGGATGAGAGGGGATAGGTATCACTCAGTCAGGTACTGTCTTCTGTGGTCAGGGATTAGATCATGATATGGGGCCAAATGCAGCTTGAGGATGGTGGGTGCCAGTGGTAGGGAGGGAGAGGCTTCATGTGGGAGGTGAGCTTAGGCAAGGATGGGCGTTGGCATTATGGATGCAAGGCCTTATGAAGAGAAACCAAGTAAATAAATTAAAAGGTACCCATGCACGTTAGGTTCCCTGGAGGTCTGCTTAAAAAATGCATTGTTACTGATAAAGCAGCAAGACAAGGAGTCTGAAAAGTCTGAAGAAGGGTCCTGACCCGAAACGTCGCCTACCCATTTTCTCCAGAGATTTCTGCCTGACCTGCTGAGTTGCTCCAGCACTCTGCGTCCATCTTTAGTATAAACCAGCATTTGCAGTTCTTTGTTGCTAAAAAACGAGCTGTGCTGAGAATGGCTAATGACCGATGCAGGTCAGGACCATGTGGGCTTTTGGGAATGATGTAAATACACGTAACTCCACTGTGAACATCTTGTTATCAGCTTGTAATCAGCGTAAGCACCTGGTTGAGTTTCCATAGTGATGCAATTTGAATCCAAGACTCTGCAAAAATATCAATAATATTAATTATATTGCAGCTCTGAAACAAAAACACTGCTACATGATCAAATTTCTAGGCAGTTGACTGTATTCCTGTTCAGAGGCATAACCTTAGCATTAAGCATCAACAAATATACTCTGGTATTTCTGTGTAAAACCTGACCATTAGACATTGAAACACTTTTCTAAATGAGTACAGATTATTAATAAGCTATCAGTGCCAGCATTAGCAGGGGCTTTTAGATGCAAACTTTGCTATGATGAATTTTGCTCCCTTTCATATATAATATAGTAATCATTTCCATTGTGTTTACTACTCACAGAAACCTGTTATTATGAACAAAATCCATCACAGATATTAGTTTTGTTAAAGGAACGTTGTCATCTGTTGAAACATCTTACATGATGCATTGCTTATACGTTTTTCTTATTGAGAAAGGTTCAATAGCCCAATAACAAACATCTCTGAGTTGTAACAAAAAGGGGTGACAGGAATTAAATTATAAACCTTGGTAAAAGGGCCGTTGAGAGTTTCTCCACAGACACTGCCTGGTCTGCGTTACTTGCATTTTCTGTTTATTGCTCAGATTTTCAGCATTTGTGACTTTATGCTTCTATTTTTATGAAGTATTGCGAGTCTATGAAGGGTAGCCTGTCCAGGCTGACCCCAGCAACTTCAACCCAGTGCTGCCGTCAGGTCAATGGGCCTTTAAGGCCAAGCTACGACTAACACTTTCAAACATTTTGTAATTGAAGGATAGAAGATGGTGCCTAAAAAGTAGTGGACTCGTGAGTACGAACCCAGTGTGGTCTACTATCCTCAAGAATCAAGAGTCAAGAGTCAAGTGTCTTAAGTCCCTGTCCCACGATGCGAGTTCACCCAAGAGCTCTCCCGAGTTTAAAAAAAAATCAAACTCATGGTACTTCATCGCAAGTATTTTTTTACTCTTGGAAATTTTTCACACTGTCGAAAAAACTTCATGAGTTTCCGCGTTTCCCGAATACCTACCGTTAGCATTACGAGCCGCTACGAGACATCCACGAGCTCCGACGTACCCGCTACATACATTCTACGTACTTACCACGAGTTTGACTTTTTTTTTAACTCGGGAGAGCTCTTGGGTGAACCCGCATCATAAATAAACAAATATAGTGCAATAATAATAATAGTCTGTTGTAGTTCAGAACTTATTTGGTGACATGTTTAATGGTCTGGGCTGTTATAATCAGAGTTTTAGTATGATTACGCCTCATGTATGGCAGGATTGTCACTAAACTGTAAGCAAACAATGAATTTCACAGTACTTAGGTACACGTGACAATAAAGTCCCTTTGAACCATTCAACTATTGATATGAAGGTGAGATAATACAAACGTTAAATCATAGTGCAGATATTCTCTGGAACATTGCCTCAAATCATGGAGGCAGCCAAGTCTTTGAAAACTTTAAAAGCAGTGTTATTAGATACTTGTTAAGAAAGTGAGAGAAAAATTACTGCAGATAGACAGGAATGCAGAGATGAAGTTGCAATCAGATCAACTATAATCATATGAAATGGTATGGCAGGCTTGAGAATCAAGTTGTCAACTCGTGCTTCTAATTCGTAAGCTATTATTTTCATTTGTGGCTGAAGGAAAAGGAGATAATGGAACATTTTAGCCATAGGGTGGGAATGTGATGATAATGGATAGAACAGACAAGAACATGATTCCTTTTATTTATTATTAAGATATAGCCTTGGGGACATTTTTCAAAAGCAAACTTTTCTATTGAACGAATAAACAAAAAAATGAATACAGTAAAACATAAGAATTTATTCATTTGTGTTTCACTGTAATAAGACCTTTTAAATTTGTCTTTATGTGTGAAAGATGTCGGCAACAGTGTGCAGGAAGAAAGACAAATTCTCAAGTTACGACACAAGAAACTGCAGATACTGGTTTACAAAAAAAGACACAAAGTGCTGGAGTAACTCAGCGGATCAGGCAGAGTATCTGGAGAGCATCAGTGTCCCGACCCAAAATGTTGCCTATCCAGTTCTCCAGGGACGCTGCCTAACCGATTGAGTTATTCCGGTACTTTGTGTCTTTTTAAAACACATGATTAGCTTTTCTTTTGAAAAGCTCGATTTTTAAATCTCCCTAAGACATGTGTTAATGTGCTTTCCATGACAATCAAAAGATTTGCTCCTTAAAAAAAAATCCTTCAATTGAAGCATGTTTCTTGGTAATCTCTCTGCTTTCCATCTGTGTCTCGTTCCGTGTCGTGCAATGATGGGATGCTTTACATTTCCTGATGATCTCCAGTTAACTCCCTGATGGACTATACATCTGATCAACTGACAGTCAGTGGTGATGTCTGCAGGATTCATTGAAGAAACTGCAGCATCAAAAATCCCTACGTACAGTACTACCTTTGGCAAACGTCTGGTGGCTTGTTCAGTTATTGTGATACGTTTCCTGGTAAACATGCGGCAATATGCTTGGGGATAGACATAAAATGCTGGAGTAACTCAACGGGTGAAACAGCATCTCTGGAGAGAAGGAATGGGCGACGTTTCGGGTCGAGACCCTTCTTCAGACTGATCTCGACCCAAAAGGGTCTTGACTCGAAATGTCGCCCATTCCTTCTCTCCAGAGATGCTGCCTCAGCCACTGAGTTATTCCAGCATTTTGTGTCTACCTTCGATTTTACCAGCATCTGCAGTTCTTTCTTATGCAATATGCTTGGGCTTTCCTTGTAACTCGGAAAAATTATTCCATTAATATAATCCATAAATTATCAAAAAGATCACATTTTCAATTCAACCAATTTCCCAGGAGGTTGTGAAGGGAATGCTATGCCTAAAGGGCTTGTCCCACTTGGGCGATTTTGCAGTGGACTGCCGGCGACTGTCAAGTTTGCGGCACTCGCTGAAAAACCGGGAACTGGAACAGCGAGTGACAGAGTGGAACACACACACACACACACACGCACGCACGCACGCACGCACGCACGCACGCACGCACACACACACACACACACACACACACGCCACACCCACCCCCCCCCCCCCGCAAAAAGGCAGGGGCCAGGGCAAACGCGGGGTAGAGCTCTCTGAAATTCAGACGGTGCAAAGCCAAGGTGATAGAGACACACACCGTGATGAATAAGGAAGGTTAAGATGGCTAGCACAGTGTACGTTAAGTCCTTTAAAAGGGGGAAAAGGGGGAAGGAGAGACACTTTTAAGAAGCCAGCCAACTTTTAATAAGCCAGAGATACACAGCTGTGAATTGTGGCGGGCATTTAACATTACCGGTCGGTTCTCCTTGGATCTGAATAGTCGTGCTTACGTTTTTTTCCTCCAATGAGCCAATGAAAATGCCCGGTCAGCAAAGGCGATTAACTAAAACTACCTATAACTAGTTCGACTACCTCTAACTACATGGCGACCCCACTACAACTGCACCTACGACGACAAAAGTATCGATTTTCTCCATGGCGACAATTTTCTCCATGGCGACAAAGTTACAAAGTATCCTGAGTCAAGCCCTCCTTGTTCTCTGAGATAATGGACACTGTGGGCCAAAGGCCTTGTTATTGTGCTATGTTGTTCCATGTTCTGTGGTTCTGTGGTCTATGTACGGGGACTATGGACAACCTACGGTTCAGTATCTTTCTTTTAGTGCAGTGCTGATTAATTTTCAGCAATAAGCTAGAAAAGGTTCAAAGATTAATTTACTGTCACATACACCAATTGGTGTAGTGAAATTCAAGTTGCCATTGAAGCACATTAATAAGAATACATCATAACGTTATAAAGGAATTTAACATTAAACATAAAAAACATCCCCCCACAGTGGGAAGGCACAAAGTCCAGTCCCCACCCCCTTGTCCACCCATAGTCGGGCCTATTGAGGCCTCCGCAGTCGCTGCTATGGCGGCCCGATGTTTCAGGCCCTTGTCGCCGGGTGATGGTGCTCCGTCGTCGGGAGAACCCTCTCGGCGGCCTGGGACACCTGGACCAGCCGCTTCCTTACCGGAGACCGCGTCTTCCACAGCCAACAGGCCGCGCTGGATGAAGCTCCACCACTGGCGATCTCAGCGAGAGATCCCATGCTCCACGATGTCAAAGTCAGAGCCGCCGCCCGCAGCTGGCCGCTCCACAGACCCGCAGTTCCACGATGTTCTAATCGGTGGGCCCAGCACATCGGAGCTCCAGCGCGGCGACCCGGGCAAGCCATCGGCCGCTCTGCGATAGCGCTCCAGCGCTGTGCCGCCACCGAAGCCATGGTTCTGGCCGGTCCCGACAGGAAACGCTGCTCCAGACCCGATGGTAGGCCGCGAGGATGGGTCGAAGATGCTGCTCACAGGAAAGCCGCCTCTCCGACCAGGTCGGGACTAGGAAAAGCAGTTTCCCCCCTTCCCCCCCCCCCCCCACCCCCCAGATAAAAAGACTAGACCTCCAAAACAAAACACTATTTTAACATACTAAAAATAACAAGAAGAAGTTAAAAGATGGACAGCAGCAGGCAGGGCAGCCATACCCAACTGGACGCCTCTCCCCCATAATGGAACGTTTGTCATTGCTTTGATATGTTTAAAACATAATTTTACTTGTATGCACTTTTGGTGTCCACCTAAGTTTTAGTTTAGTTAAGTTTAGAGATACAGCGCAGAAACAGGCCCTTCGTCCCCCAAATCCGCACCAACCAGCGATCCCCATACACTAACATTATCCTACACACTCGGAACGATTTTTACCTAACCCAATTAACTTACAAACGTGTATGTCTTTGGAGAGTGGGAGGATAATAGTGCATCCGGAGAAAAGCCAAACAGTTCATGGGAAGAATGTTAAAACTCCGTACAGACAGCACCCGTAGTCAGGATCGAACCCAGGTCTCTGGCATCACCATGCCGCCCACTGGAGTGAAAATTATTTCAAATTTCTATGCTAAGCAAGAAACTCATAAAAGATTTGCAATTCGCAATCCTGAAAACCCTGATGGGTTTAATAAGTACAGTCATTGCTGCTGCGGCTCATACGATTTTCCTGCAATTGCATTTATGGGTTATCTTTGAGGAACATCAGGCACGTGATTTGATTGACCTTACAAGTGCGGCAAACTTCTGAGTAGCAATGGGTGTGTTGTACTGGAGATTAAGGAATCTATTGAAATCAGACTGCAGCACACACAGAACTGATATATCAGTTCAATAGGTTTACTTAATTACTAGGCATAGTCAGAATGTGAAGGTAAAACAGACGTGGAGTACAATTGATACAGGTTGAACTACAGGAGTAATGAAGGCTTATCTGCTTGCTGCTCTGCACTTTGGACCATAGGGACCTGTTATTTACTTTTGTTATTGTAGTTAGCTTTGAGTAATTGCAACTTAACGAGCTGCAAATTACTGTAAGAAACATCTGTTCCGTGCGTAAAAGTTATCAACATGATGACTACACTGCCAGTGGCAATTTTGCAGTTGACCATCAAGATAATGAAAATGAAAATTGGCGACTTTTTGCCAATTACCCAATTTCAGGAAAAACATGCTCTGAGGGAACTTTACTCACCAGTATAGCACTGACGGAACTTATACTCACCTATATAGCACTGGGCAACATACTCACCAGTATAGCACTGAAGGAAATTATTCGTAAATTGTGCTGATTCCAGCAGTAAGTCTATGCAGTCCTATTTGGTAAATTGAAGCACTTCAAACAAAACAGATGTTAGTGCGCAGGACGGAACTGCAGATGCTGGGTTACACCATTGATAAACACAAAAAGCTGGAGGAACTCAACGGAACAGGCAGCATCCCTGGAGAGAATGAATGGGTGATGCTTCGGGAAGTTCGGGTCAAGGAAGGGTCTCGACCCGAAACGTCAGTCTGTGGAAGGGTCTCGACCCGAAGTGTCACCATTCCTTCTCTCCAGAGATGCTGTCTGTCCTGCTGAGTTACTCCAGCATTTTGTGATTTTGTGTCTAAATGTGGAGAGAAGCTTAGTGTAAAGAGAAACTGGAAGTTCCACATGATATTTGAACAGTGAGCAGAGAACAGGATCCAGTAGCTGAGAATGATGGGGACCCAGCAGAGGGTGGGGGGGGGGGGGGGGGGGGGGGGGCGTTGCCAAGAATGAAGGAGGATCCGGTTTGCGGGGGTAGGGTGGTGGGTGAAAGACTGATGCCACTTGCCGTGGCAGGCAGTAGATAGGACTGTTTAGTGAACTTTTGTAATTTTGTCATCGTCAAAACGTGGCGACACTTGTGTACTGCCTAGGTGATGTCTGCTGTATGATTTTTCCAGGTTGTATGCAAAACAAAGCATTTCACTGTACTGCAAAAAAGTATAATTGAATTGAATACTACTTTATGTGGTCCACCCCAAACATGTTAAATAGTTAAATCTTTTGCCAGCCATAGATATCTGTAGAGACAACAGAGAATGAAGATCCAAGAATCAAGCTTTTGTTACAGAGAGGTACACCATTGTTTTTGTTTACATTATGAAACATTCGGAAAACACAGCCCATACCGTACAATTGTACAACTGCAGCCAAGCATCCTCTGAAAGTAGAGATTACTGACCAATACTGTGTTCACTCAAACAAAAAACACAAAGGCAATACTTACAAAATGTACAACTATGTTTTCATAACTCATAGTCTTCAGCTCCTCTTGTAATGAAAACATGAACTACCACACCAAGGTATACAGATCTTTTAAATTATGTCACTGATGTAAATGTGTAAATGTAAATGTGTCCACAACACATCCATGTTATATAATGAAGCCATGTGATAGCTTAATATTATTGCCCTGGGAGGTACATGCAGCCAAATCCAATGTAAAAGTACAGTGTATTTAACAAAGGTACAAAGGTACCCAAAAAGGGCACGTATTCCTTTTCTCCAGAGACACTGCACTGAGTCACTCCAGCTTTTTGTTTCTATCTATGGTATATGCACAATGTTGCAGGAAAGAACTGCGGATGCTGGTTTAAACCGAAAATCGACACAAAATGTTGGAATAACTCAGCGGGTCAAGTAGCATCTCTGGAGAAAAGGAATGTGACATTTTGAGTCGGAATCCCTTGCAAACAGGAAACACCCTTTAATGTAGCGGCTTAGATTTTCTTTATTCTATTTTTGAACTTAAATGCATTCATGAATATTCCGCTGTTAATTGTCTCTCCGCATTCATTTTAGATAACCAAACGTTCAGTAAGTACAACATATTTGCCTAACAAATAATCCTTGTCTGTGACACAAAAAGCTGGAGAAACTCAGCGGGTGCAGCAGCATCTAAGGAGCGAAGGAGATAGGCAACGTTTCGGGTCGAGACCCTTCTTCAGACTGAATTTGTGTCCTCCCATATAGCATACCCCAAGTTGGACACTCATTTTCTCACAAAAAAAGAATTTGGAGGTACAAGCTGAAATAAAGAAATTATATAGAAAAGGGGTAATTGAGAAGACACATAATCAATATCACCAATTTGTGTCTAATATTTTCCCTAGGTCAAAGAAGGATGGGGGATGTCGAATCATCCTTGACTTGAAGAGCCTTAACCCTTTTGTGCAGTATAAACATTTCAAAATGGAAACATTTGGTACTGCCAAACAACTGATTTCCAGAGGATGTTACATGGCATGTATTGAGCATAAAGATGCATATTACTCAGTGCCTGTTCATAGGGATCATCAGAGATATTTGAAATTTAGCTGAATGAGGCAATTTAAAGCACTGCCTAATGGGTTAACCTCAGCACCTAGATTATTTACAAAACTGTTAAACCAGTATTGGGGCTGCTCCAGGCTCAGGGCCATATTATAATGGCTTATTTGGATGATATCTTAATAATAGGTAAGGCCCGGGAAACAGCTGAATTATCAGTGTCAGTTGTTAAACTCATGTTTCAGAGATTGGGGTTCCTCATTCATCCAGTTAAATCCAAATTGATACCAGTTAGAGTGATTGATTATTTGGGATTCACTATTAACTCAATTCACATGCTAGTGACCTTGCCCAGGGGCAAGAGATTAAATTTAATTGAAGGCTGTAACAAGCTCATGGTGGAGCAACAACCTTCAATTAGACAGGTGGCCAGCCTGGTTGGCAAAGTGACTGCCTTTTCAGCTGCACAGTATGGACCTTTGCATTACCAACATTTACAACATGCGAAGGAACAGCCACTCAGAATAAATGCAGGTCATTTCAACACGCCCATGCAATTACCAGCTGAAGCCATTGCTGAATTGCACTGGTGGATAATGAACATTTCAAATTGCTCCAGCAAAATTCTGGTTGAGGAACCCTCAGTTGTTTTACAGACTGATGTTAGTGCCTTAGGTTGGGGTGCTACGGATACCATCTCTAGCTGTGGAGGCAGATGGAATATGCATGAGGAATTTATTCTTCAATCACATGGAATTAATTATTTAGAGCTATTGGGAGTGTTTTATGGGCTTAAAGCTTATTGTACTACTATGAGTCACTTACATGTTCAACTTCAGATTGACAACACTACAGCAGTGGCATATGTTAATTACATGGGTGGAATCAAGTCAGAATCTTGTGATAGATTGGTTAATCTTATTTGGCACTGGTGTATTACAAGAAATATTTGGGTTTCAGCTATCTACCTACCAGGTAGACTGAACATGGTGGCAGACACCAGGTCACGCAAATTCAATGACAACACAGAATGGATGTTGAATCATGATGTAATTAATAATATTGTTGTTCGGTATGGGATGCCAGATATTGATTTGTTTGCATCCAGACTCAATCACCAGTTACCTAAATATGTTTCATGGGAACCAGACCCAGGCACAGTAGCGGTAGATGCATTCTCGATACACTGGGGTGGAATGTTTTTATATGCATTTCCTCCATTTTGCCTCATCAATGCTTGCTCAAGATCAAGCAGGACTCGGCTTCGGGAGTGTTGGTGGTACCTGACTGGCCTACTCAGTCATGGTTCCCTCTCGTTTTGGAGATAAGAACACAGCCTATTATGGGTGTTCCAAAATGCAGTGACCTATTGATGCACCCTGTAATTGAGGATTTACATCCATTACATTATCATATTGATCTGTTAATTTGCAGATTCTGAGGGGGCCATACCTGGGGCTTGGACCATCCGATCGTACTGTGGATGTGATTGCTGCGGCCTGGAGGGATATTACCAAAAAACAGTGTACCTCTCATGTCAGGAAATGGGAGATGCTCTGTTCACGGAGGAGCATTACATATCATACGACATGCATCTCAGATGTGCTAGAAATTCTGTCAACATTATATTTTGATGAAGGGTTAAGCTATAGTGCCATCAAGAGTGCCAGGAGTGCCCTGTCATCATACTTATGGCTGGGGTCGGCACAACATTCTGTTGGATCTCACCCTTTAATATACCGGTTTATGAGGGGTGTTTTTAATTCCAATCCCCCCAGACCCAGTTACTCAGAAATCTGGGATGTGAGCGTGGTGTTCACGCTGCTTCGCCAGTGGGCTCCAGCCACATCCCTGTCTTTGTCCAAAATCACCCTTCAGGTGGTCATGCTCGTGGCGCTGGTTTCAGCGCAACGGGTCCAGACGTTGCAGAAGCTGCGACTGGACAGGATGGTATCATCTGATAATAACATTACGTTTTACATTTATGATTTAATTAAACAGAGCAGACCAGGGGTGTCAGGGTTCAAGATTATTTTTTTCGGCATACCCCACGGATTTACGACTGTGTGTAGTGTCGCACTTGTAATATTATGTTAAGGTCACCAAGAGCCTCAGAGGTTCGGAATCATCATTATTTATTAGCCACAAAAAACCGCATATGAAAGTGTCAGTTCGGACCATTTCAAGGTGGCTGAAACAGGTTCTCGTGTGTGCAGGAATGGACACTGACCATTTAAAATCTCACTCCACCAGGGCGGCATCAATGTCAGTAGCGAGGGCAATGGACGTCCCTCTCGATCATATCCTCGCGGCCGCAGGATGCTCAAATGAACTGACTTTTCAAAGGTTCTATAACAAGCCACTTACCGAACTGGGCGTATTTGCCCAATCCATTTTAAGTTCTGTTTCATAGTTTCCCCCTGGGAGAAAGTAACTAGGTCTATAATCTTACTATGTTACTTCAATTACTGTTATCTGTGATTTCACACCGCTGCTTTGAAGATTGCCGCGCATGCGGACTGGCGGGGTTCTTCACGTAATCGCTCATCGTAACGCCTCGTAAAATAAAGATCAAACTTCAAACTGGTAAGCTCGTTTAATCTTACTATTATATTTGTGTAGAATGGATCTAGACTGACGGTATCACTGATTTTCTAACCTTTAGGCTGGAGAGCCAAGTCTGGAAAGCCAAGTCTGGAGAGCCGGGGGTAAGCCAGGACTCTGCGGATCCAAACACATCATTTCTTCGAGATAGACACAAAAAGCTGCGGTAACTCAGCAGGACAGACAGCATCTCTGGAGAAAAGGAATAGGTGATGTTTCGGGCTGAGACCCTTCTTCAGATCCCATCCTCTCGCACAAACTCATTTCCTCATGGCCTTTTGGTAAAGCAATCGTGCCACTAAGTCACTATTATTTTCTGAGAACTTACTCAGTGACTACTGTGGACTAGAGGATACTGGAATGAGGGTGGGAGGTGGAGGAGGTGGAGAGGGGAGAGGGAGTGGTGGTGCGTGGGTGGGGGGATGCTTCATTCTTACTTGGAAGCCAACCTGGTGACCATGTTTCCAGGCACCATGGAGATTTCCACGAACTGCACGTACGAATGCCTGTGTGTTACTGGGTTGAGATATTTGTGTCTGTCAGGTGATCGTAAGATTGCTAATATTCAGGGAATGGAGGGATAGGCATCATGTACAGGCAGATGAGATTAGTTTGCCTTGGCATCATGTTCCATATAGACAGTGTGGGCTGAAGGGCCTATTCCTGTGCTATACCCTTCTATGCTCTATGTTCTATCTAGCAGCTGTATCAGATCCCTTATCTTTAAACAGTGGACTTCAGAGCCTCACAATTACAGTTCTCTGTGACATTCCCTCTACTCCGCAGTGATATCAAAGCTCTGTGCATTGAGCCTTGCACGAGCAATTGATTAGACATTACAGGTCCACTTGCTGCCTTTACGATACGATACGATGGCACTTTATTGTCAGACCAAGGTCTGAAATTTGTTTATGCATACAGCCATACAGTAAAATAAAGAACACAACACAGTTCTTAGCTTGGCAAAGTTTCAATAATATATATTTTTTTTAATGGTGGCAAGCCTGATTCAAAACAGCCAAACAGCAAAACAGAATTATATTTCATTTTTATTGTTCCTAACGTCATCAGTCATTCTTTTCTGTTGGGTGTACATCTCAAGCATAAGTTACTCAGTTTCCACTGGTGGGGAACATGTAAAACCTGGGGCATTTTCTGTATCCAGTTTGTTAATGTGTTGAGAAGCAAAATTTACTGCATAAACCAAGTACACTTATTAATCTCAAGTACAACGCATGCCCCAGCTATCAAACAATCTTTATTCTTATATAACTGATATTCAGAGAGCCATTTAAATGCTATTCCCGCAGATTTAAGTAATTAAAACATTAAAACATATATTTCAAGTTTCTAAAATATAAAATAATATATGCACTTAAAATACATTTAAAAAAGTCAATACATAATTTGAAGGATGAAAATTAATTAAAATAAGTCAGGACCAATGATTTCCCAAAAAGTCAGTGGCCCTGTTCAAGTGAGCTGCTGTGATGTAAATAGTGGTCTCAGTAATAGTAAGCAGTTGTGGTAGTAGAAGTTGCTTAAGGTGAGTGGAAAGGGTGTTAAACCGGATCTGAGGGGAAAGCATTTTACTCTGAGGATGGCTGATGTTCTGAATGTGCTGCCAGAGGAGGCAGTGAAACCAGACACATACTACAATTAAAAGACAGTTTAGATAGACACTTAAATGAAAGAGGCATGGAAGAACACAGTCCTAGTGCAGGCAAGTGGGGTTAGGGTAGATGGGCTAAGAAGGAAGCATTGGTCAAACATGCGGTTCTTCATAACCCTACATAATTGGAGATTCTCTTTTGCGACTCTCTGGTTTGTTCCTGAGATCAAAGATGAGTCTGAAACCAATCTAAACAACCAGATGGGTGAACTGAAATGCAAGGCCTGGTGAAGCATGAACATCATGGCTTTTTTTACTTACTATTTCTGTAAATATTTATTGCACCATCTTTCTAAAATTGGAATCAACAGATGTCCAATTTGCATCTAGACCATGCTGTTGAGGTTACATGCTCCCTGTTATTGCTAATGTCTAAGATACCAGAGACTCCATTTGTAATAGTGGGGAATATGTAACTCCTGGAGCACATTTTGTACCTTAGTTTAAATATGGATTCAGACCCTTTGGGCCACCGAGTCTATGCTGACCATCGATCACCCGTTACCCGTTCTATTTTATCCCTTTTTCTCATCATCCCTCCACACTCGGGGCAATTTACAGAAGCCATTTAACCTACAAACTCACATGTCTTTGCGATGTGGTAGGGAACCGGGGCACCCAGAGGAAACCCTTGATTGTCACGGAGAACGTGCAAACTCTACGCAAATAGCACCAAAGTCAGGGCTGAACCCCAGTCTCTGGTGCGATGAGGCAGCAGCTCTTCCAGCTGCACCACTCCACTGCCCCAATCAGGTCCATTAACACAAGCAGAAATGAAAATTAAAGACTAAACTAAATTCACTCCAAAAGAATCCCAACTCGGAACATCATCTGCCCTGTTCCCACTCCAGATGCTGCCTGACCCGTTGAGTTCCTCCAGCAGTTTGTTTTGTGCTCGAAATTTTGGCATCTGCAACCTCTTGTGTTTATACTTCACAATACTAAAGTCACTTTACTGAAGTCAAAACGCACCCAACTCAATTTATAGCAAAACATTTACAAAGTTTCATAAAAACTTAAAAACTGTTCATTTAGGATCACATTAATTCTACAAACTAACCACGTGGCTCCTCCAAGTTCTTCTTAAATAGCACTTCAGCTCTTGATCTTGTATCACGGAATAAATGTTAATCGAGATAAAGAAAAAATAATTGCCTGTTTTGTCAAGCGCACTTCACTTTAGGGTATGAATACTGATCAGTCTGGAATACGTCCAGGCAGATGTAGAAACTACTTGTCAACATTAATTAGTTCTGGTCCCCAGGGTGCAGTGTGCTAACTAAACACAACGTGAAACACGGCCAAAGCCTGGCATTGAAAATCAGCCATTGATTTGTGCAATGGCAGGAATTGTTCTTGTTAATGAGTTCTCCACAGTTCGGAGGACATGAATCCCAAAGATCATATGTCTTTTGGGTGGGCTGGACAATACACATAAGTATCGTAATCTCATGGGACAAGCTAGAGTTTTTTCCCATCTGTTTATTATGCACATGTCATTTAAAAAACAGTTCATTGCTTGTTTCAATTCGAAACTACATGCTAAATAGACACAATAGCTTGGGAAAATGGAGCAGCCACCATTTATAGTCACATCCTCTTTGAAGGTTGAACAATTTCCAAATACAAAACAAAGATAACTCCAGCCCTCCCTGCCATTCAATATAATCATGGCTGATCTATGCTGGCCTCAACCGCATCATGCAAGGAGACAGGCATTTCTCACTCAAATCCTCTTGACCCTCTGCCACGTTACATGTGGTGCAGATAATAATATGGAGATTATCATCCTTGTGGTTTTGCTTTTCAATTTTTTGCTGAATTTCTCATAATCCCTCAACAGAACCTGCTGCCTGGTCTTATCCATATTGTTGGTGCCTCCAAGGGGCAACAACTGGAGAGGGGGTGGGTGTGTGGGGGGGGGGGGGGGGGGGGAGTGGGGGGGGGGGGGAGGGGGAGGTGGGTGTGTGGGAGAGGGAGGGTGTGGGGGAGGGAGGGACTGTGGCGGACGGGGGTGTGGGGGAGTGGGAACCTTCAAAACCTTCATAACTTTTGTACTATTTCACGATCGGAACAAAACTTACTTGATTTGCAGCAGAAGAGAATGGTGAGTAATGTGGCGAAGAATTGTAGCACTATGGGGGATCGTTTTTGCGTAAATTTTTTAAAAACAAATTTTTTAAAATCAATGTATTTATATATTTATTTAAATATTATTAGAAGCATGTATACAAATAATAGTAAGCGACAATTTAATTACAGATTTCTCACATAGCTTCAGTTTTTTTAATGTTTTAAAGATTAAAAATAAAGAGAGAAAAAGATGAGAGAAACTAATAAAGAGAAAAATGAGATGCAAAAGGAATCTACCAATATCAAGATTGTGGAGATAGATTCAGGAAATGTTGAGTATAACTATTCATCCAATCCAAAACTCAGGTTTCAACCCTGATTTTGTGTTAAACCAATTCACTTTTTCAAAATTCAATAAATGGAGACCATATTCCAACAAATAATTCTGGGTTTTTGCGCAAATTTAATTACAACGCGGACAGGGTCAAGATGAGATTTTTAGTAATAGGGTAGGTAGGTTGATAGATAGATAGATAGATAGATAGATAGATAGATAGATAGATAGATAGATAGATAGATAGATAGATAGATAGATAGATAGATAGATAGATAGATAGATAGATAGATAGATAGATAGATAGATAGATAGATAGATAGATAGATAAAGGGTTTGGACACGCTAGAGGCAGGAAACATGTTCCCGATGTTGGGGGAGTCCAGAACCAGGGGCTACAGTTTAAGTATAAAGGGTCAGCTATTTTTACAGAGATAGGAAACACTTTTTTACACAGGGAGTTGTAAGTCTGTGGAATTCATTGCCTCAGAGGGCGGTGGAGTCCGGTTCTCTGGATACTTTAGAGAGAGAGCTAGATAGGGCTCTTAAAGATAGCGGAGTCAGGGGATATGGGGAGAAGGCAGGAATGGGGGACTGATTGGGGATGATTGAATGGCGGTGCTAGCTTGAAGGGTCGAATGGCCTACTACTGCACCTATTGTCTATTGTCTATTGACTATTGTCTGGTGGTTCGAAGAGATCTGGAAGTACTTCACGCAAAAAGATTGTGGGAGAATAAAACTCTCCCATAAAATATAAAAAATATATATGCCAGCAAAATTAATATTTTTTACTTGGCATCAATAGAGTTTTGCTCATCGAGGTTAGGAATTGATAGAGAACCAACTTGGATGAACGGAATTAAGATAAAGGCTTTAGGGACTGAGGCTCTGAAACTAGAATGTAGAATATTGAATATAATAGTAAGATTAAATGAGAACTTACCAGTTGGAAGTTTGATCTCTATTTTATGAGGAGTTACGATGAGGGATTACGTGAAGAAGCCCCGCCAGGCGCATGCGAGCCGTACTTCAAAGCAGTGGCGTGAAAACACAGAAACTATAGCCAAAGTGATATAGTAAGACTCAGAAGACTAGAACTACCAGATGATCTTTGCGATTATGAGGGCCGGGAGCGGAGGGCACGTAATCCCTCATCGTAATGCCTCATAAAATAAAGATCAAACTTCAAAAAGGTAAGTTCTCATTTAATCTTACTATTTTACTTTGGAGTCACGTGAGTGACTACGTGAAGATTTCAAAGCTCTGTGATTTCATGCCGTAGATCCATTCCATACGACACACTGCTTCAGTTGACACAGTAGTGAATAAATTATGTATTGAACATTGCTTCGAATTATCCAATAATCATTTTTAAAATAACAATACAGTAATAACCCCTCTATCCCAGGGGAGCTTACAAATGAAATTTATAAAGACAAATCAAATCAAATCAAACAGAACCCAAAACAGCATGCCCAAACACTGGCACTGTCATGACAGGTTTATCATAATTTTAGAAAAGTTGATTCCTTAGACCATCCTGCGGCCTCGCTGTGGATGTTGATGCTGTCCTGGTGGAGTGAGATTTAAACACATGAGTGTTTACTCCAGCGGAATCCAAAACCTGTTTTACCATCTAGAAATAGTTTATACTGACACCTTTTATGAGGTTTTTTGTGACTGATGAGCATTGCTGTCTCAGAGCCTCGGAGACTCTTAGTTACCTCGATATATTGACTCAGGTGCTTAACTAATAACTTTTGGTCAACAGGGCATGCTTTAAAACTTACTTTGGTTCCGGCCATTCCTGACCTGCTTTATACACATAAAACGTAATGTTATCTGCAGAAAAATACATGCTATCTAGTCGTAACTTTTGTAATGTTTGCACTCGTTGCGCTAATATTAGCGCCATGAGCTTAACCACTTTAAGTGTTAACTTCTGAAAAAACAATGACGTAATTGGAGCCCATTGCCAAAGCAGTGTGAGAACTATACTGACACCCCAGATTTCTGTATAACTTGGTTTAGGAGGATTTTTGTTAAAGATTCCTCTCATGAATCGGGACACTAATGGATGACCCGATAGGTTGTTGTTCTGAAACTGCCCTGAATAGGACAAAGCACTCCAAGCACTATTAATGGCACTATAACTCAAGTGCTCATCAAAATGCACTGTAGCAAGGAACTCCAATACATCCGGTATGCTTACAGTATGATAAGATATATCTGACTGCAAACAACATCTCCCACTTCTTAATATGAGACACATATTGTTTCTTAGTGCTATCTCTCCAAGCTGCAGTTATCACATCCATGGTCCTATTTGCCAGTCCAAGGCCTTCGAACGGTCTGGTCAGAACCTGCAGATTAACAAATTAATATGATCACTCGTTAGGTGGGCGGTGGTCGGAGCGACTCTCATCGCAGCGGCCTCTGCAGTCCGTCTGTCTTTTTTTTTTGTCCCGTTTGAGTGTAGTTAGTTAGTGTTTTTTTTAGCTGGATATGTGTGGGGGGTGCGGGGCGGGGTGGGTGAAACTTTTTAAATCATTTCCCTGTGCGGAGGACCCAACCTTTCCTCTGTCGGGTCTCCATTGTCGTTGGTGCCTAGCACCGTGAAGCGGTCTCCAACCGGACCTGGGGCTCCAGTCGCGGAGCATGCAGACTACTCACCATCGTGGAGCTGGCCGAGTTAGGAAAGGGAGGAGCTGTGGTGGCACGCTGCTGCTGCCCGACCCCGAGATTCGGAGGCTCCAGCTGCAGGCCGGTGGACGGTAACACCGGGAGCTCACGGGTCCCTGGTGGGAGACCGCTTTTCGGAGCTCCCGCAGCGGCAACTTCTCCCGCCTGAGATGCGGGGTTAAAAATGACCTGGAGCGGGGCCTTACATCGCCCGGCGCGGCTTTAATGGCCACGGGACTTGTTAGCGCCCACTGGGGTCTCCAACATCAAGACCCGGAGCTCGGCCTTGCAATGCCCGGCGCGGCCTGAATGGCCGCGTGACTTATTTACCATCGCCCGCCAGGGGCTTTGACTCTGACATCGGGAGAAGAATGTGGAGTGCAGAGGAGAGATGAGACTTTGCCTTCCATCACAGTGAGGAGGAGATTCACTTTGATGGGTGTTTGTGTCAATTGTGTTGTGTCTTGGTTCTTTTCTTGTTTGTATGACTGCAGAAACTAAATTTCGTTTGAACCTCAATGAGGTTCAAATGACAATAAATGGTATTGTATTGTATTGTATTGTATTGTAAAGGATGACTTTCTCCTGTTACTGGATGCACCAACAATTACTGCAGTTGGGGACAGTCATGAATGGCTGAGTTATCATTCTGAGCACCAATGGGAACCATGGCTGTGTAGGCCACTCCGGAACCACCAAAATGCCTAAGGCGGAGTCCTGCTATATTTTGGTGAGACATTGCCTAATCAGGCAGAATGGGGAAACATAGACTTCCGGTGGCACTATGGAGGGCTAGAGAGCAACGCCAGCCGGCTCCTCGAAAAAACGGAGAAAAATCGGGGAGAAAGCGGCCTACCTGCTGCCTGCTGCCTCTGCACCGATTGCCGTGAGTGACGTCATCAGGCGCGCGACTTACTATGTCTACACAGCGCAGCCCATCCGCAGATAAACCGAAAAGTCGTGTTACCAGGCAGAAAATGGTGGAAGGCCCGACTGAAGCCTCGGGCTCAGGTAGGACGCTATCCCAAGAAGATGTGTAGAAAAAAAACGATGAAAAAATCGGAAGGTGAAGAACTTAAAACTTTTATTGCAAGTGAAATTGCTGGTTTAAAGGAAGAAATAAAGCTGGAACTAAAGAATGAACTGGCAAAAACGAGTGAAGAATTGAAGAAGATGAATTTTGGGGAAGAAATTAAAAAAATAAAGGTGTAAATGAAGGAGTTAAAGCTTGAAATTAATACCACGGCTAAGAATACATCGGATGAACTGAAGAAAGAAATTGCAGAAATATTGATGGTCTGACAAATGAGACAAATGTTTGAAGAAAGGCTGAATCCTGTGGAGCTGGCATTGAACCAACAGACGGCAGCCATAAAGAGCCTTGAAGAACTAGCCGAAACAAGTGCTCAGACTACAGCAAAGCGTATCACAGAAAACCAACGTCTAACTGAATTACTGGGCAAAATAACTGAGAAATGTACTGAATTGGAAGGTCGATAGAGAAGACAGAACCTAAGAATTGCGGGTTTTCCAGAAGGGAAAGAGATGGATCAAGATCTCTGAGAATTCACTGGAAATTTACTGCAAAAAGTTTTATCTCTGGATCAAAAGCCTTTACTTGCCCGAGCACACAGAGTGATGAGATGCCAGACAAGACAAAGCGCTCCCCCAAGACAAATGATAATAAAAGTACAGTACGACCATGTCCTGGAGGAGATAATGCAAAAAATTGCAAGAAACAGAAATCTTGCATTTGAAGGACACAGGAGAATGATTAGAGTCAAATATAGAGTTTGATTTCATTTGCCCTCTTTGGAAACTTTTTTTCTTTTTTATTAGTAATTTTTATTTTTATTTTATTTTTTCCTTTCTTTTCGTTTTTTTTAATTATATTTTCAAACAAGTTTTAAATATATGTATCCTCACATTTCCGACTATTGGAACCCGAATATTTTAAAATTTAATATCCCTGGTAAAATACTGCTATGGAATAAAAATTCCAAGAAACCAAGGAGCTGATTAAGTTGGTAACATCAACTACGGAAGTCGGTCGATGGTTAGCCATGCTAGTATGGCTAGCACTAACTACACTAATACTAGATGTAGTTTTTTCCTTCTTTGTGCACAATACTAATTTCTTAACCTATCCTCTTTTCTTCTCTATTATAATCTATCATTATTATTTTCAGTTTGAATGGAGTTACAAATTGGATCAAAGGAGATATACACGTGAGAGACATTCAAGGGTCTTAAAATTCGTCTATTCAGAGTTCGGGTGTAAGGTCGGGTCTGTCGATCTGAACCATTGGCTCTATTATAGACCCCCATTATCAAAAGATGCAAGATTTAAAAATGAATAAGGGGAATGAGGGGATAACGTTTTGTAGCTGGAACGTTAATGGTATTAATGAACCAATTAAGAGAGGTAAAGTACTAGCACATTTAAAAGCAATTAAAGCTGATGTGATTTTTATTCAAGAAACACATTTAAAAAAAGATCCGAGCATAGGCTGAAAGCTAAATGGATAGATAAAATGTATCATTCTTCTTTTACACACAAATCCAGAGGCATAGCAATATTTTATTTCGTAAAGGCACTTTATTTAAACATACATCAACTATAACTGACAATGACGGTAGATACATTATTGTAATAGGCGAATTAAATGCACAAAAAATGATTTTTGTCTATGTATATGGACCAAACTTTGATAGTCCACTGTTCTTTAAGAAAATATGTAATAACATCTCGGAAATAGCACAACATAACTTAATAATTGGAGGAGATTTAAATTGTACATTAGATTTTTATTTAGATAGATCCACAAGACCAAGGAAAACCAAATCCCATTCCAGTGACTTATTAAATGCATATATGGATACTAGTAATATTAAAGATGTTTGGAGAGTAGAAAATCCGACTGGACGAGAATATTCATTTTATTCACCTGTACATAAAACCTATTCAAGAATAGATTATAACTGACAATGACGGTAGATACATTATTGTAATAGGAGAATTAAATGCACAAAAAATGATTTTTGTCAATGTATATGGACCAAACTTTGATAGTCCACTATAAGTGGAATATAAATTAAATAAAATATACTCAGATCAAGTTGTAAAACTCTATCAATATACTAAACAATTACAATTTGAATTTGGAGATAAACCTCAAAAGTTATTGGCTCGTCAATTACGGAAGATGGAGGGAGAAAAGATAATCCATAGGATTAAATCATACAATGGCGAACCATTAGTGCAACCCAAAGATATTAATGAGAGATTTTTGCAATATTATAAAAAATTATATTCAGCTAAAACGACAGAAAACAGGATAGGAATAGAAGCATTTAAAAAAATATGTAATCTGAATGGGTTGGATTCACAAAATAGAGAATCACTAAATGCTGAAATATCAGTAAAAGAAATCGAAGAATCTATCAGATCATTAAAAAATGGTAAAACACTGGGACCAGATGGTATTGGTTCGGAATTTTATAAAACATTTTATGGTCTGATTGCACATTTGAAGATACTCTATGAATACATTTATACCCATCAGAAACTACCAGAAACGTTAAATGAATGTATTATTATAACACTTATACCTAAAATAGACAAAGATCTAGATGACCCAGGATTATATAGAGCTATAGCTCTTTTAAATACTGATCAAAAGATACCAACCAAAATATTAGCACAAAGACTAAGCACAGTTATTAATAAATTAATTCACCCGGATCAAACAGGATTTATACCAAAACGATATTCCTCATATAATCTGAGACGATTATTCAATATTATATATTCGAAAAGAGGTATTAATAAAGACCTAGTAATTATATCGTTAGATGCGGAGAAAGCCTTTGACCAGGTGGAATGGTCTTACTTGTTTTCGGTTATGGAAACTTTTGAGTTGGGAGAGAAGTTTATTACTTGGGTTAAATTATTATACACTAATCCAACAGCCAGAATACTAACAAATCAAATGCTATCAACTAAATTTAATTTATTCCGAGGCTGCAGACAAGGTTGTCCTTTATCCCCGCTATTGTTTGCACTTGCAATAGAACCATTAGCTCAACGGGTGAGATTACATCCTGAAATATATAGGTATGACACCAGAGGTACTGAAAATAAAATCTCCTTATATGCGGATGATGTATTACTTTATATTACAAAGCCAGAAATTAGTATCCCAAATTTACTAAAATTAATAACTGAATTTGGATTATTTTCAGGATATAGTATTAATTGGAATAAAAGTGAACTTATGCCAATAATGGTAAATAACTTACACATACTACAACAATTTCCTTTTAAGATAGCAAACGAAAAAATCAAATATCTTGGAATTTATGTAACAAAAAGATTTGATTCTTTATTTAAATCCAATTTTCCACTTTTATTGAATAAATTAAATAAGAATATTTTATATTGGAAAACATTACCTATTTCAATGCTAGGTAGAATTAATGCATTAAAAATGATTTTTCCTCCCACAATTACTATATCTCTTCCAATTGATTCCAATATATCTTCCTAAAAATTTCTTTAAGAAGGTTGATTCTATAGTCACCAACTTTATCTGGGATTATAAGAGCCATAGAATAAATAAAAAACATTTATGTAAATCAAAAATAAATGGAGGTCTAGCACTGCCAAACTTTATGTTTTATTACTGGACAGTTAATATTAAAAACATGAATTTTTGCTTAGTAGAGACAGATAAACAACCAATCTGGTTAAAAATGGAAAAAGAAGATTGTTCGCCTTTTGAAATTAGCTCGATTTTATTCGCTAATATTAAACTAGGTAAGAAAATCTATAGTGAAAATCTTATAATAGAAAGTGGGATACGTATCTGGAAACAAATAAAGAAAACATTAAAATTGAAATGTATACCACTAGCCCTAACCATGGTAAATAACATTGCATTTAAACCTTCAATCATGGACAAAGTTTTTTTACAATGGAAAAACTATGGAATTAATAAGATGGGCGATCTCTATAGGGAAAACTCCTTCATGTCATTTCAAGAATTACAACAAATTTATGGATTACATTCAAAAGATTAAATATTTACAAATTAGAGACTATGTAAAAGCAAACACACAAGAAATCAGAAATAGAAAGACAGAAATTATAGATGAATGTCTAAATAAACACCCAAACACAGAAAAATTGATATCATATATTTATAACATTTTATTGGAAAACGATGTTCCAATGACAGAAATATATAGACAATCATGGGAAAATGAATTAGGTCAATTAATCAGACTAGAAGTATGGGATGAAAGTTTACAACATATAGGCCATTTTTCATTAAATGCTAGACACTCTCTTATACAATTTAAAATATTACATAGATTACATTATTCAAAATCCAAATTACATAGTATTTTTTTAAATGTATCTGCCATATGTGATAAATGTCAGCACTTATAAGCTAACTTAACGCATTAATTTACAAATTGTAAAAAAATTACTAAATTTTGGACAGAAATATTTAAGATAATTTTGAATGTTGTTAATATGAATCCGATCCCTGACTCAAAATTAATAGTATTGGGGATATTAGAAACAGATCAATTAATAACAACAAATCAAAGAATTTTTATTGATTACAGTTTAATAATTGGGAAAAATTAATATTGAAATTCTGGAAAGGTCCTACATCCCCCACAACCAAAATGTGGATAACAGGAATGTCGGAGACACTTCATCTGGAAAGATTAAGGCTTGTCCTACTGGACAAGTGGATCTTTTCAGAGGGATATGGTCTCCATTTATTGAATATCTAAAGGGTCAAAATGGCTCAGTGCGAGAGTCTGACTGAAGCCTGAATAAAGGAATGGATGAAGAATCATATATAACAAATCATGGATGTATCTCCAATGATGGATAACCTGTTTAATACTCCACTCATTTTTTTTTTTTAATTTTCTACTTTTACTTTATTTTTCTCTATATTTTCCTATCTGCAATAAAAAAAATGTATAGAAATACAAACAAGACATAATTGTTAATATTAATAATATTACGAATGTATGTGAGAAGTATATTCTATTAATATGTACTTACGTCTACTAAAAATATTTAACAAAAAAGAATGGGGAAACATAAAAGAATGTACGTCCCCAATGTAGCAAGAATGCATCCACCACTACTGCTCCTGGATCTGGTTCCCATGAAACGTATTTAGGCAACTGGTGATTTAGCCTGGATGCAACAGATCAATATCTGGCAAACCATAGCGGCTGACAATCATTTTAAAAACATCAGGATTTAACATCCATTCTTATGTTGTCATTAAATTGTCGTGACCTGTTGTCTGCCACCACATTATCTCTACCTGGTAGGTAGATAGCTGAGACCCAGATGTTTCTGGAAACACATCAGTGCCACATGAGGTTAGCCAGATTATCACATGATACTGACCTTATTCCTCCCATGCGATTGATATATGGCCCAGCCGTGGTATTATCAATCTGGAGTTGAACATGTAAATTATTCATTGTTGAACAATAAGCTTTTAATCCATAGAATGCACCCAGCAATTCTAAGTAATTTATACCATGCCTGTGCAGGATTAAATCCCCTAGCACACTCCATCTACCACCACAGCTACACTCGCTGTCCGTAGCTCCCCATCTGGCAGCACTCACATCTGTCTGTAAAAGCACTGAAGATTGCTGAACCAAAATGTTTTTGGTAGTTTATACAATATTGATAATCCACCATTGTAATTGAGCTATGGCTCTGGTTGGTAACTGCATAGGTCTATCAAAATGTGTAAAGAAAGCCTTTGATGTGTTGCCTTTATAAATCAGAGCATGGAATATAGGAGCAGGGAAGTAATGTTAAAATTGTACAAGGCATTGGTGAGACCAATTCTGGAGTATGGTGTACAATTTTGGTCACCTAATTATAGGAAGGATGTCAACAAAATAGAGAGAGTACAGAGGAGATTTAGTAGAATGTTGCCTGGGATCCAGCAACTATGTTACAGAGAAAGGTTGAACAAGTTAGGTCTTTATTCTTTGGAGCGCAGAAGGTTAAGGGGGGACTTGATTGAGGTCTTTAAAATGATGAAAGGGATAGACAGAGTTGACATGGATAAGCTTTTCCCATTAAGGATAGGGAAGATTCAAACAAGAGGGCTTGACATGCGAATTAAGGGACGGAAGTTTAGGGGTAACGTGAGGGGGAACTTCTTTACTCAGAGGGTGGTGGCTGTGTGGAATGAGCTTCCAGCAGAAGTGGTGGAAGCAGGATCGATTTTAACATTTAAAAGTAAAGTGGATAGGTACATGGACGGGAAGGGAATGGAGGGGTATGGTCTGAGTGCAGGTAGATGGGACTAGGGGAAAACAAATGATCGGCACGGACTGGAAGGGCCGAGAGGGCCTGTTTCCGTGCTGTAATTGTTATATGGTTATATGGTTAAAATGACCTGCATGTTCTTTAAGTGCTTGTTCTCTAGCTCGTTGCAGACTTTAATAGTGCAGTGGTACAAACTGCACTGCAGGGAAAGCTGCCACCAATTACCCATAAAACTGTCTACGTCCCGGACGGAGGGATATTGTTTTTTCAGTGAGACTAGTACAGACCTCTCTGATCTCCACTGCCTTGGCCGCAGGCAAAGTCACTGACATATCAACTGAATCAATGACAAATCTCAAATAATCAATTTTTTAGGATGGCTCTAACTTGGATTTGGTTGGATGGACCAGGAACCCTAACATTTCAAACAGGTATTTGGTTGCTGAAACCGATTCCTCAGCTGTCTCCTGAGTGTTGCTTATGATTAAAATATCGTCTAGATGAGCTAATACCATGCGATTCTGGGACAGAAGTAGCGCCAGCACTGGTTTCAACAATTTCTTGACTAGCCTAGGAGCTGAGGTTAACTCATTGGGTAATACTTTAAATTGCCACAGCTGTCCCATCCAACTAAATTTCAAGTATCTCCGATACTGATGATGAATTGGTACTGAATAATATGCATCTTTCAGATCTATAGTTGTCATATAACAGCCTTGTGATAACAGCTGTTTCGCAGTATTGAAGGTGTCCATTTTAAAAATGCCTATACTGAACATAGGAATTTAACTGGTTTAGGTCCAGAATGACTCTACATCCCCTATCTTTTCTCTGTCTGGGGAATATATTGGACACAAATTGTTGAGGATGGTTTGTCGTCCTCTCAATTACCCCTTTTTTGGGACAAAACCGTAATTTCTTCTTTTACCTGCTGAGTTTGTGGTGCAGTAAAACCCCAATACTCTATTAGGCATATTCTGTACAGGCGGATCAATTCCTGACATAAACTGTATTCGAGCTTGACACAGTGACTAGTATAAACCGATGAGATGTTATGCAGCACCATTCATCATAACCAATTGCAACCTACCCCCAACCGGAGGTTGTTCCCCAGAAATCTTATCCTGGACAGAATGAATCACCTTTACCTCTACAGTCGGCCTTGACTCCTTCTTCCCATATTGGGGTTGTGGGATACACAGGTGAGTAATACCGTCATCCCACTGGCCTCACTCTGCTTGGCCCTGCCCCTGGATTCGTCTTTTGCGCTGAAAACAACCTGCAAGGTGGCATTCTGGCAGCAGGGACGTATGTCTTCATGAGACGGATTGTTTTGGCATGTTCCTCCAGGTCCTTGACTTGTTTTGAGGAGGTCCACCCCAAATAAATAATCTGGGCTTGTATATTGGTGGACCTACATAGACCTGCAAACTTTGGGTTCAACGTCAGCTTGATGGGTATCTTCCTGATGCAATTGACCTAAAAGTAGGCGTTGCAGAACAGGGCCAGCATATCTTGTTGAGTACCAGACATCGGTGCCCCTGGACCATTTTCCCGAATGCAGTGATGCCTGCTGCCACCAACATGAGGACGCGCTGAAATCTCACTTCTTGTCCGCGCATCGTTGCACTCATTTGTGCCCATATTGCCGAGTTCATGGTGGGCACTATGAGTGACGCACAGTTTACAGGTGTTTTGTAACGTGTGGCAGTCTCCTCCATAATCGTATCCTGGAGCTGGTGAGAAGCCATGTAATTTACATTGGCGGCTAGGTTTTCCTCCAGAGCCTCACCAGTCCCTTTAGGAATAGCGAAGTTTCGTGCTATGACCGGGACACCTGGAGCATGGCTCGTGTGCTCTGGTGTGTGCACAAAAGCAGTGACACCAGCTTCAGGGTCAGATTCCTCCTGCCCTGGCTTCTCCCGAGTCAAGCTCTAGGGTGGTCTCTTCCAGCCCTAAACAAGGTGCTGGAGAGGATGATTCCCACTGGTATCCATAAGCGGTGTTTTCTTCTTCGCTTTATGGACCTCTGCGAGAGGCTGTGTGGGGAATCCTAGGGGCATTCGACCCCGATTGAAATTTTACATGGCTCTTTAAATTTGGACCATTTTCCCATTTGGTTGAGCCGTCCCCATACCTTTACATTAAAAGGAGGGAAGTCTTCCACATCATCAACTCATGAGATAAAATGAGCCTGAGTGTACTTTGTTTTGGCATTCCTCCCTGGTGGAGTAGCCTGAGTCCCCTGAAGCACTGGAAACTGATGGAGGCAGTTGAGCTGCCAGTAGAAACAATAGCTGGTATTGGAGCCGTCATTAGCGCAGCCGTTATCTCCAAACCCGAACTGTATAGCGGTAATAGCGGAGCCGGCTTTAGCGCAGCCGTTATCTCACGACCCGATCTATAAATGGTAACCGCGGTCCCCGCGCATTCCGCTCCACTACCGCAGTTTATATTTACAATACCTCCAGATCACTAACTCTAGCTGGCTCTCCGAGCCAGACTTACAGAGTTTAAAATACTCGCAGGGAAGGTTTAACATTGACTTACCTGCGGGTTACTACTTACCACTGGTGGAGCTGAGCTCTCCAGCCCGTCGGTGCGCCATTCACGTGACTCCGAAGTAAAATTATATTTGTAGTAGAGTCTCTATCATTATGCAGGAAGATTGCATCCAATTAGTATTTGAAGAGGTACCACTATCAGCAAATAAGATACACTATAAGAGTGATCTATATGCTGCTGTGTTAGGTAGGAGTGGAACCACAGCATTAAAGGTGGCACGGTGGCGCAGCGGTAGAATTGTTGCCTTACAGCGCTGGAGACCCTGGTTTAATGCCGACTAAGGGTGCTGTCTGTACGGAGTTTGTACGTTCTCCCCGTGACCGCGTGGGATTTTCTCCAAGATCTTTGGTTTGCTCCCACACTCCAAAGACGTACTGGTATGTAGGTAAATTGGCTTGTTGTAAGTGTAAATTGTCCCTAGTATGTGTAGGATAGTGTTAATGTGCGGGGATCGCTGGTCTGTGTGGACTCCGTGGGCTGAATGGCCTGTTTCCGCGCTGTATCTCTAAACTAAATTAAATTAAAATTCCTTAAAGTTTCTAAAACTGTCTGATATTCTTGGCAGCCAGCTGAACAGGCAAGCAGAGCCTTGTTTGAAAGTTCTGTTCAAAAGGTAGCATCTTGATTAGCCACCCAAGTACAAGGCTAACGTACTAGTCTGGGTTTAGTATCAGAAAGAGACTACAATCTGCTACCGTCTGTGATGGAGATAAAGATGCAAGCGCTAAGGCAAAGCAAACTTGTGCCTGCATCGTGCTACAGACTAGCCTCCGGAACATACATAGACCAAGAGACTGGTGATCTCTTAGTGAAACGTGTTGGAGCTGCCAAAGGGAAACATCCTGACTCACAGATGACAGATCAATGTCTGAACATGTTCTGCATCTGAATGTTGAAAATGCACAGGAGAATGAGAGTAAGCAGAGATAGAAACATGGAAAATTAGAAAATAGGTGCAGGAGTGGGCCATTCGATCCTTCGAGCCAGCACCACCATTCAATATGATCATGGCTGATCATCCAATGTCAGTACCCCGTTCCTGTATTCTCCCCTGATCCTGTAAGCAAAGGCACATAACATGTGGTGGCACAGTGGCACTGCAGTAGAGTTGCTGCGTTATAGCACCAGAGACCTGAGTTTGATTCTGACTACGGGTGCTTATCTGTATGGAGATTGTACATTCTCCCCATGACCTGCACGGTTTTCTCCAGAGTCTCTGGTTTCCTCCCACACTTCACAGAGTACAAGTTTGTATGCTAATTGGCTTGG